>OU975449.1:7500-636873 GCA_918857605.2 Philereme vetulata | reverse complement strand
GACTGTGTGAAGAATGATATGGGTGGGAAGAAATGACAACGGAGATGACGGTGATATAGAAGTAGAGGAATGTATGGACTGTGTGAAGAATGATATGGGTGGGGAAGGAAATGACAACGGAGATGACGGCTGATATAGAAGTAGAGGATGTATGGACTGTGTGAGAATGATATGGGTGGGAAGGAAAGTGACAACGGAGATGACGGCTGATATAGAAGTAGAGGATGTATGGACTGTGTGAAGAAAGATATGGGTGGGAAGGAAATGACAACGGAGATGACGGCTGATATAGAAGTAGAGGATGTATGGACTGTGTGAAGAATGATATGGGTGGGAAGGAAGTGACAACGGAGATGACGGCTGATATAGAAGTAGAGGATGTATGGACTGTGTGAAAGGAATGAATATGGGTGGGAAAGGGAAGGAATGACAACGGAGATGACGGCTGATATAGAAGTAGAGGATGTATGGACTGTGTGAAGAATGATATGGGTGGGAAGGAAATGACAACGGAGATGACGGCTGATATAGAAGTAGAGGATGTATGGACTGTGTGAAGAATGATATGGGTGGGGAAGGAAGTGACAACGGAGATGACGGCTGATATAGAAGTAGAGGATGTATGGACTGTGTGAAGAATGATATGGGTGGGAAGGAAATGACAACGGGAGATGACGGCTGATATAGAAGTAGAGGATGTATGGACTGTGTGAAGAATGATATGGGTGGGAAGGAAGTGACAACGGAGATGACGGCTGATATAGAAGTAGAGGATGTATGGGACTGTGTGAAGAATGATATGGGTGGGAAGGAAGTGACAACGGAGATGACGGCTGATATAGAAGTAGAGGATGTATGGACTGTGTGAAGAATGATATGGGTGGGAAGGAAATGACAACGGAGATGACGGCTGATATAGAAGTAGAGGATGTATGGACTGTGTGAAGAATGATATGGGTGGGAAGGAAGTGACAACGGAGATGACGGCTGATATAGAAGTAGAGGATGTATGGACTGTGAGAAGAATGATATGGGTGGGAAGGAAGTGACAACGGAGATGACGGCTGATATAGATGTAGAGGAAGGATGGACTGTGTGAAGAATGATATGGGTGGGAAGGAAGTGACAACGGAGATGACGGCTGATATAGAAGTAGAGGAAGGATGGACTGTGTGAAGAATGATATGGGTGGGAAGGAAGTGACAACGGAGATGACGGCTGATATAGAAGTAGAGGAAGGATGGACTGTGTGAAGAATGATATGGGTGGGAAGGAAGTGACAACGGAGATGACGGCTGATATAGAAGTAGAGGATGTATGGACTGTGTGAAGAATGATATGGGTGGGAAGGAAGTGACAACGGAGATGACGGCTGATATAGAAGTAGAGGATGTATGGACTGTGTGAAGAATGATATGGGTGGGAAGGAAGTGAACAACGGAGATGACGGCTGATATAGAAGTAGAGGATGTATGGACTGTGTGAAGAATGATATGGGTGGGAAGGAAATGACAACGGAGATGACGGCTGATATAGAAGTAGAGGATGTATGGACTGTGTGAAGAATGATATGGGTGGGAAGGAAGTGACAACGGAGATGACGGCTGATATAGAAGTAGAGGATGTATGGACTGTGGTGAAGAATGATATGGGTGGGAAGGAAATGACAACGGAGATGACGGCTGATATAGAAGTAGAGGATGTATGGACTGTGTGAAGAATGATATGGGTGGGAAGGAAGTGACAACGGAGATGACGGCTGATATAGAAGTAGAGGAAGTATGGACTGTGTGAAGAATGATATGGGTGGGAAGGAAGTGACAACGGAGATGACGGCTGATATAGAAGTAGAGGATGTATGGGACTGTGTGAAGAATGATATGGGTGGGAAGGAAATGACAACGGAGATGACGGCTGATATAGAAGTAGAGGATGTATGGACTGTGTGAAGAATGATATGGGTGGGAAGGAAGTGACAACGGAGATGACGGGCTGATATAGAAGTAGAGGATGTAATGGACTGTGTGAAGAATGATATGGGTGGGAAGGAAGTGACAACGGAGATGACGGCTGATATAGAAGTAGAGGAGGTATGGACTGTGTGAAGAATGATATGGGTGGGAAGGAAGTGACAACGGAGATGACGGCTGATATAGAAGTAGAGGAAGTATGGACTGTGTGAAGAATGATATGGGTGGGAAGGAAGTGACAACGGAGATGACGGCTGATATAGAAGTAGAGGATGTATGGACTGTGTGAAGAATGATATGGGTGGGAAGGAAGTGGACAACGGAGATGACGGCTGATATAGAAGTAGAGGATGTATGGACTGTGTGAAGAATGATATGGGTGGGAAGGAAGTGACAACGGAGATGACGGCTGATATAGAAGTAGAGGATGTATGGACTGTGTGAAGAATGATATGGGTGGGAAGGAAGTGACAACGGAGATGACGGCTGATATAGAAGTAGAGGATGTATGGACTGTGTGAAGAATGATATGGGTGGGAAGGAAGTGACAACGGAGATGACGGCTGATATAGAAGTAGAGGATGTATGGACTGTGTGAAGAATGATATGGGTGGGAAGGAAGTGACAACGGAGATGACGGCTGATAGAGAAGTAGAGGATGTATGGGACTGTGTGAAGAATGATATGCGGTGGGAAGGAAGTGACAACGGAGATGACGGGCTGATATAGGAAGTAGAGGATGTATGGACTGTGTGAAGAATGATATGGGTGGGAAGGAAGTGACAACGGAGATGACGGCTGATAGAGAAGTAGAGGATGTATGGACTGTGTGAAGAATGATATGGGTGGGAAGGAAGTGACAACGGAGATGACGGCTGATATAGAAGTAGAGGATGTATGGACTGTGTGAAGAATGATATGGGTGGGAAGGAAGTGACAACGGAGATGACGGCTGATATAGAAGTAGAGGATGTATGGACTGTGTGAAGAATGATATGGGTGGGAAGGAAGTGACAACGGAGATGACGGCTGATATAGAAGTAGAGGATGTATGGACTGTGTGAAGAATGATATGGGTGGGAAGGAAGTGACAACGGAGATGACGGCTGATAGAGAAGTAGAGGATGTATGGACTGTGTGAAGAATGATATGGGTGGGAAGGAAATGACAACGGAGATGGACGGCTGATAAGAAGTAGAGGATGTATGGACTGTGTGAAGAATGATATGGGTGGGAAGGAAGTGACAACGGAGATGACGGCTGATATAGAAGTAGAGGATGTATGGACTGTGTGAAGAATGATATGGGGTGGGAAGGAAGTGACAACGGAGATGACGGCTGATAGAGAAGTAGAGGATGTATGGACTGTGTGAAGAATGATATGGGTGGGAAGGAAGTGACAACGGAGATGACGGCTGATAGAGAAGTAGAGGATGTATGGACTGTGTGAAGAATGATATGGGTGGGAAGGAAGTGACAACGGAGATGACGGCTGATTAGAGAAGTAGAGGATGTATGGACTGTGTGAAGAATGATATGGGTGGGAAGGAAGTGACAACGGAGATGACGGCTGATATAGAAGTAGAGGATGTATGGACTGTGTGAAGAATGATATGGGTGGGAAGGAAATGACAACGGAGATGACGGCTGATAGAGAAGTAGAGGATGTATGGACTGTGTGAAGAATGATATGGGTGGGAAGGAAGTGACAACGGAGATGACGGTGATAGAGAAGTAGAGGATGTATGGACTGTGTGAAGAATGATATGGGTGGGAAGGAAGTGGACAACGGAGATGACGGGCTGATATAGAAGTAGAGGATGTATGGGAACTGTGTGAAGAATGATATGGGTGGGAAGGAAGTGACAACGGAGATGACGGCTGATATAGAAGTAGAGGATGTATGGACTGTGTGAAGAATGATATGGGTGGGAAGGAAGTGACAACGGAGATGACGGCCTGATATAGAAGTAGAGGATGTATGGACTGTGTGAAGAATGATATGGGTGGGAAGGAAGTGACAACGGAGATGACGGCTGATATAGAAGTAGAGGATGTATGGACTGTGTGAAGAATGATATGGGTGGGAAGGAAGTGACAACGGAGATGACGGCTGATATAGAAGTAGAGGATGTATGGACTGTGTGAAGAATGATATGGGTGGGAAGGAAGTGACAACGGAGATGACGGCTGATATAGAAGTAGAGGATGTATGGACTGTGTGAAGAATGATATGGGTGGGAAGGAAGTGACAACGGAGATGACGGCTGATATAGAAGTAGAGGATGTATGGACTGTGTGAAGAATGATATGGGTGGGAAGGAAGTGACAACGGAGATGACGGCTGATATAGAAGTAGAGGATGTATGGACTGTGTGAAGAATGATATGGGTGGGAAGGAAGTGACAACGGAGATGACGGCTGATATAGAAGTAGAGGATGTATGGACTGTGTGAAGAATGATATGGGTGGGAAGGAAGTGACAACGGAGATGACGGCTGATATAGAAGTAGAGGATGTATGGACTGTGTGAAGAATGATATGGGTGGGAAGGAAGTGACAACGGAGATGACGGCTGATATAGAAGTAGAGGATGTATGGACTGTGTGAAGAATGATATGGGTGGGAAGGAAGTGACAACGGAGATGACGGCTGATATAGAAGTAGAGGATGTATGGACTGTGTGAAGAATGATATGGGTGGGAAGGAAGTGACAACGGAGATGACGGCTGATATAGAAGTAGAGGATGTATGGACTGTGTTGAAGAATGATATGGGTGGGAAGGAAGTGACAACGGAGATGACGGCTGATATAGAAGTAGAGGATGTATGGACTGTGTGAAGAATGATATGGGTGGGAAGGAAGTGACAACGGAGATGACGGCTGATATAGAAGTAGAGGATGTATGGACTGTGTGAAGAATGATATGGGTGGGAAGGAAGTGACAACGGAGATGACGGCTGATATAGAAGTAGAGGATGTATGGACTGTGTGAAGAATGATATGGGTGGGAAGGAAGTGACAACGGAGATGACGGCTGATATAGAAGTAGAGGATGTATGGACTGTGTGAAGAATGATATGGGTGGGAAGGAAGAGACAACGGAGATGACGGCTGATAGAGAAGTAGAGGATGTATGGACTGTGTTAAGAATGATATGGGTGGGAAGGAAAGTGACAACGGAGATGACGGCTGATATAGAAGTAGAGGATGTATGGACTGTGTGAAGAATGATATGGGTGGGAAGGATAGTGACAACGGAGATGACGGCTGATATAGAAGTAGAGGATGTGATGGACTGTGTGAAGATGATATGGGTGGGAAGGAAGTGACAACGGAGATGACGGCTGATAGAGAAGTAGAGGATGTATGGACTGTGTGAAGAATGATATGGGTGGGAAGGAATGACAACGGAGATGACGGCTGATATAGAAGTAGAGGATGTATGGACTGTGTGAAGAATGATATGGGTGGGAAGGAAGTGACAACGGAGATGACGGCTGATATAGAAGTAGAGGATGTATGGACTGTGTGAAGAATGATATGGGGGGGAAGGAAGTGACAACGGAGATGACGGCTGATAGAGAAGTAGAGGATGTATGGACTGTGTGAAGAATGATATGGGTGGGAAGGAAGTGACAACGGAGATGACGGCTGATATAGAAGTAGAGGATGTATGGACTGTGTGAAGAATGATATGGGTGGGAAGGAAAGTGACAACGGAGATGACGGCTGATATAGAAGTAGAGGATGTATGGACTGTGTGAAGAATGATATGGGTGGGAAGGAAGTGACAACGGAGATGACGGCTGATATAGAAGTAGAGGATGTATGGACTGTGTGAAGAATGATATGGGTGGGAAGGAAGTGACAACGGAGATGACGGCTGATATAGAAGTAGAGGATGTATGGGACTGTGTGATGAATGATATGGTGGGAAGGAAGTGACAACGGAGATGACGGCTGATATAGAAGTAGAGGATGTATGGACTGTGTGAAGAATGATATGGGTGGGAAGGAAGTGACAACGGAGATGACGGCTGATATAGAAGTAGAGGATGTATGGACTGTGTGAAGAATGATATGGGTGGGAAGGAAGTGACAACGGAGATGACGGGCTGATATAGAAGTAGAGGATGTATGGACTGTGTGAAGAATGGATATGGGTGGGAAGGAAGTGACAACGGAGATGACGGCTGATATAGAAGTAGAGGATGTATGGACTGTGTGAAGAATGATATGGGTGGGAAGGAAGTGACAACGGAGATGACGGCTGATATAGAAGTAGAGGATGTATGGACTGTGTGAAGAATGATATGGGTGGGAAGGAAGTGACAACGGAGATGACGGGCTGATATAGAAGTAGAGGATGTATGGACTGTGTGAAGAATATATGGGTGGAAGGAAGTGACAACGGAGATGACGGCTGATATAGAAGTAGAGGATGTATGGACTGTGTGAAGAATGATATGGGTGGGAAGGAAGTGACAACGGAGATGACGGCTGATATAGAAGTAGAGGATGTATGGACTGTGTGAAGAATGATATGGTGGGAAGGAAAGTGACAACGGAGATGACGGCTGATATAGAAGTAGAGGGATGTATGGACTGTGTGAAGAATGATATGGGTGGGAAGGAAGTGACAACGGAGATGACGGCTGATATAGAAGTAGAGGATGTATGGACTGTGTGAAGAATGATATGGGTGGGAAGAGAAGTGACAACGGAGATGACGGCTGATATAGAAGTAGAGGATGTATGGACTGTGTGAAGAATGATATGGGTGGGAAGGAAGTGACAACGGAGATGACGGGCTGATATAGAAGTAGAGGATGTATGGACTGTGTGAAGAATGATATGGGTGGGAAGGAAGTGACAACGGAGATGACGGCTGATATAGAAGTAGAGGATGTATGGACTGTGTGAAGAATGATATGGGTGGGAAGGAAGTGACAACGGAGATGACGGCTGATATAGAAGTAGAGGATGTATGGACTGTGTGAAGAATGATATGGGTGGGAAGGAAGTGACAACGGAGATGACGGCTGATATAGAAGTAGAGGATGTATGGACTCGTGTGAAGAATGATATGGGTGGGAAGGAAGTGACAACGGAGATGACGGCTGATATAGAAGTAGAGGATGTATGGACTGTGTGAAGAATGATATGGGTGGGAAGGAAGTGACAACGGAGATGACGGCTGATATAGAAGTAGAGGATGTATGGACTGTGTGAAGAATGATATGGGTGGGAAGGAAGTGACAACGGAGATGACGGCTGATATAGAAGTAGAGGATGTATGGACTGTGTGAAGAATGATATGGGTGGGAAGGAAGTGACAACGGAGATGACGGCTGATATAGAAGTAGAGGATGTATGGGACTGTGTGAAGAATGATATGGGTGGGAAGGAAGTGACAACGGAGATGACGGCTGATATAGAAGTAGAGGATGTATGGACTGTGTGAAGAATGATATGGGTGGGAAGGAAGTGACAACGGAGATGACGGCTGATATAGAAGTAGAGGATGTATGGACTGTGTGAAGAATGATATGGGTGGGAAGGAAGTGACAACGGAGATGACGGCTGATATAGAAGTAGAGGATGTATGGACTGTGTGAAGAATGATATGGGTGGGAAGGAAGTGACAACGGAGATGACGGCTGATATAGAAGTAGAGGATGTATGGACTGTGTGAAGAATGATATGGGTGGGAAGGAAGTGACAACGGAGATGACGGCTGATATAGAAGTAGAGGATGTATGGACTGTGTGAAGAATGATATGGGTGGGAAGGAAGTGACAACGGAGATGACGGCTGATATAGAAGTAGAGGATGTATGGACTGTGTGAAGAATGATATGGGTGGGAAGGAAGTGACAACGGAGATGACGGCTGATATAGAAGTAGAGGATGTATGGACTGTGTGAAGAATGATATGGGTGGGAAGGAAGTGACAACGGGAGATGACGGCTGATATAGAAGTAGAGGATGTATGGACTGTGTGAAGAATGATATGGGTGGGAAGGAAGTGACAACGGAGATGACGGCTGATATAGAAGTAGAGGATGTATGGACTGTGTGAAGAATGATATGGGTGGGAAGGAAGTGACAACGGAGATGACGGCTGATATAGAAGTAGAGGATGTATGGACTGTGTGAAGAATGATATGGGTGGGAAGGAAGTGACAACGGAGATGACGGCTGATATAGAAGTAGAGGATGTATGGACTGTGTGAAGAATGATATGGGTGGGAAGGAAGTGACAACGGAGATGACGGCTGATATAGAAGTAGAGGATGTATGGACTGTGTGAAGAATGATATGGGTGGGAAGGAAGTGACAACGGAGATGACGGCTGATATAGAAGTAGAGGATGTATGGACTGTGTGAAGAATGATATGGGTGGGAAGGAAGTGACAACGGAGATGACGGCTGATATAGAAGTAGAGGATGTATGGACTGTGTGAAGAATGATATGGGTGGGAAGGAAGTGACAACGGAGATGACGGCTGATATAGAAGTAGAGGATGTATGGACTGTGTGAAGAATGATATGGGTGGGAAGGAAATGACAACGGAGATGACGGCTGATATAGAAGTAGAGGATGTATGGACTGTGTGAAGAATGATATGGGTGGGAAGGAAGTGACAACGGAGATGACGGCTTGATATAGAAGTAGAGGATGTATGGACTGTGTGAAGAATGATATGGGTGGGAAGGAAGTGACAACGGAGATGACGGCTGATATAGAAGTAGAGGATGTATGGACTGTGTGAAGAATGATATGGGTGGGAAGGAAGTGACAACGGAGATGACGGCTGATATAGAAGTAGAGGATGTATGGACTGTGTGAAGAATGATATGGGTGGGAAGGAAATGACAACGGAGATGACGGCTGATATAGAAGTAGAGGATGTATGGACTGTGTGAAGAATGATATGGGTGGGAAGGAAGTGACAACGGAGATGACGGCTGATATAGAAGTAGAGGATGTATGGACTGTGTGAAGAATGATATGGGTGGGAAGGAAGTGACAACGGAGATGACGGCTGATATAGAAGTAGAGGATGTATGGACTGTGTGAAGAATGATATGGGTGGGAAGGAAATGACAACGGAGATGACGGCTGATATAGAAGTAGAGGATGTATGGACTGTGTGAAGAATGATATGGGTGGGAAGGAAATGACAACGGAGATGACGGCTGATATAGAAGTAGAGGATGTATGGACTGTGTGAAGAATGATATGGGTGGGAAGGAAGTGACAACGGAGATGACGGCTGATATAGAAGTAGAGGATGTATGGACTGTGTGAAGAATGATATGGGTGGGAAGGAAGTGACAACGGAGATGACGGCTGATATAGAAGTAGAGGATGTTGGGACTGTGTGAAGAATGATATGGGTGGGAAGGAAGTGACAACGGAGATGACGGCTGATATAGAAGTAGAGGATGTATGGACTGTGTGAAGAATGATATGGGTGGGAAGGAAATGACAACGGAGATGACGGGCTGATATAGAAGTAGAGGATGTATGGACTGTGTGAAGAATGATATGGGTGGGAAGGAAGTGACAACGGAGATGACGGCTGATATAGAAGTAGAGGATGTATGGACTGTGTGAAGAATGATATGGGTGGGAAGGAAGTGACAACGGAGATGACGGCTGATATAGAAGTAGAGGATGTATGGACTGTGTGAAGAATGATATGGGTGGGAAGGAAGTGACAACGGAGATGACGGCTGATATAGAAGTAGAGGATGTATGGACTGTGTGAAGAATGATATGGGTGGGAGAAGTGACAACGGAGATGACGGCTGATATAGAAGTAGAGGATGTATGGACTGTGTGAAGAATGATATGGGTGGGAAGGAAGTGACAACGGAGATGACGGCTGATATAGAAGTAGAGGATGTATGGACTGTGTGAAGAATGATATGGGTGGGAAGGAAGTGACAACGGAGATGACGGCTGATATAGAAGTAGAGGATGTATGGACTGTGTGAAGAATGATATGGGTGGGAAGGAAGTGACAACGGAGATGACGGCTGATATAGAAGTAGAGGATGTATGGACTGTGTGAAGAATGATATGGGTGGGAAGGAAATGACAACGGAGATGACGGCTGATATAGAAGTAGAGGATGTATGGACTGTGTGAAGAATGATATGGGTGGGAAGGAAGTGACAACGGAGATGACGGCTGATATAGAAGTAGAGGATGTATGGACTGTGTGAAGAATGATATGGGTGGGAAGGAAGTGACAACGGAGATGACGGCTGATATAGAAGTAGAGGAAGTATGGACTGTGTGAAGAATGATATGGGTGGGAAGGAAAGTGACAACGGAGATGACGGCTGATATAGAAGTAGAGGATGTATGGACTGTGTGAAGAATGATATGGGTGGGAAGGAAGTGACAACGGAGATGACGGCTGATATAGAAGTAGAGGATGTATGGACTGTGTGAAGAATGATATGGGTGGGAAGGAAGTGACAACGGAGATGACGGCTGATATAGAAGTAGAGGATGTATGGACTGTGTGAAGAATGATATGGGTGGGGAAGGAAGTGACAACGGAGATGACGGCTGATATAGAAGTAGAGGATGTATGGACTGTGTGAAGAATGATATGGGTGGGAAGGAAGTGACAACGGAGATGACGGCTGATATAGAAGTAGAGGATGTATGGACTGTGTGAAGAATGATATGGGTGGGAAGGAAGTGACAACGGAGATGACGGCTGATATAGAAGTAGAGGATGTATGGGACTGTGTGAAGAATGATATGGGTAGGAAGGAAGTGACAACGGAGATGACGGCTGATATAGAAGTAGAGGATGTATGGACTGTGTGAAGAATGATATGGGTGGGAAGGAAGTGACAACGGAGATGACGGCTGAGATAGAAGTAGAGGATGTATGGACTGTGTGAAGAATGATATGGGTGGGAAGGAAGTGACAACGGAGATGACGGCTGATATAGAAGTAGAGGATGTATGGACTGTGTGAAGAATGATATGGGTGGGAAGGAAGTGACAACGGAGATGACGGCTGATATAGAAGTAGAGGATGTATGGACTGTGTGAAGAATGATATGGGTGGGAAGGAAGTGACAACGGAGATGACGGCTGATATAGAAGTAGAGGATGTATGGACTGTGTGAAGAATGATATGGGTGGGAAGGAAGTGACAACGGAGATGACGGCTGATATAGAAGTAGAGGATGTATGGACTGTGTGAAGAATGATATGGGTGGGAGGAAGTGACAACGGAGATGACGGCTGATATAGAAGTAGAGGAAGGATGGACTGTGTGAAGAATGATATGGGTGGGAAGGAAGTGACAACGGAGATGACGGCTGATATAGAAGTAGAGGATGTATGGACTGTGTGAAGAATGATATGGGTGGGAAGGAAGTGACAACGGAGATGACGGCTGATATAGAAGTAGAGGATGTATGGACTGTGTGAAGAATGATATGGGTGGGAAGGATAGTGACAACGGAGATGACGGCTGATATAGAAGTAGAGGATGTATGGACTGTGTGAAGAATGATATGGGTGGGAAGGAAGTGACAACGGAGATGACGGCTGATATAGAAGTAGAGGATGTATGGGACTGTGTGAAGAATGATATGGGTGGGAAGGAAGTGACAACGGAGATGACGGCTGATATAGAAGTAGAGGATGTATGACTGTGTGAAGAATGATATGGGTGGGAAGGAAGTGACAACGGAGATGACGGCTGATATAGAAGTAGAGGAAGGATGGACTGTGTGAAGAATGATATGGGTGGGAAGGAAGTGACAACGGAGATGACGGCTGATATAGAAGTAGAGGATGTATGGGACTGTGTGAAGAATGATATGGGTGGGAAGGAAGTGACAACGGAGATGACGGGCTGATATAGAAGTAGAGGATGTATGACTGTGTGAAGAATGATATGGGTGGAAGGAAGTGACAACGTAGATGACTGTCTGATATAGAAGTAGAGGATGTATGGACTGTGTGAAGAATGATATGGGTGGGAAGGAAGTGACAACGGAGATGACGGCTGATATAGAAGTAGAGGATGTATGGACTGTGTGAAGAATGATATGGGTGGGAAGGAAGTGACAACGGAGATGACGGCTGATATAGAAGTAGAGGAAGGATGGACTGTGTGAAGAATGATATGGGTGGGAAGGAAGTGACAACGGAGATGACGGCTGATATAGAAGTAGAGGATGTATGGACTGTGTGAAGAATGATATGGGTGGGAAGGAAGTGACAACGGAGATGACGGCTGATATAGAAGTAGAGGAAGGATGGACTGTGTGAAGAATGATATGGGTGGGAAGGAAGTGACAACGGAGATGACGGGCTGATATAGAAGTAGAGGATGTATGGACCTGTGTGAAGAATGATATGGGTGGGAAGGAAGTGACAACGGAGATGACGGGCTGATATAGAAGTAGAGGATGTATGGACTGTGTGAAGAATGATATGGGTGGGAAGGAAATGACAACGGAGATGACGGGCTGATATAGAAGTAGAGGATGTATGGGACTGTGTGAAGAATGATATGGGTGGGAAGGAAGTGACAACGGAGATGACGGCTGATATAGAAGTAGAGGAAGGATGGACTGTGTGAAGAATGATATGGGTGGGAAGGAAGTGACAACGGAGATGACGGCTGATATAGAAGTAGAGGATGTATGGACTGTGTGAAGAATGATATGGGTGGGAAGGATAGTGACAACGGAGATGACGGCTGATATAGAAGTAGAGGATGTATGGACTGTGTGAAGAATGATATGGGTGGGAAGGAAGTGACAACGGAGATGACGGCTGATATAGAAGTAGAGGATGGATGGACTGTGTGAAGAATGATATGGGTGGGAAGGAAGTGACAACGGAGATGACGGCTGATATAGAAGTAGAGGATGTATGGACTGTGTGAAGAATGATATGGGTGGGGAAGGAAGTGACAACGGAGATGACGGCTGATATAGAAGTAGAGGAAGGATGGACTGTGTGAAGAATGATATGGGTGGGAAGGAAGTGACAACGGAGATGACGGCTGATATAGAAGTAGAGGAAGGATGGACTGTGTGAAGAATGATATGGGTGGGAAGGAAGTGACAACGGAGATGACGGCTGATATAGAAGTAGAGGAAGGATGGACTGTGTGAAGAATGATATGGGTGGGAAGGAAGTGACAACGGAGATGACGGCTGATATAGAAGTAGAGGAAGGATGGACTGTGTGAAGAATGATATGGGTGGGAAGGAAGTGACAACGGAGATGACGGCTGATATAGAAGTAGAGGAAGGATGGACTGTGTGAAGAATGATATGGGTGGGAAGGAAGTGACAACGGAGATGACGGCTGATATAGAAGTAGAGGATGGATGGACTGTGTGAAGAATGATATGGGTGGGAAGGAAGTGACAACGGAGATGACGGCTGATATAGAAGTAGAGGAAGGATGGACTGTGTGAAGAATGATATGGGTGGGAAGGAAGTGACAACGGAGATGACGGCTGATATAGAAGTAGAGGAAGTATGGACTGTGTGAAGAATGATATGGGTGGGAAGGAAGTGACAACGGAGATGACGGCTGATATAGAAGTAGAGGAAGGATGGACTGTGTGAAGAATGATATGGGTGGGAAGGAAGTGACAACGGAGATGACGGCTGATATAGAAGTAGAGGAAGGATGGACTGTGTGAAGAATGATATGGGTGGGAAGGAAGTGACAACGGAGATGACGGCTGATATAGAAGTAGAGGAAGTATGGACTGTGTGAAGAATGATATGGGTGGGAAGGAAGTGACAACGGAGATGACGGCTGATATAGAAGTAGAGGAAGGATGGACTGTGTGAAGAATGATATGGGTGGGAAGGAAGTGACAACGGAGATGACGGCTGATATAGAAGTAGAGGAAGGATGGACTGTGTGAAGAATGATATGGGTGGGAAGGAAGTGACAACGGAGATGACGGCTGATATAGAAGTAGAGGAAGGATGGACTGTGTGAAGAATGATATGGGTGGGAAGGAAGTGACAACGGAGATGACGGCTGATATAGAAGTAGAGGAAGGATGGACTGTGTGAAGAATGATATGGGTGGGAAGGAAGTGACAACGGAGATGACGGCTGATATAGAAGTAGAGGAAGGATGGACTGTGTGAAGAATGATATGGGTGGGAAGGAAGTGACAACGGAGATGACGGCTGATATAGAAGTAGAGGATGTATGGACTGTGTGAAGAATGATATGGGTGGGAAGGAAGTGACAACGGAGATGACGGCTGATATAGAAGTAGAGGATGTATGGACTGTGTGAAGAATGATATGGGTGGGAAGGAAGTGACAACGGAGATGACGGCTGATATAGAAGTAGAGGATGTATGGACTGTGTGAAGAATGATATGGGTGGGAAGGAAGTGACAACGGAGATGACGGCTGATATAGAAGTAGAGGATGTATGGACTGTGTGAAGAATGATATGGGTGGGAAGGAAGTGACAACGGAGATGACGGCTGATATAGAAGTAGAGGATGTATGGACTGTGTGAAGAATGATATGGGTGGGAAGGAAGTGACAACGGAGATGACGGCTGATATAGAAGTAGAGGAAGGATGGACTGTGTGAAGAATGATATGGGTGGGAAGGAAGTGACAACGGAGATGACGGCTGATATAGAAGTAGAGGATGTATGGACTGTGTGAAGAATGATATGGGTGGGAAGGAAGTGACAACGGAGATGACGGCTGATATAGAAGTAGAGGAAGGATGGACTGTGTGAAGAATGATATGGGTGGGAAGGAAGTGACAACGGAGATGACGGCTGATATAGAAGTAGAGGATGTATGGACTGTGTGAAGAATGATATGGGTGGGAAGGAAGTGACAACGGAGATGACGGCTGATAGAGAAGTAGAGGATGTATGGACTGTGTGAAGAATGATATGGGTGGGAAGGAAGTGACAACGGAGATGACGGCTGATATAGAAGTAGAGGATGTATGGACTGTGTGAAGAATGATATGGGTGGGAAGGAAGTGACAACGGAGATGACGGCTGATATAGAAGTAGAGGATGTATGGACTGTGTGAAGAATGATATGGGTGGGAAGGAAATGACAACGGAGATGACGGCTGATATAGAAGTAGAGGATGTATGGACTGTGTGAAGAATGATATGGGTGGGAAGGAAGTGACAACGGAGATGACGGCTGATATAGAAGTAGAGGAAGGATGGACTGTGTGAAGAATGATATGGGTGGGAAGGAAGTGACAACGGAGATGACGGCTGATATAGAAGTAGAGGATGTATGGACTGTGTGAAGAATGATATGGGTGGGAAGGAAGTGACAACGGAGATGACGGCTGATATAGAAGTAGAGGATGTATGGACTGTGTGAAGAATGATATGGGTGGGAAGGAAGTGACAACGGAGATGACGGCTGATATAGAAGTAGAGGAAGGATGGACTGTGTGAAGAATGATATGGGTGGGAAGGAAGTGACAACGGAGATGACGGCTGATATAGAAGTAGAGGAAGGATGGACTGTGTGAAGAATGATATGGGTGGGAAGGAAGTGACAACGGAGATGACGGCTGATATAGAAGTAGAGGAAGGATGGACTGTGTGAAGAATGATATGGGTGGGAAGGAAGTGACAACGGAGATGACGGCTGATATAGAAGTAGAGGATGTATGGACTGTGTGAAGAATGATATGGGTGGGAAGGAAGTGACAACGGAGATGACGGCTGATATAGAAGTAGAGGATGTATGGACTGTGTGAAGAATGATATGGGTGGGAAGGAAGTGACAACGGAGATGACGGCTGATATAGAAGTAGAGGAAGGATGGACTGTGTGAAGAATGATATGGGTGGGAAGGAAGTGACAACGGAGATGACGGCTGATATAGAAGTAGAGGAAGGATGGACTGTGTGAAGAATGATATGGGTGGGAAGGAAGTGACAACGGAGATGACGGCTGATATAGAAGTAGAGGAAGGATGGACTGTGTGAAGAATGATATGGGTGGGAAGGAAGTGACAACGGAGATGACGGCTGATATAGAAGTAGAGGAAGGATGGACTGTGTGAAGAATGATATGGGTGGGAAGGAAGTGACAACGGAGATGACGGCTGATATAGAAGTAGAGGATGTATGGACTGTGTGAAGAATGATATGGGTGGGAAGGAAGTGACAACGGAGATGACGGCTGATATAGAAGTAGAGGATGTATGGACTGTGTGAAGAATGATATGGGTGGGAAGGAAGTGACAACGGAGATGACGGCTGATATAGAAGTAGAGGAAGTATGGACTGTGTGAAGAATGATATGGGTGGGAAGGAAGTGACAACGGAGATGACGGCTGATATAGAAGTAGAGGATGTATGGACTGTGTGAAGAATGATATGGGTGGGAAGGAAGTGACAACGGAGATGACGGCTGATATAGAAGTAGAGGATGTATGGACTGTGTGAAGAATGATATGGGTGGGAAGGAAGTGACAACGGAGATGACGGCTGATATAGAAGTAGAGGATGTATGGACTGTGTGAAGAATGATATGGGTGGGAAGGAAGTGACAACGGAGATGACGGCTGATATAGAAGTAGAGGAAGGATGGACTGTGTGAAGAATGATATGGGTGGGAAGGAAGTGACAACGGAGATGACGGCTGATATAGAAGTAGAGGAAGGATGGACTGTGTGAAGAATGATATGGGTGGGAAGGAAGTGACAACGGAGATGACGGCTGATATAGAAGTAGAGGAAGGATGGACTGTGTGAAGAATGATATGGGTGGGAAGGAAGTGACAACGGAGATGACGGCTGATATAGAAGTAGAGGAAGGATGGACTGTGTGAAGAATGATATGGGTGGGAAGGAAGTGACAACGGAGATGACGGCTGATATAGAAGTAGAGGATGTATGGACTGTGTGAAGAATGATATGGGTGGGAAGGAAGTGACAACGGAGATGACGGCTGATATAGAAGTAGAGGATGTATGGACTGTGTGAAGAATGATATGGGTGGGAAGGAAGTGACAACGGAGATGACGGCTGATATAGAAGTAGAGGAAGTATGGACTGTGTGAAGAATGATATGGGTGGGAAGGAAGTGACAACGGAGATGACGGCTGATATAGAAGTAGAGGAAGGATGGACTGTGTGAAGAATGATATGGGTGGGAAGGAAGTGACAACGGAGATGACGGCTGATATAGAAGTAGAGGAAGGATGGACTGTGTGAAGAATGATATGGGTGGGAAGGAAGTGACAACGGAGATGACGGCTGATATAGAAGTAGAGGATGTATGGACTGTGTGAAGAATGATATGGGTGGGAAGGAAGTGACAACGGAGATGACGGCTGATATAGAAGTAGAGGATGTATGGACTGTGTGAAGAATGATATGGGTGGGAAGGAAGTGACAACGGAGATGACGGCTGATATAGAAGTAGAGGATGTATGGACTGTGTGAAGAATGATATGGGTGGGAAGGAAGTGACAACGGAGATGACGGCTGATATAGAAGTAGAGGAAGTATGGACTGTGTGAAGAATGATATGGGTGGGAAGGAAGTGACAACGGAGATGACGGCTGATATAGAAGTAGAGGAAGGATGGACTGTGTGAAGAATGATATGGGTGGGAAGGAAGTGACAACGGAGATGACGGCTGATATAGAAGTAGAGGATGTATGGACTGTGTGAAGAATGATATGGGTGGGAAGGAAGTGACAACGGAGATGACGGCTGATATAGAAGTAGAGGATGTATGGACTGTGTGAAGAATGATATGGGTGGGAAGGAAGTGACAACGGAGATGACGGCTGATATAGAAGTAGAGGAAGGATGGACTGTGTGAAGAATGATATGGGTGGGAAGGAAGTGACAACGGAGATGACGGCTGATATAGAAGTAGAGGAAGGATGGACTGTGTGAAGAATGATATGGGTGGGAAGGAAGTGACAACGGAGATGACGGCTGATATAGAAGTAGAGGATGTATGGACTGTGTGAAGAATGATATGGGTGGGAAGGAAGTGACAACGGAGATGACGGCTGATATAGAAGTAGAGGAAGGATGGACTGTGTGAAGAATGATATGGGTGGGAAGGAAGTGACAACGGAGATGACGGCTGATATAGAAGTAGAGGATGTATGGACTGTGTGAAGAATGATATGGGTGGGAAGGAAGTGACAACGGAGATGACGGCTGATATAGAAGTAGAGGATGTATGGACTGTGTGAAGAATGATATGGGTGGGAAGGAAGTGACAACGGAGATGACGGCTGATATAGAAGTAGAGGATGTATGGACTGTGTGAAGAATGATATGGGTGGGAAGGAAATGACAACGGAGATGACGGCTGATATAGAAGTAGAGGATGTATGGACTGTGTGAAGAATGATATGGGTGGGAAGGAAGTGACAACGGAGATGACGGCTGATATAGAAGTAGAGGAAGTATGGACTGTGTGAAGAATGATATGGGTGGGAAGGAAGTGACAACGGAGATGACGGCTGATATAGAAGTAGAGGATGTATGGACTGTGTGAAGAATGATATGGGTGGGAAGGAAGTGACAACGGAGATGACGGCTGATATAGAAGTAGAGGATGTATGGACTGTGTGAAGAATGATATGGGTGGGAAGGAAGTGACAACGGAGATGACGGCTGATATAGAAGTAGAGGATGTATGGACTGTGTGAAGAATGATATGGGTGGGAAGGAAGTGACAACGGAGATGACGGCTGATATAGAAGTAGAGGATGTATGGACTGTGTGAAGAATGATATGGGTGGGAAGGAAGTGACAACGGAGATGACGGCTGATATAGAAGTAGAGGAAGTATGGACTGTGTGAAGAATGATATGGGTGGGAAGGAAGTGACAACGGAGATGACGGCTGATATAGAAGTAGAGGATGTATGGACTGTGTGAAGAATGATATGGGTGGGAAGGAAGTGACAACGGAGATGACGGCTGATATAGAAGTAGAGGATGTATGGACTGTGTGAAGAATGATATGGGTGGGAAGGAAGTGACAACGGAGATGACGGCTGATATAGAAGTAGAGGATGTATGGACTGTGTGAAGAATGATATGGGTGGGAAGGAAGTGACAACGGAGATGACGGCTGATAGAGAAGTAGAGGATGTATGGACTGTGTGAAGAATGATATGGGTGGGAAGGAAGTGACAACGGAGATGACGGCTGATATAGAAGTAGAGGATGTATGGACTGTGTGAAGAATGATATGGGTGGGAAGGAAGTGACAACGGAGATGACGGCTGATAGAGAAGTAGAGGATGTATGGACTGTGTGAAGAATGATATGGGTGGGAAGGAAATGACAACGGAGATGACGGCTGATATAGAAGTAGAGGATGTATGGACTGTGTGAAGAATGATATGGGTGGGAAGGAAGTGACAACGGAGATGACGGCTGATATAGAAGTAGAGGAAGGATGGACTGTGTGAAGAATGATATGGGTGGGAAGGAAGTGACAACGGAGATGACGGCTGATAGAGAAGTAGAGGATGTATGGACTGTGTGAAGAATGATATGGGTGGGAAGGAAGTGACAACGGAGATGACGGCTGATAGAGAAGTAGAGGATGTATGGACTGTGTGAAGAATGATATGGGTGGGAAGGAAGTGACAACGGAGATGACGGCTGATATAGAAGTAGAGGATGTATGGACTGTGTGAAGAATGATATGGGTGGGAAGGAAGTGACAACGGAGATGACGGCTGATAGAGAAGTAGAGGATGTATGGACTGTGTGAAGAATGATATGGGTGGGAAGGAAGTGACAACGGAGATGACGGCTGATATAGAAGTAGAGGATGTATGGACTGTGTGAAGAATGATATGGGTGGGAAGGAAATGACAACGGAGATGACGGCTGATATAGAAGTAGAGGATGTATGGACTGTGTGAAGAATGATATGGGTGGGAAGGAAATGACAACGGAGATGACGGCTGATATAGAAGTAGAGGATGTATGGACTGTGTGAAGAATGATATGGGTGGGAAGGAAGTGACAACGGAGATGACGGCTGATAGAGAAGTAGAGGATGTATGGACTGTGTGAAGAATGATATGGGTGGGAAGGAAGTGACAACGGAGATGACGGCTGATATAGAAGTAGAGGATGTATGGACTGTGTGAAGAATGATATGGGTGGGAAGGAAGTGACAACGGAGATGACGGCTGATATAGAAGTAGAGGATGTATGGACTGTGTGAAGAATGATATGGGTGGGAAGGAAATGACAACGGAGATGACGGCTGATATAGAAGTAGAGGATGTATGGACTGTGTGAAGAATGATATGGGTGGGAAGGAAGTGACAACGGAGATGACGGCTGATATAGAAGTAGAGGATGTATGGACTGTGTGAAGAATGATATGGGTGGGAAGGAAGTGACAACGGAGATGACGGCTGATATAGAAGTAGAGGATGTATGGACTGTGTGAAGAATGATATGGGTGGGAAGGAAGTGACAACGGAGATGACGGCTGATATAGAAGTAGAGGATGTATGGACTGTGTGAAGAATGATATGGGTGGGAAGGAAGTGACAACGGAGATGACGGCTGATATAGAAGTAGAGGATGTATGGACTGTGTGAAGAATGATATGGGTGGGAAGGAAATGACAACGGAGATGACGGCTGATATAGAAGTAGAGGATGTATGGACTGTGTGAAGAATGATATGGGTGGGAAGGAAGTGACAACGGAGATGACGGCTGATATAGAAGTAGAGGATGTATGGACTGTGTGAAGAATGATATGGGTGGGAAGGAAGTGACAACGGAGATGACGGCTGATATAGAAGTAGAGGATGTATGGACTGTGTGAAGAATGATATGGGTGGGAAGGAAGTGACAACGGAGATGACGGCTGATATAGAAGTAGAGGATGTATGGACTGTGTGAAGAATGATATGGGTGGGAAGGAAATGACAACGGAGATGACGGCTGATATAGAAGTAGAGGATGTATGGACTGTGTGAAGAATGATATGGGTGGGAAGGAAAGTGACAACGGAGATGACGGCTGATATAGAAGTAGAGGATGTATGGACTGTGTGAAGAATTGATATGGGTGGGAAGGAAGTGACAACGGAGATGACGGCTGATATAGAAGTAGAGGATGTATGGACTGTGTGAAGAATGATATGGGTGGGAAGGAAGTGACAACGGAGATGACGGCTGATATAGAAGTAGAGGATGTATGGACTGTGTGAAGAATGATATGGGTGGGAAGGAAGTGACAACGGAGATGACGGCTGATATAGAAGTAGAGGATGTATGGACTGTGTGAAGAATGATATGGGTGGGAAGGAAGTGACAACGGAGATGACGGCTGATATAGAAGTAGAGGATGTATGGACTGTGTGAAGAATGATATGGGTGGGAAGGAGAGTGACAACGGAGATGACGGCTGATATAGAAGTAGAGGATGTATGGACTGGTGTGAAGAATGATATGGGTGGGAAGGAAGTGACAACGGAGATGACGGCTGATATAGAAGTAGAGGATGTATGGACTGTGTGAAGAATGATATGGGTGGGAAGGAAGTGACAACGGAGATGACGGCTGATATAGAAGTAGAGGATGTATGGACTGTGTGAAGAATGATATGGGTGGGAAGGAAATGACAACGGAGATGACGGCTGATATAGAAGTAGAGGATGTATGGACTGTGTGAAGAATGATATGGGTGGGAAGGAAGTGACAACGGAGATGACGGCTGATATAGAAGTAGAGGATGTATGGACTGTGTGAAGAATGATATGGGTGGGAAGGAAAGTGACAACGGAGATGACGGCTGATATAGAAGTAGAGGATGTATGGACTGTGTGAAGAATGATATGGGTGGGAAGGAAGTGACAACGGAGATGACGGCTGATATAGAAGTAGAGGATGTATGGACTGTGTGAAGAATGATATGGGTGGGAAGGAAGTGACAACGGAGATGACGGCTGATATAGAAGTAGAGGATGTATGGACTGTGTGAAGAATGATATGGGTGGGAAGGAAGTGACAACGGAGATGACGGCTGATATAGAAGTAGAGGATGTATGGACTGTGTGAAGAATGATATGGGTGGGAAGGAGTGACAACGGAGATGACGGCTGATATAGAAGTAGAGGATGTATGGACTGTGTGAAGAATGATATGGGTGGGAAGGAAGTGACAACGGAGATGACGGCTGATATAGAAGTAGAGGATGTATGGACTGTGTGAAGAATGATATGGGTGGGAAGGAAGTGACAACGGAGATGACGGCTGATATAGAAGTAGAGGATGTATGGGACTAATGATATGGGTGGGAAGGAAGTGACAACGGAGATGACGGCTGATATAGAAGTAGAGGATGTATGGACTGTGTGAAGAATGATATGGGTGGGAAGGAAGTGACAACGGAGATGACGGCTGATATAGAAGTAGAGGATGTATGGACTGTGTGAAGAATGATATGGGTGGGAAGGAAGTGACAACGGAGATGACGGCTGATATAGAAGTAGAGGATGTATGGACTGTGTGAAGAATGATATGGGTGGGAAGGAAGTGACAACGGAGATGACGGCTGATATAGAAGTAGAGGAAGGATGGACTGTGTGAAGAATGATATGGGTGGGAAGGAAGTGACAACGGAGATGACGGCTGATATAGAAGTAGAGGAAGTATGGACTGTGTGAAGAATGATATGGGTGGGAAGGAAGTGACAACGGAGATGACGGCTGATATAGAAGTAGAGGATGTATGGACTGTGTGAAGAATGATATGGGTGGGAAGGAAGTGACAACGGAGATGACGGCTGATATAGAAGTAGAGGAAGGATGGACTGTGTGAAGAATGATATGGGTGGGAAGGAAGTGACAACGGAGATGACGGCTGATATAGAAGTAGAGGATGTATGGACTGTGTGAAGAATGATATGGGTGGGAAGGAAGTGACAACGGAGATGACGGCTGATATAGAAGTAGAGGATGTATGGACTGTGTGAAGAATGATATGGGTAGGAAGGAAGTGACAACGGAGATGACGGCTGATATAGAAGTAGAGGATGTATGGACTGTGTGAAGAATGATATGGGTGGGAAGGAAGTGACAACGGAGATGACGGCTGATATAGAAGTAGAGGATGTATGGACTGTGTGAAGAATGATATGGGTGGGAAGGAAGTGACAACGGAGATGACGGCTGATATAGAAGTAGAGGATGTATGGACTGTGTGAAGAATGATATGGGTGGGAAGGAAGTGACAACGGAGATGACGGCTGATATAGAAGTAGAGGAAGTATGGACTGTGTGAAGAATGATATGGGTGGGAAGGAAGTGACAACGGAGATGACGGCTGATATAGAAGTAGAGGAAGGATGGACTGTGTGAAGAATGATATGGGTGGGAAGGAAGTGACAACGGAGATGACGGCTGATATAGAAGTAGAGGATGTATGGACTGTGTGAAGAATGATATGGGTGGGAAGGAAGTGACAACGGAGATGACGGCTGATATAGAAGTAGAGGAAGTATGGACTGTGTGAAGAATGATATGGGTGGGAAGGAAGTGACAACGGAGATGACGGCTGATATAGAAGTAGAGGATGTATGGACTGTGTGAAGAATGATATGGGTGGGAAGGAAGTGACAACGGAGATGACGGCTGATATAGAAGTAGAGGATGTATGGACTGTGTGAAGAATGATATGGGTGGGAAGGAAGTGACAACGGAGATGACGGCTGATATAGAAGTAGAGGAAGGATGGACTGTGTGAAGAATGATATGGGTGGGAAGGAAGTGACAACGGAGATGACGGCTGATATAGAAGTAGAGGATGTATGGACTGTGTGAAGAATGATATGGGTGGGAAGGAAGTGACAACGGAGATGACGGCTGATATAGAAGTAGAGGATGTATGGACTGTGTGAAGAATGATATGGGTGGGAAGGAAGTGACAACGGAGATGACGGCTGATATAGAAGTAGAGGATGTATGGACTGTGTGAAGAATGATATGGGTGGGAAGGAAGTGACAACGGAGATGACGGCTGATATAGAAGTAGAGGATGTATGGACTGTGTGAAGAATGATATGGGTGGGAAGGAAGTGACAACGGAGATGACGGCTGATATAGAAGTAGAGGAAGGATGGACTGTGTGAAGAATGATATGGGTGGGAAGGAAGTGACAACGGAGATGACGGCTGATATAGAAGTAGAGGAAGGATGGACTGTGTGAAGAATGATATGGGTGGGAAGGAAGTGACAACGGAGATGACGGCTGATATAGAAGTAGAGGATGTATGGACTGTGTGAAGAATGATATGGGTGGGAAGGAAGTGACAACGGAGATGACGGCTGATATAGAAGTAGAGGAAGGATGGACTGTGTGAAGAATGATATGGGTGGGAAGGAAGTGACAACGGAGATGACGGCTGATATAGAAGTAGAGGATGTATGGACTGTGTGAAGAATGATATGGGTGGGAAGGAAGTGACAACGGAGATGACGGCTGATATAGAAGTAGAGGATGTATGGACTGTGTGAAGAATGATATGGGTGGGAAGGAAGTGACAACGGAGATGACGGCTGATATAGAAGTAGAGGATGTATGGACTGTGTGAAGAATGATATGGGTGGGAAGGAAGTGACAACGGAGATGACGGCTGATATAGAAGTAGAGGAAGGATGGACTGTGTGAAGAATGATATGGGTGGGAAGGAAGTGACAACGGAGATGACGGCTGATATAGAAGTAGAGGATGTATGGACTGTGTGAAGAATGATATGGGTGGGAAGGAAGTGACAACGGAGATGACGGCTGATATAGAAGTAGAGGATGTATGGACTGTGTGAAGAATGATATGGGTGGGAAGGAAGTGACAACGTAGATGACGGCTGATATAGAAGTAGAGGATGTATGGACTGTGTGAAGAATGATATGGGTGGGAAGGAAGTGACAACGGAGATGACGGCTGATATAGAAGTAGAGGAAGGATGGACTGTGTGAAGAATGATATGGGTGGGAAGGAAGTGACAACGGAGATGACGGCTGATATAGAAGTAGAGGATGTATGGACTGTGTGAAGAATGATATGGGTGGGAAGGAAGTGACAACGGAGATGACGGCTGATATAGAAGTAGAGGATGTATGGACTGTGTGAAGAATGATATGGGTGGGAAGGAAATGACAACGGAGATGACGGCTGATATAGAAGTAGAGGATGTATGGACTGTGTGAAGAATGATATGGGTGGGAAGGAAGTGACAACGGAGATGACGGCTGATATAGAAGTAGAGGAAGGATGGACTGTGTGAAGAATGATATGGGTGGGAAGGAAGTGACAACGGAGATGACGGCTGATATAGAAGTAGAGGATGTATGGACTGTGTGAAGAATGATATGGGTGGGAAGGAAGTGACAACGGAGATGACGGCTGATATAGAAGTAGAGGATGTATGGACTGTGTGAAGAATGATATGGGTGGGAAGGAAATGACAACGGAGATGACGGCTGATATAGAAGTAGAGGATGTATGGACTGTGTGAAGAATGATATGGGTGGGAAGGAAGTGACAACGGAGATGACGGCTGATATAGAAGTAGAGGAAGGATGGACTGTGTGAAGAATGATATGGGTGGGAAGGAAGTGACAACGGAGATGACGGCTGATATAGAAGTAGAGGATGTATGGACTGTGTGAAGAATGATATGGGTGGGAAGGAAGTGACAACGGAGATGACGGCTGATATAGAAGTAGAGGATGTATGGACTGTGTGAAGAATGATATGGGTGGGAAGGAAATGACAACGGAGATGACGGCTGATATAGAAGTAGAGGATGTATGGACTGTGTGAAGAATGATATGGGTGGGAAGGAAGTGACAACGGAGATGACGGCTGATAGAGAGATGTGGAGGAGCAATACATGTTGTACCGACCCCGCGTAATGTGGGAAAAGGGCAGGAAGAAGAAAATAAAGTAAAAGTTCTTTAACTTAGTATTTCCATAAGCACCTATAGACTTCTGTATTTATTTAAAGTAGGTAAGTTATGTACAGCTTAAGAAAGATGTAAAAGTATGGCAAAACATTTTTTTTACCTGCCATAGGGTGGGCTAGTATTATGTATACTTAGGTACATACCTAACAAAACATTCCAAATTTCAAGGCTTTAGTAGTTGCTGAGATAATTAGCTGTGGCAAACAGATGGACATGGCCGAACCATATTATAGGGGGTCCGTTTTACCATTTTTACCGCCCTAAAAAGTGCACTAATAAGGTATTTATCGTTTTCGTGCAACTGCTTCTTTTTTGGTCTTCAGCTTTGAACTTACATAACTTTTTTTAGTTCAGACTTCCTAAAAATTTCTGTAGATAGTAACTTACTATGTACTTATTACTATTAAAAAGAAGTAAAGTTTGAATGTAGGGGTAATCTCTTAATTCTGAATATTCTTTCAATAATATGGGGCGCCAAACAACATCTTTCGGCATCCAAGCCAACCTTACCTGCTCGTGGTGTACCCTGCTGATTAACGAACAAGGCTCTGGAGAAACATCCACCAACCCGAACTGGACCAGCGTGGTGGATTATGGTCCAAACCCCCCCAAGTATGAACAGTCACAACCAACCAAGGCCCCAAGTGCCCGGCGATTCCAGTGGCTATGCTGGCGTTGACGGGTGCCATGCCAGCCCTGGGGTCAGGGGAGTGGGAAATAGCGACAGATAGGGATGCTTGCAGGGACTTGGGGGAGACCTTTGCCCAGCAGTGGGACGAGATAGGTTAGGAAAAAAAAAATATGATGCTAAATCATCCCTGAGTGCTTTATTTTATTTTGATAAAAAACCTGTGCGCAGCCTGGGTTTGTCAGCTACTTAGTTAGAAGAACATAAAGCAGACAATTTAGGTAGGTACATATCATAGTAAAACTAGTGGTTCGCCCCGAACTGAGAACTCGATTAAAACAAAAAAAAATATTATTTGTAATCATTGACTATCAAAATAGTACCACAAAAATACTAACCAACTAGGTCTGCAGTTTCATTCAAATTACAGGTAACGGCAGTTCATGCTAATTGGTTACTTTTTTGGCAGTACAAATGGCAGTTATTTTGGATTTCACTTATTGCCAATATTTGTGTCACATAAGCTACACGCATACCAAATTATAGCACTGTGAGGTCATTGGTGTACCCTATGAATTTTGTCAAAGTTAAGTTTTTATTAGGGCTAATAACTCCATAACAGAAACGGAGTCGAAATGTACTAATGAAGACCTTTCATTTGACGTCCCACGTTACCTAATAGTCTCATTTTCATTTTATTTTACCCCTCTTGAACCCCAATATCGCAACAACGCCCCAACATTTTTAGCTCATTTCGTCACACCAAAATTGTGTCATCACTACCTACCTATGTGCCAAATTTCACGATGATCGGATCAACGCTTTGAAAGTTATCCTCGGAAAAACAAACATACTGTTACGAGCTGAGGGTTCGGGATAATATAATGAAAATCAATCTAACCAAAATAACACTTTTATTCAACACTGAAATGATAAATACAAGAACTTAGTCACAAGTAATCACAACACTATCGTACAATAACCACTAAGTCACCGAAATGTTCGCACGTATAGTCAAATCCAGACTGACTCCGCGGACGTCTCTACGCACTATTTAAACCGCGCATTATTTGCATAACCTTCTCGACGTTTCCACTAGTAACTAGAAAAATGTAGGTATTTCGACTGACTACTATTTCTTATTCTGTGCCACTGTAGGTAGCATGTAGGTATATTACATACCAAGTATTACCTATTCTGTGGCACAGTAGGTATAACTTCGAGAAAAGCGGACTATGACTTATTCTGCAACAGTCTCGGCGTAACAATACATACATACAACGCCGATTTGCCCAAGTTGATTTAGAGATCTCGCTTCGCAGAATCAATAAGTAACTTTAGTAGACCAGAGAGCTTAAATACCTACTTACCTATGAACTATCGGAAAAAACCGATTCATTTATAGAAACGGTTCGCTGGCAACCAAAACTTTCAGTGCGTCGATAAGTCGTGGAAGCAATAACTTCACGGGCCATAGGGCACGCTTCGCGAGTAACGGCCGAGGAAATGTTTAAACTTGCCAACCGGAATTTGTTTACTGTAACTATGCTACCTTAAAAAGATTCGCTGAAAAGCTAATACATTTCGATATCTGCAAAGCAGAAGGGGTCTTCTTATTTTGGTTATCGCGTTATATAAGACTTCTCTGTTACTTTTTTTAGACGCCAGAAAGTAGGCACATTCAAGCACAGTGGCGGATTTACACATTTCCCAAGTACATATAGGCTGTAAAATTTTTGCCTCCCAACAATTTTGTTGAAATTGCACAAGAAATTGTTTTTGGATATATTTTAAAGCTCAATCATGTACGATAAGGTGGGGTAATGTAGGTATGATACTGATTGGGAGCCGCGAACTGGGTGCTTTACCATAGAATATAGAAGTTTGTGGTAACGGAATGTACAATGAAAGGAAAAATGGTTTGTAGTCTTCTTTCTGCAAAACATCACAAAAACGCCTTATAGAATTCTTTAAAAAAAGTTGTCGCCCTAAGCTCAAGCCTGCTGGTAAATCCGCCACTGAACAAGAATAATAATATAAACAATTAAGATATAAATAATAATAATTAATAATATATATGAATATAATTATTGTTTAAAATGGGTATTTATCGTGGCTGTGTTGCAACTCAGCCGAAACGTCGGGATAACAAATAAAACAGGTAGTTACCTACATACCTACGTGATAAATACCCGTTTTAATCAATAATTACGTAGGTACGAAAGTTTGAAAAGCATTTTTTGAGTTCTTACGTGAAAGAACACCACAATGCAAAGGCTGCTACGAGCATAGCGGCTTAATTTTTTAACGATGTTGCTACGCACGTAGCCTTCAATTAGGGTTGTCACCCGTACTTTTTAATAAAGTATTGTCTTCTATTTGGACCAATCGTACTTTATACTTCATGAGAACAGTAAAGCACGTGAAAATAATATATTTTTACTTGTGAAGATTTTTTTTAATGGACTGCTATTTTTTTCGTGTAATGGAACGGACTGCTTTGGAACGTAACCTAAAACGTCAATGTCAATGTCATGTAATGTTGCGAATCGTGAAAAAATGTGTCGTTTCACTGCTATCCATTCCCGCCACTTCAGCATTCACAGTTTTTTTTCTCTGATGAATGAAAGTGGCGCAATAGAGCGTCCCTTATCCTAATAAAAAACGAATTATTTATATATGTATGGAATAGAAATATGTACATACCTATGTACTTTATTTTCCGATGTTATACTTATTTTTTTGCCTAAAAAAATATACCCTACCTTCAATCTTTGTCAAATTTAACTGAGACGATGCTGCCGTTCGTTTCTTATTCGCAATAAAGATAAGGTCAAAAATACGTGCAAAGCTAAGCCACGGGACTCCTCACGATTTTTTCATTCGACGTTTTAAGCAGGTGTAAATACGCACATCTATTTTGGAAAATCTTGTTCTTCCGGGCGATTAGTTGGACATTACATTATTTTCACATTTGGCAAAGACTCCTAATTACCTGGTAGGCAAGTATATTAAGTATTCCGAACCTGACCAACCTTGGCAAAAGCTTGACAAAGGTAATGTTTGTACTCCAAAAGGTTGGTTATCGTAGACCGGTTCTTAACAAAACCATGTTGTCTGTCTGAAAGTATTGGTTTGATGTGACTGTAAAGGTGGGGATACACCAAGGATTCAAATAGTTTAGCAAAGCAAGACAAAATACTGATTGGACGATAATTTTCACAACGTGATTTGTTACCGCTTTTATATATAGGAATGATATGTGCAGTTTTCCATCGATGTGGAAAAACACCAGTAATGAGAGATTTATTAAAGATAATGCAAATAGCTCTCTGTTCCTCTTTGCATTACCACAGAATCTAATGAAGGATGGGGGAAGTAAATCAGGTCCAGGACCTTTGTTCATATCTAATCTTTTGATTTTATGTAAAATGTCGATTTCTCTAAATGAGAGATGCGTCAATGAGTCCGAGATAAGGTTGTCAATATCTGTATAGTTAATAGTATGATTGTGAGAAGCACGGCAAGGGTCTTTTACAAAAACTGATCCAAAGTATCGTGAAAAAAGTTCAGTTACTGCTTGACCGTTGCTCGAGGAGTCACTTCCAAAAGCCATCGTTTGGGGTATAGATATCTGGCCCTTTCTATTATTAACAAACCTCCAGGATGGTTTAATATCTGTCTTTAAAGAATCCTCGGTAGATGAAATATATTTATTATAGCACTCTTCAGCCAGAGTCTTGCATCTACCTCGAAGTAGCTAAAATACATCATAGTCACGGGGATTTGGAAAATTTTAAAAAGTTTTTGAAATTTATTTTTTTCTAATGTACAAATAATTAGAGGTTAGCTATACCAGACAGGAAAGGACGTTGACCTCAGCGAGGTCAAAGGCGTATGTTTATGAATAATTTCAAAAAGAGTTTCGTTAAAGATGTCCGTACACTGATCAGTGTCAGTAGAGGATAAAATTTATTTCCAATCTATAGAGCTTAAATCACATTTAATTTTATCATAATCACATTTAGAGAAGTTAAGATGTTTCATATTACTACGCTTAAGGCCCTTGGAGGCGGAAAGTTTGGGCAAGTTAATCGTTATCGCAGGATGGGGTTTGTCCAAACGACTCATAGAAGTTATCTCACTATCTGAGATATTGTCAAAATTTTAAAGTACCAAGTCCAGAATCCTATCTTCATCATTCGTGATACAATTAAATTGTTTTAAATTGTAGAGGATCATAAGTTCCTTAAGTAACTGAAGTTTTTACTTAATAACGGTGCCTCAGTAGAGAGATCGGATATGAAAGGAGGGTTAATACAAATAGTAGACCTATAATCAGGATGATTAAAGGAAATAAAGTAATATGCATGTGAAGAGTTGAAAATGGTGAAACGTATTCTGTCTCTTAATGTGAATAAATACAGTGATCTGTTTCAAGGATTAGGTAAATTACCCGGTAAATACAGTATCGTTGTAGATAAGTCTGCCCAACCGTCAGTCTGTCCGGTTCGTAAAATTCCAATAGGTGTGCGTGATAAACTACTGTTACAATTAGTGGGAATGGAGAACATGGGAGTGATCAGAAAGGTATCGCTTCCGACGCCGTGGATGAATGCCGTCGTGGTGGCGGCCAAAAAAGATGGCACCATCCGCGTATGCCTCGACCCGCGGTCGCTCAACCGCGTCGTGCGGCGCGCACACTATCCGCTCCCCACGCTCACTGAGATAGCTACAAATGTCGCGGGGGCGCAATTTTTTAAAGATAAAGATAATTTATTTGCAGAAAGTTAGTTAATTTTACACTGGTCTTAATGTACAATTTAAGCTTTTAACATTCTACCAGATAGTGTCCTGGTGTGCAAATATTACATATAAAATAATTAAAAATTAAAATTTACTATTCCTACACAATATAAAAATGACAATAAAATAAAATAAAATAATGTCATGTCTAGTACCTACTTATAATTAAAATATTCCGCAATATTATAAAAACATTTTGTTTGACAACCATTTATTAATTCGGCGTTTAAATAAAGTCAAAGGTAAATCTTTTAATTCGTCTGGTAATTTATTAAATATTTTTACTGCCATGCAATGAGCGTTACTGTTAATAAATGACGAGTTGTGCTTTGGTAAATAAATTCTATTTTTATGTCTAGTGTGTCTGGCTAACACTGCTTCATGTCTTGCAAAATAGCTAGGAAACTGTTTTAAAAATTTACAGATTTCTCCGCATGTACATGCACGGCAAAGGTAGTATTCTTGTTTTTTATTTAAACAGAGGCTTACAGCTGTCTAAAGATCAGGCTCCGCATCGCAGACCACTCGGATACATTTCTTTTGTATTTTAAAGGCTCTAAGTAGATCCACTGAGTTACCCCATAATGGTAAGCCATAAAGTAAAACAGAAGACACATACCCATGATATGCAGCTAGAGACGCTTTGTGAGAGACGGTTTTTCAGACTCGTTTTAACGCATAAACAAATCTATTTAATTTATTGCAGACCTGATCAATATGTTGTTTCCAATTTAGATGCTGATCAATTCGGATACCTAGAAATACTGCCGACTCTACGCTTTCTATGTCCATTGACTAACATTTAATGTTTAACTTAGAGGGCTCAGTTGTATAATTTCGAAATTGAATCAGTTTTGTTTTATTTATATTGATCATTAATTTATTTATATATAACCATGTCACTATATCATTAATTGCATTATTAATTTCATTTTCATATAATTCCTTATTTGTACATTTGATTATTAAAGTTGTATCATCTGCAAACAGTAAGCATTTAGGTTGCATTACATTGGGCAAATCATTTATAAATAATAGGAACAACATGGGGCTTAATATACTCCCTTGGGGAACTCCACGGCTATTAATCCTAAAGTTAGACTGAAAATGCTTTTTTATTACCATTTTATCATTATTATTATCGCAGTATGTAAGTCGAGATATTTCAGTGCATTGACTTTGTCCACACAAGTAGCTGCGCAGCCAGTCTTGTGCGACGCCTCTTATCCCGTATTTTTCTAGTTTTGCTAGAAGTATGTCATGATCGATCAGATCAAATGCCTTACTTAGGTCCAGCATTAACGCAGCGACGGGTATTATGAAGTATATACAGTCCGTCACTTCTTTTACAAGATTAAAACATGCTAAAGTTGTAGACCTATTTTTACGGAACCCAAATTGTTGATTGGTAAGTATATCATATTTATCTATAAATTTATTTAACCTATTAAAAACCACCTTTTCAAATACCTTGGATAATATTGGGATTAATGTTATTGGCCTATAATTGTTAATATTGTTGTCATCCCCTTTCTTGAATAGAGGCTTTACCACTGATATTTTCAATTTGGAAGGGAAACAGCCTTCGGAAAGAGACAAATTTATAATGTAGCACAGTGGTGCACAGATACTACCTGCGCACCTCTTGAGAATTTTGGTACTCAGTCCATCGTATCCAATTGAATAAGAGTTTTTTTTTATATATTATAATTTGCGTTTGACCACGATCTCGCCTGATGGTAAGCGATGATGCAGTCTACGATGGTACACGCTTGCCTAGAAGAAACCTATTCACTCGCGACTTAAAGATACCCAGGTTGTAGCTATCAGGAAACACAGACTCTGGCCAGTCGTTCCACTCTTTGGCGGTGCGCATAATAAAGGTCGAAGAGAACCGCTTTGTGCGAATGGGAGGTATTTCTACCATATAGCGGTGGCGCACCGCAGAGCGTCTGGTTGTCCGTTGATAGAAAGGAGATGGTGGGATCAGGTTGAAAAGTTCCGCCGCACACTCCCTGAAATGTACTAGATAAAAACCGAGAGGCTAGCAACCTTTCGTCGATGCTCCAGGCTGAGGAGCCTTGCATCAACTAGCTCATCGTTGCCTATGAGCTTCTTGGCTCTTCTCTCAACCGATTCTAGAGCTTCAAGTTGGTACTTCGCTGATCCGTCCCAGAGGTGAGAACAGTACTCTAAACACGAACGGACTTGTGCTTGGTACAAGTGAGCAACTGTCCCGGTGTGAAGTAGTGCCTCACCTTTGCGAGTATACCAAGCTTTTTAGCAGCCAACTAGGCTTTCGACTCAATGTAGGAGCCGAAATTGAGAGTCGGAGTTAATGTGATACCAAGAAGCTCGAGGTGGTCAGATATCGGCACGGATTCATTTCGGAAAGTAGGAGTCAGATTAAATTGACTTCGTTTTGCAGAGAATAGACACGCCTGGGTCTTATTCGCATTGAACTTGACCAGATTGGCATCACCCCAGTCGGAGACTGCCTTCAAGGACAAGTTTAAGCGCTCGACCATGGCCTCCCTGAGTGACTGAATCTGCGCTCTACTGGCTCGTGCACTAGAGGTATAGCTTTCCACAACTGTGCTATCGTCTGCATACCCAAAGGTACCGGGTTTTAGCAGATCGTTGATATGCAGCAAGAACAGAGTTGCGGAAAGTACTGACCCTTGTGGGACCCCAGCGTTTATCGCCAATTGATCGGACGAGCAGCCTTCAACGACAACTCGTATCGAACGGTCCCTCAAGAAGTCCGATATCCAGACACACAGACCAGTGGGCAGACCGTATGATGGAAGCTTGCTACTAAGGCTATCATGCCAGACCCTATCAAAGGCCTTTGAGATGTCAAGAGAAACAGCCAGCGCTTTTCTGTGTTTCTCTACGGCCTCGCTCCATATGTGCGTGGCATACGCTAGAAGGTCCCCAGTAGAACGATTTCGGCGAAAGCCATATTGTCGATCACTGAGGAGGTTATGCGTTTCTAGATGTGCCAGGAGCCTGTTGTTCAGTACACGTTCCATAATCTTACAGATGACGGACCGAGATGGGCCTGTAGTTAGAGGGGTCGGCACGACTACCTTTTTTAGGCACGGGCTGCACGTTTGTAAGCTTCCAGGAATTCGGCACTTGTCCAGACTTCACAGAGCGGCGAAAGAGGCGTGTCAGTACAGGAGCGAGCTCAGGCGCGCAGAATTTAAGAACAACTGCCGGAATACCGTCAGGGCCACTGGCTTTGTTCACGTCCAGATTCTGCATCGTTTTTCGAACCTCGGTCTGATGTATGCGGATTTCCGGCATATATACCCCACCATCCGGTAGACTCGGAGGTGTCCCGCTTGCAGCATCTAGACGAGAAGATTCCGCAAAAAGATTGGCGAACAGATTCGCTTTCTCTTCAGCGGTATGGGCCAGAGTACCGTCAGGTTTCAGCAGTGGAGGTAGTGAGGGGCGACAGAAGTTCGACTGAACCGCTTTAGCCAGGGACCAAAACGCCTTACTGCCCGATGGGTACGGCGCCAATTTGTTCCCTATTCGGCCTATGTGGTCAAATCGAGACTTCCGTAAAGCCTTCTTGCAAGACTTGGCAGCTTTGTTATAAGCTGTCTTCTTCTTAGATAGGTCCTTGGTTTTGCGGTTTCGAGCTTCAACCCATGCCAGGTATGCCTCATGTTTCTGCATTTCAGCGCGTCTACATTCGGCTCCGAAACAAGGTTGAGCTTTGCCTGACACTGTTACGTCAGAGAATGGGATAAAATATTCCATCCCTTGACGCAGCACATCTGTCACGGCATCCGCGCAATCTGAAGGATCATCAGAGGAGAAGCAGACTTGCTGCCAAGGATATGATGCGAAGAATGCACGCATTTCATCCCAATCAGCTGACTTGTACTGCCATACTCTTCGCTTGCCTCTAGGGCTAAGATCGGGCGGGGAGTAGACAGATACAGATTTCACCAGACAATGGTCGGAACTACCCAAAGGTGATGAAACCGACACGGAGTAGCGGTCTGGATCAGTTGTCAGTAGAAGGTCCAAGCAATTGTCTGTTTGGCCGTCAACATCAGGAACCCGCGTTGCTCCGTTATTAAATCCCTTTAAGATTTTAAATATTTCATTCTCATCTGTAGGTTCTAAAAATATTGTCGATGTGTTGCTAATAACGTTTGAAGTAGTCTCAATATTATAATATTGTTGTTCTGGGATACTGTTACTGAGATCTATAAAAAAGTCATTAAATAATCTACAAATTGCATTAGGGTCAGAAATTGTCAAATTGTTATAGTTTATAAAGTCAATGCTTTTAGAGTCGTTAATGTTACCTATATTTGAACTCACTATGTTCCAAGTAGCTTTGCATATATTTTCTTTATTTTAAATATTATTGTGGTTGCTATTTTGCTGCGATTTATATATACATTTTTTTAAAAGATTTTTATAATTATTGTATTTATTCTTATGTATTTCTTTATTATTTGTCGAAAGTTTATATGTTATGTAGTCTTCTTTTGATTTTGCTAGATTTTTTAATACCTTTTGTTTTCCATCGATTTTTGGTATTATTGTTTCCTCTTCGTAGAGAAACGACAGGAAAACACAGATCATGGAAAAGCGTTAGGATGCCATGAAACACATCAAAGAATTCGTTAAGCGATTCGTAAACCTCAGAAAAGGAAAGCTGAGCTATACATTCAAGAAATTTCTTGATATTCTCATCGCTGTAGTCACTACGAAACTCAAACCATTGTTTGTTGAGTGGTTTGGTTTAGTAAACTAGACGCCCGGTCAGGGTTTTGGATGGTGCAGCTGGATGACGCAAGCGCTGATCTGTGTACGTTCGGGACTCCTTTTGGTAGGTACCAATTTTTACGTCTTCCTTATGGAATCAACTGCGCGGCTGAAGTGTTCCATTCCAAGATTCGCCAGATCCTGAAAGACCTAGACGGTGTAGATTCCTTCATAGATGATGTGATCGTCTGGGGTGTCAGTAAATCTCAGCACGATGAGTGTCTTAAAAAGCTGTTAGATAGGGCGCGAGAGGTAGGAATAAAAATTAATGAAGAAAAATGTGAATTTCAAGTTAAAAAGGTTAGTTATTTAGGACACGTTTTCAGCGCGGAAGACATGTCAATAGATAGGAACAAAATAAAAGCGATAGAAGACATGCCCGTTCCCAAGGATAGACCGTCACTTGAACGATTTTTGGGCATGATTAATTATTTGTCCAAATTTATACCGAATTACTCTTGAGATAGCGCTTCCTCTTCGTAATCTACTAAAGAAAGATACCAAATGGGTGTGGGAGAGCGCGCAGGAGGGTGCGGCGCGTGCACTGCAGAGGGCAGTCTGCACGGCGCCTGTGTTGGCGCTGTACTCGGCGCGTGAGCCCATGCTGCTGTCAGTGGACGCCAGCTCGCAGGCGCTGGGTGCCGTACTGCTGCAAGCGGGCCGCCCGGTCGAATTCGCCTCCGCCACCCTCACTGACACGCAATGCCAGTATGCGCAGATTGAGAAGGAGCTCCTTGCCATTGTTTATGGCCTTGAACGGTTTCATCAATACGTGTACGGCCGTCGCGATGTCACGATAGAATCTGATGATAAACCCTTAGAAACACTATTTAAAAAACCGTTAGACTCCATCCCTGCGTGTCTACAACGAATGATGTTGCGCATACAGGGCTATTTTTTTATTTTTTTTATTATTCATTACAGAATCAACAGCACTTGTTAACAATGTAAACAATCCTTATAACTAATGCTTAATGCCAATAACAGATTCTCAATTTATAGACTTATCTTTTAAGAAATTAGTCACCTAGAGAAAAAGATTAAAAAACATAGTACCCATATTAATTAAATTTTCAAGGATTTTAGTAATTTATTAAGTAGGCTATGAATTTACCGTGATATATAAACCGGGCAAGTATATGTAGGTACGTAGCGGATGCCTTATCGCAGGCAGCGCTACCCGATCTGATGACGGATAAAGTATCAGAGGAAGTGGAAGAACAGTCGTGTTTTTTAATAGAAAATGTTCGATTTAGTGCTAGCAAGATAAATACTATCAAAAATGCAAATGATAAGCGACGCGGAATGTCAACTACTCATACAGCATAGGTATAGGTACAGGAAGGTTGGCCGGATAATAAAAACGAGGTAGACGAACGTATCAGAGAGCAATGGTCTTACAGAGACAGCTTCGGATTCGTTGATGGCATCTTATTTAAAAATAATTTGGTGTACATCCCGAAATGTGCTAGAACCGAAATGCTTACTAGATTGCATGACGGGCATATGGGCATAGACAGATGTAAACGTCATGCACGTGAGGTGATGTTCTGGCCCGCCATGTCACGCGACGTGGAGGTCATGGTGCGACGCTGTAAGGTATGCGCCGAACGGGCGCCGCGGCCTACGCGCGAACCGCTCATACCGCATCACATTCCGCCATTGCCCTGGGCTAAAGTAGGCTCTGATATATTTCAGTGCAGGGGTAAATACTTTTTGATTCTCGTAGATTATTTTTCAAATTTCATAGAAGTTAATCCTTTGTCCAGCATCGGTACGAGAGCTGTGGTGACCGCTATGAGAGATCAGTTTGCGAGGCATGGCGTTCCGCAACAGTTGGTCACAGATAACGGACCCGCCTATGCTTCAAAGGAGTTTAGTAACTTTAGTAAAATGTGGGACTTCGAGCATATTACCAGTTCACCAAATTATGCTCAATCCAATGGGCAAAGCGAGAGAAGTGTTCGGATCATTAAAAACATATTGATTAAATCTAATAACTCGGGCACTGATTTTTATTTAGGTCTTTTAAATTATAGGACAACGCCACGTAATGGCATCAGTTCACCGTCAGAACTTCTAATGGGGCGTCGTCTAAATACAAGACTTCCAGCTCATATAAATAAGTTAATGCCGAGCAGAAATAACGAGAACGATTATAATGTGATGATGCTTCGTAATCAGCAGATAGATAAGACATACTATGACAAGCGGGCGAAACAGCTGCCAGAGCTATCGCCGGGACAGCCGGTTCTTATAACCGACGAAGGCAAACGTACAAGCGCGCGAATCATAAAACGCGCTACTCAGCCTCGTTCATATTTTGTTGAGGACAATAGCGGCAGACAGTTCAGGCGAAACAGGCGACATCTGCTTAAGCTACCAGCAGAGGGCAATGCATCACCAGGTCCCTCTCGGGAACATGCGAATGACGAAAAAATTTGGGCAAGTCCTGAAGAAATATTCGAACACAATAATGATTTTTTTTTTTTTTTAAGGAAACTTACTGCTAGGTACACAGAAAACTAAATAAATTATAATACATGCAAAACATACATGTATTCTTAGGACCAATTACAAATTTCCACAGATAATTTTTAAAAAAGATTTATATAAAAACACAGTTACAGTGGACAAAAACCGCTTGACATTACAATATTCGTTCATAAGAGTTTTAGGTAGGTACATTAATTATTACAGAAGAACTTATCTGCAAGCAAGCTTTTTAACTTGCTTGTCGAAGTATTGAATATATCAATATCTGCATCTGCCAAAGTGTTAAGCGAGGCGCTTGCTCGAATAACAAATGCGTTTTGCCTGTAATTGGTTTTAACTAACGGAACATGTAAAATGTGCGGTCTCCTTATTCTGACTCTATACGTGCGTAATCCCAGTAGCTCCAGTAACTCGGAGCAGTCAACCGTGCCATTTGCAATGCTCAGAAGATACGACAAATCGGAAATTTTTCTACGTTCATACAGGGGAAGGAAGTGAAATTTACGACATCTGGTTATATAATCAGGAAGATAAACTTTAGCACGAAACTGCAAGTATCGCATAAATCTCTTTTGTATTCCTTCTACACGTGTAGAATACACGTCATAGCAGGGATTCCAGACTTGAGAGGCGAACTCCAAGTGACTACGCACATACGCGCAACACAGGATTTTAATGGTCTTAATGCTCGTAAATTCAGAAGACATTCTGAAAACAAAACCAAGTGCACGAGACGCTTTGTTCACAATATTCTCAATATGATCGTCAAAAAGAAGTTTACTGTCAAACAAAACACCAAGGTCCCTAACTGTGTCTACCCTTGTAAGAGGTAAGTTGTGTAAGGTATAGTTAAACTTGATAGTAATTGGCTTACGTGTAAAAGAACAGACATTGCACTTGGAAATATTTAAATCTAACTTGTTAATTATGCAATAATTTTGAAAACGAATAAGGTCGTCCTGCAAATGATATGCATCATTTATAGTGAAATTTTATATAGGATTTTCATATCGTCTGCGTAAAGAAGAATTTTCGAATAAACGAAGCATGATGAGATGTCATTCATAAAAAATGTAAAAAGCAAGGGGCCCAATAAAGATCCCTGAGGAACTCCTGAAGGGATATACATTGGCAAAGAAGAATACCCGCTAAGAACGACCGTTTAACATCTGTTTTGGACATAAGAAGTGAACCACCTGAAAAGATTCCCTCTGATGCCCATCCGTTGCAGCTTCTTTAATAAGACTAAGTGGTCAATGCGATCAAAACACTTGCTGTAGTCAGTGTAAATTATGTCAACTTGCGAGGGTTCAGCCATGAAACGGGATACAAACTCAGTGCACAACAAAAGATTTGACGTAGTAGACCTACTCTTTAAAAATCCGTGCTGCTGCGGTGCAATATCTTGCTTGAGCGCGGAGTACAATTGGGTGTGTACTATTTTTTCAAGCACTTTAGCAAATAAGCATAATTTAGATATGGGCCTATAATTTTCAACGTTACTCTTAGGCCCCTTCTTGTGAACAGGAGTGATAAAAGCTGATTTCCAGATGTTTGGCACCACGCCTTCCGATAACGAGCGACGGTACAGGAGAGTGAGGGGCAGGACTAGGCTTTTAGCACACTTTATTATTACAATAGGGGGGATGTTGTCGGGACCCGCTGTCTTGTTTAAGTCCAACTTCTTAAATAATTTAAATACCTCTTCTTCATCCACTTCAACCATGCTTATGTCACAGGAACATGCAGCATCCTGTTGTGAGCTTACATTCTCTGGTAAATCGGTTGATATACTGTTTTGAAGAAAAGTGGAGTGAAAGTACTCACCAAACATATTGCATATGACATCACCCTGACCAGAATAAAGAGTACCATACTGCATCACTGCGGGATAAGCATTGGATAGGTTCTTACTTTTTACGTAGGACCAAAACGCGTGGGGGTTCCTTTTAATAGAATTTTCAATGTGCACTATGTATTCATTATACATTTCACTTTTCATGATCCGTGCTCTATTTCGTAATATAATAAAAGAATCTCGATCGTTAGTGTTACCATAGGTTTTAAATTTATTGTGGAATTTAGATTTTTCTTTAATAAGCTTTATTAGAGGCCGTTTATAGCATAAAGGATACTTACGTGACGGAATTACTGTTTTAGAAATAATGTAAGTATTACGTAGGCCATAAATAGTGTCATACATAAAGGATACCGCTTCATCTATCGTTCTGCTTCCAAACTCTGAGTACCAGTCTATAGCATCTAGTTCGGTACGAATTGACTCATAATCTCCATCCTGGTAAACAAATTTAGTGTATGGAAGCGGTCTGATAGTGTGAAGTTGAACGAACTCAGCATAAATGATTAGAGACGGATGGTGGGGGTCTTCGGGTACCAATGGGAAGTCACAAGCTTGAACAGTAACGTCATTATTTGAGAGGATCAGATCCAAGAGTCGGCTAAAGCTACTATTTAAAAAAGAGTTATATTGAAGCAGATTACATGTGTTAAAACTATCAATTAAATTTATTTGGTGCGCTCCTTGGAGATTACTGGGTGTTATGGAGATTTCGTGATCACTTAGGGTCCACGATACAAGTGGCATGTTAAAATCACCTAGGACAACGAATTTATCGAGTGGGTTGGCCAAAACAATATTTGTTACATTATCGGCAAAGTAAGATAATTGGGACTCTATTGAGTTCCCTAGGTTCTCGTCGCATATATAAACTACACAGATATGCATTTTATAACTAGAGCTACAATTACGATTACTAATCGTCAGAGTAACCCAAATATCCTCAGCTGAGGATGACCAGTCCGCTCGAGACTCAGCTACAAGTTTACGACGCACGGCTATTAAAACCCCACCCGCTTTGTCCTGTTGTGTTGCCCTATAATTACGATCACGTCTTCAAACAATATATCTATCATCAAATAATTCACTATTAAATACACTATCATTGAGCCAGGTTTCTGCTAAGCAAATAACATCGTACGAGCTTATGCATACGTTTCTATACAGAAAGCCTGTTTTAGTACGTAGACCGCGCACATTTTGGTAATACATACTAATTGGAATCATTAATAACAGCAAAGATTATTAGCGCTTGCATAGGCAACAAATAAATATTTAGCAGACGAGATAAAATACTATTTTTATGGCATTGAATATCGGCAGTATCGTACGTAAACGATATTTAGTAGGCTTTTATAACATAAAATACTAACATTGAAGTAGACAGGTAATAATAAATAAATTGTAAAAACGAGTACAAGGCGATTAGCGCAACAAAAGAGACAGAAGCAAACGGCCGGTTGACTTACCAGTGCGGGTAGCGATAAGCGGTGCAAAGGATGACACATAGCAAGTACAACGAAACCTGTTACTGAGACAGCGCTCGTCAACTCTTGGGCACAGGACATTGATATAGTTAAGAGTGGGCAGCAAAAAGATGCATAGAAAGCACATGATAGAACAATTTAAAACTTTTTTAGATCCGATTCTGTTCTTATAGCTATCACTGGAGAGGTCGGGTTTTTTCTGACGAAGATCTTGCAACCTTTCACCCATGTGAAAGCGAACCCCCGGTCCTTCGCCAATGCGTTGGTCTTGTTGAGCAGTATTGTTTGCGAGCGTCAAGTGGTCATTGACGAATATTCTGGTACTACCCTTCAACCCCAGATCTGCAGGGGTAATGGTACATTTTTTCGCAGCCGCCACAAAGTCGTCCTTTATGTACCTGCTATGCACAGCAACTACAATACTCTTATTATCTTTGTCATTGCGTATCCTCACAATGTAATTTATCTGCTCCTTAGGTAACGAGCACTTGACATGTGCTCCGATCTTAGAGATGACTTCGAAGAGATTCTCGGAGTTAGAGATTGGAACACCTTTAATTTCTATATTATTGAGGCGCGACCTCTGTTCGTTCTCACATATCTTGCCTTCCAAGTTTTGAACACGAAGTTGTAGGTACTCGATGTCGTTTTCAGTTTTTTGTAGTGATTGGATATCCTTCTCCATTTCCAAGATCTTGTCGGACAAAGCCACAATCTTAGAATCTACGAAGTCGATTGACTGTTTTATATCTGCCAGTTCAGGTTTGATGGTCTTGAGCGTAGAGAGTTCGGCTTTTATGCTTTTAATACGCTCGTCAAGTCCTGGGAGGACAGCTACTTGAAGTGACAGTTGTTTAAGCTCGACGAGGACGGTTTCCATGTCTGCTGGCATTGGAGACTTTGCAGAAGTTTTGGCTGCAGGTGGTAAAGGACTTTCTGCTCTGGTATTCTTACACGAAGCGCACTTCCAAGACGATTTACGGGTTTCCCCAAGACGTCGATATCCAGCTTCAGTAACTCCGGCGCAAGCGAAGTCAAACTGACCCCTGCAGACAGAGTATTGAACTCCGTCTCTAAACTCTTCCTCACAACTCTTGCATTTGAACATTGTGATATCAAGTAGCGCTATAAAGTTCGCGACCCGGAATATAAAAATATTGACAATCGCTGATGTAGGCGAAAAACGCAAAACCGGTCGGCGTAAGCGTGCGCACGGTCCGGTGTCCACGGACTGACCGATGATGATGCAAGGTATCAAGCTCCAGCCGCTCCCACATCACCCGACGCACTAATTCAGCGGCCGCGCACTCCTACTCGCAAGACAGCGGCTGTACTAGCTCATAAAAAGCTTCTAGAAAAACATTCCTAACTGATGAAGCCTTACTGTATTTAATTACATTCGTTTCGACTCCGACTGAAGCCATCAAAAAATTGATAAATAATTACATACATACCTACTATTCATTTTTATTATTATTGTAAAAAATATACAAATAAAATAATTACCTACATGAATATAACTATATTGATTGTATAATGATTTTGCATGAATAGAATAATAATTTACATACCTATTGATTACTACCTACTGCCTAAAATGTAGTGTATTTATGCACCTAGGTAGGAAGATAACTAGGTAAAGAATGTTTGATTAAAAATCTGGCATTTTTGAATAAGATAATAAATATGGGTATGTATCAATAATTGTTAAATAAAAATGAGAACAAATTAGTTTTATATTAACTGTATCGTCCTCATTTTCCATAACCTAAGCCTTAAGCAAATAAAATTAAAGTAATGTTTGTTTTAAATAATTATGATGGGAAGATGTCGTATTAGGTTGGGGAAAAAGTTTCTTCGCATTTTTTAAGAAATTTCAAAACATATTGTAAGGTTTTGATATAAACGAGACGGCAAACAACTTTGGATAGCGTTGCCGGGCGGCGACACGGCGCCAGTAAAGCTATTAAAGTTGTTTGCCGCCAGTGAGGCGCCTGCGCTGGTGGCGAAAAACTATAAAACTGGTTGAACACTTGGTGAAGGAACATTTTGGTTGAAGCGCTCGACTTGAGCAGTCGTGTCGGAGTAGTCCGATACTGTAGTAATTGCCAATGCTTATACTGAGTATTTATTGTTACAACATACGAAATTGTAATTGGGTTACTGAAATAAGTTTTGAACAATATAAGTTTTGAGTTGAACACCGAGTTGGTTATTTCTGAGCTATCCTATATCTCAGAAGTGGGATTCGAAGAACATGGATGGAAGAGATGGTACTAGCCGGAACCTGGAAACTCCACACCGGGACCGATCACTCTCCAGAGGCAGTCGAGCTGCTACATGTCGGAGTGACCGCAGCCGCAGTCAAAGCCGCCACCTGTTGGAGCAAGAACTGGCACTCAAGCGAGAGCAAGAGCGGGTTCGATTGATGGGAATTGACCTACAAAATGCTATACGTGATATGGATCAGCATCGACATCGGAGCAAGCGGCGTGCTACGCCTGATGCAAGGACTCGTCGCGAGGATCGCAGCCGCAGCAGGCTGCCTGGAGGGAGTAACAGGAAGGATAAGGACACCTCAAGCGTCGCTCATCATACAAAAAGGTCATGTAGCCCTACTTTTTCCTCTAAAGATGTCATTAATATTATACAATCCATTAAGGAGGTCTTACCATCGCAGTCGTTAAACCAAACCTCTATAAACAAAGGCTTAGGTCAAAAAAATATTATTCCTGAGTTTAATCCCTCGGAAAAGAACCAACGTATATACGTATGGTTAAGAAAGGTAAACGAATGTGCGAAAGTTTACGGCTGGGATGAGAAGACTTTAGTTCATTTTACTATGCAAAAACTTGCAGGTCTAGCTAAGACGTGGTATGAAAGCCTATCCACAATTTTGTACACTTGGGAGGAGTGGCAAACAAAATTAATGAATGCCTTTCCTTCTGAACAAAATTATGGACAGGTTTTAGAGGACATGTTGAAGCGGAAGAGTAGGCTAAATGAATTAATAGAAATTTATTACTAAAAAAAATTAGTGCTACCTAATCAATGCGAAATTACGGGTAAACGGGCTGTTGACTGCATCATTCATGGCATTAGCGATAGGACAATGAGGTCAAGTGCTTTGGCACTACGTTGTGAGGAGCCTGACCAACTTTTAAAATTCCTTTTAAGCAATAATAAGGAACTTCCTTCACAACAACCGTCTTTTAGGGAAAGACATTTTAACAAAGTAGATGATAAGCCGAATAATAGGATTAATTTAAAGGTTAGTTCAAATTTATATTGTTATAACTGCAAGGAAAAAGGGCACCCTTATTCTAGAAGCCCCAAACCTTTGGTTAAATGCAACATCTGCAACAAAGTAGGACACAAGCCAGAGGCTTGTAGATCAAAACAAGGAGTAGGGTCAATAAAGACAGATGCGGTGGCCAAAACCATGCGTATCTCAAGCTCCAATTTATGCGACAAATTTATAAAGAAAGTGAGCGTTAACGGCATCGATCAGGAAGCATTTGTCGATCTCGGTAGTGAAGTGACGCTCATAAGGCAATCAAACTTTGCGAGTCTTGGACTCAGTCATGATCACTTTCCGACTACGATGAAGGGATTCGGTAACAGTCTAGTACATTCTATGGGCTCTGCGAAGTTAACTTTGTCAATAGATGGCGTAGCTGCTACGGTTTCTTGTAGGGTTGTAGATGATCGTTTACTAGAGAAACCATTGCTGATTGAACAGACATACTCTGAGCAGCCACATATTGTTGTCTACAAAGATGTTAATAGACTACAATTCCTACACATTTGTACTGAACTACCCAACCTACAGGAATACAACGAGCACTTAGAAAGAATCAGGGTAACAGCTCATAGTAAAATTTATGGTGCAGCAAGTATTAAAGCTGCAACTGGGACAATATTTACAGGTAGCGTCGTGTTAGAAACCAAACTTATAGGGAAACCGTCCCAGCAGTATGTAGTGTGCGGTGGTGCTTACGAGGTAAAGCAGGGTAGACTTTTTGTTACGGTTAATCCATGCTCCTTACCATGTTTCCTTCGTGAAGGATTTATATTCTCTCGAGCTGAAAGGGTGCAGAACGTGTATAGGCTTGTGAACGAGGAACTTCCTTTAGGCTCGACTCAGTCAAATGAGGTTGAGACACCCAAAAGGTTAGATGAAAGTCAAGTACGATTAGGAGATACGGTATCGGATAGTGATAAGACAAAGCTTGTAGAACTCCTACGACGTCACGAAGCGTGTTTTGCATTATGATTTGGCGGATTTAGGTTGCACAAATACCACAGAGATGAAAATTGAGTTAAGTAGTCAACGTCCTGTAGTTTACAGACCATACCGACTATCACATCATGAACGCGAGAAAGTCCGAGCAATGGTAGATGAGATGTTACAGGCAGGTATTATTAGGGAATCTGTATCCAACTACGCCAGCCCAATTGTTCTGGTACGGAAAAAAGATGGTGGCATTCGGTTATGCGTGGACTACAGGCTTCTCAATTCAATCACTGTAAAAGAAAGATATCCCATTCCGATAATCGAAGACGAAATAGCTAGGTTATCTGGACAGGCATGGTTCATCACTCTCGATCTAATGTCTGGGTACTATCAAGTCCCAATTTCGGAAGAAAGCAAGCCATTAACAGCGTTTGTTACGCCAGACGGCCAATACGAGTATAATCGTATGCCGTTCGGCTTGGCAAACGCCCCCGCTGTATTTCAGCGAATGATGAACCATGTTCTGGGACCAGCTCGGTTCGATAAAGCCACCGTGTACATCGATGATTTATTAATTTTTGGTAGGAACCCGACTGAATGCCTTAATATATTGGAGGAAGTCCTTGGATTACTAAAAAATGCAAATCTTAAATTAAATTTGTCTAAATGCAGTTTTCTTCAAAATAAAATTAATTACTTGGGATATGAAATCAGCTCAGCAGGTATGAGGCCAGGGCAAGATAAAATCCAGAGTGTAGTTGATTTTCCACGACCACAAAACATGCACGCTGCACGCCAGTTCCTAGGACTCGTGAGCTATTTTAGGAAGTTCATACAAGGGTTTGCTTTATTGGCTCACCCTATTACTAAGTTACTCAAAAAGAATACAGCATGGGAGTGGACGAACGATCAAGAAGAGTCTTTCAAAACTCTAAAAGCCAAGCTGATTGATAGACCCGTACTTGCCATATATGATCCATTGTTAGATACCGAACTCCACACGGATGCTAGTAGGATAGGTGTGGGAGGAATTCTGTTGCAGCGTCCTCAGGGGAGTGAGAGTTCTCTTCATCCGGTAGCATACTATAGTCGCCAGACATCGCCTGAGGAAAAGAACTTTCACTCTTATGAATTGGAGACCTTGGCAGTAATCTGTGCTCTTAAAAAGTTAAGGGTATATCTGTTAGGGAAAACTTTCAAAATTGTAACTGACTGCAGTGCACTACGCTCTACTTTCGAAAAACGCGATCTTATACCTAGGATTGCTCGGTGGTGGTTGGCAATACAGGAGTTCGATTGTTCTGTAGAGTATAGGGCGGGTACAAAGATGGGACATGTTGACGCACTCTCCAGAAATCCAATTGTTGATCTGGAAACTTTGAATCCCGAGCGATATCCCTCAGTTATGACTATAAATGATGATGATTGGCTGCTGACACTACAATTAGGGGATCCAGAGCTACGCCGAATTTGTGATATTGTCAGTAGTGATCTGGATCCTCAAGGGGTTGAATACATCAAGGACAGTTACGTACTGAAAGACAATAAGCTGTTTAGGGTATTAGGGGGTGACAAGGAATGTTTGAAGTGGGTAGTTCCAAAGGGGCAAGGTGGCAGTTATGCAAGATGAACCATGACGATATAGGTCACGTTGGTTTTGAAAAAACCTTAGAACGTATCAAAAGGAACTACTGGTTTGCAAAAATGACGCGATTCGTTAAGAAGTATGTAGGGGCTTGTATTGACTGCGCATACGCAAAGAAAATAACAAATACGCGTGAAGGCTTATTGCATCCCATAGAAAAGGTTGGAAAGCCTTTTCATACCTTGCACGTCGATCACCTTGGACCTTTTGTTAAGTCAAAGAGAGGGAATACTCACATTTTGTCTGTTGTAGATTCGTTTACGAAGTTTCTATTTATCAAACCAGTTAGAAATACCAACACACAAAATGTCATTAGAGCCCTAAGTGATATCTTTTACACTTTTAGAGCTCCAGATAGGCTAGTGAGTGATCCAGGTTCTTGCTTTACTTCCCACGCATTTAGGAGGTTTTGTCTTGACCGAGGGATAAAGCATGTACTGAATGCTGTGGCAAGCTCTAGGTCCAACGGTCAAGTGGAACGATACAACAGGACCATTCTGGACTCGTTGACTGCACAAAACCTTCGAGAAAATGAAAAAGACTGGGATAACAAATTAGGGAGAATCCAGTGGGGATTGAATAATACGGTGCAAAAGACTATAGGTAGATTACCAGCAGAAGTTATGTTTGGGACAGTAATGAACAGTGAGTCTAAACCTGCGTTAAACGAGATAATCAAAGATACACGTGAGGTCTCGTCTCTACCGTCTATTCGCAATGAAGTCAAACGTAGAATCGACAAAGTACAGGAGGCTCAAAAACAGTATTATGACAAGGGAAGGAAACCTGCACGTGCTTATAATAAGGGCGACCTGATTAAAATTTCTAAAGTTGCTTTTCAGAATGATGGCAAGAGTACAAAGCTCATGCCCGCATATGAAGGCCCCTTTAGAGTGGTGAACGTCTTAGGCAATGATCGTTATAGAGTAGCTCCGATTGCAGGATTTGAGGGGGTGAGGAACAAACGAAAAACTACCGTTGCCGCAGACCGGATGCGACCTTGGATTCATATAGCCTCCTTACAAATCGACGAAAACACTGACACGGATGTTGAGAATGATGCATATGATGAAGATACTATGTTAGGTTGATAAAATTAATGCTGTTGTATAAGTTATGTTGACATAGTTGCTATTTTCGTTAGGTAATACATTTTTGCAAAGTAATTGTGTCATAATTTTTGTATTGTTTCAGGTCAAGCGCGAGGAAATTATGGAGAAGCCCGTGACTTGACCTGAGACAAGTTATGTAAATGATGGCTAACATGATGGTTAATATGATGGTTAATATGATGGTTATCTTGATGGTTAATATGATGGTTAACATGATGGTTATCATGATGGTTAATATGATGGTTAACATGATGGTTATCACGATGGTTAACATAAAGGGTAACATGATGGTTAAAATGATGGTTAATATGATGGTTAACATGATGGTTAACATGATGGTTATCACGATGGTTAACATGAAGGTTAACATGATGGTTAACATGAAGGTTAACATGATGGTTAAAATGATGGTTAAAATGATGGTTAAAATGATGGTTAAAGTGATGGTTAAAGTGATGGTTAAAATTATGGTTAAAGTGATGATTAAAATTATGGTTAAAGTGATGGTTAAAATTATGGTTAAAGTGATGGTTAAAATTATGGTTAAATAAATGGATGCGGTTATTTGTTTAAGATATTGCTTCGTTATATGCCTAGATGGTTGGTTTGTTAAAACGGTTAATTGTTTTGGATTATACTTACTGTCAATTACTTCAAGAGGTTTTGGTATGTTATAATGGTAAATTGGTTTATATTCTAAATACCTACTGTTAATTTTATGGATAGATCTTGATTGGTTTGTTAAAATGGTTAATTGTTATAGATTTTAGATACATAATAATAGTTATATAGATAAATTTTGATTATATACATTATTTGGTTAGTTACATGGTTAGTTAATCTAGATAATTAGACTAGTTTAGTTAATGGAAAGACATTTTTACACTGGTTGAATAAAAGTTAATTTAGTTTAATAATATTACCTATAGATACAGCGTATTCTAATATGTATATTCAAATTTTTTTTGTATTAGTTCTGTTCTGAATGGTCTGTCCCATGTGTGTGTCAAATAAATGTATTTTCTTTCTTTCTTTCTAAATTCTTTATGGATCTGATTTTGGTTGTTTGAATTCTCTAAATGATGAATTTACTAATGTAATGTAAAGTTCTGAAATTACAAATACAAATATTTCTGAAATTAGACAACTAGTAACATTATTGGTAGGTTATGATTAATTGAATTATATTTTAAATTGCTTTATCTGTACGTATGGGTGAAAGAAAATGCTTCATTTGCCAAGTGTAAGGTTCCACCAGGTACGTGTGTGAGGACACACACGCCGTCAGGACGGTCGAGTGTAAGGTTTTGATATAAACGAGACGGCAAAGAACTTTGGATGACGTTGCCGGGCGGCGACACGGCGCCAGTAAAGCTATTAAAGTTGTTTGCCGCCAGTGAGGCGCCTGCGCTGGTGGCGAAAAACTATAAAACGGGTTGAACACTTGGTGAAGGAACATTTTAAACCCTCCGTCGTCCGAGACACGTTCTCGGAGACCCGGATGACGAAATCACTTCCGCTAATGCGGGTGAGTCATCCACATTAGACAGAGCAAACACTCCACAAATACACCGACCTCGCCGGCGAGGTCGACGAGTCCCATTAGTCGCCGCCTACACGAGGTACAAGCACGTACCCGGGCGTTTCTCTCCTATCCCCGTCCCGGCAACAGCCCAAGCCGAGGTTCGTACCTAAGTGGTGCCCTTGCGCTAGTTGCCTCATCAAAAATAAAATTATAGGGCTGAGCGCCTTCTGCGCTCGCCAAAAGCTCGGTTAAGCTGCAACGGCCTCAGAGGCCAACAGCGAGATAAGACCATTCGAAAAAAAAAAAAAAAAATGAAGGAACATTTTGGTTGAAGCGCTCGACTTGAGCAGTCGTGTCGGAGTAGTCCGATACTGTAGTAATTGCCAATGCTTATACTGAGTATTTATTGTTACAACATACGAAATTGTAATTGGGTTACTGAAATAAGTTTTGAACAATATAAGTTTTGAGTTGAACACCGAGTTGGTTATTTCTGAGCTATCCTATATCATAATATAGTTTATTTACATTTAACTAAAGTATGTAGGTACCATTTAGTTCGATAACTTTTGGCCATCTTGTAGGTAGGGACATGATCCCATTGCTATAGAAATTTTGGGGCTTCTGATCAAAATACCGCGACAAGTAGTTTTGGCAGTCCTCTCGTGATGTTAACCTGACACTGCCTAAAGAATTCTGAAGAGACCGAAACAGCTTGAAATCTGAAGGTGCAAGGTCAGGACTATACGGCGGATTCATTAAGAATCCGTTCCCAAATCTGCCGCTGTCAAGTTTAGGTATTTACGAAGTCCGGCAGGCACGCGACTCGTAAATGCGCGGCTCCCGGAACCTATACACCTCATTATAGGACAAATAATTTTGATTCTTTGTCATGTCGATCGAATGAAAATGTTTATTTATAGTATATTGTGTATCTTCGTATCTTCATTTGTATTATACAGTTTTTTTATTTTATTTGTTAAGCACTTGACCGAGCGAGCGAGCTTGCCTAGATAGAACCTGTTCACTCTGGACTTGAAGACTCTGAGATCATAATGGTCTGACAAGATTTCTACAAGTAAAATAACTAGTGGTTCGCCCCGAACTGAGATTTTGCGAGTCGCGAGTACAAAACAAAAAAATAATAATATTCACAATCTTTGACTAATTGATCGAGCGAAGCGAGATTTCCAAATCAACTTGAGCAAATTGGCCGTATGTACGTATGTTTGTTTGTTCGAGGATAAGTTTCTAAGCATTGATCCGATCATCGTGAAATTTGATATATAGTTAGGTAGTGTTGGCACAATCCAGGTATGACTAAGTGAGCTAAAAATGTTGGGGGGTTGTTGAGATATTGGAGTTCAATAGGAGCAAAACAACAAAAATAAGATTATTAGGTCCAATGGGCCGTGAAAGCCAATGAAAGATACATTAGTATATTAGACCCCGTTTTTATTATTGCATGCTTGTAGTATTTGAGTTATTAGGCGTCATAAAAACTAAACTTAAACGAAATTCACAGGGTACACCAATGACCCCACAATGCTGAAATTTGGTATTTGTGTAGCTTTAGTAACAATATAACATATATAAAAAAAGTCTGAAATTCAAAATAACTGCAATTTCTGTCCCTAAAAAAAGTAACCAATTATTATGGACTCCTGTTACTTGTTATTTGTATAATACTGAAGTTCAAGTAGTTGGTTGTGTATTTCGTGACACTATTTTATAAATCAAAGATTATGAATCATATTTTTTTTTATTTGTGTTGAGACTCGCGAGATCTCAGTTCTGGGCGAACCACTAGTATAATAGTGCCACGAAATTCACTACCAACTAATTTGATCTACAGTTGCATTCACGTTACAAATAATGGGAGTTAATCGGTACTGTAGGGGGCGTTGTTATAAAAAAATAAACACCGCTTGTACAAATCAGTTTTTATAATGTTCGTCCACAAACAGTCCAAAACAGATAATTATAACAGGTAAGTAAGTTAAACGAAAGGGTGCGTTCCCGATGAGTTCGTGACGGGGTGCGTCACGAAACAACACAAGGAAACGACCGCACGTAGCGCGAGGTGAAGCCGGGTGAGAGCTTCTAGGCTAGTAGGACCACCCTTCCAATACTGGAAACGACGGCGGCGCTAGCACGACTGCGACTGAGCTCTCTTTTTTTTCGAATGGACTAATCTCGCTGTTGCAGCTTAACCGAGCTTTTGGTGAGCGCTGAAGGCGCTCAGCCCTATAATTTTTTTGATGAGGCAACTAGCGCAAGGGCACCACTTAGGTACGAACCTCGGCTTGGGCTGTTGCCGGGACGGGGATAGGATAGAAACGCCCGGGTACGTGCTTGTACCTCGTGTAGGCGGCGACTAATGGGACTCGTCGACCTCGCCGGCGAGGTCGGTGTATTTGTGGAGTGTTTGCTCTGTCTAATGTGGATGACTCACCCGCATTAGCGGAAGGCCGAACAGCAATATCAAGGTGCGCGCACCCTGGGTCTCATTTGGTATCCGGGCGAAGATCAGCTAGGCTTCGACGCGTCCCTGAAACGGATACCTGTAAAAATAATGAGAGGTGAGGAGAAACCCACAAAGAGGGCGATGTTACGCGTAGTTATGTCTATTTTTTATGTACTCGGGTTTTTATCACCATTTACAAACCAGGATAAATTCATGTTACAAGATACTTAGCGCCTAAACGTCGGCTGGGATGAAGTAATACCAGAGTGTGTCTTCAAAAAATGGTGCAAATGGATCAACATACTAAAAGAATTAAATTATGTGTGCATTTCCAGATGTTATCTCGCGGTCACTGATAGGGGATGCGAGACGGCGCGAGAACTTGCCAGCGTAGCGGCCGCTACAGCGCCCGAGGCGTGTGCTACGGAAAGCGGCTACGCGCCCGCTCGCCGCGGCCGCCGCCGCCTACAAGTGCTACGACGGGACGCGGTACACAGATCGCAAGTACACTCAATAATTACAATGACTTGCAGTTGCATACGTTTTGTGATGCGTCTAGTAAAGCGATGTGCAGTGTTGCATACTGGCGCTGGAACGAGAACGGACATATACACGTCGCATTTATTGCTAGTAAATGCCGCGTTGTTCCAGTTCGACCTTTGACCGTTCCCCGCGCGGAATTGCAAGCTGCGGTTATGAGTGCCCGCCTCGCAGATATTATTCTTAAAGAACACCGAATGGTACCCGAGTGGAGATACTTCTGGAGCGATTCCACTACGGTGTTACAGTGGATAAGAAATAACACACGCACGTACAAAACCTTCGAAGCTAATCGATTAGGAGAAATTGACGAGCTTACGCGTGTCGCCGAATGGAGATACATACGTACCTACAAAATTGAATATTGCCGATCTGGGAACCCGCGAGGTGTTTGACCGATCGTTGTTTGAAGGTGAATGGTTCACGGGTCTCCAGTATTTGTACGAGAACGAACTGCTGCTGGCTCTGTTTGCTGCGCGCCACCGCCGTTATGTTGACATTCATTGGCAGATGCAAAGGACTCGCCTGCGAAGTAGACTGCGAGGGGATGGCTCGTGCTGAAGTTCTGCTACTCAGGAAGGCGCAGGCTGATTCCTTTCCCGGCGAGATATCTGCAAATAAAAAATGGTAAATTAATATCACGAGAAAGTAAATTACTTACCTTGTCGCCGTACTTCGATGAAGACAGCTTACTCAAACTCGGCGGGTGCATCGATGCTGCGACGGACGTAGACCTGGAAATGAAAAGACCTATTATTTTGGATGGAAAGCACCTGATAACGCGACTTCTGATTAGATACTTACACGTCAAAGCTGCACATGGAAATCAGGAACTGGTGGTGAACAACCTGAAACAGAAATACTGTATTATTAGAATGAGGCCGACGGTGAAAAAGGTAGTTTCGAGCTGTATGTTTTGTCGCATTCGAAAATGTAAGCCTGAAGTGCTTAGAATGGGCGACTTACCTCATGCGCGAGTAGCTCACCATCAGCGACCGTTTACGTTCTTTTTTTTTATTCTTTATTTACCATGTGTTTTAACCAGACAATGGTTATGTCACTCCCGTAAGTCTGAACATCAAATTACATCTACTTTTTTAAAAAGACAAAAAACTAACAATTAACTACCTACCTACGTATTGCCCTCCAGCGAAGAAGCAGTCTCCTGGCCTCATCAGATGATGGTGAAGCCAAGAAACTGTTACACGTCCCTACGCTGTTATCAGTAAACAACATAGAGGTATGGCGGTCGGCCGCGTTCCGAACACATTCCGACAACACGTGATGCACATCTTCAACGGTGTCGCAGTCGGAACAATTTGGTGTACTCGATAATTTCATTAGGAATTTAAATTTATTGGTCGGGATGTGTCCGGAGCGTAGTCTCAGTAATCCAACAATCTGTTTCCTTTTCATTTGAACCCTGTCAAACCACGGGTAACGAGGAAGTTCCTCCTTGATCGTTTTATACCATATCCCTTTAGATCGCGACCGCTCATCAAAATATTCCTTCCACAATTGACGACATCTTTGTTTGACCTTAAATAAAACTTCACTATGAACCGGTACATAGCTGTAAAGAATACCGTCGTCTATAGCTTCACGTGCCGCTCGGTCCGCCTCCTCGTTACCCATGATACCGATGTGAGAGGGAACCCATTGAAAATTGATTTTTTTATTTGAATCGCATAATTTACGAATGGTTTCGAGGATGGTGTAGGCAATCGGGAGACATCGAATATTCGAGGTTATCCGAGCCAAATGTAGGAGTGCACTTTTAGAGTCGGAAAAAATAACAAATTTATTAAAATCAACTGATAAAGCGTATGATAATGACTCGGAGATAGCAATCAGTTCGGCGCATTATCCAAATATTAGCATTCATTTTGAATTTAACTAGTATGTCAAAATGAGGATCATAAAAACCTGCGCCTGTTCCCACCTCGTCCTTAGAACCATCCGTAAAAATCCTATAGTGCGAGTCGTATGTTAGGCTTAGTATTTGATTACAAAGATTTCGTAATTTTACTATATTATAAAACCTTTTTGCTCCGCTAACACCTTCGATGTTAGTTCTAATATCTGCGGAGAGGTCGAAACTAGTAATCCACGTATCTAGGGAATGTATGGGTAATTTACACAAAGATTGAATCGGGGTGTCTTTGTAATCTTTGTGTGTAGAAACTAACAAGAGGCAATTTCTTCCTACTCCAGTAGTTATGATTGTAACAAAGGTTTTCAAGTTGCTCTATTACTTCAGTGGTGACATTGTTTTAAATGATTTTGCCCTTAACCAGAATTTACCAGCAAGGTAGCTTCTACGAGTGTGTAAAGGTGGGAGATATAGTTCACTTTGCATTACACGAATGGGCGTGCTTCTACGAGTGTGTAAAGGTGGGAAATATAGTTCACTTTGCATTACATGAATGGGCGTGCTTCTACGAGTGTGTAAAGGTGGGAGATATAGTTCACTTTGCATTACATGAATGGGCGTGCTTCTACGAGTGTGTAAAGGTGGGAGATATAGTTCACTTTGCATTACATGAATGGGCGTGCTTCTACGAGTGTGTAAAGGTGGGAGATATAGTTCACTTTGCATTACATGAATGGGCGTGCTTCTACGAGTGTGTAAAGGTGGGAGATATAGTTCACTTTGCATTACATGAATGGGCGTGCTTCTACGAGTGTGTAAAGGTGGGAGATATAGTTCACTTTGCATTACATGAATGGGCGTGCTTTTGATGAATCCTCCAATAACACGCATGGCCTGATTCTGGACCTTATCGAGTTTTTGTAAGTGGCTGTTGACGCTGTTGTAATACAAAAAACTACTATGGTCGAGCCTACTACGGATAATAGATATATAGAGACGCCTCAGATGTTTAGGATGAATTCCCCAGCTTCCCTCTGCTAGAACTTTGAATACATTCATAAATTTGAGTGATTTGTCCCTGGTTTCGTTGATATGTCTACCCCATTTCAGACTTCTGTCTAACCACATGCCTAAATATCTAAGACTATCTACTTGTTGAATAAAATGATTATTGTCTACATGTAAGTTAAAGATAGTATTTCTCTTACCCCTACTAAAAACACACAATTTGGATTTTGTATACGAAATTTTAAGGCCTAAATTTCCTATTATTTCAGAAAAAAATGATAACGCACTCTGGATATCTACTATTGCTTTAGATAGATCAAAATTGGAGCAATAAATTACAAAGTCGTCGGCGTATTGCGAAACAAAAACATGTTGGATATTATGGCAAATCTTGATTGTTGCAACATTAAACAGAGTTGGGGACAATGGGTCACCCTGGGCTATACCTGTGCCAGTAGTACGGCATAAACTCCTTTCATTATCGACTTGAATCGAAAGAATTCTTTCATATAAAAACTCCCAAAGGTAACTGCACAAGGCTGATCCCGCCCCAATACTGTCCAAAAGTTTTAGAAGACTACTTAAATTCACATTGTTATATGCCCCATCAATATCTATAAAACACCCAACAGTGGGAATTCCTTTCGTAAAGCCAATCTGTATACGTGAAACTATTCGGGTTAGATTGTCCAAACATGATCGTGATCTTCTAAATCCTGTTGTTTCGCTAGAAAGAAAGTCATTTCTCTCAAGGAACCAGTCTAGCCTGCGTGCAATAATCGTATGAAGGATTTTACAAGGACAAGAAAGTAAAGAAATAGGCCTAGTCCCCGCCGCCGATCCATTTCCGTTTCCCGGTTTCGGTACAGGAACTATATTAACTTTTTTCCATTGTTTTGGCACAAAACCAGTTGATAAAAAATTATTATATAAGGATACAAGTGCAAGCTTACCCAAATCAGGAAGATTATATATCAATGAGTAAGATACGTTATCATCTCCAGGAGCTGTGTCTGACCGCTTAATGCAGTTATTGAGTTCCTGTACCGAGATTGGGCTACTTAAATGCACGTCAGGCGATACGTAGTCTGGGGCCAAATTACACAGTAATTTTTCAGATGTTTCACGATCTGCACTTGGTCTAGATGTTTTGTAGCCTTTCAGCCACCTCATGCGAGCCCACATTTCACTTTAGGAAGTTACGCTGTCTATACTATCACAAAAACTCTGCCAGGACCTACGTCTACCGCGGTGAATTGCCAACCGCGCTGAGCTGACTTTGTTCTGTAGACCACTAAGATTATCAGGGGTTGGGTTTTTCCTGAATTTTGCTAGTGCCAGACGCCGCTCTGCGATAGCTTTAGAAAGTTCTTGAGTCCAGAATGGTTTAGGAACAAATCTGTCTGATCTTAGAGGATCATTCGCGATTTTGCTTGTAGGGATAAATTCCTCGGCAGCTTGATTCAATACGTTTATAAAACCATCATAGGCCGTTTGTTGGCCTGTAGAGGGTACTAAAACTGATAAGCTATCCTCTATTTTGAGCTTATATCCGAGCCAATCAGCTTTCTTGAACATTCTACGGGTTCTGAAGTTATTAGACGGAGTATATTCTGTGTTGATTTTCAACATCATGTGATCGCTGCCAAGGGTTTCATTCATGATCTTCCAGCTAAACCTGAGAGCGATATCTGCAGTAGAAAAAGTAATGTCAGGAGCTGTTTTCTGAATGATTCCATTTACTAACTTTATCCGAGTTGGACTACCGTCGTTTAACGAAATAAAGTTATTTTCCAATGCGCTATCAAATATTAGACCACCTCTTACATCTGTTTTCGTCGACCAGTTAGAGTGATGTCCGTTGAAATCTCCAGCAATAAGTGATTTATGATTCATACAAGAGAATATGCGGTCCCAGTCTACAATCGATGTAGTGACATTTGGGGGGCAATATAAGGAAATGATGTTTTCTAAATGTTCACAGTTCTCTATTTTAACATGAATTAGGTTAATGCGATTGTTACGGTGTCTAAAATCACATCTTTGTGCTTTAATCGACCAATGCGTCAAAATGGCCACTCCTCCATAACCATCATTACGATCCTTTCTAAAGATGTTATAGCCATTTAAATGAAAATTACTATCTGGATCAAGCCAAGTTTCGCTAATTATTGCCACATGGATTTTCTCTCGATTTAAAAGAGTTTCAAACTCAAGACTTTTAGGACGGAGACTTTGTGCATTCCACTGTAGAATATTCAAAGAGTTGAGTTGGACCATCGAGGCCAGGAGGTTGGCCAGCCAGACTCTGCGTTACCGAGTGCTGGCTGGCGCCAGACGTTGTTGCTGAGCGACGCTCGGGGAGGCTCTTCTCGTGCGTACAGAGAAGAGTGAATTAACCCAATCCGAATTGGTTCAGAAATGCAAAGCAAGGCAAATCTGAAAAGTACTGCACGGCGAATGATATGGCACTCTTACAAATAATTTCTATGCAACTTTTTATCTTATCTTCCTACGACAGGTCACTGTCAAGTATTTTCTCTTTTAATTTCTTAATCAGTAAGGATATAATTTCGTGGAAGATCCACGAAATTATATCCTTACGCTTCGCCTTTTTTCCTGAACCAGGTTCATCCTGCATCCTGCTTCTATTTTCATATTCACTTTCTTCTGACACTGTATCGAAATTAGTAGTATTATCTTCTAATTGTCGGATCCTTTCCTCTTAATCTTCCTTTTTTGATTGTGATTTCTTGACTATATTTGTGAATGTATCATTCTGACTTAGGGCTAAAGTAGTGGGAGTAGGATAGGACTGTTCATGTAACTCGGTCACTTGCCTAGAAGAAACTACTGGGAAGTCTTCTGCTACACGGGGTGGAGCGGGGGGTGTAGGAGGCACATACAGAGTGAGCGCTCTTTTGTATGAACAGTTGAATTCTGCCATTAGCTCTCGGATCCTCTTTTCTTTCATAAATACTGGGCAGGTTTTAGACAGGGCCATATGTTTCCCTCCACAATTATTGCATATAAATGCTGTTGTTTCGCAGTTATCATGATTATTACTACATTTGGGGCAAACCGCCCTATTAGATGGGCACATCCTGAGAGTATGGCCAAATCTCTAACGGGAGCACTGCGTAACTGGGTACACATAAGATTCAATGTTAGCTCTTGTATCAAACACATTGACGTGTGAAGGCAATGAAGATCCCTTAAAAATATTCTGATTGATTCACTAAGCTGCCATTGTCCATCAAAATTATTTCTGCACTTAAGCCTTTTGACCCCCATAATCATAGTGTCACAGCTAAGACTTTCCAAAATTTCTTCATCAGTAAGGTCAAGGTCAACGTCCTTTATGACTCCGTATGACTGGCTTATTTCAAAGGTCTTCTGGCATTTAAAAGCATTCTCGTTAAATAATTTGGAATTGATTAGTAGATGTGCACTCTCCTCTTTGCTGAAGATTATCAACACCTCGTAAGGGTTGATGTATTTGGAAATGATTAGTAGATGTGCACTCTCCTCTTTGCTGAAGATTATCAACACCTTGTAAGGGTTGATGTATTTGACAGAACCACATCCTGTATATTTTCTGATTTCAGAGCTTTGGCCAGTCTAAATTGTTTAGGTAGCTTTTCCGTACATGTCATGCAGATTTCAATTTTATCTTCTGGTACTATAATCGACTCATCGGGGCCCGTTGCACGAGCAAATCGTTTCCCTTTCCTTCCCACAGTTGTCCAGATCTCCTCCTGATTTGTTCCACGGTTTCTCTTCTGTGGTCTCCTCGTCTCTTCATAGGTAGGTATTATCTTCTACGCCCTCCTCCACCTCAATTAAACTTTCATAACTTCTACTCACCTCGCTATAATGCTCCATTAAATTATTTAAATCACTTGACTTGTCTTGCTCGTTGTCATGGAGTAATGCGAAGCTATTCATTGCTAACGCATCGTTCGCGTGCACTATATTGCACGAAGCGGCCGCTCGAACCGGTTGTGATCAATAACGAGCGTACGCGTCTAACAATAACAAGCGGCCGCGCGCGACTCGTTTACGTTCTGTGGGCTGGATCTGTTCGGTCCCATGGAAGTTACAGTTGGAAGGACGCGTCAGAAAAGGTACGGTGTCTTGTTTACCTGCCTGACAGTAAGAGCGATTCATGTGGAAATTGTGTCTTCACTTACGACGGATTCCCTCATCATGGCGATGCGTCGAATGGCCTCACGAAGAACATGGCCCCATCATTTATATTCAGATAACGCTACTAACCTGCGCGGAGCCGATAAGGAGTTGAAGACAGCCATGCAGGGACTCGATATGGACGCCCTAAAAACTGTTGGCGCCAACAACAACATGAAGTGGTTTTTTATACCCCCGATGAGCCCCCACTGGGGTGGGGCGTGGGAAAGGTTGATTCGAAGCATAAAACGGCGCTCCGAGTGGTCCTGAAGGAACGAGCACCGCGAGATGAAGTACTGAGCACCTTCATGGCGGAAGTAGAAAATATGGTAAATAGTCGTCAGCTGACGCACGTGTCAGTTGAACCCAGAACGTTGGAAACTTTGACACCTAATCATTTCCTTCTAGGTGGGTCGGCAAACTTGCCCAAATAGGATCTGAAGCGGCCGGCAGCCCGCGTCGCTCGAATCTCGGTATAGTGCCTAGCACTAGGGTGGGGAATGTTAGCGACGCGCTCAGTTTACGTAGGTAGTTTTATAAAAGTTTTTTAATATTTTAATAAAGTCAATGTGGGTAGGCGAGTCTGTCCGCCTCGACTTTCGCGAGCGGGTGCGCTGCCACGCACTGTGCTATATTTTTTTGTGAAATCTCATTCTACTGTTATATTTTCGGCCTAATTACGTCTAATAAACTCTAAACAAGTGCTGTGCTGTGTTTTGTGTCCTAAAAAGACTCCCACGAACTACACCGATCTTGCTCCACTTTTTCAAAAATGGCATCAATTTTATCCGTAATAGGGCGACCAGAGCGACGTGCATCTTTGACATCAAAAACATCGCAGTTTTTTCGCGGCTTGCGTTGTATTTTTACCTTTTTTGTAGTAAAATATTAAAATGTATCGAATTTCTTCATTAGATTCACTCATCTTTACAGTACGAAAAACAAATAAGAATCACACATTTTCCTAATTTGAATTTGGAATTACTTATCGTGTTCTAATTTAAACTTTGAATGATACCAAAACCAGCCAGATACAAATAGTATAGCCAAAGAGATTTTATTACAAGTTCATACATACTATAATGCGAAAAGACTTTTTCCCCAACCTATTATTATAAGTACCTACTTATATTTGTATCATCTATTGTATGTGGTACATTATTTAATATGTGTGGGTAGCAGAATAAAGAAACAGTCCTGGTCAACCCGTCTTTCAATTACGACACACCTAATAATAAAAAGTTATCGTCGGGATAATTGTTCAAAATTAATTTTTGCCAATGAGCATAAAAATCATCTAATTTATCACTTTTCAAGTCGGGGGGTAAATAAAAGACATATGTTTAGACGTGGCGAGTCACGAACATCCGGTATAACACTTACCCAGACATCCTCCATTTTGCTCTCCCATGATGCCTGGTGGATAACCTGATATTTTTTTAGAATAGCTAACAGGACCCAGCCTCCTTCTGTTTTTTCAGAGCAGGAATCAACCCGATCCCTTCTGAAGACAATGTAAGGGGAGTCAACAATTTCTCCATCATAAACAGATTTGTTAAGATTAGTTTCCGTCAGGCACACAATGTCATAATTACAGTTTAATAGATTTAAATTAAAGTTTACTAATTTACTTATGTAGTCTATTTACATTTTGATAATAGATTAAAACCATGCCTAGTTATTACGAGAATATAATCTACCAACATCAGGAATAAAAGAAGTATAAACTACTTAAATTCTGTTGAACTAACTATAGTATTACAATATATACTCTAATACAGGGTGGACCAAAAGTCCGTTTATATTTGAAATAATGATAAAAAAAACTAATTACAGTAGATTAAAATTGTTTATTCTTTTCGATAGTAAACAAAAGGGGAATTTATTACTACAAATCACATCATCCATATGCAATCCTTCATTATTCTGGCATTGCTGCAATCTAGAGCGTATCTCTATACTTATATCTAATATAATCTAGGCCCAAAAGCGGTATCACTTTTGGGCCAAAAATGTCTCGAGCTGCCCTTAACAAGTCATTACATGTATGACAAGTGGCTCCATCTTGCTAAAACCATGAGCGTTGATTAAAACCAACAAAATCCTGCAGCGCTGAAGCGAAAAGTTTTGTAACATGGTGATATACCGCTCGGAATTCACCGTAACCGCACGTCCTCTTGAGTTTTCAAAAAAGTAAGGACCAATAATGCCTCTTGCTGATAAAGCAGCCCATACTGTGACTTTGGGTGAATGCAGGGGTTTTGATGCTTTAATTTCGGGTTAGTGTCACTCCAGTAACGACAATTTTGTCTATTAACATACTAATTACTCGTGTCTTAATTTATGTAAGGTTTCAATACTTTGATAAGAACAGCAGGACATTTTTCGTCCTTTCGAATATAAATTTGTCCGAAACGCCCCCATCAAACTATGCAACTCCTTACCGTCAGGAGATAAATGCTCAGACAAGTATAGCCTTGAGGATGGGCCTTTAACACCAATGTGATTGGTACCAAGCTTATCACTTGGTCTGGATTTATTAAAACGAGTGACCGCAGACAGAAGTGCATCACGAAGACGTTGCGACGACAGAGAAATCAGCATATTCCTTGGTCTCTTTGAATCAGAGTTCATTTTAGCAACCCGACGACAAGATCTGATACCGTTATCAGAGATGGTCACCTCAAGGCACTCGCACAACTTTTTAAATAGTGACGAAAGGTCCTCGCTTCTATTCTGCGGTACTTCATGAAGCTCAATGTTAAAGTCTCGTGAGACCTTTTCTACTGTGTGAACGCGGTTTACAATTTTATGCAGTGCTTCATCCGTTTTTGAGAGTTGCGATTCAAGTAGCTTAATCTTTGCATCCTTACCTGATATTTCCGATCTGATATCTTGCTGCTCGGCAGAGATAAAATCGGTCGTGGTTGAAAAATCGAGTTTTACTTTCTCAATGGCACGATTAACCGCATCAGACACCATTTCTTTAATATCCTTCTTTAGCGAAGAGCGCAAGTTAACCATGAATGAAGAGTCTGACGCAAGTTTTATGTCAGAGTTTGCTGATGCTCGCCATGGTGACCGGTCCGTCCATTATACCAGCGCCTGCAGTAATATCAAACGCAATCGAAACATCCAAGTCTCTATTAGTCTGATTAAACGAGGCATTCATGCTATAGTCTTCCAGAGTGCGATATCCACGGGCAATGGGCGTATTGTCGTTAACTCTGCGCCTTGTTACATTATGCCAGAAAGGACAGCTTAATGACGCAAGTTGGGCATTGCTTAATTTTTCATATGATTTAGTTGTAATATTCAGGCACTTGTGACAATATTCCAAAGCACATTTATTGCATTTTGTGAAACTCACCTTTGTTCAATGCGGAATCACAACCGTGGCAATGCATATTTGAGTGTTTCGTTCACAAATATCCACCTTATTTTACCAGTAGTTCGCTGAAGGCACAGTTGCAAAGCGCCTCACAGACAGAGCGCCGTTCGGGGCACTTATGCGAACTCTAGAAATACCACACGTTGAGTAAACAATTGTAGCGTACTATTTCCTCTAAACGATCACAATTTTTTGAAATTAAATCGTTTTTTTCAAACGAAATTTTATTAGATATCAATCAGATCTTGGGTTATGTTGGCAATTGTTCCTTCAGTGGTAGCGGTAGGTAGGTACATAATACATTGTTATAAAATTATATTTACGCATACTTAATTCCATGCTAAAATGCGAATAAAGATCGCAAACACAAAAAGGTATATAAAATAACAAAACACATTAAATAAAACAGGTACATTTTATTGAAAAAACTATGTACACAGCAAAACAAATAAATAATCTTATGTTGTATATTAGTCTATAAAACATTAATTTCATTGAAATAAAATACTATACATAACTACGGTAAGATTATGTACATAATACCATTTCTGAAGGAAGTGCTGGCTGTTTGTCTAAATATAATTAACAATATCCATCCATTTAACATTAAATACTTACCTACTATTCGATATCTGAATTCACAATAACTATTCATTAGGAAAAAATGGAATCTCTACGGTTTAAATACGATGATATAAAAACAGTAAGCTATCTATGATACTCCATCATTTATCATTTATCAGACATCCAAAGATAATTAAATATTATAAGTACCTAGTAAATCTGCTTATTTAATCTAACAATGTCATTAACGAATAGAAATCTAAGAGTTCGCAGCATACTACTGTCACGTTTACACACAGAATAATTGAAGCGCTTTAGAATTGATATTTTAAGTAATCTCCCTTACAGCCAATAACAAATATAAATAGCAACTTACGAAGCACAGATACGCATTCCAACTGTACAGACAGTCGCACACATAGGCGCGGATACAAGCTGCTTCAACCAATGAACCCTTGTACTGTTGTCTAGGTAATAATTGTGTGATCGAGTCAGAGTTGCTCATCTATATCTGCTGCTGGCTGCACCACAAACAAACACTTATCGATTAGGTGACACTTAGAGTGAACGATTCATTAAAGTAACAGACATCATGTTAGTTTCTTTACGACGTGATAACACCAACACAGATAAATAATACACTGCATTCAAATACCAATGATGTATTTGCAACTATCTCGAATGTCCGCACATTTTTAGTAGTTCAGTAAAATATTAGGCCTTTCCCCAGTTTATTCATAAACGTAGTTAACCAACCGTTTAGCGTTCCTTCTGCCCGACTGATATCTGACAAAGGGAAAACAGCTTAACCGAAGTAATGTAGTCTTAAGCAGAAGCTAAACCACGTTTGTAAATAACACGGTTTGTGTATAAACTTTGATATAATATTTATATGTCTATTGTATAAAAATCTTGTAAAAATGTATAAATGGCCGCGGTTTTTAGTACTTATTTTATAAAGAAAACAGATAATATTCTGGTGGATTGTGGAAACTATGCTAAGAGTTAATTTTAAGTTCCCCGTATTTTATAAATAAGATATTGTAACAAACGAATAAAATGATTAACGTAAACAAACCTCGTACATAGCGCAAGATCTAAAACAACAACTCTGTACTGCACTTATCCATTATACAACCGCAGCTGTCGGCGAGAGATCGCTCGACACTCGACAGGCCCGACTTATTGTCAATTACTTCATTCTATAATATCTACATTTTACATATGCTCAATATTTTGACTAGAAATCATGTTATACTTATTAATTTTCTAAAAAAAGAAATAAAAATGTACACTGTATTATATAGCATAATTTCTTATCAATTTACAGTTAATAGCATTCTACAATGCAATATATCGATGACAGGTTTTCATTAATAATATTAGTTTTTTAATATTTGATATTGAGAAAACTCTACATAAAGGTAGACAACTTACTTAAATGTATGCGACGGCGGAGATTTAGAATCAGGCGCCGCGTTATCCAACTAATCATCTACTAATCAATCGCAACTCAAACACACAATCAATCATCATATCATTTTGTACAAAATATTTTAGGAACCAGACTCAGAACTCAGAAGGAATTTTGACCCAATATGACAAGATTCAAATACATTTAACATCAATAAATTGAATATGTACAGTGATCAAAATAACTATAATACGGAATGGTAAATAATCACTGTCAATTCATATATTTAGGCATTCAAATTAATTGAATACAGAATCTCATAATTGTTCTAGCTATATACTTCTATGTTGTATAATAGTTATAGAGTATACGAAGATATAAACGATAAATATGTGATGCAATTACATGTACAAATGACAACATTCAATCTAAAAACATTTATGAATAATATTGTGATGTCCCGAGTTTCAAACAGTCTCAAAAGATGCACTAGCATTGTCCCAGTATAATATACACTGACGAGGCGGATTTCCATCCTACAATATACTTACTTGGCCAGAACATTCAACTCGCGTCTTTAAGCCTAGCACAAGTAGACGTAGAGCGTAAGGAGAGTTGAAGACACGGAGCTGAAGGTTCCGGCTCGACTCAAGGCGCGGCTCGGGACGCCGCTGTGCGGGCAACTGTCATCGAGAGCTGCGCAATCTGGCGCCGTCGCCCGTCTTGTGCGGGTTCGGCGCTATTTTCACTGGATTCTTCCTAGGAATTTTATCTTTGCCCTTGATCTTCTCAACCTTTTTGGTCCGTTTTGGAGTTTCAATAATCGGCGCGATATCGCTCATACCCTCGAGCGCGTTATCGATCTGCTCACTCTTTTTGTCCAGCTCCGCCATGGCTTCTTGGATAGCGTTTTCGAGAAGCGTGTTCAGTTTTCTACTCCTGTTCAAATACACAAAACTGTTTTAGCTCAGAATGTAAAGGGAATCGTACCTGTGAATGCATTCAGCTCGACACAATCTGTTCAAAAGGCGATCATTAGTTCACTTTGGGTTGGGTTAATAGTTTGATTTCACAATAATGCTGTCAAAATTAGTAAATTATAATAGGAATTAATTATCGGTGCGACTACAAAGGACAAAGAGTCGACACTCCTTTGTAATCGGACCGGCGCTGCTCGGAGGTGGATGAAGTGACTCACTTCCTGTGCTTGGTCCTCGCGGCGTGGTGCGCCTCCAGCCCCTCGGACAGCGTCAGCAGCTGTGCGTGGTCCACCAGGCCGCGCGCCTTGTCCGCGCCGAACCAGCGCACGGCCCAGCGGCCGGGCTCGGCGCGCGCCGTCAGCGACCCCGGCCACGACGGGTATCCCTTCACGGGGCCCCACACCAGATCTCCGACATCGAACTTGCGCGTCGTAACGCTACTTTCGTTCGGTCTCTCTTCCGCGCCGGTGTTCGCATCTACCGACCGATTATCTTATTTAGCTTGAGCTAATTCCCGACACACCTCCACCTTCCCTTCCGTCACCGTTACATATTACATAATAACCTAATTTAACTGTCATTTATTGTGAGGTGTTGTACAACATTCTAATGTGGTTCACTTTTAAAGCTGAAGTCTGATTGCGGGTTTATAGTATCTACCAATTATAAACTAATAGATTAACATTTTTTTTAATATAATATTATTTTTAGGCAAGAAAATGGAGAAGGTACCAAAAATGTGGTAGAGTGTGTATGCGTAAGTATAAAGGTATAATAAGGAATTGGACAAACGTGAGAGTACCTAAAGGTACCTTTTCCATTGTTCTCTGTAACATTACAAAGGTAGAAAAAGGTAAAATGAGATTTGTGCTTTACTTACAAAGATAAACAGATGAAATGATGATGGCTTTACAATGATGCGTTAGTAATGGATTCCCAATTTTGAGCCAATTTTTGTTACGTTCGAATGGTGCAATGGAAAGCGACAGAAAGCCTGGTGAGAACGTTTGAGCGCTGCACATCGCTGTTGGATTCTGATTAGTTTCCAGTACACCCTTATACAGCTGTATCTTGTATTAACCCAACCGAAAGAAAACCAATGACCGATAGTATCGCATTATGTAGAAGCTGAAATACAAAATCATTAACATGATCGTATTATCAACAAGTTCCATTCTTGTTTTTTGTCACCGGTAAAGTATACAATCGGGAGCAGGAGTGCTAGACTAGTTAAAGCACATAACTACTCATATATACTAATATATATTAAGGTTATAGGCAGCAGATTATATTCAAGAGAATTCCACTTGATTGTGACAATTTGGATATAAATTATATATAAATACTTTGTCAAATTTAACCTTGAGTTTTACTCTTTGATTTGGGCTAACGACCCTTGTATCAAGCGAATTAACAGCGAAAAGAAATGGACTAGCGTAAAGTAGATGTCTTCCTATTTATGTTTCAAGTTGCCACATCCTTACAGAGTGAAAATTGCCTTTCAATCAAAATAGCGTTGGAAGATGGAACTGAAGTTACTTTCCATTTGCCTACTTTTCCGGTGATGTAACCTTCGCCAGGTAAATAGTCAATCCAAAACCAATACAAGACACAACAGAATGATATTTTTTTAAATTTTGTTAGCTGTGACTGAAGCGTGAGATGGTTCTGGATATTAGTAGGTACTGTGGCGGTAAACTTATCAATGACACACCAAATAAATGACATTTTCATAGCGTTCATAAATAAGGTCAGAAGCTTTGTACATGGAAGATAAAGGGGATTTCAGTGACATATATTGCTAGTGAGGCAAGTCAATACAAGTATTTTTTTCCAGTATAAACATCGCACAACAATTATCCAATACAATTTTAAGTTTTCAGTGATCAAATTACAGATTAGGTACAGAATTAATGTTTAGTACAACGAGCGAAAACAATCGCACGCACTCATAGACAGTGTACGAGGATCTCGGATCAGTTTGTTTGAAGCCTCGACCGACTTGTCCCGAGATACTCGTACGCGCGCATCTATGAATGGATGAAAACACTTTATTGTAGAGCATACAAATAAAATAGAAGACTCAAAGCAAATAGTACAATGGGCGGCCTTGTCGCTTTGAAGCGATTTCTTCCCCATTTAAGACTAAGATACGGATAAAGAGAGTGCAACTAATACATATATACTAAATACTATTTAATACAAATAGACATAAATAAACTATTATATCATATGTAACTACATATGTATTATATGTATTGTAATTTGTTTTTTTATATTGTTTTATGTGATGTACAATAAAGCGTTATATGTCTATGTAAAATTATGATATGCTAGCTTCCGCCAGCGGCTTTGCATACGTGGTTTGTCAACAAAATGTAGCCTGTGTGTTAAATTCAGGTTATAATCTACGTACATACCAAATTTCATCGAAATCGGTTCAGCCGTTACGACGTGAAAGGAGTAACAAACATCCACACATACATCCATACATCCATACATTTATAATATTAGTGGGTTCATAATCATCATACACAGCCCGTAAGTATCCACTGCTGGGTGTAAGCCATAAAGTAAGCTTACTTTAGTAGGGCTTCGTCGGTTGAGGAAGTATGCTTGAAGCAAGGAAGTATGCTAATGCGTTGAAGTGGTATCAGGAATGCTACCCAGACCGCGATTGATGAAGTATGCTTCAATTAAGTCTACTTTTTGCGTATTTGACAATGCCATGATAGGACAAATAAGATGATGCAATGCCTGATATAAAAGTCCGACAGATGTAAGAACCATGTTCGAAATACAAAATTGTTCTGAAATACGAAATGTTTTTGAATTGCTCATGAGAGCATAGAGTTCTTAAACTTCTTAATCGCTACAGCATTAATACTTCTTTAATGTGCAATTAGAATCTAATAAAATGTTTGTTGGAGGAACTTTGCTTTGTCCTGTTGTATGAGAATAAATTTTATCAAATTTGACTAACTTCCGCTGCTCAGATTTTTTTCATCCGATACAATAAAATGATCCTTACATAGGACTGCATCGAACGGCATCAAAAAAAAATTACCAACTTGATTCATTTTAAGGCGCTACTCACGCTTGACCAAAAAAAATTTAATGCCAAAATGTTTTTCTTTGAAAACGAGCTGATGTTTTAAAAGAAACTGCACCTGTATCTCCTCTGGTTATGGGTGCTGCCGTACTGTCCCAGTTAAAAAAACACACGTATATAATACCTACATTATAGTGTGACCATTAGTGCTGTGCACTCCCTGAGGTATGCGCGCGGCGAGACGGGGGGGATGTGTCGGCCGCTCCGATCTATCAGTCTGCCGTCAACGCTCACGGCGGTAGGTAGCTTTTGTACCGGACGGTCTATGTCAGACGCACACGGGATAAATATTCAAAGATGGGTCGTGCGTTATCTCGTGATATGAAATGGAAGATGAAGTTGAAACAGAATCTATGTCAGAATAACTTTTGCTAGAATATATAATTGTTTGTAAATATAAAAAATGTTCAATAAAACAAGTCCTTTGAATTATAAGTTTAGTTCTTATTTATCACCTGCATATTTTTAATAAAATATGAGTATATTTAAGTTACATTTTAATCAACTAAGTAAGTATAATATATTACAGATAGATAGCCTCCGACCATCGTCCCGCCACAAGTCTTGCCTTAGAAATGCAAACTGATATCGTAAGATATGTCCGACATGTATTGATCTCATGTGAACTCATGCAGTTTTTTCTTTGCCTCCCACCTCGCCGGGCATACCTCAGGGAGTGCACAGCACTAATGGTCACACTATAGTTAAATACGATAAACAAAACATACATATAAATTTATGTGCGATACTACAAAGTGTCTGATAGATATAAGCTTTTTACCCTAGATTTAAATATGTCTAAGAATGGGGCTCTCAGTAATGCAGTTACTAGTAATGCATTCCATAGACGTACTGTTCGGACGGTAAAAGAACTGCCACAGAAGTTAGTACTATAGACTGGCGTTTTTAACAATAAATCTTCAGACACCTAGAGTTGAAGAATTGGAAGAATGAAGGAACTCAAATCGCTCCTTATATAGATATAGGAGGGGGTTAAGGGATTTCATAATCCGTACGCTGTATAGCAGGGAAAGGATTTGAGCCATAACGCGAAATTGTGTGCATGCGACATTTTTCCCTCGTTGTACTAAATTTAACATCCTTTAAAATTTGTGATCAAGCACTAAAGCTAATGCAATGACATTGCGTTGTTCAAGAAGTTCAAAGCATAATATAAAACGTCACTTACCATCACTGGAAGCTAAGTTAGTCCGATCGAATCCTCTAGATAAACCTGAAGTTTCTAAGCCCGAGCCAGACGGCTGGTAATGTCTGGCTTGCGGTTTATCCGCAGCCAGTCCCATATCATATTCGTTGTCTTTAGGCGTGTGGAGCATGTGGTAACTATGTGTCCGCATTATTTTGTCTGATCTGTAAGTGGAGCCATCACCGAAATCGTTTTTCCTTTTGTACGTTTGTGCCCGTTCGTAGTAATTGGAAACCATGGGCATTAGTTGCGGATTGTGAGGTGGCGGTACGTTCATGTTCTGGTTGTAATGGATTTCTGAGGACTCCACCGGGTTATGAGGGCGGTTCTGACGCATCATCTGCATGTTCATCATATCTGGAAAATAGAATAAGTTTATGTAATTGTTGATTGGTTATTTATAACATTAAGAAAGAAACGTAACATATAGGTAATTGTGAGACACACATTTGTTGGGTATTGCTGTTTTTGTGTGTATTATATTGTTATATTGTGTCTATCTTACTTGTGTGCTGTGTATGTTTTGTACCGTCACAAATAAATGTTTTTTCTTTCTTTTTTTATAACGTTAAGAGAGTAGAAGTTCCTCGTGAAATGGCTCGCCCGGGGAAGCATTGCTGTGTTTCAGTTTGTAGGATATGGTTGCCAGTGAAATTACAAGTAGATGAGGCAAGGAGGGGAGGGATCCTCCTGTATGTCTCAAGTTGATGAACGCAGGGCACGTTTATAGGATGCATGCCCTACGAGGCAAAACTTTGTTATAGGCGATGATTACTACTTAACATCAGGCAGCTTGTCCCATATCTAGGTCGTATAAAAAATATAAAAATAACTTTTTGTTAGCTTTTAAATCTTCCCTGCCCCCTGCCTTATATTTTTAATATTGGAATGTATTGTCAGCAGATAAAAGTTCTCACGGTTACTATAATATGTCACAAATTGTATCGAAATCGACTGTGTAAAGACCACAATAAGACACTTAAAATGTTCACATAGAGTTTAATTAAGTACGTTAGTTAGTTAGAGTTTCATCATCATAATCCACAGCTTGCCTGCTACTGGATACGATATCTCTACCACATATGAACTGCTACCACATTACTTAGCTACTCTTAGGTATTAGAGCTTGCTAGATTTCATAATCCACAACTTGCCTGTTACTGGATACGATATCTCTACCACATATGAACTGCTACCACATTACTTAGCTACTCTTAGGTATTAGAGCTTGCTAGATTTCATAATCCACAGCTTGCCTGCTACTGGATACGATATCTCTACCACATATGAACTGCTACCACATTACTTAGCTACTCTTAGGTATTAGAGCTTGCTAGATTTCATAATCCACAGCTTGCCTGCTACTGGATACAATATCTCTACCACATATGAACTGCTACCACATTACTTAGCTACTCTTAGGTATTAGAGCTTGCTAGATTTCATAATCCACAGCTTGCCTGCTACTGGATACGATATCTCTACCACATATGAACTGCTACCACATTACTTAGCTACTCTTAGGTATTAGAGCTTGCTAGATTTCATAATCCACAGCTTGCCTGCTACTGGATACGATATCTCTACCACATATGAACTGCTACCACATTACTTAGCTACTCTTAGGTATTAGAGCTTGCTAGATTTCATAATCCACAGCTTGCCTGCTACTGGATATGATATCTCTACCACATATGAACTGCTACCACATTACTTAGCTACTCTTAGGTATTAGAGCTTGCTAGATTTCATAATCCACAGCTTGCCTGCTACTGGATACGATATCTCTACCACATATGAACTGCTACCACATTACTTAGCTACTCTTAGGTATTAGAGCTTGCTAGATTTCATAATCCACAGCTTGCCTGCTACTGGATACGATATCTCTACCACATATGAACTGCTACCACATTACTTAGCTACTCTTAGGTATTAAGAGCTTGCTAGATTTCATAATCCACAGCTTGCCTGCTACTGGATACGATATCTCTACCACATATGAACTGCTACCACATTACTTAGCTACTCTTAGGTATTAAGAGCTTGCTAGATTTCATAATCCACAGCTTGCCTGCTACTGGATACGATATCTCTACCACATATGAACTGCTACCACATTACTTAGCTACTCTTAGGTATTAGAGCTTGCTAGATTTCATAATCCACAGCTTGCCTGCTACTGGATACAATATCTCTACCACATATGAACTGCTACCACATTACTTAGCTACTCTTAGGTATTAGAGCTTGCTAGATTTCATAATCCACAGCTTGCCTGCTACTGGATACGATATCTCTACCACATATGAACTGCTACCACATTACTTAGCTACTCTTAGGTATTAGAGCTTGCTAGATTTCATAATCCACAGCTTGCCTGCTACTGGATACGATATCTCTACCACATATGAACTGCTACCACATTACTTAGCTACTCTTAGGTATTAAGAGCTTGCTAGATTTCATAATCCACAGCTTGCCTGCTACTGGATACGATATCTCTACCACATATGAACTGCTACCACATTACTTAGCTACTCTTAGGTATTAAGAGCTTGCTAGATTTCATAATCCACAGCTTGCCTGCTACTGGATACGATATCTCTACCACATATGAACTGCTACCACATTACTTAGCTACTCTTAGGTATTAGAGCTTGCTAGATTTCATAATCCACAGCTTGCCTGCTACTGGATACAATATCTCTACCACATATGAACTGCTACCACATTACTTAGCTACTCTTAGGTATTAGTGCTTGCTAGATTTCATAATCCACAGCTTGCCTGCTACTGGATACAATATCTCTACCACATATGAACTGCTACCACAATACTTAGCTACTCTTAGGTATTAGAGCTTGCTAGATTTCATAATCCACAGCTTGCCTGCTACTGGATACAATATCTCTACCACATATGAACTGCTACCACATTACTTAGCTACTCTTAGGTATTAGAGCTTGCTAGATTTCATAATCCACAGCTTGCCTGCTACTGGATACGATATCTCTACCACATATGAACTGCTACCACATTACTTAGCTACTCTTAGGTATTAGAGCTTGCTAGATTTCATAATCCACAGCTTGCCTGCTACTGGATACGATATCTCTACCACATATGAACTGCTACCACATTACTTAGCTACTCTTAGGTATTAGAGCTTGCTAGATTTCATAATCCACAGCTTGCCTGTTACTGGATACGATATCTCTACCACATATGAACTTCTACCACATTACTTAGCTACTCTTAGGTATTAGTGCTTGCTAGATTTCATAATCCACAGCTTGCCTGCTACTGGATACGATATCTCTACCACATATGAACTGCTACCACATTACTTAGCTACTCTTAGGTATTAGAGCTTGCTAGATTTCATAATCCACAGCTTGCCTGCTACTGGATACAATATCTCTACCACATATGAACTGCTACTACATTACTTAGCTACTCTTAGGTATTAGAGCTTGCTAGATTTCATAATCCACAGCTTGCCTGCTACTGGATACGATATCTCTACCACATATGAACTGCTACCACATTACTTAGCTACTCTTAGGTATTAGAGCTTGCTAGATTTCATAATCCACAGCTTGCCTGCTACTGGATACGATATCTCTACCACATATGAACTGCTACCACATTACTTAGCTACTCTTAGGTATTAGAGCTTGCTAGATTTCATAATCCACAGCTTGCCTGCTACTGGATACAATATCTCTACCACATATGAACTGCTACCACATTACTTAGCTACTCTTAGGTATTAGAGCTTGCTAGATTTCATAATCCACAGCTTGCCTGCTACTGGATACGATATCTCTACCACATATGAACTGCTACCACATTACTTAGCTACTCTTAGGTATTAGAGCTTGCTAGATTTCATAATCCACAGCTTGCCTGCTACTGGATACGATATCTCTACCACATATGAACTGCTACCACATTACTTAGCTACTCTTAGGTATTAGAGCTTGCTAGATTTCATAATCCACAGCTTGCCTGCTACTGGATACAATATCTCTACCACATATGAACTGCTACCACATTACTTAGCTACTCTTAGGTATTAGAGCTTGCTAGATTTCATAATCCACAGCTTGCCTGCTACTGGATACGATATCTCTACCACATATGAACTGCTACCACATTACTTAGCTACTCTTAGGTATTAGAGCTTGCTAGATTTCATAATCCACAGCTTGCCTGCTACTGGATACGATATCTCTACCACATATGAACTGCTACCACATTACTTAGCTACTCTTAGGTATTAGAGCTTGCTAGATTTCATAATCCACAGCTTGCCTGCTACTGGATACGATATCTCTACCACATATGAACTGCTACCACATTACTTAGCTACTCTTAGGTATTAGAGCTTACTAGATTTCATAATCCACAGCTTGCCTGCTACTGGATACGATATCTCTACCACATATGAACTGCTACCACATTTCTTAGGTATTAGAGCTTGCTAGATTTCATAATCCACAGCTTGCCTGCTACTGGATACAATATCTCTACCACATATGAACTGCTACCACATTACTTAGCTACTCTTAAGTATTAGAGCTTGCTAGATTTCATAATCCACAGCTTGACTGCTACTGGATACGATATCTCTACCACATTACTTAGCTACTCTTAGGTATTAGAGCTTGATAGATTTCATAATCCACAGCTTGCCTGCTACTGGATACAATATCTCTACCACATATGAACTGCTACCACATTACTTAGCTACTCTTAAGTATTAGAGCTTGCTAGATTTCATAATCCACAGCTTGACTTCTACTGGATACGATATCTCTACCACATTACTTAGCTACTCTTAGGTATTAGAGCTTGATAGATTTCATAATCCACAGCTTGCCTGCTACTGGATACAATATCTCTACCACATATGAACTGCTACCACATTACTTAGCTACTCTTAGGTATTAGTGCTTGCTAGATTTCATAATCCACAGCTTGCCTGCTACTGGATACAATATCTCTACCACATATGAACTGCTACCACATTACTTAGCTACTCTTAGGTATTAGAGCTTACTAGATTTCATAATCCACAGCTTGCCTGCTACTGGATACGATATCTCTACCACATATGAATTGCTACCACATTTCTTAGGTATTAGAGCTTGCTAGATTTCATAATCCACAGCTTGCCTGCTACTGGATACAATATCTCTACCACATATGAACTGCTACCACATTACTTAGCTACTCTTAAGTATTAGAGCTTGCTAGATTTCATAATCCACAGCTTGACTGCTACTGGATACGATATCTCTACCACATTACTTAGCTACTCTTAGGTATTAGAGCTTGATAGATTTCATAATCCACAGCTTGCCTGCTACTGGATACAATATCTCTACCACATATGAACTGCTACCACATTACTTAGCTACTCTTAAGTATTAGAGCTTGCTAGATTTCATAATCCACAGCTTGACTTCTACTGGATACGATATCTCTACCACATTACTTAGCTACTCTTAGGTATTAGAGCTTGATAGATTTCATAATCCACAGCTTGCCTGCTACTGGATACAATATCTCTACCACATATGAACTGCTACCACATTACTTAGCTACTCTTAGGTATTAGAGCTTGCTAGATTTCATAATCCACAGCTTGCCTGCTACTGGATACAATATCTCTACCACATATGAACTGCTACCACATTACTTAGCTACTCTTAGGTATTAGAGCTTGCTAGATTTCATAATCCACAACTTGCCTGCTACTGGATACAATATCTCTACCACATATGAACTGCTACCACATTACTTAGCTACTCTTAGGTATTAGAGCTTGCTAGATTTCATAATCCACAGCTTGCCTGCTACTGGATATGATATCTCTACCACATATGAACTGCTACCACATTACTTAGCTACTCTTAGGTATTAGAGCTTGCTAGATTTCATAATCCACAGCTTGCCTGCTACTGGATACGATATCTCTACCACATATGAACTGCTACCACATTACTTAGCTACTCTTAGGTATTAGTGCTTGCTAGATTTCATAATCCACAGCTTGCCTGCTACTGGATACGATATCTCTACCACATATGAACTGCTACCACATTACTTAGCTACTCTTAGGTATTAGAGCTTGCTAGATTTCATAATCCACAGCTTGCCTGCTACTGGATACAATATCTCTACCACATATGAACTGCTACTACATTACTTAGCTACTCTTAGGTATTAGAGCTTGCTAGATTTCATAATCCACAGCTTGCCTGCTACTGGATACGATATCTCTACCACATATGAACTGCTACCACATTACTTAGCTACTCTTAGGTATTAGAGCTTGCTAGATTTCATAATCCACAGCTTGCCTGCTACTGGATACAATATCTCTACCACATATGAACTGCTACCACATTACTTAGCTACTCTTAGGTATTAGAGCTTGCTAGATTTCATAATCCACAGCTTGCCTGCTACTGGATACGATATCTCTACCACATTACTTAGCTACTCTTAGGTATTAGAGCTTGCTAGATTTCATAATCCACAGCTTGCCTGCTACTGGATACAATATCTCTACCACATGTGAACTGCTACCACATTACTTAGCTACTCTTAGGTATTAGAGCTTGCTAGATTTCATAATCCACAGCTTGCCTGCTACTGGATACAATATCTCTACCGCATATGAACTGCTACCACATTACTTAGCTACTCTTAGGTATTAGAGCTTGCTAGATTTCATAATCCACAGCTTGCCTGCTACTGGATACAATATCTCTACCGCATATGAACTGCTACCACATTACTTAGCTACTCTTAGGTATTAGAGCTTGCTAGATTTCATAATCCACAGCTTGCCTGCTACTGGATACAATATCTCTACCGCATATGAACTGCTACCACATTACTTAGCTACTCTTAGGTATTAGAGCTTGCTAGATTTCATAATCCACAGCTTGCCTGCTACTGGATACAATATCTCTACCACATATGAACTGCTACCACATTACTTAGCTACTCTTAGGTATTAGAGCATGCTAGATTTCATAATCCACAGCTTGCCTGCTACTGGATACAATATCTCTACCGCATATGAACTGCTACCACATTACTTAGCTACTCTTAGGTATCAGAGCTTGCTAAATTTCATAATCCACAGCTTGCCTGCTACTGGATACAATATCTCTACCACATATGAACTGCTACCACATTACTTAGCTACTCTTAGGTATTAGTGCTTGCTAGATTTCATAATCCACAGCTTGCCTGCTACTGGATACAATATCTCTACCACATATGAACTGCTACCACATTACTTAGCTACTCTTAGGTATTAGAGCTTACTAGATTTCATAATCCACAGCTTGCCTGCTACTGGATACGATATCTCTACCACATATGAATTGCTACCACATTTCTTAGGTATTAGAGCTTGCTAGATTTCATAATCCACAGCTTGCCTGCTACTGGATACAATATGTCTACCACATATGAACTGCTACCACATTACTTAGCTACTCTTAAGTATTAGAGCTTGCTAGATTTCATAATCCACAGCTTGACTGCTACTGGATACGATATCTCTACCACATTACTTAGCTACTCTTAGGTATTAGAGCTTGATAGATTTCATAATCCACAGCTTGCCTGCTACTGGATACAATATCTCTACCACATATGAACTGCTACCACATTACTTAGCTACTCTTAAGTATTAGAGCTTGCTAGATTTCATAATCCACAGCTTGACTTCTACTGGATACGATATCTCTACCACATTACTTAGCTACTCTTAGGTATTAGAGCTTGATAGATTTCATAATCCACAGCTTGCCTGCTACTGGATACAATATCTCTACCACATATGAACTGCTACCACATTACTTAGCTACTCTTAGGTATTAGAGCTTGCTAGATTTCATAATCCACAGCTTGCCTGCTACTGGATACAATATCTCTACCACATATGAACTGCTACCACATTACTTAGCTACTCTTAGGTATTAGAGCTTGCTAGATTTCATAATCCACAACTTGCCTGCTACTGGATACAATATCTCTACCACATATGAACTGCTACCACATTACTTAGCTACTCTTAGGTATTAGAGCTTGCTAGATTTCATAATCCACAGCTTGCCTGCTACTGGATATGATATCTCTACCACATATGAACTGCTACCACATTACTTAGCTACTCTTAGGTATTAGAGCTTGCTAGATTTCATAATCCACAGCTTGCCTGCTACTGGATACGATATCTCTACCACATATGAACTGCTACCACATTACTTAGCTACTCTTAGGTATTAGTGCTTGCTAGATTTCATAATCCACAGCTTGCCTGCTACTGGATACGATATCTCTACCACATATGAACTGCTACCACATTACTTAGCTACTCTTAGGTATTAGAGCTTGCTAGATTTCATAATCCACAGCTTGCCTGCTACTGGATACAATATCTCTACCACATATGAACTGCTACTACATTACTTAGCTACTCTTAGGTATTAGAGCTTGCTAGATTTCATAATCCACAGCTTGCCTGCTACTGGATACGATATCTCTACCACATATGAACTGCTACCACATTACTTAGCTACTCTTAGGTATTAGAGCTTGCTAGATTTCATAATCCACAGCTTGCCTGCTACTGGATACAATATCTCTACCACATATGAACTGCTACCACATTACTTAGCTACTCTTAGGTATTAGAGCTTGCTAGATTTCATAATCCACAGCTTGCCTGCTACTGGATACGATATCTCTACCACATTACTTAGCTACTCTTAGGTATTAGAGCTTGCTAGATTTCATAATCCACAGCTTGCCTGCTACTGGATACGATATCTCTACCACATATGAACTGCTACCACATTACTTAGCTACTCTTAGGTATTAGTGCTTGCTAGATTTCATAATCCACAGCTTGCCTGCTACTGGATACGATATCTCTACCACATATGAACTGCTACCACATTACTTAGCTACTCTTAGGTATTAGAGCTTGCTAGATTTCATAATCCACAGCTTGCCTGCTACTGGATACAATATCTCTACCACATATGAACTGCTACTACATTACTTAGCTACTCTTAGGTATTAGAGCTTGCTAGATTTCATAATCCACAGCTTGCCTGCTACTGGATACGATATCTCTACCACATATGAACTGCTACCACATTACTTAGCTACTCTTAGGTATTAGAGCTTGCTAGATTTCATAATCCACAGCTTGCCTGCTACTGGATACAATATCTCTACCACATATGAACTGCTACCACATTACTTAGCTACTCTTAGGTATTAGAGCTTGCTAGATTTCATAATCCACAGCTTGCCTGCTACTGGATACGATATCTCTACCACATTACTTAGCTACTCTTAGGTATTAGAGCTTGCTAGATTTCATAATCCACAGCTTGCCTGCTACTGGATACAATATCTCTACCACATGTGAACTGCTACCACATTACTTAGCTACTCTTAGGTATTAGAGCTTGCTAGATTTCATAATCCACAGCTTGCCTGCTACTGGATACAATATCTCTACCGCATATGAACTGCTACCACATTACTTAGCTACTCTTAGGTATTAGAGCTTGCTAGATTTCATAATCCACAGCTTGCCTGCTACTGGATACAATATCTCTACCGCATATGAACTGCTACCACATTACTTAGCTACTCTTAGGTATTAGAGCTTGCTAGATTTCATAATCCACAGCTTGCCTGCTACTGGATACAATATCTCTACCACATATGAACTGCTACCACATTACTTAGCTACTCTTAGGTATTAGAGCTTGCTAGATTTCATAATCCACAGCTTGCCTGCTACTGGATACAATATCTCTACCGCATATGAACTGCTACCACATTACTTAGCTACTCTTAGGTATCAGAGCTTGCTAAATTTCATAATCCACAGCTTGCCTGCTACTGGATAAGATAATACTACATATTAACTGCTACCGCATTACATAGCTACTCTTAGGTATTAGAGCTTGCTAGATTTCATAATCCACAGCTTGCCTGCTACTGGATAAGATACATATTAACTGCTACCGCATTACATAGCTACTCTTAGGTATTAGAGCTTGCTAGATTTTCAGTATTGTTTCTTTTTACGTGTCCGTTCTTCTATTTTTCAGTATGACTTCGCTACGACATTTATTATTATTATCATAATAATTTCATCCCTAAGCAGCTGGGTATAGGACTGCACACCATTGACGGTCGCTCTTTAATCACGTGAGGTTCGAACAGGGGGGGGGGGGGGGGGGAATGGAGGTTTAGAAGAACATTACGAGAGATCACGATGGGGGGGAGATATTGTATATTTTTATATCCACGTACACATATTTTGTGCGACGTTGAATTTCGACATTGGGTATGTGGTCCAAGAGCTACTAGAAATGGGCAAGAGACATCGGTTAAATACTTTGGTGTTGAGGCATTGAGGGATTTTAGATTTTTCTAAGTTACTAATCGCGACCCATCCTGCGTGGCTAACATGGCAGGCACGAGATAATTTTGTCACGCCATTTCGTCGTCGTATCTCTACATCTCGACTGTCGGTAACGAAGACTTCGTGACAAATTTCTCTAAAACCGTAACGTATGCGTCATATTTTCTCATGACTAGTCGACTTTTGACATCTAAACTTGACTAATTTGACAAGTTTGAGAGTCAGCAGCGATATTTTCTATAAAATAAATTGAAATCGGTTCAATTTGCTGAAAAAATGTCAGTGCCGTATTATAACTATATTGCAACGATTTATGAAGAGAGATGATTCAACGGAAAATTCAACGAAAGCGGATACGGGATATCTGCAACTCGTTTGATCTCCGTGACAGCGAGTTTCAAACGCTTTGGCGCATATCTAAGCCAATGGCTTTGTATGTAATAGAGAACCTGCGAGTGGACCTCGAGCCTTGGAGTGGCGACGCTATGCCTGTAAAAATTGTCATTTTGTCTCGAGAGACTTGTGAGAGACTGTGAGATATTTCTCTGTCTTGACACGTATGTTACCGCTAACGAGTAAATCTCAAATCGACAAATTTTTCTCATCTCGTCTCGATTTTATCTCGTGCCTGCCATGTTAGCCATGCTGGATACGTCTCTTGTATCTGGGAATGAGAGTTAATGATAAACAATGTCCAAGATGTTGTGGTACCTGATACTCATGATGAGAATCCCTTGTGGATTCTAATGTTGATTTATGTGGCTGTTGGGTGTTATTATTATTATTTGTGGCTTTGTGTTATAAATCAAAGAAGCTGTACGGTAGGAGAATATTGAGTTATGCAGTTTATGTTGTTATAACTTTCTAAACGCTTGGCGCTTAGTTCTCTTCAAACTTGAGTAACTGAAAATCCTACTTCCATCTCACCCATGCTACATCGTTTCAGTGACAGACAAAGCTTTCTAATAATAATAATAAATCTTTATTTCTTAAAGCTTTAGAAGGAAGAGGTCGGTCAGCACCAACCTGTTAACTCTAGTTGAGTATATATCTACCCAACTTGACCTCGGTCGGCAAGTGGACGTGCTCTACTTTGACTTCCGGAAAGCGTTTGATAGGGTGAATAATGACATACTGCTGGAAAAACTAAGTGCTTTGTGCCTGATCTTCTACAGCTTCTGGCTGACTATTTGCGTGATCGCCAACAGTATGTCAGACTTGGAATATACGAGTATTCGCCATATCAGATGCGCTGCGGAGTCAGTCAAGGCTCAGTCTTAGGACCATTGTTGTTTATAATAATGTTAAATGACTTGACAACTGTTCTTCGACACGCGGAGTGTCTTTTGTATGAAGACGACGTAAAACTATACTCAGCCGTTCGATCCCTGTCCGACAGTTTGGCGCTTCAGCAGGACATTGAGGAAGTGTATCATTGGAGTATGCAAAACCAGATGGAATTTAATCCTTCCAAATGCTCAGTCATGACCTTTGGGCGAATGTGGCATCCAATACCCTTCGACTACAATATCAATGGTAGCGCAATTGCTCGATTTATAGTAGTGAGGGATTTGGGAATTTTTCTTCACATTTTGCAGCAAGTCCGCCATCTTCGTGGAATAATGTTGACGCGACACGTAGAGCTTCACTAGACCTTTCAGTACTTACTGTGTGAATCGTTCTCCGTATGGAACTCGTTCCTGGGTGTCGGCCAGCCGTGTTCGCGCGATTCCGCCATGTCCTGCTCGCTGCTCGATACGCACTGAACCATCGCCTGGAAACATTGTAGGAACACACGTTATACACACTTTTCATATCAACAATTTGGAAAATGAGCGAGCAAACTGGAGAAGGAAATATTGTAAAACTTCATTTTGGAAAGCACTGAATAAAACAGCGCTCTTTTATTTCGTTCCTCGATAGTTATAGGAATAAAGGAAGGTTTTTGAATAAAAGGTGAAGGATTTGTCCTTCAAATTCAAATTAAACTGCCAAGAAGTAACACTTGAATGTTGTTTACATAGCATTGATGAGTAAGTGTTCAGATCACTTAAGCACTTTTATGTTATAAAAACCTGTGTTTGATACATGAATGTATCATTAATGCGTCAGCCCAACAAAATGAATGTACAAATAGCCCCATAAAACATTTGTAAGTTTCTATTAAGATTATCTTGAATTTAATTCTGTGAGAAATGAAAATATCACCTGAAAAAGGTATTTTATTATTATTTTATGATCCTAAATCCCCATTAAATCAAAAATATACCCCAACTCAAACTAAGTGTCCTTTAGAATTCCTTATGTAATTATAATAGTGAACCTTAAATTGTTAATATACTACCTGAATGTATCAATGAATTTGTGTCAATTAAATATTATATTTTAGCTAAGTCCAATATTATATTTTATGGGCATCTCAATCATAACTAGTTGGAATATCCATACAATGTGTCTAACTAGACTTAAGCGCGTCACACACCATGAAGGTGCTATGATATTTTATGTTAAGATAACATGTCGCTCGCCATGCAATCCACCGTTTCTCGCTCTCATTTAGCATCAGCAAAATCCATGGAACCCATATTAAGATGTCTGAAAACTTTAAATTTTCAAAGGCAAATCTTAATAAATATTTGCTAGTCAGTTGAAAATCCCAGTATTGTTTGATAAAGATAGTAAACTCATGAATGTGTGAATTGGTACAAAATGTAACTCACCGATGAATTAGCGTCCGCCGGCTCGGGTGACTTGGTGGTGGTGTCCGCGTAGTTGCCCTGCGTGGACGCACAGCGCTGCGCGTACAGCCTCGGACTGGCCGCCGCTTCGAGCGCGCCCAGCGGACTGTGCGTCGTGGTATCAGGCGGACTACTACCAGAAATCGCTTGCGTATTCGGAGACTTCCTTAAGGTTTGCGTCGACACAGAATGACGCACGTGCCCAGAGTCCAACGGGCCAAACTCACTCATAAACTTCTCGTAGCCCTCAGAATTCTCAATCTTCATCTCCTCTTGATTTGCCTTTGCTTTGACTTCCTCTTGTTGAACGTTATCTGGCGGCATTTCTATAAAATTTCGTGTTTTTTGCACAATCTGTTTACCGATCAGCATGTTCGGATCGATGCTCAGTCGCGATTGATTCCCGCTCTGCAGGTTTAGCGTCGACATTTGCGTGTTATGCGAGTTCGAGACGAGAGTTGTCTGTTGTTGCACTATAGTCGTGTTCTGATGGACGAAAGTTGAATTCCTGTTATTGCCTTGTTTCGGCGAGACGGGTACCATCACGGCTTGGCCTAACTGATTGGTTTGAATGAATTCCTGCGCTTGCATATTCCCCGATCTCACTTGTTGACCGGTGTTGAAAGTTACATTAGTCGGACTCAGATTGGCGAGTAGCGGACTTAGCTGGCCATTGAAATTGGGACTGTTCATCATGACTTGACTGTTCGGAGAGAGGAACTGGGCGCCTGGGCTGTGTTGCGACTGAATGATCTTTCCTTGCTGATTCTGTGCTCTGATTACTACGCCGCCGTTGGCGCCCGTAAATACCCCAGAGTTTTGAACGGGCGTTAGGACGTTTTGTCCGTTGACCGTTTGCAATTGCAGCTGCATCGGCATCCCCGTAGAATTGTCTTGGATGATAGTGGTTCCGTCGGCCGTCATCATCATCCCGCCCAGGTTAGGAACTATGAATTGCTGGAACGCTGGGAAGTTAGACATCACTCCGCTGGCGTTGTTGATCAAATTCACCGGTTGGAGTAGATTGATCTGCTGCGATGGTGAAGTGTTTGTAATGATTTGTTGAGATCCATAGTTGTTTGTGTTTCCTTGGCCGTTCATAACGATGTGTGCAGGAGTGCCCGACTTCCCGGGGACGATGGTCAACGCTTGCAACATGGGAGTAGGAGAAATATTATTGTTGGGAGATAGTTGGAAGCTTCGTGGCGAGAACTGTGAGCTTGTATTGTGCTGGGGTGAGGAGTGCACCATTATATTGCTCTGATTTTGTTGTGGCGCAGTTATTTGCAATACGTTTGTGATATTAGCAGGTTGGTTTCTCTTTTTCTTGCTTCTTTTCTTTACACTCTCCGGAGACAGCATAGCAATTCCTTGCATAAAGTTTTGATGGTTTTTGACTTCCATCTGTCGCGTGTTTTCATTCGTAGATTGGCCGGACACGATATTACTCGTGACCAACTGTGGCATTGTCTGATTTTGTTGTACCACTTGCCCGTCAACTGACATCATAGGGTTCTGGATGACGAACGGAGTTTGCAACGCGTTCACCACTACTGTCGGTTGGTTGACGATGGATGGCATGCTTTGACCCGAAGCGCTGACATTAGTCACAGAACCTGAACTGTGCCCTGAAGCCATAGTAGTTATCATCTTCGGTGGCGGTGGAGGCATTTGGTTGTTTGAAACTATAATCTGTCCCGTTGACGATATCAAGATTTGGCCGGGCGAGGTTCTTTTGTTCAGTTGAAGATGATGTGACGCCGTCTGCGTATTATTTGATTCGGACTTTGACGGTATACTACCAATGACATTTTGAACCATTTCCAAAGGCGATTTCGATATCATGTTTTGAGCTGTTGTTCCGGCTATATGGAGCGGGTAACTCGTTGGTAAATTGACAGAGTTCAGGAATGGATCGGGCTGGTTGTTCGGTATAGCGTAGGTCGTGGCCATGTTGACGCTAGGTGGAGGGGGCGGTCTTATGAAATTGGCTTGCGCAGCATTGATGGAAGTGGTAGCAGTATTGGCTTTGCCGGCTAACACTGAAGTGACAGTATCCCGCGTTACAGAAAATCCACTCGCCATGGTCGTCACAAACGTCTGGACGTAGCACGCCTGTATCAGCGAGTACGCGGGACCACCACCCATGTGCGGAGGTGGACAGTAACCTGGCATCGCATTTTCTGATTTCCTTCTAGGTTCAAGCCTCATGAGTTCCTGAGTTTTGACGGCAGGCCTCACTCCTACCATTGATATGTTGTCCACCTCCATGAGATTTTTATTAACGTTATGATTAGAAATGAAATGCATCATTTGCGTGCCGGAAAGCGACTGAGTTGCAGGCGGGCCGGCCGAATTGTATGGATAGCCTTGATTGCTGCCGGGCGTGGAAGGATTACTGTTGAAATTGTCTCTGTAGTTGTTGGAATACGGGCTTTGCACATGATAGGAACTCATAGGTAGCATCTGTGAGCTGCTACTCCCACTACTATGCGGCGTGTCAGTATTTCGGGAGCTGTTCGACAGCGTCGGGGAAGGCTCCGGCTGTTGCATGGTTTCCGAATGCGATACATTACTGGTGCTTACAGTACCAGCTTGAATCGGGCTGCAGTTCCCATGAACGGGATTTCTTTCGATGAAAGTGGAAGACGTGACTGGGTTATCGTCAAAGCCGTGCTTTGGACTGGACGTAGAATTGCCGTCTAACTCCATGCGATACATATTATGTTTCATATATTTGACGCGCATTGGATTATCGTTGAAATCGGGTCTGTTTGAGGTGACGTTGCATCCTTTGCAGCATTGCTGCATGCTGTTGTCAGCTATTTTATCTGATAATACGCTGCTGTCTGGAGTTGTATTGGGAGAAGGTGAAGCATTTGGCACATTATTTCTGTAGATATTGGGCACTTCACCCGGCTTCGGCATCGTCCTAACTTTATCTATCTGTTGCGGAGCATAGGTAGAATGATTGGAATTATCAAATTGACCTCCGTCGTACGATGAATTCATGCCGACTTGTCTCGATATTGTGTTATTGAGTAACGCCGTTTGCTGGGCCAAATATCCGCTGGGGTCATCCATGAACGACGGGACAATATTTGTCATATCTCCAGAAGTATTCCCTTTTGCTTCTTGGGTTAGTCTCATACCGTTGTTTAATGCTTTATTTTCTGCTGGACTGTTTTTCTTTTTACCTCCCTTGGCACCTTTTCCTTTTTTCTTATTAGTTTCTATTGCGGGCCACTGTTGGCTCATTATGTTGTAATGCTGGGGCAAAGGAGGCACACGAGAGCATATCCCTTGAGGGATGGCTTGTTCGTTGCTGGAAAAGGAGCTAAATGAACTGGAAGAATCCTCCGACATGTTAGCATTTGGGTCTTCATAGTCTGTATTATCTAATTTGAGTAGTTTTGGACTGGGACTGGTTATTGGATTTGAGTTGGTACTGTCTGTTCTCTTTACTTGCCAAGGAGGGGTTTTAGCAGGATTCGTTTTGATCACGGCACCATTCTGTATCACTAGCTGTCCTTGCGCCGTATATTGGCCTTGATTTTGGGGGTTATTTTGGTTTGTGTTGTCTGTTATTTGGGTTCTATAACCCTTCATTGCCATTTCAATTTGTTTTTGATTTTGTTGGATGAATATTTGTTGCTGTTCGTTTATCTTCTGCATGACTTCAGGTGTCAGCGCTTGATTCAAGCCGCAGAACGTTTGGGACTCGTCTTCTTTTGGATATTTTAATTGCTGCAAAGTTTGATGTGTTGGTTTTTCTTTCCTTTCTTCTTTTTGATCTGGTTCAGGATTCAGAGGCATCATGCCGGTCCCGTGTTTGTTGTAGTTGCCGTGCATAGAGTACGCCGTATTGATACCGATTATTTGTCCGTTAGCGCCTCGAACGGGCATTCCGGACGAATTACTAGAATTATTGGTAGCTGCCGTATGTTGGTTTGCTTTTTGTCCGTCTTGCTTTTGTTGCGTTATCCATCCATTGTTGACTGTGATGTAATGACAACTTTTATGGACATGGGTATCTTGTTTGGGATCATCCTGAGTGCCCGAGTTCAGCAAATGTTGCGGCTGGCCGTTACCGTTGTTGGGACCACGCTGTTGGATCATGCCCGAATGAATTTCCCGATTTGGCTCATTGTCTTGAGGCTGAAACAGTAATAATAAAATATATTGACTAAAACTTTTGACCAACACAGATGGAGCCAGACAGGATCAGACTGTGGCTTTTACTGACCAGAAACTGTGAAAGAAAGAAAATACATTAATTCAATCTCCCAAAAAAATTACACAAAAAAACAAGAGACAGTAAAGATATATGAAAACAATAATTTAAAAAAAAAACTATGCTCTTGGTCTCCTCTTGGCAGTTACAAATTTCAATGCATTACAACGATCGTTAAGTTCCCATGGAAAATCTTAAATCGTGCCTTATCTATCTCCTCATCATCATCTTATCAGCCATAGGATACCATAGGTCCACTTCTGCACATACTGCACATCCATGTATGGGGGAAGCGAAAAACCGATCTTATGCGGTCGTATCCAACGGCTCCCAGCTACCTTATCTATCTTGTTTAGAGAAAAATCATCAAAATGAAAACAAAATAGAATAAAAATATCGACTCACAAAAGTTAAGTTGGCGTAAATAATACCCAATCTAATTACAACTAGTACATTGCACAAATGCCAGCTCGTAGCAACAAATAAAGGAGTACGGCCGGAGGCGCAGGCACCGCGGCTGGCAACGGTTCAGCTCTTATCACGGCTATGAATACTTAATAATACACACAAACGTACCTTGAACTCGGCGAGAGGTCGTTCCCTTTGCACCATCAGTTGGGACACGCTCACATTTGCCGGGAAACCGGGTCTCTTTTTCATTTTTTTCTTTAGTACCGCTACTTCAGTTGTCGCCACTGAAAGGGAAACGATATAAATTTTATCTCTGTTTGATGAGTTTTAAAAACGCCGCGCACCGTAAACATTTCTTTTTCATGGTTTTAATCGTGACTTGATCCTTTTACAAGAAGATGATTTTACTTTTATAAACCAATTAACTAAGTATACAAAATTTGAGTATGTATTTGGATGTGTGTAGCTGAATTAACGCGAGCGAAGCCGTGTGCAGAAATCTAGTAACGAAGTTACTAACAAATCGTAAGTCATCATGTCAATCGAGAACACCAATCGAGTAGAGCCCCACTCAACTCTAGAAAACTTTACCACAAAGCAATTTATAAATAGCTACATGCTCGATTTAAAGAACCAGGCCTACCGAGTCAATCCACTAAATGTAATTCAAGTTGGAGTGTTCAATAAACAAACGTACGTCAGTTGGGCTTCGAGAGACCGACCGGGTGACTTTGTAGTGCTCTCCAGACGACCTAATAATTCCAAACGAATAAAGATACTTTATGTCTCTATCTTCAAGAACGTTTAATAGCCATATCAACATTTTATTTTTTGTTAGAGCAAGCAATATGCCATAAGTACGTTATTAAGTTGGTTGATATTCTTTTATAGGACAGTTACTGAGATTGAAAATTTCTATTTATATTTGGAAAGAAAATCCATAAATAAGAGTTTACTTGAGACTATTTTATTGAACCGAAATCTCAACCAATGAAACGCCAGATTATCAACGAGAGAAATGGAAAATGCGCGGTCTTAATACAAATACGACGAGGAAAGAGCGCCCATGATTGACCCATTTATATGTAAAGCGATACTGACGATAAACATCGCAGCCTTCGACAGCCGTGTCCAATCGATACTCGTTCCAACTCAAATCAAACTTTTAATTAATGCTAAAATAAAGCGAATCATATACCGATCAAGTTAATTGACGTCTTTTGTTTTATATGAGGGAGTTTATTAAAATTAAAAGTCAATTTTGTAATTCTATAAAGCTTCATAATTAGTTAGCGAGCCAAGAATAATACCGTTATCTATTTGCACATTATCTGGCAGATTTGCAATTAAAATACGGGTTGTATGGTGGCTGGGCTCGGTAAGGGTGGTCTCGGAGGCGCCGGGCGCCGGGCGTCGGGCGGCGGGAGTAGAGTAGGTGCAGGGGAGGGGAGGGTAGGGGTGGGTGTGCGGGTGGCGCGACTCGTCAGATCAATAGTCGGCGGGGTGCGCGCCCACGCCACCGGCCGCTCTGCACCACCGCCGATTGTTTCAAATTACACCCGCCTTTGTTCCCGCCACTGATCGAGCTGCCACACTTTTTGTTTGCCCTAAACGGTCAACTTGTATTACGGTAATTAGGCGATTCTGCGGCTCGCCGTATGGACTTCCCGAGGCACCGTCGCCCGTCCGCTCCCGATGCTTAATCTTGTTTACGAGCCCTATCTTCCTATTGGAATGGATATCGGAGCATTTTTATTGCTGTTACAATTAATGTGATAGCTGCTTATATATAACGTATAACAGCTATGACTTTGTAAGGTTTCCTGCGGTTAATGGTACTTGCGCCAGTTACAGAACCTTTTAGATAAGCTTTATCTTTTATGGAAATGCAATCAAATGTTAAATTGGAAATCTCTTCTAGGAAAATTTACAGCTGTCAATAATTTAACTGAAGTATGTAACGATTAACCCTGCATAATGCGCGTACCACTGGAATGATTATTAAACAATTGCTACAGAGAATAAGTAAGGATGTTTAGTTTCTCTTCATTCGACCGAAAAGCATTAAAAATGTAGCTTAGTATGCAAAATAAAATTTTACTTAAATGATTTTATTTTTGGAGAACACCAACATTGTTTTCAAACGAATTAAATGAAAGCTTGTTGTTGTACAAATATACAGGTGGAGACAAGGCAGCTACGATTGCCAAGGGGGTGTTGGGTGAAATGCAGGTTGTTACTCCCGGACGGACGGCTGACGAAGTGCAGTTACCCGCTATTCATGCCACACTAAATGCACCCCCTTACCCCCTTCGTCTCTCGCTAGCTGCCACTTAACAACAAAGAGACCGCTCTACCCTCTTTGTTACAAGAAACAACTCAGTTCTCTGACTCCGAACAACCACTTTTCAGTGTTGGCTTGCTCCCTCTGAATGGATAGTGGCAACATATCTTGCTTTGAGCAGCAACAATATTTGTTCTGAAATTAATCGCATTCACGTGGAATGTTTCATTTCAGAATAAAACAAAATTATTAGAATTAAAAACTCCCCACCATACCTCAGTATTTTATAGTACCTCTTTTACTCTGCAGGCTACCAGGCTCTGGAATGCCCTATCTGTCTCAATTCGTCATGCAAAATCTCTCCCTAACTTTAAAAACATGGTCAGACAACACTTTCTGTCATCCATCGCTCACTAGGCCATTTATTTATTTATACATTTTCATAATTTATGTATGTAGGTATGACAATATATATATATTTTATGTATCTTAATATTATACTTTATGTAATTTAATGATTATATTATATAATATAATTAAGCATTTTATTTTATATTAACTATATTTTTTATAAATTGTAATATATTTATTATAATATACTTATGCTTGTTCTTGGGATTCTAATAATATCTTCCGCCGCCGTCCTTATTTGTTCATATAGATCCTGTCCATCCAAAGGTTGCCTGGAAGAGATCGCTTTTAGCGATAAGGCCGCTCATTGTACCTATGATTCAAAGTTGTATTTACTTTTATATGTTTGTATTTAATGGTGTGCAATAAAGAAATTATCTATCTATCTATCAAAGAACAGCGAAATCACAAAGACAGGCGACGATACTGCCTCAAATATACATTGCGAAGATTCGCAACGTGTCACAATCTTAAACATGTGAAAGCAAAACGACCCCTAAGCTTCTAAAGGACCGGCCGTACCGTATTCCGAAAGAGAATGGACCATTACATTTGCAAAATTGTTGGTTAAACTCTAACGGAACATCAGTTGGTAATGAGAAAAGACGAGGGAATGAGGGAATCTAGTTAGTGTCAACGGCACGGGCCGGTAATGTACGGGAGCCCGGTTTCCCGGCTAATCCCGTTCGGTTCACACTCATGTAATTGGATGAAGGAGGGCCGAGCGCGGAGATTGCGCCCGGAACACCCGCCCGCTAATCGGATAATAATGCTCCCGATGAACCCACTGTGAGATGAACCCGTGCCGTTTAACTTTGCCTTTCGTGCATTCCAAAAGCGCATTCCGTCCCTTGCATGTACCATATTATTCAGAGCAATGCGTGGGAAGTGAAGGATCATCACTAAAGGAATTACAGACCTTGATAGTGACAATGTAGTTACGAGTAATTACTGGATGTATATAAATAATATATATAATATATATAATATATGTAGACGCTATAAATTATTAATATGAGACGCCATAATTTCTTTAGATGCAGGTTTTCATTTCGTTTAAATAAAGAATCTTGCGTTCGAAATTCCATACCATTGAAACTTTATCCACGTTTATTTAAACAATAGAATTTCAAAGCGTAACGAAATGAATTCTTAGCTTCGTAAACTCTGGGATATACGAGTAAAATATCTAGAATTGCTTTATGAAAGTTTAAGCAGCGCATTCCCGATCCGCGTTTAACCGAGCTAAATGATAAACTAAAATGAAATAAAGTAAGAATATAAAAACCGTTTCAGTTTCTCTCCGCATCATATGAATACTGACGCTAAACTACATTGCTATACAGAATGCTATAACCTTTTGTTGTTTCACCAGCAAATCTCTTCCTATTCCACACTTTCCTCCCTTTCCTCGGCATGAATAATGATTTGTTTATTATTATCTCATTTGATGTTGCTTACTCGTCAAATTGTAAATAAGAGTTTCTCAAATTATTTCATTTCCATCCCGAAACTCTTAGCTTCGTTCGGTGGAAATATAAGGATCAATTTTGTACAATTAACGATTCTCGTTAAATTGATTGAGTGAGCTACGGTACCAAATATTTCCAATATTCGAAATGTTTGAAAGATTCAAAGGAAATGCTTACTGAAGAACAATTATTTAACGTTCATTTTCATTCCTTTCGACTTTTGATTCTACCTAGGATGACGGATGGATCGATCCTCTCTTATTCCGCACTGCTATTTCGTTTCCACGCATCTTTAAAGAATACACTTTGTTATATTTTTACATCATATGAAGTGTTTATTATATTTACAGTTTGACACGTAAAATAGTAATATGTATTGTTTCGTCATACATGCATTTAATTATTTTTTTTCACGTTTGAAACTAGCCACTTATTGGCACTTACATGATTTGATCTATCAAATTACCTTTCTTAGGTTCAATGTTCTGCGGGGGCGGAGTCGCCGGCGACTGCGCGCGGGCTTGCAGCGACGCCAGAAGTTTCCTCTTGTGGTTGCAGAGCTTCGTCAGCTCAGCGCCGGATGCCGCTTGATACGGCTTACTCACCACCTTGCGAAACCAAAACAATGGGTTAAAACAGTCAACGAAAATACTATTCAAAGAACTATTGCGTAGTTGAGCGTATTGCGCGTTGTTTGAGTAGTAGAGTTCTTTGTGAAAGAGCTCGCCCGGGGAAGTACTACCACCATACCTATTTCTGCCGCCAAGCAGCATTGCTGTGTTTCGGTTTGAAAGGTATGGTTGCCGGTGAAATGACAGGCACATGAGACTTTACACCTGTATGCCTCAAGTTGATGGAAACAAGGTAGTGCATCGATACTTTGTTATAGGCGATAGTAACACTTAACATCAGGTGGGACATAGGCTTGTTCCATCTCCAATTCGTATAAAAAAAAACAAAATAAAATATTGCGTAGTTATTATGTAATGATGGAACAATGCATCGCAGAAATATAGTGTGTTTTTTTTAAACTGGGACTGTACGGCAGCACCCATAACCAGAGGAGATACAGGTGCAGTTTCTTTTAAAACATCAGCTCGTTTTCGAAGAAAAACATTTTGGCATTAAAATTTTTTTGGTCAAGCGTGAGTAGCTCCTTAAAATGAATCAAGTTTGTAAAATTTTTTTTGATGCCGATCGATGCAGTCCTATGTAAGGATCATATTATTGTGTCTGATGAAAAAAATCTGAGCAGCGGAAGTTAGTCAAATTTGTTAAAATTTATCATATAATAACCGACAAATATATTGCGGCTTTGTCGGTTCATCATCATCATCATCATATCAGCCGTAGGACGTCCACTGCTGGACAAAGGCCTCCCTCATTGATCTCCAGGAACTGCGGTTGGAAGCGGCCTGCATCCAACGCCGACCTGCGGTTCTTACCAAGTCGTCTGCCCATCTTGTGGGTGGACGTCCTACGCTGCTCTTGCCGGTCCGTGGCCTCCACTCGAGAACCTTTCGGCCCCATCGGCCATCTGTTCTGCGAGCTATATGGCCTGCCCATTGCCACTTCAACGTGCTAATCCGTCGGGCTATGTCGGTGACTTGAGTTCTCCTACGTATCTCCTCATTTCTGATTCGATCCCGTAAAGAAACCCCGAGCATAGCCCTCTCCATAGCTCGTTGAGCGACTCTGAGCTTATTCATAAGGCCAATAGTGAAGGACCACGTCTCGGTTCCATATGTCATCACTGGTAACACACACTGATTGTAGACTTTCGTCTTAAGGCACTGAGGTATGTTGGACGAAAAGACGTTGCGAAGTTTCCCAAATGCTGCCCATCCGAGTTGGATTCGACGATTGACCTCTTTCTCGAAGTTGGACCTACCTAATTGGACTGTTTGTCCTAGGTATACATACGCGTCGACAACTTCAAGAGCCGAGTTCTCAACCATAACTGGGGCAGGGACGACATGGACATTCGACATGATTTTCGTCTTGTCCATGTTCATTTTAAGTCCTACCCGTTGGGAGACTCGATTGAGGCCTTCGAGCATCGTGCTGAGCTCTTCATCGACTTTGCCATGACCACAATATCGTCGGCAAACCGAAGGTGAGTGATGTATTCGCCGTTAATATTGATGCCCAGTCCTTTCCATTCCAGAAGCTTGAAGGCATCTTCCAATGCGGTCGTAAACAGTTTCGGAGAAATGACATCTCCCTGTCTTACGCCTCTTTTTAAGGGAATCGCCTTCGAGCTCTGTTCATGTACTCGGACTGACATAGTGGCGTTTTTATACAAACACTTCAACACTTCGATGTACCGATAGTCAATACGGCATCGTTGGAGAGACTCAAGCACTGCCCATGTTTCGATCGAATCGAAGGCTTTCTCATAGTCCACAAACGCGAGACATAGCGGCAAGTTATACTCTTCGGTCTTCTGTATGACTTGCCGCAGCGTATGTATGTGGTCTATGGTACTGTAGCCTTTACGGAACCCGGCTTGTTCGGGAGGCTGGAAGTCATCAAACCTGCGTTCGAGACGGTTCGCGATGACCCTCGAAAACAGTTTATAAACATGGCTCAAAAGCGAGATGGGTCTGTAATTCTTAAGCAAGGTGTTGTCACCTTTCTTGAAGAACAGAACCACCACGCCCCCGTTCCATGCTTTTGGCGTCGTACCTTCAAGCAAGGCGGAATTAAAAAGCTTCTGAAGGACTTTAAGTACCGGTGATCCACCCGCTTTCAGAAGCTCTGAAGTGATTCCGTCCTCACCCGGCGCCTTGTCGTTCTTAAGCTGCTTCAAGGCCATCCTGATCTCATACAGGCTGATGTCCGGAATATCTTCGGTATAATGTCGGGTCAGTTTGGCTCTTGGGTCGTTGGCCGCACTGCAAACAGGTTTAGTGACCGAATCGTAGAGCCGTCCATAGAACCTTTCGACTTCCCTTAACACTTCCGCTTTACTTGACGTTATGCTGCCATCTTCCCTCTTCAGCTTCGTCATGCGGCTCTGCCCAATAGAATTATCTCTCGCGAACACTTTGGAGCCTTTATTCCGCTCTATCGTATCTTTAATACGAGATGTATTAAAGGTACGAATATCGTGCCGCAAGGATTTCCAAATCTTTCTATTGAGCTGCCTATGTGACTGAGCATCACCGGGAGACTGCAGTTGCAAAGAACGTCGTTCAGCCATGAGGTTAAGGGTGTCATCAGAGAGTTTCTGAGGTCTATTGGTACGGGGGGTCTTAAAGAACTGGGACCCCACCGTATGGACGGTTTCTACGAACCTGTTATTGATCTCGTCCATATATGAGAATATTTTTATCAAATTTGACTAACTTCCGCTGCTCAGATTTTTTTTATCTGATACAATAAAATGATCCTTACATAGGACTGCATCGAACGGCATCAAAAAAAATTTAGCTACTTTATTAATTTTAAGGCGCTACTCACACTTGACTAAAAAAATTTTAATGCCAAAATGTTTTTCTTCGAAAACGAGCTGATGTTTTAAAAGAAACTGCACCTGTATCTTCTCTGGTTATGGGTGCTGCCGTACTGTTCCAGTTAAACAAACACCCTATAGTTACATACCTACTAGAAATTCACATAAAAACATAACGATTGGTACCGGAACGGAAGCATTCTGACTGCGATGATCTACCATAAATTATGTAATAATATTATTACATGTATAATTTAGTTTTCACAGTGAATCGTAATCAAGCGTCGATTTAACCGCGGCTACTTCAGAACCATCGGTTCAACCAATCATCGCGCGTTGCATTTCCTGATTTCACGCCAGCAAACCACTGGTTACGATCTACGGATCTAGTTCACAGATCTAACATGAACATGACTCAGGTTGGCGTAAAAATAAAACAATTTTACAAATTGCTTCCTCTACCACTCTACATGAGCGTGCGATGCTGATGATAACATTTTTGTTATGCAATCCGTTCCAAGATTGCTAATGGCTCCATTACCTCGCTTCCATTAATCATATCATAACACATTTGAATTGGAACGTGTAGTGTATCGTGATCGCATACTGGTGCATTGTGATCGCGTTTGCAAACCACCTTTAACCGTAGGCGGTCGGTGCGGAGTACGCTTAAGCTGAGTGTGCATTATTGGATTTGGTTGGGCCAGTGTTGTGAACCGTTGTGCTAGATCGGTGAGCGCGTCCGCCATTCATTACGGACGGACGCCCACTGTGCACGGTTGCACACGCAAATTGCTCAACGCTCGCCCGCTGACACAGCTGCATATGAGATGTACACGATGTTTATATAAAATGAGAATATTGCCGTTCTTGTCACCGTCCTAAGTAACTGCTTGATGGGGTTAGCAAGAAGATCCTAATAAGAGCATGTTCCGAATAGTAGTAAAACATAAGAATATGAAGCTATACCCGCGCGGGCAACTGATGTAAAGTATCAAAGCTTGTTTTATTTGGAAGACATTTCATCTTACAAAATTAAAATCACTATAGTTTCTGAAGAATAACTTTACTTTTACGCATCAAAATTGACAAGAATTATCAAACTGGCATCATTCCTAGTCAGATTGAATGTGCAGCAGTGTGTAAGAGTACCTACTTAAATATACAGGCTTCCTTATCTTTTGCAAGGAAGAGGTGCTCAATCAGCATCATCATTTATAGTAAGCTTTTCTAATAAACCCAAAACAAATCTATTTTAATATGTGAGACGTTATAAAACAGAAGTATGTTACTAAAATGGTCTACTCCCCATACATCACCCTCAATACATTTTCATGAGCCGTGATTTGATCAGAATGAGCCATTAACTCTAGCGTTTACATCAGCACAATAAACAAGACAGAATTAAGTGCCTTCATGCGGCAAACAGAAGGTTGTGTCCGTCCTTGTGCCCGTTAGCGGACAATCACATTAAAAATAAACGTCGAATTATGACATAAGGGATAGGCATAATAAATGTTAAATTTTATGTGTCGCAGTCGACCATTCATTTTGAGTCATGAATGATTCATAAAAATTCAGCGCTATCTAAGGACATCTATTTACATTTTAATGGAATAGATAAAGTATAAGAGAAAATGGAAATGCATGTCGATACAAGATAATATTATCTACTAAGCTATTTCAACGTACGTAGTTTATTTTGAAAATCGGGACCAAACACTGATCCTCATTACATTACGTGTATGTTTTATAAGGGTTTTAGGAGAATAAAATAATTGACTGCCTGTTGGAACATACATTAAATTAAGAGAGCTTGCGCAGTCGGTTTATTTTTGAATTTATCTAATGCATTGTTGTAGCCAATAAAGAATGTATGTTGTTCCTTTGTTTCAATGATTCTTTCAAAATATAAATTAAACATTATCTTAATAACAGGATCATAGAGCAATACAATGTGTACTTACTACAGAATCCTGCAGACAAATTCGCGGAACGTTTATACGAGTAATTAAATTGAACAACAAGCCGTCATAAATTGAAGGCGCTTTGTGCGTTGTTCGACAAACCATTTCACATTCAAATGTTATCGGTTCGAATTCTAATGAGCAGTACTCATGGGCAGTGCCTTATTTTTGTACAGGAAACGGTATAAATAGGTGAGTAAGTCTTATTTGTTGCCCATTTCTATTGCAAGCCATTGACGTATCATTTGGTTATCTTTTATATCCCGAAAGATAAAGTTATTTACATGTAGAAAAATTAAAGTAAACAAAAATGCGAAATATAAAATGAAAGCAGTCTATTGCAAATTTACAATCCCACGTTACAGCTTCATGTTTCGAACGGGCTGCTTTTATTCGTATGTTCAGTTTGTGCTAATGGAGACCCAAAAGTGCTTTCTGACGGTTCCAAATTAGTTCTAAATTGGAATAATAATTTCGTCGTCGAGTGTACACGGATTCAGCATTGTCTGCAGCATGATCGGAACAAACAGGCACAATTACCGGTAACGACAATACAGTCTTTGTCGATGCGAGAGTTAATACCGAATCCACCTTAATGGGATGTTCGTCTGAGTGGACAGATAGATAAGCCAGCTGCACAATGCGACGGGTCATTTCAATATGAATGCAATCAACGTGATGGACGTTCGACACACGTCTCGCATGGAACATGTCGCGCTAACTAATGAAATGACACTGCACTAATTAATACGTTTCAGTATACGATTCAGTGGATGGAAATGCATGCAGAATAGGGTTTCGTTCCCGGGTCCCGGGAATCGGGAAATCCCGGGAAAAATGTAATTCCCGGTACCGGGAAAAAATTCTGATTTCCCGGGAATTCCCGGGAATTTTCAAAAGTATGTGATAGGTCTAAAACTTTGTATTTTATAGTCATATTAAACTCAATGTTGTTCTTAAAAAAACCTTTCAAATTTTTCTACAGCTTGTCAGCCAGCCATCACTTTGCAGATGAGTAGTTTCGTGGTAATTTTTCGAGGGGAAAAAAATGTTTTTCCTTTGTTTTGTCTTTATAGAACTGTCAGAAAAAACTAGATAACACCTATTTGCATTTCTTTGTTTCATTCTCTCTATTATATTCGCTCTTCTTTGTTTTTACGCAGGTGCTGTGCAATTTCGATAACGATCTTTTTGCTTAATTATGCGTACCTATAATATTTAAATTTATTTGTCTGCGCCCTTCCCCTCCCCCTTCACCTTGCGCATTTAAGTGTAACTAAACAAACTGGTTCTGTTGTTTTTTATCAGATCGACCGACCAGTCAGTGACGCGCAGCGCAGTGTGGTGTCCGTGCCCATTAAATTAAGTGACATTTGGCATTCGTTCGCCGGTAATATCTCTTTGTTAGTGAAAGTTTGTGTGTGTGTTGAAACTCTGGTAAGTAAACCCTGTCGAATTGATTGTTTTGTCAATTCAAATTTACTACATATACAATAAGTACATTTAATATTTTCAACTTGTTATAGGTCAACATGGAAGGTCGACTTTTATCCGAAGTATGGAATCATTTCAAGAAAAAAGGGTTAGATAAAGCACAATGTAATCGCTGTCCAAAAATATTGAGTTGTAAAGGCTCATCGACCAGTGGACTTGCAAGGCATTTGTTAATGGTGCATAGCATAAATTTAAAAGATCAACCCAATGAAGCGTCCTCTGAAACAACACGGGCGTTGGCATCTTCACCGGCACCAAGTACCTCCACAAGTTCACCACAACCACCAAAAAAAAGGAAGAGCCACATAACACAGACTTCTATAGTTGAACATATCAAGAAGCCCTATAGTATTGCTGAAATCGTCTCGAAGTTGGCATCTAGTGATGGACTTTCGATTCGGATGATCACGCACAGTGAAGTGATTCGAAGCCTTGTTTCACAAGCTGGCCTAAATATTCCAAAATGCGAGTCGCAGGTTATGAAGATAATTGTAGAATTTGCTGAAGAAAAAAAGCAAGATATCAAGAAAATCTTAAATGAACACGTGAAAAATCATGGACGGCTCAGTATCACGCTCGATGAATGGACCAGTATCAGAAATAGACGCTATTTCAACATAAACTTACACAGCGGAGATGGAAAAGTGTATAATTTGGGTTTGATATACATACCGGGGAAATGTGGAGCACAAGAGATGAGAAGAATTGTTGATACAGTCCTGACGGAATTTGGAATAAACTTCGAAAGAGACATTGTAGCCGTGACAAGTGATGGTCCAAATGTGATGAAAAAGTTTGGCCGCGAAAGTCCAGCAGAAATGGTATTATGCATGAATCATGCTATTCATTTGGCGGTGACAGATGTTCTTTATAGAGAAAAGACCACCAAAGAAAGTAAAACGGATTCCGAAGAATCAGACTCCGACGTCTCCGACTTCGACTCATACGACGATTGTGATCAAGAATTAGTACAATCAGCGGTGGAAATAGGAAACCATGATATCCGACCAGATCTGAAGAAAGTACTGAAAGATACACGAACCATAGTCAATTTGTTTCGCAGAAGTCCATTAAAAAATGCGAAACTTCAAGAATATGTTAGATCAGAACATAACAGGGAAAAATCATTGTGTCGCGACGTTAAAACGAGATGGAACAGCATTGAAACAATGATAAGCCGGTTCGTAGAAGTTAAAAACTGTATCAAAAAAGCTTTGATTGATTTAGATACCGCAAATTTATGGCACGAAGAGAACTTGGCTGTTTTAGAGGATTTACTTAAAATTTTAAATCCCATCAAATTAGCAGTTGAAGCACTGAGCTCCCGAAAAGCAGATATCTTGATCTGTGAAGCTATCATTACGACACTTCTAGTAAGACTGAAAAAGTTGGAGTCACCTATTGCTTTAGAGTTTTCAGATTTCTTAACGCAAAGAATAAGTGAGAGGAGGGATTCTACTCTATATACCTTAACGCTTTTTCTTCAAAACCCAACAATTAGACGCAATGAATACTTATCACAAAGTGTTGAAACTAAAGAAATAATAATACGCTATGCTGAGCAGCTATTTCGCCGATTATTTCCAGAAAAGTCAGAATCTGAATCGAGCCCGGAAGAATCGCTTCATGCTGTTGCTGAGACGCAAAAAAGAGGCATTAGTTTTGCTGAAGAACTTCAAGACGCTATTCAAAATGTTTTCAAAGGCACTCCTCCATCACGAACTCGATTTCCTAGACTGAAGAAAGAATTCGATCTATACATCTCTTCTGGTAAACGGACACCTAATTTGGAACTGCTATACAACGCTCTGCGCACGACCATGTCTACATCCACCGAAAGCGAACGTACATTTTCAGTATCGGGAAATTTTGCTACTAAAATTAGAAGCCGATTAAGCGATAAATCACTCAGCTCTTTAGTTTTTCTTAAATATTATTTTATGAAATAATTTAAGACTTAAACTGAAATAATGGCTTACGTGACTGTTACATAATAAGGGCATAAGTAAAATTTTGCCAACGATGTGTGGCCGCTGTAAGAGAGTAAATAAAATATTATACGTAACTGCTGCATAGAGTTAAGGTATTTAAACACTCGAATCATTTTATGGTTAAATTAAAATCGGTTACGCTACTTTTGATAAACTACTCTCGTGTTTACATACCTTAATGATGTGCAGTTACGTATAATACTTTATCTACTCTTGTAAAGCCGCCACACATCGATGGCAAAGTTTGTTGGTTATCATAAGAGCGTTTCGCAATACTTAATTACTCCGTTTATATTACGTTTATATCATTGTGTGTGCTAAGAAGTTTTATATTATAAGTTTGATTTTGCATGCCTGAAACAAATAATTAAGTTTCTATTATACTACCTCTGTTTATGATCGATCAAAAATGTTATTAAGAAGAAATAATTATTTCTGAGTCAAATAAATAGCTTATTTAATCCATTGTGTTTTCTTGACTTTTTGTAGTTAAAAAAAACTAAATTAAGGACTTTAAAAATTTCCCGGTTTCCCGGGATTCCCGGGAAATTGAAAATATTATTCCCTGTTCCCGGGAACGAAAAAAACCCGGGAAATCCGAAACCCTAATGCGGAATGAACTTGCTAAATAGAAAAAAAAGACAACGATAAGGCCAATTACACAGATCGGAGGTAGAATAGCCTTTGGGACTAGGCACTTGCGTTTGATACTAATAATGCTGCGCCCATAAACAGCTTGCGTGTTGGGTTAAATATAGCAAACATTTTTAGTTAACTTTTGTTTGTACTTTACTGATCAAACATAAATGTAACCGTTAACGTTGACGGTTTACGATGAGGATGAAAGAAGAACCAGTGGTAGAGTATCTAGTGGATTTATTAGACTGGTATAACAATGACAAATGTGGTGTGGTGTGAAAGAGAGAATTCTTCAGCCGTGGGTGATACCGGATAAAGACAGAACGAGGAAGTTAATGAACCTGAAAGGTACTATTGCAAACCATGTTCTATCGGTAAAACACCAGTCACTAAAGATAGACAGAGAAGCAATTTTGGTCGTTTTATTTGCGTGCGGCAGCTGAATGTCGAGTAATTTGTCGGCGTTTCGTTGAGGGCTCGCCACTAATTAACGGGGGACATTTACGGCTGCCAAACTTGCCGTTCCCGCACAGCCTTCCTGCCACCTCCCCTGCGGTGACACGGTGCATTCTCTGTTCTCTCGTGCCTTATATACTTCCCGTGCAAATGGTTATTGTGTTTTAAATTGGCACGATGAGACGATCAGGGTATAGCGTTGTCTCACTGTCTGTCATCCGAGGCAGAATTAGCACAATATCGCAACCAAGTATACTAGTGCGCCAAGTTATACTACTCGTAGGTAATAAGCCAGGCTATGTTTTGTCAAACGGATTGCATTCAAGCCTGGCTCGCATCGGCAATTACAAAGCCTCGGCTACGTCCAAAATTAAAATCATTCGGATAGTTTAGGTTGTACATTCGATTACTTTTTATGTATGTAAATCAATCGTACACCGCCTATGATGAACTTTAGGAAAAGAGGCATGACAATGCAAACTGTTATGCGTTAAGCTCTGAGCTAGAGTAAATTATTAAGTCGTTGAGAGTCAAGCGGGCGTTAAAGTAAATAGCGTTCCCCTTAGCATTTAGCTAGAATCTGGAGCGCTTTTAAAACTCTTTATGTAAGGAGATAATACCCGCTCCTAAGTGATGCTGAGCAACAAGACTTTAAATACCCACTCAGCTTTCTATTGATACAATTAGACAGTCGCTAGGGTGAGGGTCGCGAGTCGACGTTGTATTATTGAATATCGACGGCCTTGACCCAAATAACATGGCCGAGGAGGGATGCTTATACACCACAAGGGGAACACTTTCAATAGTAACCGGTTAACCAAGCTCATTAGTTTTTATACGTTTGGTAAACTTTACAATGAGTGAGATGCAAAGAACTGTGTGCTGCTCTGCAACGCTTAAAGTGAAGAACGAACACAGTATTATAGTTTCACCTATGAACAAGATAAAGTTTGAAAAAACAACACAATAAAGAAGGAGTTTCAGAAGAATATACACGTCAGGGAGCAAGTCCAAGGGGGATATAAGTCTGTCAATGTATACGGCTCCATTCCGCATCGGGAGCCGATCTCCGGCTTACAATGGTCAATAAAACAAAGCTTGTAGATTGTAGACAAAGCCGGAGTCGGCGGCAAGCGTATCTCACCATCGCATCGCAGGGGCGGCGGACCGTGTCGGTAGGTAAGTACATTTATTGTGGCATATGCATGCACGGCCGCATGCAACTCGCAGCATACGCCGCGCCGTGCCGCGTACCTGACCAGTAACTGCCACTGCACAGTCAGTTAGGCATGCCGTGCCAAGTGATCGAATCAGCCTTTTTACACTTATAGTTTCACCATGTCCGTCATTCTGTTACATACAGCCGTTTTACTCCTACACAATTACTACTGGAAACCCTACATTTGGCATCATCATACATTTTGGTGACGCCTAGTAGGCTATGAAATCAAAACTAAATAAGTTTTTATAAAATTCTTAATTAAAACCGCAAGCAAATTTAAATGAGCCCAAACACTAGTAGTCCACTACAATCCATTCAGAAGTTCCATTGTTTAGCATCCGTCTCCATCATGAGATCACCTCCATGATACATACTATATTATTGCATTTGCACAAAATTTCGTGTCTGTGCTGTTGACCGTTGAGGAGTTCCTTCTTCAGAAGCCAACCTTGAGTGCAGCAGTCATGATATAGTGGAACTTAGAATGGGCTAATACTAAACTTTGTGTATCTGTGCCGTTGACCGTTGAAGAGTTCCTTCGTCTGGAGCCAATCCAGGGAGTAGAATCAGGTCTTGTATTAATTGTTACAGCTTCGCTGTATTAATCCTTTTTTAAACCTATCTCGCCAAATTACACAAGTCAAAGTATGAAGTCGACCAAGGCATACTTTTGTTAAAAAAATTCAGCTGTTAATGACTTCAGAAAACCAGAAAACATCCTCCGCCATCTTGGAGGTTCCGCCATATTGGATTTATAGCATACACCTTGGATTGTCCCCCATATTTTGGATTTAATGTGACATTGTATTGGTTTTCGTGTTCTCCTCAGCAAACCCTTTCATTTGATACCCATACTGTGGTAGCGCAGAAAAAATAACTAGTCCGCCATATTGTAATTAAATTGACGTCACATAGCTAAGCATGCGTTGTCATCCAAAATAAGCGTGTATACCAAATTTCAGCTTAAAGATAACTATTTTAAAATTCAGTTGCAAAAGTTCCACCCGGACAAACATACATACATTGCTAGTTAAATAAAAGCTTGTAAAAACCCAAGTTTTATAGCGGTATCTCCTCTACAAGTAAGTATTCCTAACAACATTAGGTATATGGTTTTATTAACACTATTCGTTACTGGAATCCGTTTACAATATATTATTATGTATGATCAAAAAGGCCATTTTTGTGACAGTCGCGTCTCTTTACTACCAGTCATTGGCTGTAGTCGACCAATTTTTGTCTGTTATGTAAACTTATGTATAAATACGTATTATTACATCCGTACTGATTAAGAGTGGTGCGCTTCCATATGTGTTGTAAGCTTAAAACTCGCTTAATATACTAAGGTAACCAGCGCATGGGCATGATATGTCTCTGACACAATAAGTGTCATCACCAGAAAACATAATTCCGTTGGTGAACGATTTGCATTCCAGGTTCTTTCTTATTCTATGAGAAAGTAAATAAAATAAAAATAAATGAGACCTGCCAATTCCTCTCTTTCCTTTTGGTCTTTTCCAGGTGGTAATTGCAGTGGTCCATCTAACAATTAAAAATGGTCAAAACTACTATATAAATGTCAAAAATGTCATAATATTTAGATTTAATTTAATTTAGATTTAGGTGCGCTCTCGTCCAGTGTTCCATGAAGGAACAGTCGAAATCCAGCCTCCCTGCAATGAGTTGCAGGTAGCTGTTGGGGCTGCCGCGCATCAGGGACGCCGTTCTCTTGCGCAGTATATTGCTGAGAACCCGTCTACTCGCGCCTCCGCGAACATTCCCGATGCGCTACAGAAGCGCGGCAGCCCCAACAACGCCCTGAACGCATTATTGTACTATACGCGCAGGGCGTTAAAAGCCCTCTGCGTATGCTTGACCCATAAGCTGCACGTATAAAACGACTGGCAGTACCCTCTGAACAGTGCCGTTTTTACCTGCGTACTGCACCGTGCAAACCTACGGGCCAGCATATTAGCTCTGACTGTTAACGCCCTACGCTCCCTCTCCATGTCGACTTACATCCGTAAGAATCTCAGTGACCCAGTGGCCCAGATACTTGAACTCCGCCACACGCTTGAGCTCATTACCATTTAGTGATACTGGTGGGACTTTGGAGTATGTTTTCGTTCCCGCCTTGAAAACCATCAGTTCACTCTTGCTGGCGTTGTATCTGAGCCCATGGGCCTCCGCATAGCGCTCACAGATGTGGACCAACTTCCTTAGGGCACTGATCGATGGGCTCAGCAGCACCATATATACCTAGTCAGGTCATAAATTCTGTCAATGTTTAATATAAAATAATTGAAACAAGTTTATTCATTATGTAACCATTTATATACCAAAATGAACTTAACAAAACATAGATTCTTATGACACTAAAGTTTATTCAAAATGACCTCCGTGATTTTGAATACAGGCCTTCAATCTGCGCGGCCAGTCGTCTATCGCAGCACGAACGAGGTCCATGTCAATATCGGCGGCTGCCTTAATCAAGGATGTCTTGAGTGACTCCAAATCGGGATGAGGCTTTGAGCACGCCTTTTCCTCCAAGTGTTGCCATATCTTGTAATCTAACGGATTCAAATCTGGCCTGGAGGAGGGCCAGTCTTCGTGCCGGATGAAGTCGATTTCACGCGCCGCCAGCCAGTCTTGTGTGCTCTTCGCTCTATGAGCTGGCGCCGAATCTTGTTGGAATACCCAGTGCCTGTTATTGAACATGGTATGAGAAACAGGTTCCACAAGGTTCGTCAGGACTGTATTTTGATACACAACTGCATTCGTTTTTACACCTTTCTCACAAAAATGTACCTCTTTTAAGCCCCAATAAGAAACTCCCAACCATACCATGAGCGAGGATGGAAAATGACCTCGTTGGACACGCGGAATACGGTTGCTCGCTTCTTCACTACTGTGTGCGTACACCTTATCATTTTGTTTGTTGTAGCTCTCTTCTACGGTAAAAATTTTTTTCATCCGAAAAAAGAATTTCCCGATATTTTTTTCCCGCGTACCGCTTCAACAAAGCGCGGCATCTCTTCAGTCTCAGGTCCATTAGACGAGCATTCAAACGATGTCCTGTTTTTCTTCGATATGCCCAAAGCTCTAAGCCTTCATTTAACACCCTTTTCACCGTGATTCTGCTTAACCCCATCTGAAGGGCCAACAGTTTCTGCTTACGTTTGGGATTTCTTTGAATTCGCGCCTTCACAGCTTTTATCACTGCTGGAGTCCTAACAGACCGAGGGCGACCTCTTCTTGACCTGTCATCTACACTAGAGTCTTCATTGTATCGTTTGATGGTGCGATAAACGAATCTTTTGGTTATATTCAAATTTTTCAGTATGTCAAAAATTTAAATTGGCGCGTAACCGCAACGATGCAACGCAATAACTGCAACACGGTCTTCTTTAAGCGTCCACTCCATATTTAAAAATGAGTAAAATTCTATAAAGTATACATTTTTATTTTCATGAACAATTCGAAATTCTAATTCTATAAACTTTTTTGTGGCCAGCATTCTAAAAGAAAAGGTTTTACTGTGTGACAATACTTATGACCTGACTAGGTATGTATATACCACCATATATACTATATATACCATATTTGATTTATTGGACGGTAGTTTGCGATATCTGCGGGGTCTCCTTTCTTGTATAGTATGATTATATCTGACTCTACCCATTGTCTTGGAATCACTTTCATCTACAATTCTGTTGAAAAGTAGAGCTATTGGAGCAAGAAGAGTTTGGTTTGAGGCTTTTAGCATGTCATTTGATACACCATCTGCCCCTGGGCTTTTACGAGTTTTAAGCTTTTTCAGTAGGAGGTCAATTTCTTTTTGGTCAAAATAAGATATGGGTTGTCTGTTGAATCTTCGCAGTTCAGTGGTTCCGTTGGTATAATTTTAATATTTCTTGGCTTATAAAGGGCTTCATAGAAGTATGTGGCGGTAGTGAGAATTTCGCTTCTAGTTTCCTTATATTAATGTCCCTTTTTTGATTTCGTGATCCAATGTTTTTTTTTTGTATTTAGTTCTATTTGAGCTCTTTTTAGACTCCCAGAAGCATTTTAAGTGTTTTTCTAATATCATAGATCTGTGGTTCTTGTAGTCTAATTTGATTTGTTTATTAGTGGTCTTATGTATTGCGCTTAATTCCACTTTGTCTTCTTTAAACAGCGGTTTTTTGTTTTGTAGGTCGTGTTTTTTTCGTAGTAGAGTTCTTGATTTATCAGATAATATGCATTTTCTTTTCATTTGTTGTTCTTGTTTTGGGATGCTGTGTTGTACCAATTGCTCTATTTTGTCGTAAAAAGTTTGTATGTCATCTTCTTCGTGTTTTAGTATGTCTTCTTATTTTTTTTCTATGTTTTCTATATACAGTAGTTTTTCTTCCTCTGTTTCTAGGAATTTTGGTATTGTTGGTTTGTACATCGTTCGGTTTTTCTTGGGGCTTTCCATTGTTAATTTACCTCTAACGAGTCGATGGTTGGAAGGGTATATTATGTTTAGTACTTCGATATTTTTGAACCAATGGTGACTAGGAGAAAGAATGTAGTCTATTTCATTTTTTATTGTTTTGTCTGGTGACACCCATGTCCATCTCTGTTTAGATTTCCTTTTAAAAAAGGTGTTTGTTATGTAGAGTTTGTTTTCCATGGCAAATTCCATTAATTTTTGACCTTGGTTATTGCGAGTTCCTAGTCCGTAAGGTCCATAAAATCCAGTTTTTGTTTCTTCTTTTTTTGGTATTCCTATCTTTGCGTTCAAGTCGCCCATTATAATTTGTTTTTTTCCTGAGATATCTCGAGCTTTATCGAGTGTAGCATAAAACAGCTCAATCTCTTCCTCGCTTGACTCCGACGTTGGTGCGTGTACTTGAATGAGAGATAGTGTCTCTTGATCAAATTTCATGCTCAGGATTGCGACTCTGTCAGATAGACCTCGGAAACTTACGATGTTTGGTTTAAATTTTATCTTTATTAAAAAACCTACACCAAGGTGGCCTTTTTTTATGCCAAAATGACAGAATATGTGTTCGATATCTTCTTGAATATCATATCCATCGCGTCGAATTTCAGCTAGTCCTATTATGTCGTATTTTATGTTTAGTATTGAAATTTCCAGTGTAATAATTCTTTCTTCTGTTGACAGTGTTTTTGCAGTGTAAGTACATATAAAATACAATTTTTCTGTGCTCTTCGTTGAGTTGTTTCTGTTTGGAGCTGAAGGGTTTTGGTCTAGCTCTCCCGCGGTGACCGGCCGTATTGGGATGCTTTCTTTTGTATAATTTACTTTATTTACTTGCTTTGGAGGAGGCGCTGAGAAAGTACCAGAATTTAATTTCACTTCAAATTTTAATATAATACGATTACTTATTATGTATATGTACTACTGTGTATTATTGACTACCTGATGGCCATTAATGATGCATAACTTCAAATTATCCAATCAAATCGATTACCTAATTCAATCAATAGTCTTACAAAAGTGGTGATTTACGATGATTCATTATATAACTAGTGGTTCTGTGAGTGAGAACAGTAGACCTCGCGACCCAAGTCCAAAAAGTAATTTGCGCAACAAAATTAACGAAGAAAGTCCCAACTTTTAAATCGAATTTCAGGTGCTTGAATTTTCCAATAGGCGTACCTATATAGACTTTTGAACAAATATTGGTATAAGTTTGAGCGATTACTCGCGTTCCCTTGGCCCTAGGAGGTCTAATCTGTGGCTACGGGTTTGTATCGTGAAGGCGTAGCGGACTGCGTAGCTTGATTGGTATAGGTAGGTATAAATTTTCCGAAATTTCAAAAATTTAAATCCGTTTATATATAACGTTACAGCAACCCCCTCCCCCCTCCCCCTTTTGGAATTTTTTTCACAACATTTTTTGAGAATGAAGTCCTTAGTGTGCCTCTCAAATTTGATTGAAATCCGTCGATAAATAACGCTTCAGCAAACTTCCCCACTCTTAACCCCTTAAATAAAAAAATCGGCCAAGTGCGAGTCGGACTCGCCCACGAAGGGTTCCGTAGCAGCAAGTGACATAATATAAAACTTCTTGTAGTTCGTTGTAACATTTTTATATTTGAGTTGATTTAATGAAAGGTAAATTGCGGTTTACGATTTATGACGTATTAAAAAAATTACTTACTCGTTTAAACTAATTTTCGGTGGACGTTTGCATGGTAATGTACATCATATATTTTTTTTAGTTTTATCATTCTCTTATTTTAGAAGTTACAGGGGGGGAGGGCACCTTTTACCTCTTTGGAAGAGTCTCTCGCGTAAACTATTCGGTTTAGAAAAAAAATGATATTAGAAACCTCAATATCATTTTTGATGACCTATCCACAGATACTCCACACGGACGGGTGAAATTTTTTTTTACTTTCAGTTCTAAGTATGGGGAACCCCAAAATTTATTGTTTTTTTTTCTATTTTTGTGTGAAAATCTTAATGCGGTTCACAGAATACATCTACTTACCAAGTTTCAACAGTATAGTTCTTATAGTTTCGGAAAAAAGTAGCTGTGACATACGGACGGACAGACAGACAGACATGACGAATCCAAGGATTTCGTTTTTGCCATTTAACTACGGAACCCTAAAAAACAGGATCGACTAAAAAAATTCAATAAATCAAGGAATTTGTGTGGCAATTTTCGTCAAAATCAGTTGAAAAATGCGACCTGTAGGCGAGCACAGACAGACAGACAGACAGCCGGACAAAAGCATTTTTTGGCCAATCTCGAAACTGAGACGCTTGGCTCGCTCGGTCAATTATCAAGCTACATGTTTAAAACGATAAAATGTATTACCTACACCGATTTCTAATTTCTATACCAAACAAGGTTCCTATTGGATTGGAATGTTACGTACTGCCCTGCGCTCTGCGCGGTCGCCACTTTCACCTCGCTCTGTGGGAAAGTTGCCAGCAGCGTTTAGAAACCGACGTAACATTATTTAAACTATCAATGTGGACGTATTTGGTGTTTATTCTTGGTGTCACTTCTGGTATTTAAGTAAATACACTTAAAATAAACATCGCATGGCGATAAACATAAATAATGCATTACCAAACCAACAAAAGAGATATTGCCAGTTGAAATGAATATATATTAATCACCGATCAATAAGTTGAAAGTAGTGATTGAAATCGGCGGAGACAACATTGAATACAAGGATCGTGACCTCGATCGATCGCTTAAATGTCACTTGCCGTGTGGTTGCCACGCGGAAGAGCTACGTTTTCTTTGTTCTTCCAAGAAGACAAGACTACACAATGAGATTCCGCGGTAACAGTGCGAACTTTCCGATAAATGGAAATCGTTTAACTGACGCTGGGAGGGATTATATGATTTTGAAATGTCATGGGTCCACGGCCCTTGCTTGTGTAATTCTCACCGAGTTTCCAGAAAATATTGATTTGATCTTACATATCTCATTAAGATGATTTTTCGAACCTAAGGGTGAGTATAGACTACAACATTTACTTGTAACAGAACAACGAGCCGCTTTGTGATATGTTCTAGTGTATCATCCTAAACGTCAAGCACGCTCGCCTCTTTGTTACAGCCTATTGTACAAACCAATGAGCTTATTGGTGAGCATTTCGTCGAGCGTATTGGTGTATCATTTCGTCGAGCCTTTGCACGAGTGCGGGCGATGCGCGGGTGCGGGGTGACGCGGAGGAAGAAGGACGAACGACGCACGCGGTCTGCGCGTTCAAGTTCACAAGGTGATTTTACTTGTCTTGATGTTCTAAAAAGATACTGTAAACTAACGAAGGAATCACCTGTAGCTAAATAACGTAAAGTTAATGCTAATATCTCCTTCGCCGTAATTGAAACTCTGAATCGTGTATTTTGCTTTGATATTTTAGCACCAATTGAATTCAATAAACTTTCAAAATCACTTGAAGATAGTGCAGTAAAGTTCTTATATTGACCACTTCATTCCTGCGATTTTAAGTCTAACATTAATTGCACACCTCCAAGAGTTTGTTTTCTATTGTAAATGTTCATTTGCCACCATCTTATATTTCTATTTTTCTTTTTTCTTTTAATATAATTCATCAAGATAAACGCAGCACACGCAACTTGTAGGTCCGACATTTCAAAGAAAAATGAAAGCAAGGTACAACGAAATGTTGGTAAATGCAAACTCGCTGTGAGCATTTACCCGTAACATAACAACGCCGAGCATTCGCAGGAACGTTACATTGAATGGAAATGCTTTGGAAACTGAGCTTTTGCCTGTATTGTACCATTCGTAAGAACGTTACATTACACAGAAATGCTCGAGAAAATGTTGTAGTCTATACTCACCTTAATGCAACCATTATTGTGCCAACGTGCGTTCAATAGATATTTCTAAAATCAATAACAGTTGTATGACATGTTAATAAGCTTGAGGACTAGTTAAGGAAGCTGGTAACTAGTTGGCGGTAATGTGGATGGATTTTTATTTTGAGCTTTTATCACGGTCCAATTTTTGAACAGCAAAAAATTCTAATATTAACCATGCTTTAGCAGTCGGGCAAAAAGTTAAATAAATCAATACAACTATGAAAAAAATAGAACAGTCCGAGAAGCAGAAGCGGTTTTTTCAGAAGTATTCAAGAAAATAAATGTGTACCCATTTATAATTTGATTCGTCTAGTCTAGACAATAAATACAAGAATAATGGTCTATAAATGTCCTGGCACAACTAAAGTACGATGGTATCGGCCAGGGTGCCTGCTCAGCGCCCGAGGGTGCGACAGGAACTACCTCACGATTCACTGCTTTCAAGACATTAAGCTTAAAAGTGCATTTTATAACAGTAGGGCCTCGCTCACTATCTGGATATAAAGAAGTTAGCTGTTGACGTAGCACCATCGTGGACCGAATTCATGCTAGATTTGTACTTTAGGTACATAGCCAAGTACCATGTACAACCAAATATATATTAGGCAAGGTAAATAGATATTTTTAAAAATCTTAATCGGCATTTGTGCTTGTTTACACCAACAACTTCAAACGCTACTTTAAAACCATGTAATTTTATGTATTGTTTGAATATCTCATGCAAGGTAAATTATGCAAATTGGTAGCATAATAATCGATGATGGAGCAAACAAAGATAGCCAAGAATGTAGACTTGTAACAAGTTCAATTCAAAATAATATATGTACGTACTTACTGTCTACTGAATTGTATTATATCAAACAAAACTATCAACAGCACGTAATGAATATTCATATCGTTATTCCAAATAATATCGGCAAATCAGGTTCTAGAAACGACTCGTGTCGTGGCATAGGTACCTAAACAATCTAACAAAGTATTAACACAACAAGTTTATATCAAGGATTCTTACGTTACGTACCTATACTAAACGTGTACCTATTAAAACTAACGACCTTGACGGAACAAAAACATGTTTAAATAACAACTCTCAGTAGATTAAAAGAAACTAAATGATTTTTAAACATTTAACATGTGTTATAATATCGTTAGATAAAACCTCAGTTAAATTCAATGTGGTGAATATTTTAACGCGCGTAAAAGAAGATTGACACATTATATAATTTTCGGAACCAAATGGAAAGTGCATAATCACCAGGCACTTAGTAGTAGACAAGGCTCTTATTTTACAAGAAAATTAGTTTTGCGAAATACGGCGCGAGCGATATTTATTACCTAACAGGTAATCTTGTTAAATATTAGTATGAAAACATACATTTCTAAGTTCATAGCCATACTAAAAATAGCAGCTCAGCATCAAGGATACAAATCTAATATCTGTCATGTAAACTAAACGTATTGCAACTGGATTGCAACAGGATAATCAAAACTGTTCAACTCGAGAACAATGCATAAAGTGGGCGAGTATTGACTGACACTCCCGATCATACTTTAGCGCATACTCATTTTTTAAGCACAACTGCACAATGCTTTTAATAGAGAGGGGGGGAGGAGCGCATAACTACTATAAACCGTCCATTTATAAAGCACATAACCCTCCAGGTTAATAACGAGTTCCGAGCTATTCGCTCTACCTCTACTTACTAAAACGATGTTCAATTCCGCAATTATGTTTTATAGGGTGGTGATCAGAATCAGGAGAATTTAAATACAGGCATCATAAAAGCAATGTATGCTGTATTTATTTACAGCACAAATAATGCGTATTATACTGCCCGTCTGAATCCCAGCAAAAAACCAGCGCCAGTGCAAAGCATTGCACCTTCATGAGTAACGATGACCATGTAAGTAGAGATAAATACTCTGCGTTTACGATCAAGATAAAAATAATATAAGCTTCGAGACTTCCATTTTAAATATATATCTTTAAGTATTTAAAAATGCATAACTTTGCATAAGACGTTGGTATATTTAGTTCCATAAATCTCAGATGCGATCCTTATCATAAAGATGTTCAAGAACCGTTACCTCCCCTCCCTGCAATCCCATCGACCAATGACAGAACCAAAAGATACGAGTGGATCAATTCACTGCTCCGTCTGAATGTGAAATCGAGATCATGCCGAGTGTACATATCTCAAGACGAATGCTCGGAACAAAGAGGAATCGATGAGATTGCCGGAGTGTGGGTACAGGAGACGAGTGCACCGACCTCCCCCCGCCTCCCCACGGAACGCGGTGCAATTTGTACATTTCAAGTGCACACAAAGGCGAAGCGAGGAGGTCGCAGCAAGCTTTGACAGAATTAACTTGTCGCACAACTGCGAAGGCTCACCTTTATTGGATCGTCTCACACGGGCGACCAACGCGCCCCGATTAAACTGAACAAAATTTCACATACATACATCTATCTGAAATATCCCTTTGAAGGGTGTTGTTTAAAACCTTATTTTTTAGTAAGAAACAGCAATTTAAAAAGGTAAAATTAACATAAGCATGTTGCTTTACAAAATGTATGTGCAAAGTTGCTAGTGAAGCTTGTTAAGTCCAATTTGTTTGCGAATAAATACAGAAGTAATGCTAACAAACCAAATAGCACAGTGAAACCATTGTAAACAAAGTAGGACAAACTGGAGTAACATAACGAGTTCACGAGTCACTCGCTAACCAATGCCAGTGTCTTCTGAATAAATATAATGTCGCTCAACTCCTTATAATGGTTTTCTTGTTATCATTGACACGTGTGTCGTGGCTCCAAGTCGAATAGAGTAGTCTACCTACTCAGGCACATTGGTGAATAGCCGCCTTTCAATATTAGATTAGATGGAATTGGAATGTAGGTAGGTAGGGTACATAGAGATAACATTTGAATATATAATACGAACCTAGTGCTCCCATTACCGAAATATATTTTTACAAGGTTCTTTGTTTAAATTCACAGAGTGATAGCGGACGTCATTTTTGACATAATCAGGTAAGACTAGGTCCGTCCTAGTATTTTTGTAGTGATATCAGCTTATGTTCCCTTTGCAGTGCACTATAATGTATTATTATTTGACGACCTCCGTGGCGCAGTGGGCGAATAGCCGGCTGAGACGCAGGAGGTAGCGGGTTCGATTCCCGCCGCGGAACAAATGATTGCATAATCTACAGATATTTGTTTCGGGTCTGGATGTTTTCTATGTATTATAAGTATGTATTTACAAAAAAAAAAGTATATAAGTATTCTATCAGTTATCTGGTTCCCATAGTACAAGCTCTGCTTAGTTTGGGGCTAGATAGCGCTGTGTGAAATGTCCAGAAATATTTAATTATTTATGTATTTATTATAAAACTCGGAGAATACCTTATAATGACACAGGTATCATGAAAACGAATTAATTAAAGCGTTTCACATTTTGAAAGATTAACGAATAAAACACTATAAATCCAGAGGTCAGAGGTGTTCTTACGCTGTTTTGTAAGTTCTCAGTATTGATGGGCAATATTTTATTGATTTTTGTGTGATAAAACCATAAATCCTGCTGCTATGATATTACCCACATAATTTACCGTTCACACGATGTGTCAAGGTAGCGCTAGCATGATAATTGCCCTAATTTATTAATGTCTGCCTCGCCTTCTGTGTTAAGTCGACCCTTCACTTGATAATATTGCAACATTTTATCAATCACATAAATACATAATATTGTAATACATACAAATTTACCGAATAAAATAAATCTTACCTTAGAATCAAAACTAAAAGCGGTCTCGGGTCTAAGTGGACAGGGAAGTCCACATTTACACGTCCCTGACGTCTGGAGGTATTCCCGAAGTTGCGGTAGAGTACTCAACGCAGTACCGCTTGGACTGCAACAAAAACAGAGTTTCACATTATTAGCGCCTAGCAAATACCCACTTTGTGGTTTTAATAGAAAACAAATGATTGTGGTAAACACATAACCCAAGCGAAGGAGGGGCACATAAGAACGCCGAAGGATCTGGACACAGACTCTGTGATGGTAAACACATAACCCAAGCAAAGGAGGGGCACAAAAGAACGCCGAAGGATCTGGACACAGACTCTGTGATGGTAAACACATAACCCAAGCAAAGGAGGGGCACAAAAGAACGCCGAAGGATCTGGACACAGACTCTGTGATTTTAAACACATATCCCAAGCGAAGGAGGGGCACATAAGAACGCCGAAGGATCTGGACACAGACTCTGTGATGGTAAACACATAACCCAAGCAAAGGAGGGGCACAAAAGAACGCCGAAGGATCTGGACACAGACTCTGTGATGGTAAACACATAACCCAAGCGAAGGAGGGGCACATAAGAACGCCGAAGGATCTGGACACAGACTCTGTGATGGTAAACACATAACCCAAGCGAAGGAGGGGCACATAAGAACGCCGAAGGATCTGGACACAGACTCTGTGATGGTAAACACATAACCCAAGCGAAGGAGGGGCACATAAGAACGCCGAAGGATCTGGACACAGACTCTGTGATGGTAAACACATAACCCAAGCGAAGGAGGGGCACATAAGAACGCCGAAGGATCTGGACACAGACTCTGTGATAGTAAACACATAACCCAAGCGAAGGAGGGGCACATAAGAACGCCGAAGGATCTGGACACAGACTCTGTGATGGTAAACATGACATGTGTTGTGCTCAATATTCAATTTGGTTGTTTCTTTAAAAGCTTATTTGGGACAGATGCTCTTATAATTCGCGTGCATATTTGATAGTATGGGTTTGGATAATATGTTATTTGTGTTGATCGCCGCCGATAACACGTTTAAACTAATCGGATTCCGTCTTTTATTGCTACCTCAAGCTGGATCCTGCTTCTGATAATACTAACACAAAGCATTTCAAGTTAAATGATAAAGATCTATATATATATTTATATATATCTAAGTATGAGTGACCCAAGATGTTTTTATCTTTGAAGCCAGCTCAATAAAGAAGCTTGGTTTGTTGTAATCTCAATAATAATTAGCTACGTTTAAGTATTTAAAACGTGAAATCAATCTGTTTATGATCTTCAAGGTTGAGATAAAAGCAAATATATGCCTACTACACGCGATCATGGCCATATCGGCGCTCACTATAACGGCCAAAATGTATTCATGCATGATGCATCAATATTTGAATATTCATTTAATCCAGTGGATAGTAGTAAACTCAGGTTGCAATAAACGCCTGTTCACTGGTACACAGGGGTGAAAACCATTGACTCGTGTAAACGATTGAGAGGATATTTGCTGAAAAGCGATGCAAAAGCATCTAGTCAAGCGTGTTTGTAGACTCCAGTGGAGCTAATCACGCGGCCAACTGCGCCACCGCCCGCTCAATCGATATTTAATTTCTAGACCCTTTTACCTCGCATCGTTTTACTTTAATGGGGAAAATAAAAATCTATGCCTCACTCAACAATCAATTTAACTAGATTAATTTATCAATTTTCAAATTCAAATTCATTTATTTAGAACTAATAGTACAAACATATTACTGGTAGCACGATGAAGCTGCAAAAATTATAAAAATTGTGGAGCAGAAAAAAAAGTTTTTATTCGATGATCAATGATGGTATTTTATATTTGTTGGTTTAACAAATAAACTTTGTATGGAGAATGAGAGTGAGTAGGTAACGTTTAATTATAGGAGCACTAGTGGCCCCGAATTAAGATCTCGCGAGTCTCCCATAAAAACAAAAAAACCGGCCAAGTGCGAGTTGAACTCACGCACGAAGGGTTCCGTACCATTATCTATAAAAACGAGCAAATAAAAACACGTTTGTTGTATGGGAGCCCCCCTTAAATATTTGTTTTTAAAGTGAATATAGAACTACATATTCTGTGACTATTTCAAGCGTCTACCTGTTGCCGTTATCAATATCGAGCAATAGAACTACATATTCTGTAAATATTTCAAGCGTATACCTGTTGCCGTTATCAATATACAGCTAAAACGAGCAAAAAAATCCCGTTGCATGGGAACCCCCTTAAATATTTATTTTATTGTTTTTAGTATTTGTTGTTATAGCGGTAACAGAAATACATCATCTGTGTAAATTTCAACTGTCTAACTATCACGGTTCATGAGATACAGCCTGGTGACAAACGGACAAACAGACAGACAGAGGAGCCTCGGTAATAGGGTGCCGTTTTACCCTTTGGGTACGGAACCCTAAAATATATTATTCGTAATCTTTGACTATCAAAATAGTGCCACGAAATAAACAACCACATACCTACTTGACATACAGTTTCATTCAAATTACAGGTGACGGGAGTTCATGTAATTTACTTACTCTTTTTTGGGGTACAAAATGCGGTTATTCTGGATTTCAGACTTTTGCCTATATTTTTGTATTAAATTTCAGGATTGTGTGGTTGTGTGAATTGTGTTATAGTTTTGTTTTTATTATGGCTAATAACTCAAAAACTACAAGGTACAAAAACAGTGTTGAAATGCACTAATGAAGACCTTTCATTTGACGTCCTAATAGTCTCATTTTCATTTTTTTTTACCCCTCTTGAACCCCAATATCTCAATAAACCCCCCACATTTTTAGCTCATTTAGTTACACCAAAATTGTGCCATTACTACCTACCTATGTATCAAATTTCACGATGATCGGATAAACGCTTCGAAAGTTATCCTCGGACAAACAAACATAATACATACATACATACAACGCCGATTTGCCCAAGTTGATTTGGAGATCCCGCTTCGCTCGATCAATAAATAATTAATAATGCTGGACATTTTCACATAGTGCTATCCTTAACTAGCCTTAAAATAAGTAAAGCTTGTACTATGGAAACCAGGTCGGTTAACTGTTCAAATATTTTTTTTTTTATCTTGTAAATATAAACTTATAATTTATGAAAAGACAAACATCCAGACCCGACCGTCATGCGAACATTTGCTCCGCGACGGGAATCGAACCCGCAACCTCTTAGGTCTCCGCCACTGCACCACGGAGATGGTCACACGTACTATATTATTTCCATTCATAGCAGTTTCCGACTTTCAAGTGATATTATAAATTCAGAGTGATATAAAAGAGCATGGCCAAGAAGACAGGTATATGGACTCCTAAAGACGGAAAGCGACGCCGAGGAAGGCCTAAAAAGCGCCGGAGCGATGACTTGCGACGTCTTCCAAAGAGACTGGCGGGATATGGCTCTAGACCGTGATAAGTGGAAGGAAGAGGGGGAGGCCTTGCCTGCATTATTAGACGACTATTCGCTATACAACAGGCTCATTGATAAACGCTCCACATGATAATTCGGAGCGATTGTTCACGGTCTGGTACACATGGTAAAGGTAACGCGACACCAACAAAACATTTTTGTTTACCCGCTTTTGTTGTTGATACGCGGAGTGTGCGGCTTTGACCACTATACAGAGTGTTCGCGGTCGCGAAGCGAGTTAACGCGGGTAAATTCGCTTATTGCAATCGCGTGTTACGTTTGGGGGAGCGTTCGCTTACTCGTATATTATTGAATTTTAAGTGATGCATAATTATTTATTAGTTCTATCAAGTATATGGTAAATAACACATACTACTAACAAGATATGCCAATTAATAGTATCATGGTGTGTCAATAAAGAGTAGCTTACGTCTCAATTCTGCTCATATATTTTTAATAGGTACCTACTAAATTTAATCAAAATCATCGTTCCAATAGCCGTTATGACGTGAAACTGTAACAAACAAACTGCCTTCGCAATTATTCATCGAGCGAAGCGAGATCTCAAAATCAACTTGGGCAAATCGGCGTTGTATGTATGTATGTTTGTTTGTCCGAGGATAAAAACATGGGATTCTTTAAAAGCGTTGAGCCGATCATCGTGAAATTTGGTATATAGGTAAGTAGGTAGTGGTGGCACAATCCTGGTGCGACTAAATGAGCTAAAAATACTAGGGGGGGATTTTGAGATATTGGGGTTCAAGAGGGGTAAAAAAACAAACAAAATAGGAGTATCCGGTCAAGTAGCACGTCTAATGAAACGTCAACGTCAGTACATTTCGTACCCTAATGAAAACTGAACTTTAACGTAATTCACAGGGTGCAGCATTGACCCCACAGTGCTGAAATTTGGTATTCGTGTAGCTTTAGTGACACAAATATAGGGAAAAGTCTAAAATCCAGAATAACTGCAATTTCTACCCCAAACAGTTTAAACAATTAACATGAACTACCGTTACCTGTAATTTGAATAAAACTGTAGGTCAAATGATCTGGTTATGGATTTCGTAGCACTATTTAGTTAGATAGTCAAAGATAACAAATAACTTATTTTTTTGTTTTTATGGGAGACTCAAGAGATCTCAGTTCGGGGCGAAACCAATAGTAATAGTAGTATCATAAAGAAACTCCCAGACTCGGAACAAATATCTGTAGATCAAGAAAACATTTTTTCCACGGCAGGAATCGAACCTCCAACCTTTCGCGTCTCAGTCCGATATTCGTCCACTGCGCCACGGAGATCGTCTTTAATAAGTACCTAGAGTAGGTACAGTTCGTCGTTATGTTAGAGTACAAACAGGACGTTGTATAATCAAATGCAACCGCAGTGTCTGTTCCTAAGAAAAATAGCTCGTGTCTAAACAAATACCTAGATATATTTACCCGCTATAAGTAATGTATCGCCTGACTGAGTTTCAAACATAGTACAATACTTGACCGAGTAAAATATTATGTTGCGAAATAATAATATACTTACCTTATATACTTTGACTTTGACGACCTCCGTGGCGCAGTGGACGAATAGCCGGCTGAGACGCAGGAGGTAGTGGGTTCGATTCCCGCCGCAGAATAAATGTTTGCATGATCTACAAATATTTGTTCCGGGTCTGGTTGTTTTTTCTATATATTATAAGTATGTATTTACAAAAAAAAGTATACATATATAAGTATTCTATCCGTTATCAGGTTCCCATAGTACAAGCTCTGCTTAGTTTGGGGCGCTGTGTGAAATGTCCAGCAATATTTATTTATATTTATTTTTTATTTATTTATTTATACTTACTCGTTATTGCACACTAAATAAAAATACAGTAATGCAAAGGAAATATACAATAAATAAAGGTAAAATGAGCGGTCTTATCGCTAAAAGCGTCTTATCCAGACCACCTTTGGAGAGGCAGGATAAACGAAAAGCAAAAGACGGCTACTAAAATACAATATAGTAGTACATACGAGTAGGTGCCTCGATTCTATCTAACTAGTTGTTCGGCCCGAACTGAGATCTCGCGAGGCGCCCATAAAAACAACAACATATTATTTGTAATCTTTAACTATCAAAATAGTGCCACGAAATGAATAACCAATAACTTGACCAATAGTTTCATTCAATTTACAGGTAACGTTAGTTCATGTAATTTGGTTACTCTTTTTTGGGGTACAAATGGCGGTTATTCTGGATTTCAGACTTTTGCCTATATTTGTGTCACTTAAGCTACACGCATACGAAATTACAGCACTGTGGGGTCACTGGTGTACCCTGTGAGTTTTGTCGAAGATCATTTTTTATTATGACTAATAACTCAAAAACTGGACTTTACTAAAAATAAAAACGGAGTCTATGTACTAATGAAGACATTTCATTTGACGTTCCACTTGACCTAATAGTCTCATTTTCATATTTTAACCCTCTTGAACCCCAATATCTCAACAACCCCCCCACATTTTTAGCTCATTTAGTCACACCAAAATTGTGCCATCATTACCTACCTATGTATCAATTTCACAATGATCCGATCGAAGGCTTCGAAAGTTATCCTCGTACAAACAAACACATATGTACATACAAGGCCGATTTGCCCAAGTTGATTTAGAGATCTCGCTTCGCTCGATTAATAAACATAAACTGAAATAAATAACGAAATGTCTTACAATAAACCTATATTATACTATAGGTAAGGCTATATATATTATACTATAGATACTATAGGTAGGTAGGTAAGGCTTCTGATTCGGTAAGGGCCAGGGCAATTAAAATCATTTGAAATGTGTGTATATAAAATATTATTACTTACTGCATTATTTATGTGTAGAACATATAAAAAACAGAAAAAAACTTACACAAAACTGTACAATGTAACTAAGAAATATTATGAATGTATAGTAAGTTCAAGTTCAACTTTGAACGCCTCCATAAACTAGGGGCGACATAAGAAACAAGTGGCGATCACAATAGCCCTCGTAGCCGTACTGAAACTAAAGCCGCAAAAATTAATAAAAAAAAACTTAAATACCTATTTAAGTAAATAGTCTATTTAATGTATTTAAATAGGTTATTATTCAACCACATTCCAAAATATTCATGTTTTTATTCAACAAATAATGGTTTCCTATCAAATACGCTAATTGCACTCCAAAAGAAATCAAACTCGGCATAATATGCTATGCGTCCTGAATGCCAAAATATTGATTAGCTTTAGTACATTTTCGTAAACAGCAACAGTATTTCTGGTTCTAATCTAGACTTCTGAGATGAGCAAAGAAAATAATATAGTTTATTTTATTTTTGGGGTATAAGTTTTGGTAGAGAATTTGTTTATTTGCAGCATAATCATAGATTGGTGCTGGAGTAGTTTTAATGATGGAGATATTAGACGTTGGTTGTTTATTTTTAAAATGTTCCCCGTTTAAATAAATTTTAAGTGGCAGTGCGAATTTTTCACACGTACTTAAACTTAAATTTCAGTCATTAATTGACAGTTAATTGTTGGTCGTCATGTTTGTTATTGTTACCTATATTGTTGTTCAGTATTCTTGTCAGATACAATTCGTTGATTAGTTAAACGGCATTCACTGCTACAATAAAATTATTTAAGCCAATTTAAGGCGCATCTTTGTAGATGTGTCATACAATTCCAAGAAAATAAACGACACAATATGTATAACAAGCGGACTACAGACCACATCCTTGCATTATGAACATATGACTAATCGTATCTGCTAGTCATTTATCCTCTTCGATAGTCCTAACTCCTACATAATGTTTTCGCTTTCAGCGATAAGGCCGCCCATTGTACTAAGTATATTTAGTATAAAGTATTCCTGGTGTAGGTACAATAAAGCGTTATTCTAATCTATTCTTGTATTCTAATGTTATAAATTTATAATCCCAGAGCAGCCATGTGTAAGACCTATGTAATTTTATACCTCTGAAAAGTCCCGTTCGAGCTACGAGTAGCAAGTACGCATACGTTTGTCATTGCACTATATATTCTCGAAATTCCGGCTTGCTAAAATGACGTAACTCCGGCTGGCCAGGGATCTTAGTAAAATAATTATGATTTTACAAGGTATATGTGAAGGGATAACCCAACACTCTTGTGTTCAACTCAACCGCGGCGCGTAACGTGACAAATGAAATGTTTATTTTTTACCGGCTGATTTATCAAACAAAGAGTTATCAACTGGATACTTTTTATCTCGGTACATACGAGTAAAGCCACGGGCGGATTCTACAATAATATAAACGAAGGTAAAGCGTCTTCTGCGTCCGGTGCAACCGGTTGAGTGCTAATGTTTTTTTGATTTACAAGGTACTTGGTTTGTTTATTTTTTTTTTTGTTATTTAAGCATGTTTGGTTTGAGACATATTATACATGTACAGTTACAGTACACCGATGTAAAAGTTATGAAAAAAACAATAGGTTGATTCTACAACATTATTTCTTTCTGTACACCTAGGCACTTTGGAAAGAACTAATAACTATGATACAGGCTCGGCCTAGTTTAAGTGTACCGAAATGGTTTTATTGTGATGTGTGGGATTGTACACCTAGTAAGTACCATACTTATCTATTGCATTTGTAACATTTACTATGTAAGTATCTACAACCTACATATGAAAACCTACCTTTAAAAATATTAGTCATTTTGTTATACTAGTGGTTCGCCCCGAACTGATATCTCGCGAGCCTCCCATAAAACAAATAACCGGCCAAGTGCTAGTCGGACTCGCGTACGAAGGGTTCCGTACCATTATCTATTTTTACTTATTCTATTTTTAGTATTTGTTGTTATAGCGGCAACAGAAATACATCATCTGTGAAAATTTCAACTGTCTAACTATCACAGTTCATGAGTTACAGCCTGGTGACAGACGGACCCAGAAACAGCGGAGTCTTAGTAATAGGGTCTCGTTTTACCCTTTGGGTACGGAACCCTAAAAATATTTTTTATTCTCTCCATTTAACGACAACTCTCTATAACGTCAAATTATACTGCCCTTGAGTGTCATTATATAGAGTTTACACTTTGTAATCTTTAGACTATCAAAATAGTGCCACGAAATTAATAACCAAAATACTTGACCTACAGTTTCTTTCAAATTACTGGTAACGGGAGTTCGTGTAAATTGGTTATTGTTTTTTAAGGTAGAAATTGCCTTTATTCTGGATTTCAGACTGTTCCCTATATTTGCGCACATTTTAGCTCATTTAGCACAATTTTGGTGCCATCACTACCTATAAACCAAATTTCACGATGATCGGATAAACGCTTCGAAAGTTATCCTCGGACAAACAAACATAGGTGCATACAACGCCGATTTGCCAAAGTTGATTTGGAGATCTCGCTTCGCTCGATCAATTATAAGGTTCATCCTACAACTCTAACGAAAGATTCACTTTTCTGATGATAAAATTAAATAATAATTATTAGAATAAAGTGCAGTACTTAAAGTTACGGTCCTCACTCGCATAGGCATGATCAGATTTTACGTAATTGCAACCAGGGCGTCACGTTAAATAGGCGAAACACGCTGGCGAAAAGCCAATGTGTGCTGCAATACATAACACGACAACAGTTGAGAAAAACATTTTTAACGAAACTATGTCGTACTAAACACGCGGCCTAATTTCTTTTACAAGACAAACATTGGCTCTTTTGCAATTGATGCCTTTCATTATCTAACAACTTAATGTGAAGCATCTCACGCGCTACTTACAATCTCGTTAAACGAAAACCTACTCATAGTTTTATTTAAACTTACATTTATTTACATATTGTTTGTGAAATCGTTTGTGTTCAGCAAGAAAAATATAAAGTTTCCGATTGATTTCTTTGGCTATTTATAGAGTGAGCTAGACCTTGTGCAACTGTCTCGGTCACTACATGCGAAATACCCACGGTGCGAGAAGGATTAATTCGAGGCGCAAGAGCGGAAACCTAATAAACTTTCATAAAATAATGTTTTATAACAAAACATTATTAATGTGAAAATGGTTTAATGTGAAAAATCAAGCACTGGTGCTGTGCATGATATAAATATCGGTAAGTATCCGACGCGTTTATTGTAAGTTTTGAACGTGACTTTGTAATTATCGGGTTCTTCAAAAAGGGCGTCTTGAAAATGTTAATGGATCGGCAACGCGCGGGTACTTAGCTAATACCTTTGGTGTTACAAACGTCTATAGGCTACGGTAACCGCTTACCATCAGGGCCGTGTATGCTTGCTTGTTTGCTACCTTAGTGGTATAAAAATATATTTTCTAAAAGTAAATTTTAAGAACTCGTGTTTTCGCTACACAGTAGTGTTCCAGCTTATAGGTATCCTCAATTCATATCAAATCATTTATTTCTTGGATCAAGCAATATACATAATAGGTTAGGAAAAAAGTCTTTTCGCATTATAGTATGTATGAACTTGTAATAAAATCTCTTAGGTTGTACTATTTGTATCTGGCTGGTTTTGGTATCATTCAAAGTTTAAATTTTAAACAAGACAATTACAAATATAAATTAGGTAAATGTGTGATTTTTATTTGTTTTTCGTACTGTAAAGATGAGTGAATCTAATGAAGAAATTCGATACATTTTAAAATTTTGCTACAAAAAAGGTAAAAATGCAACGCAACCGCGAAAAAAATTTGCGATGTTTATGGACCTACCTATGCAGTGTCTGTGAGAGTAGCACAAATTTGGTTTAAGCGTTTTCAATCCGGAAATTTTGATGTCAAAGATGCACGTCGCTCTGGGGTGACCAGAAATAGAAATACCAGAAATAGGGTGACTATTACGGATAAAATTGATGCCATTTTTGAAAAAGTGAAACAAGATCGGCATATCAGTAGTTACGACGTAGCTGAAGAACTGGGAATTGACCACAAAACAGTTTTGGCGCATTTGAAAAAAACTGGGTACACCAAAAAGCTTGATATTTGGGTACCCCACGAGCTCAATGAAAGAAACCTAATGAATCGTGTACTCATTTGTGATTCTTTATTACGACGTAATGAAACCGAACCATTTTGGAAGAAGCTGATAACTGGTGATGAAAAGTGGATCACGTACGACAAGAACGCGCGAAAAAGGTCGTGGTCAAAGGCCGGTCAGGCTTCACAGACTGTGGCGAAACCCGGGTTAACTCGCAACAAGGTGATGCTGTGTGTGTGGTGGGATTGGAAGGGCATTATTCATTATGAGCTGTTACCACCAGGCAGGACCATCGATACTGAACTCTACTGCGAACAACTGATGAGATTAAAGTAAGAAGTTTAGAGAATATGGCCGGAATTAATCAACAGAAGGGGTGTGGTTTTTCATCATGATAACGCTAGACCTCACACATCTTTAGCCACTCAGCAAAAATTAAGAGTTTGGCTGGGAGGTGTTAATGCATCCGCCGTATAGTCCTGACCTTGCACCTTCATATTTCCACCTGTTTCGGTCTCTTCCAACACTACTTGTCGCGGTATTTTGATCAGAAGCCCCAACATTTCTATAGCAATGGGATCATGTCCCTACCTACAAGATGGCAAAAAGTTATCGAACAAAATGGTACCTACATACTTTAGTTAAATGTAAATAAACTATATTAAAAAATGTTTTGAATTTTCTTAAAAAATGCGAAGAAACTTGTTCCCCAACCTAATATATCAAACATATTTATATTAAACTTAAAACAAATACAATTTTATAATGGCTTGTACAAGTGAATATTGGCGTGCAGTACTTACCCACACTAAGTACGGCACTTGTGCTGTAATAGGCACTGCTTTACCTTCCATAGAAAATTAGGTTTTTAGCCATGTTGAGGTTATATAATAATTAGATTCTGGTTGTAGGTAATTGTGTATATTATACATGGGACACACTGAAACTTCTTTAATAGTTTATATTTTTAGAAACTAGTTTCATCATGCTCCTCATTAGACTGGGGTCCAACCGTGATATTATGCAATATTATCAGTGTACCAACTTGAAAAAAAAACCGGCCAAGTGCGAGTCGGACTCACGCGCGCTCAAGGGTTCCGTACCGTCTATAAAAATGACAAAAAAATCACGTTTGTTGTATGGGAGCCCCTCTTAAATATTTGTTTTATTTTAATTTAATTATTTATTTTAAAGTGAATATATATCTAAATATTCTGTGAATATTTCAAGCGTGTACCTACCTGTTGCCGATATCAATATCCAACTAAAACGAGCAAAAAAATTACGTATTGTTGTATGGGAGGCGCCCTTAAATATTTATTTTATTTTTAGTATGTTTTGTTATAGCGGCAACATAAATACATCATCTGTGAATTTCAACTGTCTAACTATCACGGTTCATGAGATACAGCCTGGTGACAGACGGACAGACAGACAGACAGCGAAGTCTCAGTAATAGGGTCCCGTTTTACCCTTTCGGTACGGAACCCTAAAAACTAATTTACCTACATTAGTGTCAAACATGGGCTCTTACCTTCAATGTTATTGTTCAGCACAATGCAGTTAATATTACCGTTGTACCTGTGAGGCCACCTCAAACAACAATTGAATACAACAATAACATTATCAATATCAACAAGGGGGTGAGACGATGCGATGCCCACACACCGATAACAACGTGACTCACGGAAGGGTTTCCCTCAATGACTCACTAACTTCACTAAGTAGTAGTTTGCAATGTTCAACCGCGGTTTACTAAAAGGGATCAATGCGCGTAATTTTAAAGCCCTGAAGGAGCTCATTATGTGTTTAAGAGCTCGCTATTATGGGTATGCTTTCTTTAGCATAAACGTCAGGTTGTGGTTTTCGTTCGGGTAGTGAACACAATAACGCATAGCTGATATTCAAGTTTGAACAATATTAAATGCTAAATAATCGAATTTCAGATCATTATTGGTAGTTGACAGGTCCAACTGGTACAAGGATATCATAGGTGCATATAGAAGGCTCGCCTGATGATCAAACATTGCAAATAATTCGTTTGGGACCCGACACCCTGTATACTATTCTTCTATAATGCCACTACTGACAGTTTTGTGCCAAGTTGCAAACAGTCAACTGCTTGCTCTGTTTTTGTCGCTTCGAATAATTAATAATTATTCTGCGATTGATAGCCTTCAGATAATGCAATGACGATTCGTGTAGCCCATGGGTCCCACCATCGATGGTTTTTGTTTGGACCACATAAAACCCGACACCCGGTATATGTAGTGCCATAATAGAAGAACAATTTCTAGTCTATTCGTAGTCAAATTGCTTGACTTGCAATGTTATTGATGATGTATATCCCATATTGATGGAATGTATTCAGAATGCTAACCAACCAACAAATTATTCAAGTTGGTACCTAGATAGAAACTAGTATAATAATTATTCAAGTTGATACCTAGACAGAAACTAGTATAATAATTATTCAAGTTGGTACCTAGATAGAAACTAGTATAATAATTATTCAAGTTGGTACCTAGATAGAAACTAGTATAATAATTATTCAAGTTGGTACCTAGATAGAAACTAGTATAATAATTATTCAAGTTGGTACATAGATAGAAACTAATATAATAATTATTCAAGTTGGTACCTAGATAGAAACTAGTATAATATTTATTCAAGTTGGTACCTAGATAGAAACGAGTATAATAATTATTCAAGTTGGTACCTAGATAGAAACTAGTATAATAATTATTCAAGTTGGTACCTAGATAGAAACTAGTATAATAATTATTCAAGTTGGTACCTAGATATGAGCTAGTATAATAATTATTCAAGTTGGTACCTAGATATGAGCTAGTATAATAATTATTCAAGTTGATACCTAGATAGAAACTAGTATAATAATTATTCAAGTTGGTACCTAGATAGAAACTATTATAATAATTATTCAAGTTGATACCTAGATAGAAACTAGTATAATAATTATTCAAGTTGGTACCTAGATAGAAACTAGTATAATAATTATTCAAGTTGGTACCTAGATAGAAACTAGTATAATAATTATTCAAGTTGGTACCTAGATAGAAACTAATATAATAATTATTCAAGTTGGTACCTAGATAGAAACTAGTATAATAATTATTCAAGTTGGTACCTAGATAGAAACTAGTATAATAATTATTCAAGTTGGTACCTAGATAGAAACTAATATAAAAATTATTCAAGTTGGTACCTAGATAGAAACTAGTATAATAATTATTCAAGTTGGTACCTAGATATAAACTAGTATAATAATTATTCAAGTTGGTACCTAGATAGAAACTAGTATAATAATTATTCAAGTTGGTACCTAGATAGAAACTAGTATAATAATTATTCAAGTTGGTACCTAGATAGAAACTAGTATAATATTTATTCAAGTTGGTACCTAGATAGAAACTAGTATAATAATTATTCAAGTTGGTACCTAGATAGAAACTAGTATAATAATTATTCAAGTTGGTACCTAGATAGAAACTAGTATAATAATTATTCAAGTTGGTACCTAGATAGAAACTAGTATAATATTTATTCAAGTTGGTACCTAGATAGAAACTAGTATAATAATTATTCAAGTTGGTACCTAGATAGAAACTAGTATAATAATTATTCAAGTTGGTACCTAGATAGAAACTAGTATAATAATTATTCAAGTTGGTACCTAGATAGAAACTAGTATAATAATTATTCAAGTTGGTACCTAGATAGAAACTAATATAATAATTATTCAAGTTGGTACCTAGATAGAAACTAGTATAATAATTATTCAAGTTGGTACCTAGATAGAAACTAGTATAATAATTATTCAAGTTGGTACCTAGATATGAGCTAGTATAATAATTATTCAAGTTGGTACCTAGATAGAAACTAGTATAATAATTATTCAAGTTGGTACCTAGATAGAAACTAATATAATAATTATTCAAGTTGGTACCTAGATAGAAACTAGTATAATAATTATTCAAGTTGGTACCTAGATAGAAACTAGTATAATAATTATTCAAGTTGGTACCTAGATAGAAACTAATATAATAATTATTCAAGTTGGTACCTAGATAGAAACTAGTATAATAATTATTCAAGTTGGTACCTAGATAGGAACTCGTATAATAGTTATTTGCCTATATAATTAGTTTAATTTTTGATTCTATTACCAGGATGCCGTAATCGCATTAGCGACAAAGCCACAAACCAAAAGATCGAGCGAAGCGAGATGTCAAATCAACTTGGGCAAATCGTCGTTGTATGTATAAGTATGTTTGTTTATCCGGGGATAACTTTCGAAGTGTTGATCCGATTATCGTGAAATTTTATAATACTATATGTATGTAATGTCGGCACGATCCTGGTGTGACTAAATGAGCTAAAAATGTTGGGGGGTTATAGAGATAGGGTTCAAGAGGGGAAAAAAAATTCTAAATGAGACTATAGGTCAAATCGGACGTTTAAGGAAAGGTATTTATTAGTACCTAAGTACATATCAACCCCTTTTTTATATTTTGTTTTAATCCATAATCCAGGAACTTTGACGAAATCGCAAGGTACACCGGAGTGCTGAAATTTGGTATTCGTGTAGCTTTAGTGACACAAATATAGGGAAAAGTCTAAAATCTAGAATAACTGAAATTGCTACCCCTAAACAGAATAACCAATTTATATGAACCCCCATTACTTGTAATTTGAATTAAACTATAGGTCAAGTTAGTTAGTTGTCTATTTCGTGGCACTATTTTATTAGTCAAAGATTATGAGTAATATTTTTTTATTGTATTTTGGGAGGCTCGCGAGATCTCAGTTCGAGGCGAAACACTAGTGTTATTTGATTTAAAAAAATGAATATTATTAGCTGATTAGATATACGTACACTTACTTATGTATTCTTTAAACGTATGCCGTAAGTTTTAAAGAAACTGAGCATCTGTCAAACTGGGCCACCAACAATGTTATAAAAATAATATTAGGTCCTTACATATGAAATTAGCGTTTTGTCGTACTGACCACTTTGATCTGAAATATCTCCTCTTTGGTTAAGAATTCCCAATTTACGGAGACCAAAGTGGAAAATGAAGAATTAAAGGCTATTGTGGAAGCGGATCCATCACAAAGAACTTCAGAGATAGTTGCAGGCTTCGGGGTAAGTGATAAAACTGTATTAATCCACTTGAAGCAAATCGGGAAAGTAAAAAACTTGGAACGATGGGTACCTCATGAATTGAGTGAATCGAACTTGCAAACACGCGTCGACTGCTGTGTTACTTTGCTCAACCGACACAATAATGAAGGGATTTTAAATCGAATCATTACTTGTGATGAAAAGTGGATACTGTACGATAATCGGAAGCGCTCGTCTCAATGGCTGAACCCTGGAGACCCTGCCAAATCCTGCCCTAAACGAAAATTGACTCAGAAAAAGTTACTTGTGAGTGTTTGGTGGACTAGCGCCGGTGTCGTTCACTACATCTTTCTAAAATCTGGCAAAACGATTACGGCAGATATCTATTGTCAGCAACTGCAAACCATGAAGGAAGAACTAGAACGAGATTGGTCAATCGCTCTAGGCCACTGCTGCTTCACAACAACGCAAGACCACACACTGCACAACAAACAACCTAGCGAGGATGAGCTACAATTGGATTGTCTGCGACATCCACCGTACTCCTCGGACCTTGCTCCAACAGATTACCATTTTTTCCGGAATTTGGACAACTTCTTACAAGCAAAAAAATTCAACTCCGATGCGGCAACCCAAACCGCCTTCATAGAGTTTATTGATTCTCGCCCCCATGGTTTTTTTAGTAAAGGGTCAATGAACTACTTATGAAATGGCAAATGTGCATAGATAACAGCGGTGCATACTTTGATTAATTAAATATATTTTACAAAAAAAAAATGACTTTATATTCCTCCCGTACAAAACGCCAATTTCATATGTAAGGACCTAATATATGTTGGAAATCATTAGTAATTAAACCAATATTCCCTATCCACTGAAATGGCCCTAATATAGCTTTCTAACAATTGAATAATTCCGAAATGTGTTGACAAATGTATCCAATTGTTTACCCTAAACTAGACGAGACAGCACACGTCATCATGGGTTCCCCTTTACAACAAAATGAGCTCGGTGGAGTAAACAGTGTAATTGGATATTGCGTCGAACGCTTCCCTCGAGTTGAAGGCGAGAGCCCTAATATGAATAACATATTATGTTAGCCTTGTTTTAACAACTTCTCACGGCTTACAAAATAAACATTTGTCTTATTTTGTACAAAGTGCCCGTAATCGAGGACACAGAATTGGTAATTATCATAACTTCAAAACACACAATTGAAGGAAATAAAGCTCCACAATTACTGCTTATGAATTGACCTTAGGAACCTTTGTAGATACTAGACTACAATTGCCATTTTTTAGGGCTCAGCAGAGACTAGGAAACCCTTCCAAGTTTTTCCATGTCTGTCTGTCTGTCTAAAAATAAACATTTGTCTTATTTTGTACAAAGTGCCCGTAATCGAGGACACAGAATTGGTAATTATCATAACTTCAAAACACACAATTGAAGGAAATAAAGCTCCACAATTACTGCTTATGAATTGACCTTAGGAACCTTTGTAGATACTAGACTACAATTGCCATTTTTTAGGGCTCAGCAGAGACTAGGAAACCCTTCCAAGTTTTTCCATGTCTGTCTGTCTGTCTACTGCTTTAATTACTGCTTTAATTAGTGCTGTAAAGCTAAAATTTGGAATGATGATACGTTTTAATAACGCCTAGATATTTACAACATAAAAACTAAAAAAAACTTGTTTTTAGGGTAAGTTTTAGGCAATTAGTAATAATCGGGTGTGTGTACCAGCCAAACCGCTATTTATTCGTTACCTACCTAAAAGTAAACACAATAGTAGCATAGCACATATACCTGTTAGTAGCAGTAAGAATCAAAGCTAAGAAGACTCAACCAGTTTACGAGCAGTAGTTGACCAACTTATGCCTGTAGTTTATAATTAGTTTATATTAGGTCCTTACATATGAAATTAGCGTTTTGTCGTACTGACCACTTTGATCTGAAATATTTCCTCTTTGGTTAAGAATCCTAAATTCAAATTTATAAATTCATTTCGCTGGTACATTTGAGTTTTGAAAACAGTCATTCATTTCTTTTTTCCTCATTATTTTTTTTCTTTGGCGTCGCTTATTACCGCACAATGGAAAACATTAAATATCGGTATATTTACGAGTACGAGTTCTACCGTGGCACCAGTGCTGCAGAAACAGCTCGAAGGATTAATGATGTGTACGGCGCTGGTGTCGCAAAAGAAAGCACGGTGCGTTTTTGGTTTCAACGTTTTCGTTCTGGAAATTTCGACCTTCAGAACCAACCCCGTGGACGGCCGGAGACCAAAGTGGAAAATGAAGAATTAAAGGCTATTGTGGAAGCGGATCCATCACAAAGAACTTCAGAGATAGCTGCAGGCTTCGGGGTAAGTGATAAAACTGTATTAATCCACTTGAAGCAAATCAGGAAAGTAAAAAACTTGAACGATGGTTAGGTATGAGTACCTCATGAATTGAGTGAATCGAACTTGCAAACACGCGTCGACTGCTGTGTTACTTTGCTCAACCGACACAAAAGGGATTTTAAATCGAATCATTACTTGTGATGAAAAGTGGATACTGTACGATAATCGGAAGCGCTCGTGGCAATGGCTGAACCCTGGAGACCCAGCCAAATCCTGCCCTGAACGAAAATTGACTCAGAAAAAGTTACTTGTGAGTGTTTGGTGGACAAGCGCCGGTGTCGTTCACTACAGCTTTCTAAAATCTGGCCACACGATTACGGCAGATATCTATTGTCAGCAACTGCAAACCATGAAGGAAGAACTAGCTGCTAAAGAACCGAGATTGGTCAATTGCTCTAGGCCACTGCTGCTCCACGACAACGCAAGACCACACACTGCACAACAAACAACCACTAAGTTAGATGAGCTACAATTGGAATGTCTGCGACATCCACCGTACACCCCGGAACTTGCTCCAACAGATAACCATTTTTTCCGAAATTTGGACAACTTCTTACAAGGAAAAAAATTCAACTCCGATGCGGCAGTCCAAACCGCCTTCAAAGAGTTTATTGATTTTGGCTTCATGGTTTTTTAGTAAAGGGATCAATGAACTACCTATGAGATGGCGAAAGTGCATAGATAACAACGGTGCATACTTTGATTAATTAAATATATTTTACAAAAAAAAATGACTTTATATTCCTCCCGTACAAAACGCCAATTTCATAGATATGTAAGGACCTAAGTAATATATTGTTCAATCAAAATGACCAAAAATATAAGTTAAATATTCTAGAAAGCCCCGACACATAATAAATAGCTGAGAGCCCTTCACCAAAAAGGAAAAGTGCTGAAAATGTACGGATCGGCTGACCTGATCAGCTTATGCAAAGCTAGGAAGCATCCCGATGCCGCAGGCAGACACACAGACTACAAAATAAACTTTGTTTTTTAATATGACTAAGATACAGCCGCACTGTCTACAGAACCCTTCACTGTGTGATGTCCGACAAGCGCTTGTCCTATTTTTTTTTAAACAAATTGCCTTATTAATCTCCCTAAGCCCTAAGCTATTCAATAAAAATGTAAAGAGGGCGGGCACGGCCACTTTATAGTGGCTATGGTTTTACATAACCTGTTGACATTGTCCAGTTAAAAGGACCTCTTGCAAGACTACAAACATCCCCATTTATATTCTGTTAAGGACTCGTTGGAAGCTAGTGGGGGACACTGGGGGAGTTCATTTTAGATCAGAAGCATTTATATCGATGCGTCGCGTCGGCTAAGCGCGCGAGCTACAAATTGAGCTTTTATTTATTCATGTTGGGGGAACGAGGTTGATATGGGTCGGGGTCGCTCAATAAAGGACACTCTTAGCTTGAGACACGCTAAAGGATTTCTGAACCTACATCATTGTTTTACTGACACATCATTCGACACATCCTTCTCCACCCCTTAAGCAAAGTAACAACGTGATTCACTTTGAAATCTTTAGTTTCGTCGATTTCAGATATTTCAGGGTGAGTCACAATTTATCCGCTACATTCATTCTATTTTATCCACAGTCTATGTATACCTAAAAAAAATCATCAGCGTGTGTTTCTTTATTCGAGTTTTCGCGTAGGTATTTGACGTTTACTCGATTTAAGACAGCAACACGTGATTGATAAAAATTATACACAATCTAGTTGTAAAACTTTGTCTTAATTTGTCAGTTTTACATACCTACACGTAACAAAATACCAGTTAAAGTCATTAAAGTCAAAAACCCAAGCCACAAACGATGAATAAATATTGTGAAGTGTATGAGGTTTAAGCTACCCCAGTTAGATAAGATTTTAGAAGCACTAATCCTGTCATATCCAATAGGCATAGCACAGAAGCAGGTGAATGGCCGAGCCGAGTGGCACTGGCACGCGAAGCACGCGTTACCTTCACCGATTTAATGTAATTCATGGAATAATGATCCGTTTATGGATGATAATATCCGACAATATCCGAACTGAGCAGCTTTTCAACCTAATTTGATATGTATTTAATATTGTTAGCATAATTAAGAAGGGTTTCTAAAACCATCTGACAAAGCTCCCACCTTATTACAAACACAAATTATTATTTGATAGCTCAAGCTTACCATGGCATATTGTAGATTCTTAGACGCTATAGAATTGAAATGAAACTGGACAGTCATTTAAGAGCAGAATAAAATGTTGTCCAGTCAAGTTCAGGTCTGCGAGTAACACCTGCCACATGCCAACCGGAGTCGAGTTGAATACTGCAGGACTTGTAACAATCATCATCTAGTTTTTATATTATAATGCATCAGAGTTTTTGTTATTCGCATGGCAACCTTGACTCGATCCCCTCGAGTACGCTTCTGTGGGAAAAACTGTGAGTACACGTTTCGTTTGTGCCGTCTGGAGACCATGTGAGCAAGCGCATCCGGCGGATTGTGTGGCTTTGTGAATCCCTAGCCAAAGTTGTTTATTTATCAGAGGTCATTACAATGCGCTAAAAGATTAATTATTGAACACTCCTCCATGAACACAAACAAACCTGGTGCAGCGCAAACACAATCTCAAACGATTTACCTTTCATGAATTCCTAAGAGACGCTTAACTATTCTGAACTGAAAGTACCTACCATTTTTATGTCATTAAAATAATGTGGCGAATCTTTAATGAATTCGTCTTCATGTTAAGAGTTCAAACACTCCAGATTTAACACAGCAATTAGGAATAGGGAGACTAATAGCTGTATCATGGATGTTGAATTCGTTTATTTGTTCGAGCCGAGACGCTCTCCACCCAGTGACGACGGTGTGCCTCATTTAATGGACCAATAAAAAATGTTCGACTTGGCTTACGTAATCCGTATTATTTCCGCGTCAAAGCTGCTGCGGAGGTCAACGCATGATCTAGCCTTTTGATGCCATTGTATCTATTATTTTCAAGACTCAATACAAGGTCTACTATTGTTAGATATTACAATGCCAAGTTATGAGCGATGGTAATCCATTTAGTTAAATCAGGCACAGCGGAACTGCACTAATAAGCTTAACATGTGTCAAAATTATACATTTATTTATTCACTTAATAAAGTAAGCTGTTATAAAACCTCTAACATCCACTCTCATTTCATTTAGTACTTACCTAGGTACCTACTAACTAAGTAGAGAAGGTTTTTTAATACGTGGTAATTACTTTAACAATAGCACAAAAGTTTTTTTTTTAAGTTAAAGATTCTAAAAACGAGCGAAACCTAATCTTTTTGTTTTATCATGGGTCCCATATTGTATTTCACAATGGCCATTCATCATTAAATGGGCCATAAATTTTAAATTAGTAACATTGTAAAGTTTTACTGACTCCTTGCCGCTGCATGTCGGGTCCATATTTCTTTTTAAATAGGAATTTCTATAAATTTCAAATAATGGTATTGTGGAAAACCTATCTTAAGAGCAATGTAACATTAATAGGTGTTACAGAAGTTCGGTCGACCGACACAGAATTTTTTTTCTAGGTTAATATGATACATATATCTGGTAGTCGTACCTTCATTCATTAATATATCCTACAGGTAACTGTTATTTAATTATGTTTGGCCTGCATCTCTCTGTACGCAGATCACACTGACATGATGAAGTGACGGTATAACGATCGAATTACTCTTTGTTCTCCTGTCCAGTGTTCCTTTTTGGGAATTTCCTACCACTCGTTGGGTGGCAAGCATGTTTTAACCATCCAAAGCTATTGTTAACTTGGTTAAAGGAAAGTCGGAACGAATTGTAAATCGGATCAGAGCACCCACCGGGTGACGCCCATCAAATCCTAGACTCGAAACAATCGAAACGGTTCGTATGGGTATTGAAGACGAACATTGTGCAACCCATCGCAGCAATAAAGGCCAGAGAAATCACAAGTATTTACAAAGCTACTTTCGAAAAAGTTGATTGTTCTGTATCTGGCCGGGTCGGTCGGTTCTGACGGTGGTCGTAAATCAGTTGAGCAACAGCTAGTCCTGTTCAGTACAATAAGCGGAAGAATGAGGGAAGTCCTTTATTTTACAAGTCAGCTGTGCTGTGCTCCTCAAAGAAACAGTCCTAGTATTATATGCATTGGTTTATAATACTTTACGACCTAGGAGACATCTATTACGTATTGTCGCTTCGTTTCCTTCCAAATCGGCTAACAAAAGCGTTAAGGAAAATGATTAGAAAACCATATTCAAGGCTAGGAATTCATGTAGCCAGGTATTTTTTTTTCCTTTGTAGCTTGTGTAATTCTACCGGACTGTTTTTCTGAGTCTCGCGTCTTTACATGCCGCTATAAGTAATCTTAGTTTGGTACAAAATGTCAGCAACAGTTATAACAGGGCATTAAAAATACCAACGGTATTATTACCCAAGGTGTAAGTTATGGTATTGTTTGGTAAAGTAATGCATTGTGCTGCCAATGACAGATAAGAGCCGCGTAATGAGCACAAGGCGTGCTACAATGGAATCTCCTGGGGTTAATCCACGCCCACCAAATGCTTTAGTATTTCACTATTAAACAATTTCTCGAGATATGAATAAATAATTTCAGTTTAGTGAAGCTGTTCGTCGACGTTTTAGTGTGATGGATGGCGAATTGAACATTATTATACGTCGATTAAACCTTTTACGGCAAGATCAACTGAATTGGGCTGCAACTTAATGCATTTTTCATAATTTTAATTATGTAGGAATAGCACATGTAAAATAGGTTCGACAGACCTCTTTCCTCGTAAACGGAGAAAGATTAAAATAAAAAAACATTGTCATGGTACATGATCTATCGCTATCGCGTTTTATCTATAATTTACTGGTGAAATTGAATTTTTGCAAGTTATTTCCTTCTAATCTCATAGCTTATATCACGTAGCTGTACGTAACACGCGAGTCGGCTCATCGACGGAATATCTAAGCGTCATTTTAAAAGACAAGAAGTAAGTGACTTTGGACTTGGAGGCAGGGTTAGGTAAACTAGCTCTATACATTATTTCAACCAAATATTTAAGTATATTTATAACGTACGTAGGTAGGTACGTCGTAGGTACATGTCGTTGAAAGTACATATGCAGATATTGCGAAAGGACGGAATGCGTCGACATTATTCGATGATGAAACAATTGATAAAATCGTAATTATAATCGATTTTAAGGCATGCTCATGCCCACATTACAGAGGAGTATCTTTCTTCACTTATACCAAGCTACGTCCGCACAGCTGCCGGACAGGTTTGTCCACTTGTGCCGGATTGATTTAACGTTAACATACGATCCGCGGATCTCAGAGAGCCGTGTTGGCGAGATGCTTCATTACAGCATGAACTATCTTGCGCATTGATTCTTCAAATATCTACTTTTGAAAGATAATTACTTTGTTATGTTACCGATAATATAGTAGTAGGTACCTATACCTACCCAGTAAAACGATGTTGTTACATGTTTCTGACTTATAATTTAATAAAGGCGGATACCGATACAATTTAACTTCGGTTTAGATGTACTTAGATAGGTACATTTTATAAGAAATGAAGACTAATTGAATTAGCAATGACGAGTGGCCACCGAGGTGTCGACTATCCTATAGTAGACATGCATCATTTAGCTAGAGTAATAATGAATGATCAAGGTTGTCTCAAACCTTTGTTTTATTTTATAGTTAACCTTGTTGTGATTAACTTGGTTATCCCACGCCTGCGTTATTATTTGTTCCTTTTATCTTCTCCTATAATTCAATTAACTTGAGTTTATAATAAAGTTTTCCTTGACAACTGCAGAATTGGCATTGAAAAGTACTTGGTTGGTAGTGCTTCAATTCTTCGTATTAATAAACTACTTACTTAGTAGTAGGTTATTTTATTAGTCATCTTCTCAAAAGAAGTTGAGTTTATGACTTAATTTATTTTTGAGCTTAATTATATCGAATACCTAATAGGCCACAAAAAAGCTGACATAAACTCAAACTCAATATATCTACAATATTGATTCAACATTGGTTTATGAAATTATTTTCTGTTTAGCTGATCCAAGGTTACGCTAATACAATCGAAGCAGGACAGGTCTACGTCATCAACTTAATATCTACACATGCTATTGCAATCGTTTTGAAAACGATTTAGGTAAAGTTTTTTAGGTTACGAGTTGCAAAACATTTGAATGCGAAGCGATTATCAATGTCGTTCACGTTGAAGCAGAATTAACAAACCCACTGCAAATGTATGAGTGAATGTTCAAGGTCCCATAACGCCCCTTTTGAAGGGCGCAAAGTTATGCAAAAATTGGAATGAGAGCGGTTGCAACCGAGGGCGTTTTTGCAACGCGGTAGGTAGGTACGATATTAGGTAGACTGGCCCTGGTATTTTTTGTATGTTTTGTTTAATGAAAGGTAAAATATCGTAGAGGTGTATTTGACGCATTATTCTAATCGTGAGTTCTTGTTTTGTGTTATCCTCCTTTCTAATTCATTTTGCAATTAAAATGTTTTGTATAATTATAATTCTAGCGGGGGGTGAATAAAATCGGCACTGACATCCCGCATAGGGGTGTATTGTGCATTACCCCCCTTCCAACCTGACCCCAGCCATCCCAACTTCTTAAAGTAGCGGAGTAGGACTTTGGGTTGGTGGCAGCACTTTTCCAGAGTCCCCGATGAGTTCGTACAGTCCCGTCTTCAGTCTGGCTTCGTGGGAGTTCGTACAGTGCATCAGCACGTGCTCCACTGTCTCTTCACCCTGTAGGCATCCCCGACATAGTCCACTATCCGTGACCCTTGTCTTCAGGAGATGGTGATTTAGTTCGCAGACTTCGCAGTGTCCTGTGATCATCCGCAAGTCCTCGAGTTTCGTCTTTAGCAGTGTGTTGGTTATCTTCCGGTATTTTATCGTAAGCATTTTCTTGGTCTGCTTCTAGTCTGTTCTGAGTTACCAGATTTTCTGATGCTCCTTCTCGGAGTTTTGTTTCAAACTGTTCCTGATTTCCGCAGCTGGTGGGTTGGACAGACTGATATGGTGCGGAGTCGAGTTGAGTTTGGCCCGTGCTAAGGCCCGTGCCCATCCGCCCTGTCGTTTTCCGGGCATGCATCGTGACTTTTTGTTCATGATATTGTGTCCGTATGGTTTTGGGTTAGTCTTTGGAGAGCGCTGTAGCATTCTGAGACTGGCTATTCTGTCTGTTCCTTTTGTAGCTCCTGGGACGATGGCAATGGCCTTCTCCAAGATCTTACAATGGTTTGTGATATTTAAGTCTCCCTTTTATTGGTAGGTTGATTTTATCCTCAGTGCTGCCGCCATGGCTTCCTGATGTATGTGTACATTAAGTGGCGTCAGACCTATGATATCTAGCGCTGCTGACGGAGTAGATTTTCTACACCCGCAGATCAAAGAGCAGGCGAGCCTCTGGACTTGTTGCAGCCTGTTCGTTGCCGTGGCTAGATTGGTTCTTGGCCACCGTACCACTACGCCATATATTAGCACTGGTCGTACCTTGACCGTGTACAACATCCAGAGGCAGAGGTTTGGTTTGAGTCCCCAGTCCTTGCCAACAGCGCGAGTGCACTGCCATAAAGCGTTTGTTGCTTTCGTCGTTACGTGATCAAGCTGTTTTCCCCAGGTCAATGTGCTATCTAGCCATATTCCTAGATAGTTGACCTCTAAGTTTTGTCCCAAAAAGCGATGGAAGTTCCAGCTTTGGTAGCTTTAGTTTGCGAGTAAAGAGCAAAAGCTCTGTTATGTTGGGATTTACCGATAAACTGTGCTTATGGCACCACGCTTCCACGGCGCGAAATACCTTCTGCATCTTCGCGCAAAGAATAGATTCAAAGAGACCCGATACCATTATAGCTAGATCGTCAGCGTATGCTATGGCGGTCATCCCATCTTTGTTGAGAGTATCGAGGAGTTTCATTTGCTACAAGAACCCACAGTAGATGGGATAGTACTTCTCCTTGTGAGCAGCCTTTTGTTATTTGGCAGCGAGTGACTTCCGAGCTTTCTATTTGTGGCGCCCTGTTGGCTAGCATTTCAGTTATCCATTTTTTCAGATTTTCTTCAACACCTTGGACCCTAGGCATCTTTCGATGCTTGAGAAGGTTGTTTTGTCGAATGCTCCTTCTATGTCTATGAATGTACGTAGTTGTTGTTGTAATGTTTTGTATAGTGAAATGAATTTTGTTTACACAAACGCAGACTGATCAACATTGTACAACCGTTCCGTTAATACTGGTTTCTTATTTTTAATTATGGAGATATTAGCTACCTACTCTCCTTGATGTCTGATCTATTTATTCATCAAATTAATGCAAGTCTTTTTTAAGTTTTTCATTTAGGTACGGTGGTTTGATTATTCTTTTCGAACTACGCAATTCGAAATCTACAATAAACACCTATACCTAAATCGTATTGATTGATTAATTGATTTTGTTCAATCATTGTTAGGCTCAACTAATTAACTTTGATCTGTACCTACCTAACTCCACCTAAGTCTTTTTGATCATCGCGACATCAACTCCCAACTACCCAGCTTCAGTCAATACACTAATAATGATAATATTTGTTTTCGTAAATTTAGAAACAAGTCTCATGGTTTTGTCAACCTTGATTTTAAATTAAGATACCTAGGGTGAGTTAGGCATGTTTTGTAGTGATGATGCCCAGACGCGATCACAGCGCAGTATTCATGAAATCCACACAATATTGTTAATTTTAAAGTAATTCTGTCTCTACTTTTACACGACTGAAACAAACGCTTTTCCAGACGTAAAAGCGTAAAACACGCATATAGTATGATATTCAAGCATGCAATGAAGAGCAACCCAAGCCACTTATAAACTAAAGAAGAATGTAGAGAAAAACGAAATAAACCTAGATGTAAACTGAACTCATACAACTATTATGCTACAGCTCTACATTGGCCTCATTTGCATCACTGTAAAGTGTAGTGTTTACTCCAATACACCAATATGTGGTTTGGGCAATGTGTAGTTTGATAAATAGATTTAAAATCGGTAATGACTTGTACCAGGCAACAGAGATGGGTGTGGAAGTTGCTCTCTAAGTCAAAGTCAAAAATCTTTTATTCATTAAAATCACAAGGATCACTTTGAAACGTCAATTTTACTGCCGGTTCCTTCGTGACCAAGCCTGGAAAGAAAGGCAAGAAAACAAGGCTGGTTGTTTTTTTTAATGATCCTTTTAGAATACATAACAATACAGGTAATAAATTACGTCTAAATTGTAACATTTTGGACGAGTTGGAGCAATTTCAATCCCAAACTTCTCTATCATCTAAATAATCCGATATTTTATAGTAGGCTTTTTATAAAGATTTTGTTTAATTGCGTTTTTAAATTTGTTAATTGTCAATTTTTGTACATCACTTGGGATTTTGTTATAACAGCGAACACCTTGCCCTTTAAACGATTTACTAACTTTATGGAGTCTACAAGGGGCAACAGCGAGTTTATCTTTATTTCTAGTATTAAAATTATGATTATCGCTATTTTTCTTAAACAATATAATAGTTTTGTGAACATACATAAGATTTTCATAGATATATTGACAAGGGAATGCCATAATATTTATTTCTTTTAACTTATTGCGTAATGATTCTATTGGGCTAATTGAATTTAGAAGTCAAATAGCCATTGACACGAAAGACGAAGAAGAAAATCGGTTAATTCATCTTGGACCTAAAGTTGAGTGCAATATGTGGCTGCAGCATTAATGATTAAATGGCAACAGCCAGAGGCTCTAATACAATACTGCATTCTGAGATACTATTTATGTTTTTTTTTTTATTTAATTTTACATTATTATATCTAATAATATTATAAAGAGGAAAAATTTGTTTGTTTGTATTGAATAGGCTCCGAAACTACTGGACCGATTTAAAAATTTCTTTCACTGTTGGGAAGCTACACTATCCCCAGGTGACATAGGCTACTTTTTACCCAACTGCGCAGAAGGAGGGTAATGTTTTTATTGAAAAACTATGCGTGCGAAGCTGCAGATTGGTCAGCTAGTACACAGATAAATTGGTAGTATTATTAGTAAGAATTACCTAGTAAATTATCTTACCTCAGGTAGAGAACTGAAGTTCCAGATATGATCCTCCTCCAACCTAGGGGAACAGTTATAGTCTGTGGAGAATCACTTTGTGCAGTTCTAGAACTTTCTTGTGTGTCGGGCTGCGAAATAACTGGAGCCGGCAGCACAGCCAACACTACTCCATCAGCAGTTCTCACTAGTTGTGGGGTGTTCCCGCCTTCACCTTCACTAGTTATCCCTCGACTCACACCCACCTGCTGATTCAGTATACTTATACTCTGATTCACTATTGATTGATGAGATACACTTTGTTCTAAAATCTGATAGTTCACATAACTTTTGCCCACTGATAACTCTCTGTCACTGTTAGATCCCTCACTGTGAGCTGTTACACTCTCATTGAACTGATTATGCCCATGACGCAGTGCAATTTGCTGCATAGAGGGCATAGTATCAGCTCCTAAAGGTCCCGAACATCTTGTCTGATATGTTCCCAGATCTACAGATTCAACCGGTATTCTACCTTGAAAGGTTTCTACGCCAGAAAACTCTGCACCCACTCTTTCAACACAGTCCTGCTTTACTCCACTGGAGATCCTCTCATTTCTGCCCTCTTCTAGTTTTAGACAGTTATCTTTATACTGTTGTGAAAAGAACTGAGTTCTTTGAGCGACATTTTCCGTGGGGCCATATACTGCAAGTTTGCTTTCATTATCATGGAGGGGTTTGTAGTAGACAGTACTGGTGAGGTTCCTATGGTCAGTTGGCCTGTAGAGCGCGGGTCTAGGGCGCTGGTGGTCGGGCAGGAAGGGCGGAGGCGGGTGCGGCGTGGGCTCGGGGCGGGCGGCGCCGGGCTCTAGCTGGCGCGGCTCCACGTACACCAGGACTCGCGGCGCGCCCGCCACTCCCGCTCGCGACGCGCCCACACTGGCGGGCTTGCCCGACATCGTGCACACACATCACACGCCGCGGAGCCCGACTGCTCACTACCTGAACGCACTGCGACGCGATCCACCGCAGGACCCGACGGCGCTCCACCGGGCATCGCTTCCAAAACCTCTAGCATCGCTCGGTGGCCTCTCTCCGTGGAGCCGCTGCACCATCGTATTTTGACGGTTTTTTGTAAGGAGTCATGAATCGTAATGGGTTTACGATGGACATAAAACTGACTAATAACTTTATGGCGGAGCCCTTCTCGGCTCCATTGTAAACCTTACGACATTGCACAAAAAAACAGGTAGCTCTGTTTTTTATCCCCTATTTTATTGCGACTATTAGTTAGCACTGTAATGTAATGAATGACACACTTCAGAAATTGTAAAAAGGTCACCGAATCAGAATTGTTCGCTTCATCTTCACAGGTAAACGTTCATCACTACACCTTGCCTTTTCACAAAAATAGATTCTTTACCATACGAAAACCAAATCTGAACACTTTTTAGGTATTCAAGAATCTCAGTATTTATTTGTAAAGTGAATTTCACAATCAACTAACGATGCTTACAAAGCGAAACACTGCGAAAAACGAACGATGAAAGACAACGAGAAACTAAACACATACATACGTCACTTCGCATTTCATGCACACTACGATGTACACATACTCGGTCATCACAAAAGATCTGTTATCTCTTTTTGTCATGGATATAGTTCCTATGTGTAAAAGAGACAGACAATAGCAACATGCATGATGCGTACCTTCGGCCAAGTTCGAAACTCATGTTCTATTTTGTCTATGTCTGAATGTTCACCGTACAAAGGCTGTGTACCGTATGTCAATGTCATCTGCAAACCAGACATCAAAGTCGAACTCGTCAATGGAAAACTAACACGCGGGGGGTTTTGTAGGTTTCTTTTCGGCGTTGAGTGATTGTTTTTTCTCTTTTACTTGATAAATACATTTTTTTGTTAACCGACTCGTATCACTTTCGCATTATGGGGAAGAGGAAGTCTAGTACTTCAGATAGTAAACATGAACAATCAAAGTATGTACCTAAGTATTTCCTATCCTAAAAGTTTATTTCCTTTAGTCCTACCAAACCAAGTACTTGCAAAGCTTTCCTCTGTAGAATCTCACGTATCTATCGAAAGATCCATTCTATAGCGTAACATATTAATTGGTGTGACTAATGATTTGGATTATATCTATCACACACATTTTACTCTTAGTATTTATTGTGCATCATTCAATCACAATGACAATAACTCACAACCAACAGATGGGCCTTAAGCTTGTTCCACATCCAGGATGTACTTATAGAAAAGAAAACTAGGTACTCAACTATAGGTGCAAAGCATACCTAATTGCTGGAATGGAAGGCCCTTGAGTTTTCCTGGCTTCATTGGTGAAAACACCGGGTTGATGTTTCTTGGTTTATTGAGATCCTTTCTTTGGAACTAGTACCGCTGAACTGAATGCATTACTTAAATTGGCTCTATATATATATATATATATACAAATTCTTTAGAAATAGATATGAGAAAGATTGGGTCAGTTAATGTAATTTTATATAGTCTATTAATATCTGCATTTACTTTACAGGTCATCAAAGTTACTATTCAATAAAACAGAAAATCTGATAAGAAGTCTTAAACACACTGAAACCAATGAAGAAATAAATGATCCTGATAAAAAACCTGCATGGGTTGATGAAGATGATAAACAATTTGAAGAAAGCACTGCAATAAATGTACAAAAGAATATAAACAAGCCATTGTTTAAGAACAAACTTAAACAAAAATATGAAACATTAGTTGGCACTCCCACTTGGGCCAAATTAAAGCCAAAGGATGCTAATGATGAAATCCTACGCACAGTAGGTCATTTAAGAAACAAGAAAGACAAGAATGCTCTTGGAGAAGAAGTTCTGGATATTAAAAAGCTCACAAGAATGAATGGCTCAACTCGTAATGAAGGTGCAATTATAGCATGTGTTGAGTTCCACCCAACAGCTAGTGTTTCACTTGTGGCTGGAACATCTGGATCTGTTTCCCTTTTCTCCATTGGTCGAGAAACCCACAAGCTTCACAACTTCAGAATTGCTGGATGGAAGTCTATTACCACTGCAGATATATTACCTGATGGATCTGAAGCATACATTTCATCTTCCAAAAGTCACCAGATATGCATATACAATTTTATGAGAGGTGAACCAAAATTAGTTGACCTACCGTCAAGAATTAAGGAACCATCTGATTTCAAACTATCAAGTGATGGCAAATACATAGCTACTTGTGATGGTTTTGATGAAGTATTCATTATTCGCACTGGCTCTTATGAACTTCTGAGATGTTTAAAGCACAACAACAATGTGGTGTCATTGACATTCAGTCATGACAATAAGCAACTGTATTCATTTGGAAGCACTGGCGAAGTTACAGTATGGGATCTGTCCACATATCGACCAGTCAAAAAATTTAATGATAATGGATGTGTTAATGCATCATGCATTTCCACTAGTGTTTGTGGTAAATTTTTAGCTACTGGAAGCAAGGAAGGTATTGTCAACATCTATCAACCATCTGAGGTAACTAGCAAAGATCCATTACCTCATAAAACAATATCAAATCTGAGAACTGCTATCACTCATCTCAAATTCAATCCAACTACTGAAATACTGTCTGTGGCATCTAGAATGTATCCAAATGCTTTGAAAATGGTTCACATTCCATCTTTCCATGTCTTCAAGAATGTTCCAGACCACAGTTTTGATTTGAATAATGTTGTTACAGTGAACTTTTCCCCAAATTGTGGTTTTATGGGATTGGGTAATGATATGGGTTCTGCCTTTTTGTATAGGTTGAAACATTATAAGAATTATTAAACGTATGCTTACCTTATTTTATGTACGTCTTTGATTTATATGACCCCTTGCCGTAAACTTGACCGAGCGAAGCGAGATCTCCAAATCAAGTTGGGACGAATTGGTGTTGTATGACCAGTCAGATTATAATTTTTTTAAACCTTTCCGGAAGACTTGCGAGATTTCAGTTCAGGGCGATACTAGTAGGTATGTACTGAATTATGAGACCTAGTTTTTTGTGCCAATTGGACTATTGCCACTGAAAAGTATACAAGAACACCTGAAAAATCTCAAAGGAGAATTAAAACGTCGCGTCGTACTGACCGTGGTGAAGATAACCTAAGTATCAAATATATTCGAGGAGCTCCTAAGATTGTGGCATCTCATAAAAAAACTACAAGGAACAGAAGCCTCCCGACAACCATAATTTAAGTGTTACTGAAAATGTATCTCATTAGCGGCCCGTCCCGGCTTCGCACAGGTGGACATTTATTTTTTAAACATTTTTTATGGCTGATTTTTTACACCTTGAGTTACATTATTAAGTTTTAGTAGGGATCCCTAATTTTTATAGTAATGAATATAGCCTATGTTACTCAGGGATAATGTAGAATTCTAATGGTAAAAGAATTTTTGTAATTGGACCAGTAGTTTTGAGTTTATTCATTATCACCATTTTCAGCCCGTGTCGACCCACTGCTGGGCATAGGCCTCTCTTTGTTTTTGCCATTCTTCCCGATCCTGTGCCAGTCTGAACCACGTACGACTCACGGTCTTATGGATGTCGTCGACCCATCTCGCTGGTGGACGTCCCCTATTTCGATGCCCAGTTCTCGGCCTCCACTCTGTTAGGGCCTTAGTCCACCTGTCGTCACTACGTCTGGCCAAGTGTCCTGCCCAACTCCACTTGAGCACCAATATTCGCTTGCTGACGTCTTGTACTTTAGTCTGCTTGCGAATTTCGGTATTGGGAACTCGAGCTAAGAGTGTGATGCCGAGCATGGCGCGCTCCACGGCTCTCTGTGCTACACTTATTTTGTACACAGCCTCCTTCGTGAGCCTCCATGTCTCGGCACCATAAGTCATAGTTGGCAGAACACATTGGTTATAGAGACGTGTTTTAAGACATTGTGGAATACGAGTGGATTTTAATGTCAGCTAATTTGCCGAAAGCTGCCCATCCAAGTTGAACACGCCTGATGACTTCCCTCATCTGATACTCCTTGCCAAAAGATAAAACATGCCCAAGATAAACGTATGAGTCGACCATTTGACGACCTCCGTGGCGCAGTGGGCGTATAGCCGGCTGAGACGCATGAGGTAGTGGGTTCGATTCCCACAGCGGAACAAATGTTTGCATGATCTACAAATATTTGTTCCGGGTCTGGATGTTTTTCTCAGCTATCAGGTTCCCATAGTACAAGCTCTGCTTAGTTTGGGGCTAGATAGTGCTGTGTGAAATGTCCATCAACATTTATTTATTTATTTCTAGTTTCTCGTTTCCAACAACGATGTTTGGGACCGAAACTCCAGAAATACTCGACATAACCTTCGTCTTGCCCATATTCATCCTGAGGCCCACTCTAACAGATGCATTATAAAGCTCATTCAACATGGTCTGCAGGTCGTCCATCGTCTCGGCAAACAGAACAAGATCACCAGCGAACCGCAAGTGCGACAGGTAGACACCATTAACATTTATACCGCATTGGTCCCAAGAAAGCGTTTTTACGACGTCTTCTAAGACAGCTGTAAAAATCTTGGGCGAAATCGTGTCTCCCTGTCGCACCCCCCTTTTGATCGATATGGGGTTTATTTTTATTTATTTGTTCATAAAACAATTAACCAATTGTATTTGAAACTACGTTATACATTAAATTATACTAACTATACATTAAAATTTTAAAAATAATCATCATTACATACAAAAACAATCAATAAACCGACACAATTCAAAACACAAGTCACATTAAAAATCACAAAAACAGAACTTAGGTTAAAAAGTCAATTTAAAAAAAACAATGAAAAATGTCATAAATTAATTGAATAAATAAATCATTTTGAATTGCATTGTGACTTGAAATCATCCACTGAATAAAAACACCCTTCCAGCAAAAGCTTTTTTAGCCTAGTCTTAAATAAGATTGGTTAGTTAAGTTATTCGTTATAAACATACAACAATACAAATCTTTTCCTCTTTATAATATTAGTGTAGATAGTGGTGGATAGCTACAACAAAATATTAACTCCCAAACATTTTTATTTAATAACTCTCATAAGTGAATGTACCTAATTCTTTGAAAATAAATATCTTAAACTTGAAGTATCAGTAATTTGGTTAACTGAACTAACAACCAAGACACAGGTACAGAGCAATTCACCCGTGTGGGTTAAAAGTATAAGTAATATAATGAGTATAGTATATAGTATAATGAATCCATTATACTATACTCATCATTATACATACTATATGTTAGGTTATAAGAATAGAATGTGTAGCAAAAAAAAAAACAAATTATCAGATAGTGCATTTATTTTAGTTATTTTAATACTAGTTGCACACAGGTAAACAAAATTAGTTCTACCCAAACAACCAAACCATTTCACCAATTCCATTCATAGAAGTGCCTTATTAAATAATTACGCAAAAAATATGGACTATAGGAGTATTTGTCAATGCAAAACCGCAACAGATAAAACACTGGAATTAAAATAAAGTTATATCACCACCTGCCCCTTATCATGTGTTAGGTACCTACACACGGCTACACATCAAGCGAGGTCAGCTTATACTGGATATGTATAGCTTGATGTGTAGCCGTGTGTACATGCTCCCTAAATATTTAAGAAATGTGAATAAAATGCTGCAACTAGAAGACAACACTATAGTTATTTATTAGGTAGGTACAGTAGGACAACTGGCTAAATGTTTAACACACGAGAAAAATATTTACAGCACTGAAAATCACCTAAAATGGGTAGCATTAGCAAGGCAAATAAAAACCCAAATATTTAGTCAAATTAATTTATTTTATCAGCCCATCTTCTGAAGAAACAAATAGCTTTGAAAATATATTAAGCCGACTAATAGACTAGCTTACGAACGTAACGAAATTCAGCTCTTTCAAACAAAATATTGTGAACATTGAAGATTATTCTAAAACCAAATATATTTTCATCTAGTTTTTCATTAGTATTCAATTTCTGCGGATAAACTCGCGGGTAAAGCTTGTTATAAAGTCCATAAACATTGTCCTGTATTAGCTACATTAAATATTTTATTGCTCAATCCAATCAGTTTAGTCCCAGCAAATACTACAACATCAATTTAAATAACATTTACCAATTCTGTTATTCTGTATTCTGAGGTCATTACAATGTCATAGCGGTGTTAGCACCTCAACGGCTCTTTGCCAACTACTATTTGTCAGAACAACTACATCTAACAAAAAGTTTAAACGAGCTGTCAAGCTTAACATACGTTTTAGTTCAATACGAATCTTGAACATTTGTATTAATTGTAAAATACCTTAAAAATATTAAGTAATACTGCGAATACTACTACTACGTACTTTGATAATGTTTCATTTTTGTGCCGCGATCAATAATTTTATAGGAGTTTATTACTGTTATGCTGAACCGACCGACGGACAGACGCAGAGGTTTCATCAAGCGCTTGGATAGAGTAGTTTCGACAGCGAGCTATTACCAACAACAGCGTTTTACTAAAATTAAACTACAATGAGGTCTGCAGAAAATGCAATATTATAAACGTTTCCTGTGGCTAAAACAACTGTGAGAAAATGGTCACTGGGGATGTCTTACTACTATCCTTCTATGCCCTTTGCACAAATCACATCCAATGCTCTGCCCCCCCCCCCCCCTCCTCCCGCCCTCTATCACACTCCATGCACAGTTGTTACTTAGGTTATATCTTGTATTATTTGTCCAGTTGTATATACACAAAGATATACATACATACTGGCCATTGCCAAATAACCAAACACTATTTTGTTTTATTGATAGCTGATGGTATGATCGAAGAAGGATTTACTATTATTGTGTTTTATCTGTGTTGGTTTTTAATTGTATTTGTGTTTTGTTCAATTGAAACTGTGCTCAAGATTCATAATGAGAACTACAATCCTGCCTCTTCTAAACAGCCATCTAAACTCTCGAATGGTTCGTTCAATGTGTAGATGCTACTTTACCGCGATGTCACTTTAACTAACTGACGCTGACGCCTCGCGTCGGTCGTATCACATCTACGCGAATAAGGCTAGCACAACGATCCCTAAACGTATTTAGCGTCTAAACATGTTTAAATTTGACGTGTTTGTATGATTTGACGACTCCTTTTTAACCACTAAATACGTTTAAGCATCGTTGCGTAAGTCGCAATCCGCCTTTTGGCGATACATTCTAGTTTGTGGTATCAAGCGTGTCGACTAACAAGCTCAAAGGAGTTGGGAGGTTGAAATGATCACATACAGTTCTACGATTTACGTTAGACGCCTCGCCAAATTTCGTTTATCACCGGAAATACTTTATAGATCAGATAGTCTTTATTGCACACCATTATAAATAAACATGTAAAATAAAATACACTTTTAAAGCATAGATACAATGGGCGGCGTTATCGCTAAAAGCGATCCAGCTAATAAGGTATAATAACAGCCAACACTATATACTTCCAAATACTTGGTAAATCGTAGTACTGTACAGAGTGTGTATAGCGTATGTATGATAGGATAGTATGTAGGATAGCAGCTGTCGCGTCCGCTGTAGCAGTGCAGTGTAGCGGTGGCTAACCAGTAGCGCACTGCACGCGGTTCATGCCGGGCGCGTTCTCGTCGTCCTCATCGTACGCCTGGCCGGGGTGTCCGCGACGCCGGCGCGACTCCTGCTCCGGGTCCAGCTCCATCAGCTGGCACTCCTCCGCTAGCTCGGGGATTTCAATCTGTGGGTTCAATCAATTCATTAATATTGCTGGACACAAAGCGCTATCTAGGTCCAAACTAAGCAGAGCTTGTACTATGGGAACCATATAACTGATAGAATACTTAATACTTTTAATATATAGAAAAACATCTAAACCTAGAACAAATATCTGTAGATCATGCAAACATTTGTTCCGCGGCGGGAATCGAACCCGCTACCTCCTGCGTCTCAGCCGCTGCACCACGGAGGTAAATGGTCGTTGATTGTCTATCTCTATCTTCAGCGGTGATAGAAAGCTCTTGTTAGAGTTGAGCTCGCCTTTGTACCTACATAGCTGCTCACAGGCCTCAGTTTCCCCTGCTAGGTTTTCCTACTAGACGATCTTAGGACGTACTAAAAGTATTTCGCTGACTAATATTACTGTCTTATTTACAAATATTCCAAAGAAATTGTCAATCTGGTTTAACAGGAATCTGGAAGGCTCTCGAAGAATTCCCTTCACCAAAAAGTAAAAGTGCTGATAATCTTCGGATCGGCTGAACTGATCTCATCACATCACACATTAACAACCCTAGGTTAAACTAGCTGTCTATTAAAAAAACCGCGTCCGAATCGGTCCATCGGTTTGGGAACTACGATGCCACAGACAGACATAGGCGTCAAATTTATAACACCCCTCTTTTTGCGTTGGGGGTTAAAAAAAGGATTACAAATTATTCTATCATCTCCTAAAATATAATGAAGCCAAATGTTATCAATCAATCGATACTAAAAATAAAGCGATAAACGCACAAACTTCCGCGCGGATACAAAGTACGATTCTTGCAATGAACTAACTACGTAACGCTTCATGCCCTTGTCCGCCCGCGCCCCGCGCCCCGCACTCATTACGAAACTAAATATAAGTTTCCTAGCTACAGCCATAAGCGCACTTACGAAAGTACATCCAATCTTAGATGTATCTAGAAAGTGTCGATAGGTCATCTTTAAATCATAGAGAAGTTGGAAACGCGTCGCCGATTTAAATTAGTAAAACCACACCAATATTATAATTGCGAAAGTTTGTACGTTTATTTATTTGTTTGTTACATAATCACGTCGTAACGGCTGAAACGAATTCGATGAAATTTAGTATGTACGTAGATAACCTGGATTAAGACATAGGCTACTTTTTATGGCATAAATCAGGTTCTATGGGATAAAAATGGGGTGTCAAGTTGCAAGAGCGAGTTTAGCTTTATTTCTAGGTTACCTACACATTTAGTAGTGTAACGCGTACGCAGTCGCTGGCAACAGCTAGTCTATGATATGTTATCACGTTGACCTGACCCGGCATCGCGCATTTTATTTCCATGAAGGAACTTGTGTGTTTTTTGTTTCCATTTATATAAAAATAGCATATTTCTCCAGAATTAAAATCATATCAGCGCCAATCAAAATCAAAAATAATTATCTGTTGCTAGCGTACCTATTAATTTCTCCTTGAGGTAGTATTTTCTGTCCTTGATATGAACTTTAAGAATACCTACTTGCATTTCAATACAAGCAAAATATAAAAAGGAACTCAAGTATGCACAAAGTGAAGTACTACCAATTATTATCTTGTTTTGTTTAAATTCTTTAAATAAAATGAATAAATATTGCTGGACATTTCACACAGCGCTATCTAGCCCCAAACTATGCAGAGCTTGTACTATGGGAACCAGATAACTGATAGAATACATACTTATATACATTTTTTTTTGTAAATACATACTTATATTATATAGAGATACAACCAGACCGGGAACAAATATCTGTAGATCATGCAAACATTTGTTCCGCGGCGAGAATCGAACCCGCTACCTCCTGCGTCTCAGCCGGCTATTCGCCTACTGCACTGCGGAGGTCGTCATTCTTTATTTTTTGTATTGAATTAATTATTAGGCTAGGACATGGCATGGCACGCTTCAAGAGAAATGTAAAGAGGTTACTACAGTGTAGGTAGGGAACGCATCGACAATACCCCGGGTGTTGCCGGTGACCGCTTACCATCAGGTAGGCCGTAAGCCTGTTTCCCCACAAATAACATAATTTCTTATATATAATACTAGCTTCCGCCAGGGGCTTCGTATGCGTTGTTTTTTAATAAAAAGTAGCCCATGTGTTAAATCCAGGTTTCTGCGTACATATAAAATTTCATCGAAATCGGTTCAGCCGTTAGGTACGACATGATTAAGTAACAAACAGTTTAGTTATATGTCTAAACGATAATGAACACTTACCCTAGGCCTAGCCGGCAGGCAGTTTTCCAAAGCGGGAATCACTTCTGGGGGAATGCGTTTGGGGAAATTTACTACGAATTGAATAATTAGCTGTCCCTTATCGAAGGGATTTTTGTACATCGGCATACCTGAAACACAAATTAAATTCTTTAATAATAATAAATATTTTTATAATTAGAACTGGTTTACATAAAGACAAATATAATATAAGAACTCACACATTATATAGGTTACAAAAAGAAAATTCATGAAATACCTACTCAAGGATTATCAAAATCAAACTCTTTTTATTCATTCAAATCACAAGGATCACTTTGAAACGACAATATTACTGCCTGTTCCTTCGCGACCAAACAAGGAAATAAAGGCAAAAAAAAAACAACCCGCCTTGGTTGTTTTTTTTTAAATACATAATAAAAAAAATTACGTCTAAATTTTAACATTTTTTAATGAGTTGGAGCAATTAAAAAAAAAAAAAATATACTTCATAATCATCTAATGGACCATAAGAAAGTGCTTGTGCAATCGCCCGGGGAAATACTACCACTGTACCAAGTATTGCTGCCATGTAGCATTCTTGTGTTTCGGTTTGAAGGGTAATGGTTGCCGGTGTAATTACAGGCATGTGAGACTTTACACCTGGTATGCCTCAAGTTGATGGACGCAGGGCAGTGCATCGTAGGGCACATTTCTAACCCCTCGGTTACACTATGCTCCTGCCAATTCTATTCGCCTTGCCGCGATCAATGCCGCAGGTGGCCAAACACATCCCTCCTCGCGCGATTATACGCTCCATAGGTGTAGATATAGGTACTACATTTCAATAGGTGGGTAGGTGCACTAGCACAGAGAAATAGTATTAGGTTTCTACAGCCTCGTCTCTTTCACGACTAAAATTAACATACCTAGATGTACATTTTGTCCTTTTCCTGTTTTGTTTACTAAATAAATAAAAATAAAATAAAACTCTACCTTTAGACTAGGCAAAACCCTGTGTGATAGGAACCAGCTCAATGTAGTGATGTAGGTATATTGAGCAAAGCCTTAATATGTTAACTCTATACGTCATACGTGATGCTCCTTCCACCGGTGCCTTTAAATCCCGTCTTAAAAAGTGCTTGTTGGAACACGTTTTTATGAGCTGAAGCATCTGTTACTTTTACCAGAATTGTTGTAAATTACATTATTATTTGTAATTATCCAGCTGACTTGTAACAAGGGCTGATTAATGAATTATTTGTATTTATTATGTGGTCTTCTTGTCCCACCTCGAGTGGGCAAACATATGTACTCCTAAAGACGGATAGTGACGCCGAGAAAGGCCTAAAAAGCGCTGGAGCGATGACTTGGACGTCTTCCAAAGAGACTGGCGGGACCTGGCTCTAGACCGTGATAAGCGGCAGGAAGAGGGGGAGGCCTTTGCCCAGCAGTGGAAAAGTACGGGCTAGTAAACAAAACACAAATTTTATTATTTGCATGGTAAATACCTAGTCAGGTCATAAATTCTGTCACATGTTTAATATAAAATAATTGAAACAACTTTATTCATTATGTAACCATTTATATACCAAAATGAACTTAACAAAACATAGATTCTTATGACACTAAAGTTTATTCAAAATGACCTCCGTGATTTTGAATACAGGCCTTCAATCTGCGCGGCCAGTCGTCTATCGCAGCACGAACGAGGTCCATGTCAATATCGGCGGCTGCCTTAATCAAGGATGTCTTGAGTGACTCCAAATTGGGATGAGGCTTTGAGCACGCCTTTTCCTCCAAGTGTTGCCATATCTTGTAATCTAACGGATTCAAATCTGGACTGGAGGAGGGCCAGTCTTCGTGCCGGATGAAGTCGATTTCACGCGCCGCCAGCCAGTCTTGTGTGCTCTTCGCTCTATTAGCTGGCGCCGAATCTTGTTGGAATACCCAGTGCCTGTTATTGAACATGGTATGAGAAACAGGTTCCACAAGGTTCGTCAGGACTGTGTTTTGATACACAACTGCATTCGTTTTTACACCTTTCTCACAAAAATGTACCTCTGTTAAGCCCCAATAAGAAACTCCCAACCATACCATGAGCGAGGATGGAAAATGACCTCGTTGGACACGCGGAATACGGTTGCTCGCTTCTTCACTACTGTGTGCGTACACCTTATCATTTTATTTTTTGTAGCTCTCTTCTACGGTAAAAATTTTTTCATCCGAAAAAAGAATTTCCCGATATTTTTTTCCCGCGTACCGCTTCAACAAAGCGCGGCATCTCTTCAGTCTCAGGTCCATTAGACGAGCATTCAAACGATGTCCTGTTTTTCTTCGATATGCCCGAAGCCCTAAGTCTTCATTTAACACCCTTTTCACCGTGGTTCTGCTTAAACCCATCTGAAGGGCCAACAGTTTCTGCTTACGTTTGGGATTTCTTTGAATTCGCGCCTTCACAGCTTTTATCACTGCTGGAGTCCTAACATACCGAGGGCGACCACTTCTTGACCGGTCATCTACACTAGAGTCTTCATTGTATCGTTTGATGGTGCGATAAACGAATCTTTTGGTTATATTCAAATTTTTCAGTATGTCAAAAATTTGAATTGGCGCGTAACCGCAACGATGCAACGCAATAACTGCAACACGGTCTTCTTTAAGCGTCCACTCCATATTTAAAAATGAGTAAAATTCTAAAAAGTATACATTTTTATTTTCATGAACAATTCTATAAACTTTTTTGTGGCCAGCATTCTAAAAGTAAAGTTTTTACTGTGTGACAATACTTATGACCTGTCTGGGTATAATAATAACTGGCACCTACTAACGTTTAACATTATCACGTAGCGTAGTGACAACGTAGTTAAAACAGTCATGGTTCAAATAAAAGGCATGACTGTTCGGTAAAGGAATCATCAGTTTCATTACGCCAGGATTTATGATTGAAAATACTTTATTGCACTTAACTAAAAGTAAAAAAGCTAACTTAATGTTAACTAAATAACTATGAAGATCATCATGAATTTTGATGAATTATCAGTATTTTCTTAGAGCCAGTACTAATTGATCACTATCAATAATATATACAAGACTTATGTAATGCTAAGTTACTTGATATTTAGCATAATTATAGTAAATATCCTGTTGGTTGTAAAATTTAGTTTATTTAGGAGTTAAAAAGACATTTCCAGCCTGTCTCAACCAGGTCATAATCTATCTATATACCTCTGAACAGACTCTGAACAGCCGTTTATTCCTGAAAACGTAACAAAACCTTTTACATTCGAATTTAATATTGTTTTTTTACTATAATTATATTATATTTTTATTTTCTAGGAAAGATCCTAATACGTATTTAATTTTATGTAGGTAAAGGTAATTATGTAGTTGATTTAATTAGTAATGTAAGTAGACTAACCGAGGTACTTCACCTGTTTTATTTTCCATTTTTATTATCTTTTATTTTTTTATATTTATTTATATTTCTTGTACATAACCTTTATGTAATGTACCTATTATTTAAGTAGACACTTCGCCACCTAGCGAAAGATTGCGGTTCATGTTTGGAACAGAAATAAGACCTACGTAAAACAACAGTTACGCAATAAATGTTTGACTTTGACTTATAAGTTCGGATTTCGGTACGGATTTTCGAGGACAATCAACATTATCGTCACAAAAAAAAACCGGCCAAGTGCGAGTTGGACTCGCGCACGAAGGGTTCCGTACCATTATCTATAAAAACGGCAAAAAAATCGTGTCTCCCACTTCCGCACTCCACTTTAAACATTTATTTTATTGAATATCACAATTTTATACTTATTATTTATTATTTACCTTATTTGAGGTTCGTGCCGATTAAGCTAGTCCTCTAAATTTTATGAGCGCCCATACAACTCAGAGAATTAAATTGGAATCTTAATTGACGTCAACTATGTACATATGTATGGCGACACTCTTTAATTAACTTTTTGGAATTTTTCCTTTATTTGTGCTGCTTTTTGCCAAATTTCGTGATTCTAGGTCAACGGGAACTACCATTATAGGTTTTCGACCCAAAACCTATAGGCTACTTCCGATTGGCCTAGAATTGTCAATTTTGATTAAAAGCAAGGTAAAGAGCAAAGTAAAAAGAAAAGAGAAAATTCCGAAAAATAAAACAAGGTTGAAAATTAAGGTAAATTTTGGTACTTACTTTTCGCGACAATCTAAATTTGCCCATATCTTTTTATCGTGTTGACTTGATTGACCTTGATTTTTATACCAGGTGTATAAAAATCAAGGTCAATCAAGTCAACACGATAAAAAGATATACCTATAGGGACTATAGACCTCAGTATCTGGTATAATTTTCAACTTGCTAGGTCCATCCGTTCCTGAGAAAATCGGTGGTGACACACGGACGGACAGATGGATAAGAGAGTGATCTTATAAGGGTGCCTTTTTTACCTTTTGCGGTACGGAACCATAAAAACCTCCCACGCTTTCGTCTGTTATACAATATCAAATTCGTCCGCTTACGCACCTTCTCATCTATTCAGCTTCCGTTGACGGAGTTGTAATATCCAGTTACATACTTTAAATATGCTAATTTAGCTTTTTGTACGCGCTAGTGTATTAAAATTAGAAACAAATGATAACGGTTCGCACCGGTTCAGTCAGCGCAAGGCTGACCACCCTTTGTGCCCGAACACCTGCACAATGAAAGACTTAAAAACGGCTTCTCCTGACGCCATCAATGTAGCCAAGTACCTATTTAACACGATATAAGTAGAGCTATTGACACGCTCAAAAGAAGAAGAAGCGCATGGCTAAAGAAATAAAAACTAGATATCTTTACACAAATGTTGCCGCTAAGCAATCATTACCGCTTTAAAAAAACCGTTATAAAAGTATAAAGTAGAATAATGCCGCTAAATTAGGATAACCTATTTGGCCAGGTCACACCTATATTGAAAGAAATTGTCGATCGCGTAAAATAGCTAACATATATCCTAACGTAGCAATTTTTATTTTATTTCAACTTTGAGATGGAACTAGCATAGTAGACCTACATGATGTTTAGTGGTAAACATTGCCTGCCTACCTCCATTGCGTCCATCAACTTGAGGCATACGGGTGTGAAGCCTCATGTGTTTCTTTAATTACCCTTCAAACCGAACACACAGTAATGCTGCTTGGCGGCAGAAATAGCTATGGCTATTTTCCATACGGCAAATACATACCTTCGTTCATAACACACTTGACTTCACAATGCTTGGTCACCTCTCCAGGGAGAACCGTTATCACAATATCCCTGTCGTCCAGGGTCCGAATCACCTTTTGGAACCCACAGAGAGATTCCACCAGCTCAATGTTCAGCTGGATAATGAGATCATTGCCAGATCGCTTGTACACCTGGAATAATAACACAATTATTATAATGGATTACCACACTCATATTATAAATACGAAAGTTTAAATGTTTGTTTGTTATTATTCAATCACGTCGAAACGGCTGAACCAATTTCGATTAAATTTGACGAACGAACGTAGATTATAACCTGGATTAACACATAGGTTACTTTTAATCCCATAAATCAATTCCCATGGGATGGAAATGGGATGTCAACGTTTCTATATGTATATTTGCACCCAAGAACAACGCGGGCGAAGCCGCTGGCAACAGCTAGTATTCAAAAATTAAGAAAGTTAATTTAGAAAATCTGGCTAAGAAACATTTTAAAAAACAAAATATTTGGTAAAGCGCGTTTCGGACCAGGCGAAGTGAAGGGTTCCGCAGTCAATACCTACGCTTTTAAAGCTTTATATTTCGTAATCGGACAAGTTATTTAGTTTTTATTTCATAATTTACTAAAAGGTATCATCATATCAAATTTCAGGTGTCAGCACTAATAGTTTGCGAGTATAACGGCTGCAAAGAGTCGGCCGGACGGAGATGGCTAAACTGGGTTCCTAAAACTCGTATTAAAGAATGGAATAGAATAATCATTTATTTGGCACACACAAAATGACACATGAAATAGTTTAAAGGAACAGTAGATACAATTGAATCCAATAAAACAAGTTCGACTCGTGTGTCTGCGTACCAAAATGTCGTTCAGCTCAGCATAATGTTGGATGTTCAGCACCTAAAATGATGATTTTCAGGTGAAACCAGAAAAAGCTTGCGTTTCCGATTTTCAACTACAATGCTATGGATAGATAGACACAAGGGTTCTACACATTAAAACCCACCGTGCGTATCTTTGTTACCGCACAACTCCGACATTTCTCAGCCGATTTGAAAAATTCTTTTTTTATTTGAAAGGATATACTTTCAGATTTCTTGGTCCCATAGAAATTTCATCAAAATCGGTAAAGTAGTTTTGTATTTACTGTTATCTGAAGTCGGTTATATTTTTGTTAAAAAGTTACTTATTTTGAAATAATCGTGGCGGCGAGTTGCGCTCGGCTCGTTCAGTTGCCGCACGCTCCGGGTCGTACCAACTCGTAAATAAAGTGTAGCATCATACTTACATCATTTTCCTTCTCGTCCAGAACAATAATGAGATCTCCGGCCTCGAGATCGGGCTCCTGATCGCCCTCGCCACTGAACACGATCTTCTGTCCGTCGGTCATGCCTTTATCCACATGTACCTCGATGATTTTACGATCGCGCACTGTCTTCCGGCCCTGTTGGAAGGTTTCACTAGGTCAATGGGAGTGGTTATACACAAAATATATTATTTAAGTAAAGTGGACTGCTCGGATTGCAATGCAGTAGTCGAGATTTGTATATAATTTATGTGTGATATTGATATCTAGTATTGTGGGATTGCAAGGGATGCGACCCCACAATACTAGGGAGGAGGCACTTGTATCTAAATGCCGATTACTATTATCTAGTACCTATACCATATTGCGCTAAAACCAGAGCAAACGTTGACCACATTGCAGAGTTCCCTCTATGAAATCCTTCCTCCTGAAATCCCTCGTCCTACCTCCTTTAAATGTTTATTAACCCTTACCTTCTCCCCTTTAATTAATTATATTTTATGTAAATTTATAAATGATAACAACATTAGGTTGTAAATGTATGTATTACTTACTAGCTCACTAACCCACATTATCTATGGTACTAGTGGTTCGCCCCGAACTGAGATCTCGCGAGTCTCCCAAAACACAAAAAATATTCTTAGGCGACTCGCGCAACTATGCCTAAACGTATTTAGTGGCTAAATATGATTTAAGGAGTTGTCAAATCATACAAATACGTAAAATTTAAATACATATGTTTAGTCGCTAAGTTTAGGGATCGTTGTGCAAGCCGGCCTTAATCTTTGACTAATAAATTAGTGCCACGAAAAGCAACTAAATTATTTGACCCACAGTTTCATTCAAATTACAGGTAACGGGAGTTCATGCAATTGGATCCTCTTTTTTGGGGTACAAATTGCAGTTATTTTGGATTTCAGACTTTGGCCTATATTTGTGTTACTAAAGCTACACGCATACCAAATTTGCACTGTGGGGTCACTGGTGTACCCTGTGAAATTTGTCAGTGTAGTTTTTTTATCATGGATAATAAATAACTCAAAAAAAAAAAGAAAAAATTTACGAGAAATAAAAACGGAGTCTAAATGTAATAATAAATACCTTTCATTTGACGTCACACTTGATAGCCTCATTTTCATTTTTTTTACCCCTCTTGAACCTCAATATCTCAACAACCCCCCAACATTTTTAGCTCTCTTAGTCACACCAAAATTGTGCCATAACTACCTATCTATGTATTCATTTTCACGATGATCGGATCAACGTTACGGAAGTTATCCTCGGACAAACATACATATATACCTACACATACATACAACGGCGATTTGCCCAAGTTGATTTAGAAATCTCACTTCGCTCGATCAACTAACATTGTGCTGTTTTTTTATGTTGTGTTGTCTCTTTTGTTTTAGAGTTATCAAATGTTTTTCAAAATTCAGAAATTAAGTACACTATTTCCTAATAAGTTTTTGAAGATATCGTGACATTGACATTGGCGGCATTGTGACACTCCCTAGTCACAATAGCCACAAACAAGAACTGAACTGAAATCAGAGTAACGGTGGATGGAGAAAGCTAGCATACGTCCAAGAGCACATCTACCTGGGCCAAGTAGCCTCCTTCGACTCAAGCCAGGATAAGGAAATCGCTCGGCGAACCGAGAAGACATTACGGCAGACCAAAGAAAAGATGGAGGGACGAGCTCACTAATTTCCGAGCAGATTGGACCATCTTAGCGCCTAAAAGAAGTTTCTGGAATTCTGGATGAAGTTCTGGAAAGGAAGCCCTTTGTCCAGCAGTGGGACACCGTGGGCTGATGATAATAACAGTATACCATATTATTTTCTCCTTTTTAAACCCATAATGTTAACAAAGAAATGACACCATCAAAAAATTAGAGAATATTCCTTTGACGACTTTGACTGACTCTGTGGCATAGGGGGCGAATACCCGCCTGAGACGCACGAGGTTGTGGGTTCGATTCCCGCTACGGGACAAATGTTTGCATGGTTTACAGATAGGGTAGGGCAGTTCTGGGTAAGGGTATTTTTCTATAATAAATGTGTTTAAAAAATTTAAAAATGGTTTCCATAGCTTTGCTTAGTTTTGGGCTAGATAGTGCTGTGTGAAATGTCTAGCTATATTTATTTAGTAACAAAAAAAAATTGTGTTAGGAACTGTACCTGGCAGAACTTGCAGCGGTCCTTAGGGTCAATGATCTCTCTTTGTCCACGGCATTCACTGCAGACCGTCTGAATCTGCTGGATCATGCCCGGTGCCAGCTGCTGGATTTGAACCTGCATACCTGTGCCTCGGCAGGTCGGACAAGTCAGGACTGAGCCCTAAAACCATAAATTAATGTTGTGCTTGAGTTTATCAACAATAGCTTAATGCTCTACTCTACAATAAAAAGTTGTCTATTGTGATTGTGATTACAATAGATTTGTAACTCACAAAGTAAATTTAAAGTATGTTATACAAAGTAGGTGAAGTATATCCTTATCTGGATAGGCTTGACCATTTATTAAAATACAATATGCTTTAAAAATCTAACTTCAGTTTACCTTTAAATTTGTATCTAATCTATACAAAAAAACTGGAAGTGTAAAATCAAACAACAGAAATTAACATACAATGTACTAATTTAGATACCTTCTTCCCACCACGGCCTTCACATTTATCGCAAATTATATTTTTCATAAGTGACAGTTTCCTGACAGCTCCTCGGTAAAGCTCCTCCAGCGTGACCGACAGCTGGTGAATAACGTCCTTCCCCTTGCGTTCACGGCCGCGTCTCCTGCCTCCACTGAAGCCACCACCAAAGAACATGTCAAAGAGGTCCATTGGGGAAGAGGATTGGCCATCCTTGAGTGCTTGTTCACCACCTGACCAAAAGTTTAGTTTGTTACACAAGATTTTCTGGGGCATTGATAAAGACATTGACAAGGTTTGACTGAAAAGTTTGTTTTTTTCCAATTGTACCAAAATAATTTGCATTTATTTATTCAAATAAACGTTATATAGGCAACACTATACTTAAGCACGGGAAAACTCAATGTTAGAATCGGTGTGCTAAGAGACGATTGAGTCGCTACATATAAATATAAATTTTAAATTTCTTATAATATAATTATTCTGTGCCTTAATTATCCAGCTAAGTGTCATCTAATGCTTGCAATTAAATTATTTCAAAGTATGTGTATGCATAAGTAAGGCAGCAGGAATTAGGCATTTTCTTACAACAAAGGCTGTCATGTGTTACTATTTTGTTTGAGTTGTCTTCTAAAACATGTGAGTCGGTTTATCAATATGTAGAATGATCGTGAAGGTTAAGTATATAAAATTCTAAGATGTAAATCCATAACTTGTCTAAGTGCATGTTACCATGTCAAAAGATGAATAAATGATGAGTATGAACAACAAAGCAGTAGTATTCTAAGCAAAACACCGCAGCTAGTTTAATCATTATCCATTTATTTTGATTAATTAAACTTGTATTTCACTAACCATAAATATTTTCTATAGTTATTTTATAAAATTAGGATACCTATTACCTTTTATCATAATTATTCATAATGAATAAATAATTTTCATATATATTCAATAATAATATTATTTATTTAAGATAAATGCCAATAGGTTGCGTGTTGCAATTGATTCTAACAAGTTGCATCAATATAAAAACGCATCTATTTTTTCAAGTCAATGTAATCATACCTTGGTCATAGATTTTCCTCTTTTCTGGAGTTGAGAGTACTTCATACGCCTGTGAAATTTGTTTGAACCTTTCGCCTTCATTTGGATTTTTATCAGGGTGGTATTTTAGAGCAAGTTTCCTGTAGGCTTTTTTCAGTTCATCTGATGTGCAACTGGGCTTGACGCCCAGAATGTCGTAAAAAGTTGTCTCCTTCACCATATTTTAGGCTTGATTTACTAAAACAAAACAAACAAGCGTAACTGTAAATCATTTCTATATAACTTAGCCGTAGAGGTAGGTACCTACCTACTAGAAAATTCTAGAGTAATCAAGCGGCGATCAACTGATTATTTACCTAGAAGAACATTGCAATACAAATTACTCTACAGGAATATAAATGGGCAAAACGCCTTATAAATTCAAAGGACACGCTTTCTTCTTGGTATCCCTGGTACAAAATCTATGTAGACGGGATAGAGTGGATGCACGTCTATTTCTTTCACAACTTAGGTGACTGTAACAGAAATAATGATTACAGTTAAAGTAATACATTTTCTGCATTTTAGAGGAACTCTTACGGAGCATAATATCATTTTCCCATCATTTATAGTGGTTTTCCGTCTAACGAAGACAGACACCATTTTATAAAAAACTTACCCAATCAATAAAATTAGACTATCAAAACCACAAAAATTGAGTTAATTACAAATATGTGTTTTACACGAACAATTAACTCAGAATTTCTGCACACAGTATTTTATTTCAGAACACGTTGTACGACAATGGAAAAACCACACGAATACACGCGCTCGATGACGATTATTGACCGGACAGTTGACTGACTGACTGAAGTTGAAGAAAATTATTTTCGTTCGACCGAATCGAAAACGTGTAGGTTCGAGAAACTTCTATACCCCCACCACAATGTCTATAGCCTAAATAATTTACGTTGAAATTAGTTAATTCTCATCTCTCTTTCATAGGGCGTAAAAACCCCTTTATCAAAAAGAGAACAAAACTAGAAAACAAGACATTTTGTCACCACCGGTTTCTAAGTCTGTCTCTTTCTTTCCTGTTTCTTTTTCTTTCCCTCTTACCCACAGAGAAATAAGTTGTGACCATGGACAATACACACATAAGTGAAGTCTTTGGTTGCGACATACGATGCATGTCTATGCCCAGCAGCGGGGTTACTGTGTAAAAAATCCAAGTTCGATTTTTCTGACAGATTTCGACTTTGACAATCATTTCGAGGATCAACTGTCAAATTCGCATTGTGTAAGGGCCTATCAAAACGAAAGCGAGATGAACGAACGAAACACCTTGAAAACAGCCTTTTGTAGCATTATTTTGAATTGCTTAAGAATTATCTAGCTTCATTGACATCCGTTCAACGAATGAAATGTCAAACGAAGCAGGGATCTTCCGACTTGCCTCTTTGAATCCAAATTGTAGAAAATATGTTATAAATTATTCGATTGCTTACCTATTCTTAGTTTAATCTGTTTTATTTGCTCCAATATACCAAGTGGTGTACATTTATAATGCAGTTACATAATTTTTCAGCCAAACTCGAAATTAAATGCGGCATAACATGTAAGCCTAATATTTACTTGTTTGATATAAATTTGTTGCCTTTATAATCAAGGGAAGTCCTACTTATTTTGACTATATATTCTTGTCATATCCAATAATATGACAAAACGCTGTTTGTCTATTTATTAGTACCTATTCAAATTTAATAAATAAACTTTTGTTGTTTAATTTATATGAAAATAATGGCATTTCCAGTTACTGTTACCTACCCAGATCGTAAGACACGAGTACCTAAGTAAGTTAGGAGAGACTAGCATCCGTAACTATTTCATCAAAATTACCTAAGAAATGTATGTAAACAAACCATACTTAACCTCAAAGTAAAGTATTAACAAGTTTTTTTTTTGCAGACTTACCTATACAAAAAATGGTATTTCCTGGAGTAGTCTGGTGCATTGACGACACTCATGTGGCTATAGTGTAAGTAAACATATCTTTGTGTCAGTATTTACTAAATGTTAGTTAATAAAAAAATAATGTATAGCGCTGCATTGGTGTTATAAACAAGTGGTTCCCCCTGAACTGAGATCTTGCGAGTCTCTTAAAAAAATATTATTAGTATTTACTAAATGTTAATTAATGAAAATTTGGTGTAGAGCGCTGCATTGGTGTTCTAAATAAGTGGTTCGCCCTGAACTGAGATCTTGCGAGTCTCTTAAAAAAATATTATTCTTAGGGTGTCTTACGCAACACTGCCTAAACATATTTAGTGGCTAAATATGATTTAAGAAAATGTCAAATCATACAAATACCTCAAATTTAATCATGTTTAGTCGCTAAATACCTTTAGGGATAGTTGTGCAAGCTGACTTTAATCTTTGACTAATAAATTTTAATAGTGCCACGAAATGCACAACCAATTAACATAACCTACAGTTTCATTCAAATTACAAGTAACGGGAGTTCATGTTAATTAGACTGACTGACTGCGCTGGAGATGGAGAGTAATATTTTTATTGGAAAGCCAAGCGTGCGATGCCAGCTAGTTATTTATATTAGGATATACCTACCCTTACATGCAATAGTTTGGATGGTGTGGGTTCAAATCCTGCCTGTGCACCAAAGGACATTTTTAACTTATGTTTGTGTGATTAATGTACGCACTTATTTGTTTTTAATGTTGTTTCAGAATCAAAATAAAATAATTTTGCAAAACATGTCTACTGGAATTGTAATTTAAGTGAAATTGAACTGTCAGATGACCCGACACTTGATCAAAATCTGTCTCAGGGTGCTATAGTGCTCTACAGAAATCGGCCGAAAAACATAGTGTGACTATCAAATGGACTAAAGTGCACGGTTCCAGATACAGACTGAGAATGAATTCCGAAAAGGAGCTCCAGAAAGACTGGGAACATAGAGCCAACTGCAAGCAAACAAAAACAATGCTTTTGGCAAAAACAGAAAAACAACAAACACTTTGTTAAAGAACAAACGCGAAGATCTAAGGATGATGATGGGAATCATCACGAGACACTACGAACTTAATCATCGCCTTCTGAAGACTAGAGCCACGGACAGTGGGCTTTGTACAGATGCCTTCGAGAGGAAGAGACTGTGGAGCATGGGTTACTCCACTGCACTGCCACAAACGATGCAAGACAGAACGGGTTATCGAATCCTCATCCTCCACCAACACCGCTACTACATCAACATCCATGGAAACCCTTAAAAGCTGCTGCCACCAACACAAAATCCTACTTTGTTAGTTATTTTAAAGAGTTAGGATGGCTTGGGTTATGTTAGAAGGGGGGTAATACACAATACACCCCAATGCAGGATGTCATTGTAATCTCTTATTCCCCCTACCCTAGAATTAGATTGAATGGATCCTGGTTTTGTCCATAATAGGCTGAACACCAATGTTTATTCATGTGTACTTACCCAAAAGCTTTATAATATTACCTTTATCTACCTAAGTAATTATGTGATGTTGTATTAGTGTAGCTTACTAAATATCATAACTTTACAAATAAAAATTTCTAAATTTCAGTTGTATATTTCTTACATACACTTTTGCAATGAGGTAGGTCTACTTATTGAATAATTATAGTATTTTATTTAATACATTAAATGTATGATTTTTTAATACCTACCTACACACACAAGATTTTTTATAAAATTTAGTATAAAAAGCTTTTGTCCATAGTTTTAACTGTAACTATATGTCACCTTTATTTACCTACCACACTAATATTATAAATGTGAAAGTTTCGATGTTTGTTTCATCAACAATGAAAGATCAATCTCATTAAATTTTCTACTAAATGTTTGCCTAGTTCTATAATCAATAAACCCGAGTAAAACAACATAAAGGAGTATATAATTATTTGTATATTAATGAGATATCATTCCCAAGGCAGAAGGTATGATCCTTGTTAGATCTCCAAGCATGAACAAACATATGAAGCCCCACTGCAAGAGCTTGGTTCTCTTCCAGGAGTTCCACAAGTTCATAGTCCATATCAATTTGTTGGGCTGGCATGCTGAAAAATATTACATGATTACCATACTGTTAAGTACATATTTTATTGGTATAATGCTGACAAAAATTACTAAATCCGTAAGTTAGGTACTTCACAAGTCAGCATCATAACAGCCATAGGATGTCCACTGCTGAAAAGGCTTCTTCCTGTACTCTCCACTTAAAAACCCTTTCTGCCCCAACGGCCGTCTATTCCAAGGAATATAGTACGTCTATTCTTTGATTTCTTCAAGTAATTTGCCCGCATACACATAGTAAGCACATCTCACATAGTAAGTGCAAAACCTCTGCTTTAACAATGATATATTTTTGTTTTAAAATTTAAATGTGTCTAATGATCTCCATATATTGGCTTTTATCTGAGTCAATCTCGTAAATAAACTTTGCAAGTTTTTATGATGAGCTGAAAAATAAAATGTAAACAAAGAAGCAGTGTTGCCAATGTAAATTTCTTGGTTTCCTGATATTTGCCGCTGATTGAGTCCCCGAAATGATAGCAATTAAGAATAAAACCCTGTTTCATACTAAATGTTGTGTAATCAGTAACAAAATAACATTGGAATGATTACTAAATAAAATCTTTTACAATTTGGTACCTACATACTTTCAACATTGTTTTCCTCCCTTTCGCTCTATGCGTTATCCGGTTTCGTTTGAATTTTATTGATCTCCCCTTTTTGGCTATCTCTTGTTTGGCATGCAATAAAGCTATAATAGATGGCTCGAATCGACTCAGATTTTAGTAATTTGCAGTGCTCTCCCCGCTCTAGATACCGATTCCCCACAAATCGGGGAAATTCCCCGCAATTGGCAGCACTGAAAAAAAAATTGCCACAGAACTCATAATAAATCCTATACTGAAAAATACTCTTTGTAAGTAAACGCAATAATGTGGAGAATCTTTTTTGCAGGTTATTTGATGAAAACGCAATGAATAACCAGTGAAAGGGGAACTAATTTATCTAGTTCAAGCTAGTCAATATTATTAGTTATTTTATTATATTACTATATGGCTTATTAGCATAATGCTAAAACGTGCTATAGTATAGCATCGAGTAAAGCACATACGAAACGTCATTGATTGAAATGACTCGACTTTGCTTCAATACCAAAGCATTCGGTCCATTCAGCATTTGTTACCATTCGGTCCGATTATGATGCAGAGGAAAATCCTTACACGGTCGCTAATCTCGTAATCACGTTGAAAAAATCGATCTTCGATTTTTTGACATCATGTTTTTGTTTTGGAATTAGACAATAAGGCCGCAGATGCTGGTAGAATGAATGCAATGGGAACAAGTGTTTATTTTTGACACATGACAGTAACTGTAACAATTATTTTGATTTGTTAACCGTTTTGAAAAGCTGTCAAGTGTCAAACTGATAACGCTAAATAAATTGATAACGCTCGCTCGTGCAATGCAAACCGTGCTTCTTGTGTGATCACAAAGACGCAGCGAGCAGCACATTTTATTTTTAGTCACTTTCTAAACTGAACTTGGAGGTGTCGTGTGCACATAAATATACATCGTTTCTTCGATTTTATCATCAATTATAACCATGGCAGAGAAGCAAATAAAAAACAGAGTTTGCATTATTGGTTCTGGAAACTGGTAAGGCTGCTACATTGTTTTACCTAACTGGTTTGGATTGATAATGAGCATTTTGTTGTGTTTATTCGTGATAAATTTTCTGTGACCTTTACGTATCGGAATTATGATGATATAACAAGTGCAGATTTACTGTGTGTAAAAAGTGCCTTCAAACTGAGAATCCTTTTAATTTTTTTAAACAAGGGGATCCGCAATTGCAAAAATTGTTGGCCGCAATGCCGCTAGACTGCCTAACTTCGAAGACAAGGTCACAATGTGGGTGTATGAAGAAATGATTGAAGGAAAAAAACTAACCGAGATCATCAATGAAACCCATGAGAATGTAAAATATTTACCTGGACATAAACTCCCTGAGAATGTTGTAAGTACAAATCTACTATGATTCATATTAAATTATTGTATCACCTCTAACATTTTGTGTGTTACCTTATTAACCTACCTTATTTTAAAACAATTTTCCTAAAAACCTACTTTTTATGTATGTCATGCTTATAAATGTTCATGTAATTACCAAAGATACCTTACTTTATATTTTGTAAAAGTAAGTAACTTGTAAAATAACTACATTCACACACACCTAAACTGATTGTTTTATTATAAATAAAACATCTGCTTTCAGCACATAACCAGTAACCATGAAATGTGTGTTATGTGTGCACTCTATTTTTGTCTCACTTCCTTACGGGAGCTACATGATTGCCAATGCCACCTCTCGCTCATTGCCACTTATATAATGCACTATGTACAATGTACAGATGTTAAAAGATTATTTACTACTCCTATAATCCGATTAGATAGATAGACCTAACTTTTTATCACAATAAATGTACACATAGCACAATTAAAAAACAATATAAAAAGAACAATACATTTAAACTAAAAACAATAAAAATGCACAATGCACTCTTATTGTTCTCATGGGTAGGTACTTACTTTCATTTAAGAATACACAAATATTTCCCATCTTCTTCAAAGCATTAACAAACACAGAGCTGAATTGCTCATCAGTTAAATCCAGAAAAAAAAATACCAAAGCTGCATTGCATAACCTCTGTCTTTGTTATGTATTATTAATTAATTAGAGGGATGATTAATTAGTTTGAACTGAGACTCTTTTGTCAATTTTTTCAGACAGTAAAAGAAATCAGGATGCGATATAAGTAATAAATATTTAATCCAATGTTGTCTCAGTCAACTTTTTGAGATGATTTTAAAAATCTTGGAATTTTCCGTATGTGTTCAGATAACACTATAAATAAAATACTAGTGGTCTCAGTGATGTTATTGTTGGCATAGAATATTAAAGACTACAGAATTAGCATAGATACCTACCCTACTCCTCTATTAACATGCTATTGATTAAAATCTATGTTACACATTCCATCATTACAGATAAAAATATTTGTGTTACATATGTAATTTGTACTATCTGGTAATGGTACCTTTTATTGACTGAAGCAAAACCTCAAGGCAAGTCACTTTCACTGTATTAAAATGGTTAGTTAATACAGTAGTAAGATTTATAATACGATTTTCGATATCGCAAATTTTATTCATCAAGAAAAATACTTCACTTAAAATATTGCGTATCAACCAGCTCTCGCCAGTTCAGTTTCACCATGAGCGGTGTTATCTCGATCTTGACGGTTTATTAATGAGTTAGGTACCCGCTGTCTTAGGTAATGCTACAATGTACATCTACTTACACCTACTTAATGTAGGTAATTACGCACAACATCTTGAAGGTCAGTTTATGTAGTGTAGACTGGTAGCTGCAAAACCGATGATGTACCTAACAATTTAAAATGTGCAAAGAACACCCTAGCCTTGTCAATAAAATAATTTTATCAAACCGTTTCTACCATTCAGGAATACCTGATGATACTCTTATAATAAGTGGCACCCAAGCTTAGGTATCTTAGTTGTGAATCTGCTACATAGTTGGATTAAGTATCACTTTTGTTAGAATATTCTAGTTGAACTTTGTACGCTAAGATAACTTGTCTAATTTGTCAATCTATGCCAAATTAATGCAGTTTTGTGTATAGTAGTTGGTAGATACTAGAAGCACATGCTCTACATTTCCAGCTAGGTACATAAACTGAATTAAATATGTGACACATATTATACACGCCTTATACTCTTTATTTCCTGACAGGTCGCCGTCCCAGAAGTGGTCGATGCGGCGAAAGACGCCGATCTCCTTATCTTCGTCGTCCCTCACCAGTTCGTCAGGACTCTATGCTCCACACTCCTCGGCAAGATTAAACCGACCGCGGCTGCGTTGTCACTTATCAAGGTAACCGACTGAACATCTACCTACCTAATGGTCACTATGGATGGACATGTCGAAATAGCTGCTGGTATTTAAACATATAAGTACCTACGTTTATAAATCCACAAAATGAGAACTCCGATTGACTTAAATTTGATAAAATTCTGCTTCTAAGTTAATTGGGAATTTAAGCTGCAGCTGTTGCATCTCTTAAATTCGTGACTATTTTCACTCTTAACCTTATTAATATGAACTTAAATACGGCCAAATTGATGTAATAATTGTTTATGGCTCAGAATAACTGAAGTTTGTGGTTTATTTTCTTTTAGGGGTTCGACATCGCGGAAGGCGGCGGTATCGACCTAATCTCTCACATTATCACCAGGTGTCTCAAGATCCCCTGTGCGGTATTGATGGGAGCTAACATTGCTTCTGAGGTAACTCTACCACCAAGTATACCTACATACTTTCAACAGACCAGATTTTAGACTCAATCCTATCATTTGTCAGCTTATCTAAAGGGAGTGTAGAAGGCTCCATTACTGTAAATACATTATACCTAATTCTTTACAGTTTCTAGATATGAAATACGAGTATAATAATAAAAATAAAATAAATATTGCTGGACATTTCACACAGCGAAACTAAGCAGAGCTTGTACTATGGGAACCAGATAAGTGATGGAATACATATATACATTTTTTTTTGTAAATACATACTTATAATACCTACCTATATAGAGAAAAAACCAGACCCGGAACAATTATCTGTAGATCATGCAAACATTTGTTTCGCGGCGGGAATCAAACACACAACATCTTGCGTCTCAGACGGCTATTCGCCCACTGCGCTACGGAGGTCAGAGTATGTACTGTGTAAGTACGAGTATATGCTATCATGCTGATGCGTTTGTAAGTTTTATTGAAAACTATATTATTATACCGTATTTATATCTAATATAAATACGGGATTTATCACGTACCTACTATTTTAGCGATGTTACTTACGACTGACAAAGTTTCGGTTCAATTCGTGAATCTGGGTGAGTGCGATCCGCTCCACACTGCACTCTATAAGTAGTCTAGTTTAATAATCCCTACATCACAAATCAGCTTCAATTGGATAATTGAGGCTGATTATGATTTAATATCTAGTTCAGTTTGAAGCTATCCTACATGTTATAATTTGTTTAGGTAGGAGCAACGCGATTTGATGTACATTTTGGAGCTAAAACTTAAAAATGTATCCCAGAATAGTGCGTTCAGAAACACTCGATATTCACCAAAAAGGATTTATACCTACCTACTAGTTTGAAATCACGTATTGCTATTTGAACCTTCATGCTTGACCCACACATTCAAACGCAACTTATAAGTTATAGTTAATAAAGTAAAAAAATGTTTAATTGAAAAGGTGGCAGAGGAAAAGTTCTGCGAAACAACAATCGGGTGTCGTGATGTGATACTGGCTCCCACGTTGCGTGACATCATCCAGACTGAGTACTTCAGAGTCGTGGTTGTGGACGATGAAGACGCTGTCGAAATCTGTGGTGCTCTGAAGGTATGTTACATTATTCAAGATCATTTAGTTAGATGATGATATTATTTTGTGTTATTTTAGATAATCTTTTGTCTGTTGTAATATTATGTGAAATTCAGTTGAATGCATAAGAATCATCTTGTAGAGGTAATTAGATACTTCAACCAACTTCGATGTGAAATGTTTATAAACAAACCTAGTCTCCTTATAATTTTCCTCAATCAATAACTGATTTCTTTTGAAGTATGTCTTGAAACCAATATGATAAGGTATATGTATAAGTTACAGGAACTATTATGTATCTTTCGTAGTTCACACTTCTTAAAAACTGAACCTATTTAAATTATTTAAAAGAACATAGTCGCGGTCGGTGCTGGTTTCGTAGACGGCCTTGGTTTTGGAGATAACACGAAAGCAGCGGTTATCCGACTCGGCCTCATGGAGATGATCAAGTTCGTCGATGTCTTCTACCCAGGAAGCAAGCTCAGCACATTCTTTGAGTCTTGCGGGGTCGCTGACCTTATCACGACTTGTTATGGTGAGTTTAGTTACTCTTGTTTTATCTACGTTAGTTTTAATCGTGTAGCGAATAGGTATCGTCTTACGTAACGTCGTATGTGATATAAAGGTTTAGAAAGTTGAAAATAATGTGGTTAGGCTGTGGTTTCCTTGGGCGAAGGGCTCTACTTCGTAAATTATTTAGGTAACTGTTTCTGAATATTGAATTCTCTAAATCAACTTGGGCAAATCGGCGTTGTATGTACTGTAATGTTTGTTTGTCCGAGGATAATTTTCGAAGCGTTCATCCGATCATCGCGAAATTTTGTATATAGGTAGGAAGTGGGCACAATTTTGGTGTGGCTAAATGAGCTAAAAATGTGGGGGGTTGTTGAGATATTGGGATTCAAGAGGGGTAAATAAAACAAAATGGGAGTATTCGGTCAAGTGGCACATCTAATAAAAGTTTTTTGTGTGTACATTTCGACCCCGTATTATTTTTAGTTTTAAACTTTGTACTTTTTAAGTTATTAGCCATAATAAAAACTGAATTTTGACAAAATTCACAAGGTACACCAGTGACCCCACAGTACTGAAATTTGGCATGCCTGTAGCTTAAGTGACACAAATATAGGGAAAAGTCTGAAATCCAGAATAAAAGCAATTTCTACCCCTCAAAAAAGTAACCACATTAACATGAACCTTGCTTCGATGACGGGTTTGTTGTTATCCGCGTGCATGTGTTGCGTTCGCACGCCATTAGATAACACCATCAAATATTGTAACGAATGCATATTTTTAAGATTTACATACTTTTGACCAGAAACCACGTTATTGAGAACCTGGTGTCTGGATAAACCTAGTATAGGTTTTAAGACATCATAGAATTAATGTGTAACCAGCTTTTTAAATCTGATAATAAACAAATAAATAAAATGAACTCTCGTTATCTGTAATTTGAATGAAATTGTAGGTCAGGTAAGTTTGTTAAGCATTTCGGGGCATTATTTTGATAGTCAAAGATTACAAATAATATTTTTATTTGTTTTTATGGGAGACTCGCGAGATCTCAGTTCGGGCCGAACCACTAGTTATTATATTTTTGTGTTTCCTGCAGCTATTTGTGTACTTATTATAAAGTGAAGTACTTACCTCAGAAATTACTAAACGATTATGCGGTTACCTAAGTGTAGTGTAGTAATGACATCGTTTACAAATCGTTGGTTAAAATAACAAGGACATTTTGTATAATGACAACGCGATTAAATTCCTGCACCGCAAACCTAGTTAAACTACACTACACTCATGTCTGTCACTGTCAAGGCTCAAACAGGGTACCTACCATTAGCTCAGAAATATTTAGTTATGTAATATGAGGTATTGCTTTTCTACTCAATGGGTCATGTAGATTAAATTTGTTGTAGATAATATTTACAGAACAGTAATTAATAAATTCAAAGTGCAGACTACGGTAATAATTAAATGAGGTTAATGATACTGTGGGCATTGAACCATTACTTAATGATATTCAACACAAAAGTCACAACGTCTACAAAACAAAAGCATGCTTTTTATTTACGTTTCACATGTCTTAGGAAATTTACTTCTCATCGATTAGATATGTAGGCGACTTAGGCTTAAGAGTTAATTAACAATTTTAGCAGATGAAGTCCATGGCCAAACTGATTTTAAGCGGATATCACTGCCTATAACAATTGCACTACCCCACAGGTTACGCCTAACTAAGACTTGGCCTACATGGCATTGCTTGTTTGTTACCTACTGTAACTATCAGTTTTTTCCAAGTAAGTACCTATTTTGTCTCAAATTGAAACTCCTGACTGACTGAAACTCCAACTGAAATTGAAATTGATTCTAAATGACCGAACTTTCAATTTATAAATCTCAAAATGTTAATCACTACCTAAATATGTCGCTGCTTCTTTGGTAGCATGTTAATTATTAAAGAATCAGAATGAATTGGATTCTTTATCACTTGAACAATGAAAGTTATAAATACCTAAGCATAATCACCATAATGATACATTATTATTGCATTTTACGACTAACAAATCTGATTTCAAATAGTATACATATTTTATTGCGTAATTATTTAGAGCTAACCTCTAAATTATTTTGCAAACACTACAGCAATTAGGGTTACCTACCATATAGCTCAGGATTGCGGCGGGATTTTGCAAATCTCAAGATTTTTAGAATTTTCAATAAAATACAGCTTACATTCTAAAGATCTCATAATAAAAAGTTAAACTAAAAATAATCTTCCTTGGGTAATAATCTACGAGTGCGATGTGCAACGCGTGAGCGAGATCCGCAGCAGGGTATAAAAACGATAATATTACGGCGTTTTTAAATTGTTAAGTACGTTTGAGAGAAAATTCTCAAACTGTAAAATATCTCACGATTTTTCAAGGGAAGTCAGGCCTTTTCTCCGGACTTGTGATTAGTCCATCTGGTAACCCTAACCGCAATGGATTCCCGAGAGTTCTCAAATTTACCACCTACACTGAAAAAAAAATACATTAAATAAAATTGAAAAAACGTTGATGTTTACTGCTTTGCGCAATACTATATGAGCCAACTAACCGAAACAATAATTTCTACTGGTCCGAAAACAGTAAAATATCTTACCGCTTTGACAGTAAACTAAACTGTTTATAACAGTAAAAATTTGTACTGTTCAAAACAGTATAAAAATTTGGTTTACATAGAAACAAAAGTTTAATGTTTTAAACAATAAACTATTTTAATGTTTAAAAACATTACAATAGTTCAATGTTTAAAACATTAAAATAGTTTAATGTTTAAAACATTAAAAAAGTTCAATGTTTAAAACATTAAAATATGTAGTTTATTGTTTAAAACCTTAAACACTTTAATGTGCAAACATAGTAGTTGGTACTGTAAGAGCACAGTAAGAGGTACTGTGAATGATAGTATTGTTTAATGTGTAAACACAGTAGTTGGTACTGTAAGAGCACAGTAAGGGGTACTGTGAATGATAGTATTGTTTAATGTGCAAACACAGTAGTTAGTACTGTAAGAGCACAGTAAGAGGTACTTTGAATGATAGTATTGTTTAATGTGCAAACACAGTAGTTAGTACTGTAAGAGCACAGTAAGAGGTACTGTGAATGATAGTATTGTTTAATGTGCAAACGCAGTAGTTGGTACCGTAAGAGCACAGTAAGAGGTACTGTGAATGATAGTATTGTTTAATGTGCAAACGCAGTAGTTGGTACCGTAAGAGCACGGTAAGAGGTACTGTGAATGATAGTATTGTTTAATGTGCAAACACAGTGGTTGGTACTGTAAGAGCACAGTAAGAGGTACTGTGAATGATAGTATTGTTTAATGTGCAAACACAGTAGTTGGTACTGTAAGAGCACAGTAAGAGGTACTGTAAATGATAGTATTGTTTAATGTGCAAACACAGTAGTTGGTACTGTAAGAGCACAGTAAGAGGTACTTTGAATGATAGTATTGTTTAATGTGCAAACACAGTAGTTGGTACTGTAAGAGCACAGTAAGAGGTACTGTGAATGATAGTATTGTTTAATGTGCAAACACAGTGGTTGGTACTGTAAGAGCACAGTAAGAGGTACAGCGAATGATAGTATTGTTTAATGTGCAAATACAGTAGTTGGTACAGTAAGTGAACAGTAAGAGGTACTGTGAATGGCTGTATAGTTTAATGCGCACAGTAACGAGTATTGTAAAGGACAGTGAGTTTTACGGAGCAGTTGTATGCACATGAAAACGTACTGTCCTTCACAATACCTTTAACTGTGCACATACAGTACGTGCTACTAGTAACAGCTATTGAAAAGGACCTGTTGACCACTTGTCAACGCAGTACCTGCTACTGTATTGGACTTACAACAATATACAATACTGAAGAATATAGAACTTTTGTAGAAGGTTCAGTTGTCTTCGGAGAAATAAGCCCGCAAAATGAATTGTACCTGCATCTAACTGTGCATCTTGCCACAGTAAGTTTCCAGAGTATCAGATACTGTATAGGTGTGAAAATAAGCCTAAAATAAATACAAAAATTGTACATTAGATTTTTTTATTTTACATAGTAAGTTCTTTTTACATTTATTTTATACTATTTGGGAAACATATAATCATTATAACAATTCTTAAATAATTATTATTGTACATACATCAGTGAAGTTTTCACTGACACATAAATTATACTTAAAAAATAAAATTTTATTTAAATATTTTGTAGTTTAAATTTGTTTTATGTTTAATTTTACAATTATATTTGTAAAGCGTTTCTTAATATTCGCCACAAAATACTTAAGGACTAACCACTTACATTGGCAAACTACTTACAATTCTGTCAGTACCTCTAATTATTAGTTATTTAAGTTTGACAGTTCTTGGCTTTAGACAGAAAGAAGGGACTAAACTTAATTTTAACTTGATGCGAAATAAACTAAAGTAAAAATACTAAAATAAACTTACTAAAAATCAATCCGATAGTTCAAGCGATAATTCGATTTATTTTTAACAAATCAATTTGAGAATAAGTGTGAGAACAGAACAATATAATTTAAAATAGGAGGTGTAAAACTGGATTTACTTATTGAGTCTGGATGTATGGTAAATTTAGTAACGGATCGTACATGGGAACATTTATAGAAAAATAATGTAATCTGTGTTATCAGATTAAAAAACAAAATGAAATCCTGATACCTTATGGTAGTGATTGATTGATTGATTATTTAGGATCTATTACGGCTTAAAGTCCTAAAGGAAGTGGTTGAACTTCCACAGCGACTTGATCTAATGGAATGATTTTATAATCCCCACAATATCAAAATTTACCATCTTATAACGCTAACTAAAAAATATGAAAGAAAGTAATAATAAAATAAAAAAACCCGACTGCGTCAAAACCTTTCAATAAAAACTAAAAAGAAAAATACAAGCCTAGTAGTCTGGAACACACATAATAGATTCTACTAATAGCGGCCCGCTTATGTGTGTAGCTACCCTTACGTATTAAAAATATACTTATCATATTATTGGCCTCCATCATACCCATTACCAACCATTATCACCTTTTTATTGTGTTTATAACATAAGTAACCGTACTATATGTTACATATTTATTTTTAGATGTTATATGTACTTATATTTATTATATTATGTTTAATTAGTAAACCTTAAATAGGACAACGCAAAGTGACCAAAACCTTTCTACACGGGGACAATATTGTATTTAATGCATGGGGCGTCTTGAAATGAAGGTCATTTAACCGAACAACAGTTTTCTTTTTTGTTTGTTCTACTTCATATGCGTAGTAATGAAAATCAAAAAGAATTGTTTGTAACAGAGACCCTGTCAAAATAACTTGCGAGTTATCGTAAACATATATCCTCTCCACCTTTAAAAAAGTCACGTCATTGAGATCACCAATTGGTTCAGCGCTGTAAACAAGTATGGAACCATTCCGGTACCGAATAGAAGACATGGCAATCCAACTGACACAGATCAAGGTTTTGCTACTGTCCAAACAAAGACAAGATTGAATAAGAGTCACATCAGAATACACTAAATTCAGTTTCTTAGGTCCCCAAGTAAGAATAGGATCAAGAGTACCTCTTAAAAAAACTTCGTTTAGTTTAAGTTGGTGTTTGACAGCTAAACTTAATGTCAGGTTCCTTCTGTTACATGAAGCTCTTGCAGATGTTTTCGCTAGCCTGTGTTTCGCTTCATATCGCATAGATGAAAAGAAAGAAAGTGGACCAAAATTAATCATGGCATTATGGTAATGCGTGAGATGGTGAAACTTTGGCTTGAGTACTTCATTAGAGAGGAGCAAATACATGTCATTCAGTTGACTAACAGAGTCTTGCATGACCATATGAAGACCTTCCCAAACAGAAGTTGACATAACAAGCTCTAAAACGTTCCTTAACTTTAAGTAAAGTGCCCAGTACATGTCGCCACCAGGAATTTTGTCTCCAATTAGAAGCGAAAAATAACGAATGAAAGTTAACATTTCGGACGCACTCAGGCGAATATTAAATTTTTTGATATGGATCATACATAATTCAACAGGTCTATTGCGCGAATCTTGGCCATAGTCGAATGTTTTTAGCCTAATGTTAAGCAGTTCCAAGGAAAAATATCCAAAACGGTAAATGTACTTGTTGAGAATCAGTCCCATGACATATTTGCCAACTCCTTCGAGAATATCATGCATTATATCGACTCCAACTTGTTTGAACAATCTGAATCCACTCACCTTCAACCAAACACATCTTTCCTTAACACCAGAATTTGCAGGATCACATTCTAAAACGTCAGTTTCATAATCCGTGTCACATCTAAGGAGAGCTTCATTTGCATATGATTGAACTTTCATTTCTTCTTTACCGACACGGCAAATTCTGCATGGGTAATTGGCCGAAAAGCTTTCCACAAAACCAGTAATGGAATGGATGCCTAAATTGTCTCCGACAATTAAAGCCAATTCAAAATATACAACTCCTTCAAAATTTGGAACGGAAAATGGTATGCCAGTGGAACTCAGATAATTAAGCTCATCTATTACAGGCTGAAATATAACATTATTGCCGAATAGTAATCTGTCAGAAGAATGGAACAGCAATGTTAAGAAAATATGCGATAGAACACTGCAACGCCACGGAGGTAGACATGGGACTGATACATATACGGCACCTAATTTATGAATCCCAGAGTGACTTCCTAAAGCATTTGAAGTCTCATAGTCGTCAAAATATAAAAACAAAGGTATTACATGTTTACCTACGTGAGCTCCTCTTTTTGATTGCCAATAATGCCCCTGAATAAAGTTTCGAATAACTTTAACATCTTTGTAAAGATCTGCCATGTACTGCAATGTATCAACCAAAATTGTTTCTATAGAGAAAAAACCATGTAGTACTTCTCTTAATGGAATAAGCTGCATAGTGCAAGTAACAGATGAAAGTGCATGTACACCTCTTCTAGTATTCGAATCGTATCGTTCACCAACTACTACTGTTTTAGGCGGAATATACGTCCGGTGGCCCTGAAAGTATTGAAATCTACGATACTCTGTGGAAAACGTATTGAAACACGAAGTTATTTCAGTAGCTATTATACGGTGAATTTCTGAAACGGATACTTCACCATTATGAGTGAAATTCCGCAACAAGTCGCCTAACAATGGAATTAACGAAAATGAAAAAATGCTTAGAAGCATTTCGACAATCGTTTGAACAATATTCCTTGGCAAATTTACAGAACCATACAAGGATGCTATTAGCGAAGCTAGAGCCATTTGTAAAGAAACGTGGGGTAAATTATTATCTATTTGTGGGCTTACAATAACAGGCCTAGTGTGATGAGGCCGACTAAGAAGTTCTCCAGAAGGCGAATGTTCATTCTCTGGTCTAGTATGGTCAGACTGACTATTGAGTTCTTTAGACAAATTATCAGCCTCTAATTGAATTTCGTGATCAGACACAAGAGATGCTATGTTTTCTTCATCTGAATGACAACCTTGGCTTAAATGCTCCCGAATATAATGTCTACGAAAGGAATTAAAAAGGTGATACGACCGGGAACAATCGCTTTCTACGCAGCGGTATTGTTTAAAAATGTGATGCTGATGAAAAAGTTGGAAATGGGTTTTGAGTGCTCGTAAGTCTATTACAATGGTGTTACAAATAAAACAGGTAACCATTTTTTTACTTAGTCAATATACCACAGTCACTTAATAAACTTGAAACTGATGGTGTAAGTCTGTTGTTTGAACCAGCATTAACAGGAAAATTGTAAATAGCTCTTTCGAGAAATTGCCACACAGGTAAACATTCACCAGGATATTCCAAGTTCAGAGCCCATACGATCTTAAAACATGTATCTACAGTCTTGCTGATATTCGGCAATTCATAGATAACGTCATCGACAACAACGTAACGTGCAGTTATTTTTTTCAGAGGACCTGCCACTACTATATATGGTTGGATGGTTATTCCTAAAGCTTTATACTGATCTTGTCTCTTGTTTCTTTCCTCCAGCAGCTGCCTTTCCTCTGCAATATGTAAAATGAAGCTTTGACGCACTTCCGCTGCGGAGTGTCTCTTCCTTTTCATGTGAACCGGTCCAATCATGTGCGGAATAAGTAGTACAGCTGCGAGGTTACTTGTTTCGGGATCTTTATCTGTCAAGCAATAAGAACGAAATATTAGTGGCCTAGGATCTAGATAAATGGTCAAATGATATTTTTAGGACGATCGAAATTGGTAACGCGCGTTAGGAGAGACATATGCCCAAATAAAACACTAATATTTTGTTTGACCCTCAATTTGGATCCCGTTTACGAAGAAACTAAAAGATATTTAATATTTATTTCAAATGCGGTAGAAGCGGGTCGGCATTATTTATTACTGCTCCAAATTTCAAGTTGATAGTTAAAGTGATTACAGATATATCCAGCTGTGACAGACGGACAGACAGTCACATAAAATCGCACCATAAGGGTTCCTTTTTACCCGACTGCGCGACGTAAAGGTGGGTAATGGTAATGGTAATATAATTAAGCATTTTATTTTATATTAACTATATTTTTTATAAATTGTAATATATGCTTGTTTTTTTAAAAAAAAACTGATTCTAAAAAATCTTATGCCGCCGTCCTTATTTGTTCATATAGATTCTGTCCATCCAAAGGTTGCCTGGAAGAGATCGCTTTTAGCGATAAGGCCGCCCATTGTACCTATGATTTGAAATTGTATTTTCTTTTATATGTTTGTATTTAATGGTGTGCAATAAAGAAATTATCTAATCTAATCTAATCTAATGTGTTTATCAGCCTATGTATGTATGTACATATGTGTGTTCGGTACTGGGAATTTTTGAGCCGATTACGATTTTTAATGGGTCCTGACCAATGAACTCGCTATATTCCGCAGTAGAATTTATTATGTGTGTTCCAGGCTACTACGCTTGTATTTTTCTTTTTAGTTTTTTTGAAAGATTGTGTTGTCGTCGGGTTTTATGATTTTATTATTACTTTCTTTCATACTTATTAGTTAGCCTTATAAGATGGTAAATTTTAAAATCTTGTAATTACATCGAAAGAGTTGATATTGTAGGGATTATAAAATCATTCCTTTAGATCAAGTCTCTGTGGAAGTTAAACCAACTCCTTTAGGACTTTAAGCCGTAATATATCCTAAAAGGTCAATCTAAACGAAAAATGATATAAGTAACCTAATAATGATTTTAAAATACCTATTCAACGCTACCCCACATAATGTAGTTCAACTTTATTTTTTTCATTTTTTACAATATGCCGTCTGGTCGTCGCCATATTGAATTTTAATTACCGTCATGTCATTAGTGACACTCGCAAGATTAAGACAAATCGTAAGAATTTGATGTATGGATTATCAAAATCAGCCCACGTATTTGGTCTACATACATACATAGAAAGATTTTTAAGCTGTTGGATTTTTTTGTATCAATTTGGTTGGAACCCTAATAATCAAAATTCTTTGCCAATATGTACCTTGCGCAAGTTGCTTCAGTTCCTCTACAAATGGCGATCGTCTTGATGTGGATTCAGATGCCGACAGTAGTTTGCTCTTTAGTAGTGGAAGTTTATTTTCCAATGAGTATTTATGTTCGGGATACCAGGCATCGAAATCTGCAATGAGCTGGAAACAAAAGTCGTAGTTGAAAAATCGTAATAGTTTACGACTTGAGTAACACTAAAAAACCTCAAAATTACCAATTCGTATCCAAAGGAGCGCTTCAGACAAGGGAACTCTTGGAGATACGACGCCTTTTCGTTGGAGTGCACTCGTTGCTTGCGTAGCTTATTGGTTTTTTCCCACTTTTCGGCACACAAAGCGTAATCGTCAGAAGAGCAACGTAACCACTCCATGCACTCCTTTTCCTCTTGCGTGGTAGTTTCTTCAACGCTCTGGTTACATGTAGATGTCGACGGTTCTGGAGTCAAGGTCTTGTCTAGAGAGCGTCGTGCTCGCGGTTGGTACATTTTGTGTCTTCGGTACTTAGCTTTTAAATTAACGACTGCGTCGAAGAGTCGGCCGTGAGCTCGGTGTACCCCTGTTATCGGTTTGGTATAATAACATTCAAGATTTTCTGACGGAAACAACCGTTCTAAAACAAAAAATCATCAAAAACATGATTGTAAAGGTGGTAACTAATATGTAATCTGTGGCAGGATTCCCTGATTTTTTTTTTATTGAAAATGTTTTTTCATCAAACCCATACGTGTGGGGTATCTATGGATAGGTCTTTAAAAATGGTATTGAGGTTTCTAATATCATTTTTTTCTAAACCGAATAGTTTGCGCGAGAAACACTTCCAAAGTGGTAAAATGTGCCCCCCCCCCCCTGTTACTTCTAAAATAAGAGAATAATAAAACTAAGAAAAATATACGATGTACCATGAAAACTTCCACCGAAAATTGGTTTGAACGAGATCTAGTAAGTAGTTTTTTTTAATACGTCATAAATCGTAAACCGCCATTTACCTTTCATTCAATCAACTCAAATATATATAAAAAAGTTTCAACGAACTACAAGAACTTTTATATTATGTTACTTGCTGCTTCGGAACCCTTCATGGATGAGTTCGAATCGCACTTGGCCGCTGTTTTTATATATAAGTATAGAAGATTACATTAAATAGATTTGAGTATTTTATGTGAGTAATTTCTAGGATTTTATATACTGTATGTGAAAATACGAACCGTTAAGATTAAAACCGAGAGGTCCCGAGTCTCAAACTGGAAATAATTCACCTGTATTTCATATATTTAAATAGTTAAAATTAACTGTTTAAATTGAGTCCCGCCTGGTGGCCAAACATCAGACTGAGGAAAAGGGCATTACTAAACACACTCGATGCAGTCTCGCTAAAATATTACTTAGGTACCTACATCAGTTACAAGTGGCGAGACAAACTTTATGTAGATGGTACTTACTTATCTCTTGTATCCAAGCTGAGTAAATATCCGCAGTGACATGCGTCTTTGGGTCATTTCTCACAATCTCTTTAGAAATGGCGCGTACTAATATTTTCCGATATTGTTCTCCCAGTGGCTTTTCTAGATTATGCTTAAGTAGCAATTGACCATCTGGGGTGTTACGCAAGAGCAAGGCGAGATCCTGAAAAAAATGGGTAAGATAGTTCAGACACCCTTTAACCAGCGCAAACAAAAAAAACCTTGATAATTTATTACTTACAGACTGGGTTTGTTGTAAACAGAGAGAGATGGAGGACTCTGATCTTGACGAGGTGCTGGGACTCCTTGTACTCAATTCATTCAAAGAGTCATAATTTGAAATGAAGTTTTCTAATTCTTCATCTTTTTTTGATATGAGATCCTCCAACACCTTATGTTCTACCTGCAAAGAAAGATTATAAAGATTTGTAAACCACTAGATATGATTTTTCGAAATCGACAGTCGTGACTTCATTACGTTTACCTTCCAGTCAGACAAGGCTTTTTTAAATTTAGCCTGTGGACCAATTGTAGGAATGAGTACCCTCACTTGCTCATCATCCAATAATTCTAAAGCGCATATGTCCACTTCATTTTCTGAAAACAGCAATGAACATGAAAAATAAATTTAACTCAGAATGGTTAGAAAGTCAACTTGGTTGACCAGAGCTGGAGTAAAGGCTTGAGGCAGTCAGGGTGCACAGAGGGAGCTGCTTGGTTCACTCGCAGCTTGAACTATTTCAAAGTTAGGCCCTAATATAACCTATATGGCACATAAAAATAATACAGTGTCAAGTAGGTAATGGTGTAGTTATAGGTAAATTAGCATGATCTGGTATGGTCTTGTTAGTCCTAATTAGATAGAAGGCACCATCTCCCAAAAAGATACATCTAGGTTATTTTTTATCTAGGTTTTTCGATTGTTGTATCGAAACTACTGGATCGATTTTATTCATTCGACTTTTTCCAAGAAAATTTTCCAGGAAACGAAGATTAAAGAGTTTTTTACGTTTCCCGCCATTTTTAACGGTTTGTTTATTTTAGTGAAATTCATTTTTATTTTTGTTTTCATCTTACGTATTAATATGGTGGCATTTGCTATTGTTTTATTGGTTTTCGTGTCTAGTTTGTGGAATAAGTATTTGCGACAACAAAAAAAAATAATGGTTTTTGGATTAAAACAATTATTGTTCGTTTATTTTTTTGACGGTTTGTTCGCCGCGGCTACATTGTTTTGATTTTAATTAGTTGAATTTATTACTTAATCCTTATCTTAATTTGTATTTTATTAGGCTTAATAAAACCATAAAAATGATAAATAAAAAATAAAAAAATCTCTACGATAAACCATATATACCTATAACAATTAGGTAACATAGGTCATGCGTTTTTACCGCGAATCGGGACCGGATGCAGTTAAAAGTTATTTATTTTCTATTTATTACTCATTTTCTTTATTTTACTTATACAATCTCGTAAATAATGTTTTGGACTAGAATATTATGTAACTTAACTATATATCTGTTAAAATTTATCAATATAATGAATGAGTTAATGACTTACTTTCAGAAAACGTCTGAACACGTCTAGCAATGCTTTGTATACTCTCGTATTTATAAACAAAACAGTGTCGAGGTCATTGTTATGAGAAACTAGAATGTTTATACCATTGTAAAAACATGATCCTCATCAATCGTCGCCTATTACAACTCAGGTACCTGGATAAAAAAGGGACGAGGCACGCATTTTTTGCGGCTTGACGTCGGCACGTAATGGTTTAGAGTTCCGTAATTATAAGTTGGGAACGCTTTGCATATTTTTTTGATTGAACCTTATAAATAATATATTAAGCTATCAAAACAAACAACATTTACACATATAACTGTTATATTTTCTAAATCATAAGCATTTTAATCCGAAATTTGCGAACAAAATCATAATATTTTATGTTTTCAACCTGTGATTTTTATTACAACTTATTAATAAAATGGCATAAAAGTTATACCATCAGAAAGCCTAATTTTATCTAGATTTTAGTAAAATAATATTTTATACGGTGCTGATAGAAAAAAATCTTAGTCCAAACGCAGCGCGGAATTTTTTTTATTTTTTTGCGCGCGAATTTTTTGCCCTGAGAGCACTCTCCAGTTTTTTACACTTTTTGTGCTGACAGGTGATTGGAAGTCCATCACGATTGATCTTGATCGGCTCGCTTGCGCAGCTCGACATGACTTTCTCACCGAAGACCCGGGTCCCGCGATCGGATCTATTTGACTCGATCATCTTGCCAATGGGTCGCGATCGACCCGGGTTGCTTTACTGGGTACGTTAAACGAAGTAAACACACACAGCTTCCTAGCTATACTTAGGCAGATACCTGCGGGCTGCTCTTCACCCTATTTTGTAGCCAGCGACCAAGAACTGACTCGAGGCAGGGATTCTCATCAGTCACACTGAGTTCATGGAAAAGAAAAATGAAAGTTGGTAATCCATCCATCCATACTAATATTATAAACGGAAAGTAACTCTGTTACGAGAAGGACATAGGCAATTTTTTATGTCACTACTTTTTATGGACACGGTCTCCCACCACGCGGGCGAACATCGGGCGAAGGTGCTGGCAAAATGCTAGTTTTTTTGATAAACTGACTTGGCCGAGTTGAAATGACAGGCTATCTATATATAAGAAGGTAGGTATGTTTTCAAGGGTTTTCTACTGATTACCTAGAAGTACTTGGATGTTTTTGATGAAATTAATAGAAGTCTTACTTACCTTTAAACACATCTATATATTTTTCGAATCCCCACTTTAAAAGTAGTGATTCCACTGTGTCACTCATTTCTTGTTACGCACGTTCTTGGTAAGCACTACGTTTTTAAACTCACGTTAAACACACATTATGTCCAACCATCCACTCAGACTGGAATTCACTACACGACTGAAACGTACTGAAGCGTACGCGGCGGGTGAATGACGAACCGCCATTCGTCCGATGCGATGTGCGCAATTTATTAGAGATGTGGTCAAGCGCAACACTTGCATGTAGGTAGTATCGATAAATCACGGAAAACAATCACATCAACCATCCACCCTAGGAATGCAGACAACTACGAGTACGTATATATTTTTTTAACATGTAAAAACCAGCCAAGTGCGAGTCGGACTCAAGCATCGAGGGTCCCTTAGCAACGTAGAGCCCATAGAAGATCGAAATAATACATTTTTTCCTACCGCAAAACGACTTGATATATTAATATAAACTTTATTAAAGTAAATATATTTTACTTAAAACTAACAATATATCAGTACATAAGCACTTAAATTACCTATTTTATATTTTACGTTTTCCCTTAAGGTATTCATTTTGGACACCTTGACCCTTCTATCGACTTCAACTGCCAATCTGTGGGGAATTCCCCAAACTGCGGGGAATCTCAAGTTGATTGGGGATTTATTGGGGATTGGCATTATGTGGGGAAAATGCGGGGATTTTAACATCTTATTCTCATCGGTAAATATTTCATCATTAATTATCGATGTCGACATTTTTTTAATCATTTTGTATAGCACATCCCTAGTTTGTCAGTTGTCTATGATCAGGGAATTCCCTTTTTCGTTCAATTTTTGTGAATTCTTTCAAGTCTGTTCCCAAACATAAAACCCCGTTTGCGACTGTTGATTTTTAATGTTCAAGCAGTAACTTTAACCAATTTTGTTATTATAAACGCTAAGTTTAATCGTTTGGACGAATTTACAAATTTAAGCAGTAAGTATAACCTAAGTAAACAGTAACTAGGTAAGCTAAATAGTTAGAATTTTATTTTCGGTTTTAGGTATTCTGTGGTTGTGGTAGGCATATGTAGCCATAATAATCATCATCATCATGCCAGTCGGAAGAAACGTCCTTCACCAAAGATGTCTACGATGAACGGTCCTGTTCTGCGACCCGCATCCATCGGCTACCCGCGACCTTTACTACCCACGTCATCGGGACGTGCCTCCACTCTCGAGTGGAAGCCACGGTAACCTTCCGGCCCCATCGGCCATCTGTTCTGCGCACTATATGGCCTGCCCATTGCCACTTCAACGTACTAATCCGTCGGGCTATGTCGGTGACTTGAGTTCTACGTATCTCCTCATTTCTGATTCGATCCCGTAGAGAAACCGCGAGCATAGCCCTCTCCATAGCTCGTTGAGCGACTTTTATTCATAAAGCCAAAAGTGAAGGACCACCTCTCGGTTCCATATGTCATCACTGGTAACACACAGGTACCATCCGAGTTAGATTCGACGATTGACCTCTTTCTCGAAGTTGGACCTACCTAATTGGACTGTTTGTCCTAGATATACATACGCGTCGACATATTCAAGAGCCGAGTTCTCAACCATAACTGGGGTAGGCCCGACGTGGACATTCGACATAATTTTTGTCTTGTCTATGTTCATTATAAGCCCTACCCGTTGGAAGACTCGATTGAGGCCTTCGAGCATCGTGCTGAGCTCTTCCATCGACTTTGCCATGATCACAGTATCAACTCCAATAGAAAATTTAAACCCCTATTATATATGAAATTGCCGATTATTTTTTCTATTAGTATTGTACTACTTAATTGGAAAATTAACTGTTTCAGTCATTTGGCACTACTTTTTTAACATTTAATCTAACTGTTAACAGAGAAATGGTGACATATCTGGTTTTCGTTTATTATAAGCAATTAATAAATCTGTGCTATCATTTAAACTAATTGTTTCGTTTCTTTTTGTTTTTATTTGATAATGATGTTCGAACCAATAGCATTTATGGTATAACTTACCTACTGTTATGTGTTTTACTATTTTTTAACCATTACTTGTTACTATTTATGACTAGTTAGTCTTACTGAAACCTGCTTTGCTTTTTAATGTTTTTCAGTTTAATGTTTGTAGTAAATTAAACTAATTGTTTCGTTCACTTGATAATAACATTCGAACCATTAGAGTTTCCTGCTTTAACATAATGAATTTTTGAAATATAGTGGTCAGTAAGATCTATTAGGCCACCATTAAAATTAACTGTTTCAATCATTTGATTATACTGTTTCAAGCAGTAGTTGTCACTACTACATTAAATTTATTTTTTGATAATTATATCAATAAATCTTACTGTGTTAAATAGTTCATTTTACTGTCTTGTTCATTTTGAGACACGATTCTAACCATTAAAACTAACTGTTAATAAAGTAATGGTTGCGATTGATTTCTATTATTGTGATTTCAGTAAAAAGTAATGTTCTAACAGTTACAGTTATTGTTTTGTATTTTACTGTTTTTCAAACATTAAAATGTTACTATTTATGACTAGTTAGTCTTACTGAAGACCGCTTTGCTTTTAATGTTTTTCAGTTTAATGTTTGTAGTAAATTAAACTAATTGTTTCGTTCACTTGATAATAACATTCGAACCATTAGAGTTTCCTGCTTTAACATAATGAATTTTTGAAATATAGTGGTCAGTAAGATCTATTAGGCCACCATTAAAATTAACTGTTTCAATCATTTGATTATACTGTTTCAAGCAGTAGTTGTCACTACTACATTAAATTTATTTTTTGATAATTATATCAATAAATCTTACTGTGTTAAATAGTTCATTTTACTGTCTTGTTCATTTTGAGACACGATTCTAACCATTAAAACTAACTGTTAATAAAGTAATGGTTGCGATTGATTTCTATTATTGTGATTTCAGTAAAAAGTAATGTTCTAACAGTTACAGTTATTGTTTTGTATTTTACTGTTTTTCAAACATTAGTTGTTATTATTTATGACTAGTTAATCTTACTGAAGACCGCTTTGCTTTTAATGTTTTTCAGTTTAATGTTTGTAGTAAAAAAATATTTTTTTCAGTGTACGTCTCACGCTCACAGCACTAAAATTATTTGCGATTGTGAGTCTATTGTGTATTTTATCTAGTGTAGATCTAACTTTTCGATATTGCGACATACACTTATGTTAATGAGTAATTAAATGTTCGCCAGAATATCTATTTTTATCTGGAAATGCCAAGAATCAAACGCATGCTCCCGAGGCGCGCCATCTTGAATCGTAAGCTCTATCTATACAGTTGATGAAATTGAAATATACCACGTACACAGAAATGAAAATTTTCCATGGAATATCACACTTATGAGCTGGTAATAACAAATACTTTTGAGAAGCAAGCGTAATGTACTAACTGATACTCCTTCGTGTTACTTATGTCCAATATCTAGCTCATGAGTAAGGTCACATGTTTAAAAGTAAAGGTCTTCAAAGGAAGTAGGAAGGAAGCAAGAAAATAACAAGAAAAATATAATTGCATTAACCCGTACGTTCTTTAATCAGCCGTAAGGTCTCTGATAAATTATTGCCGCAATTATGTCGGTTTGTGATTGTTTACTTCGCTTGTACGATATCATAAAGCAAGTCTTACTGCTTGGTAATAAGAGCCTGATAACAGCAGTTTAATTTTATTATGGAACCGTAGCCAATCCGTACATATAATTTTAATGAACCGATAAGTGTTATTTCTATATACATATGTTGGATGCGTTGCAGTCTTGATCTTGCGTACAGACATTGCAGGTTTCACTTTAAAAATATATCATGTAGTAGTAGGTACCTAACGAAGCTAAAGAAAATGTACTTAACCAGTAAATAAACCAGAAATCAAGAATTGGCTAGCTACGTTACGTGTGTGAAACTTTAAGTCAGTCAGTCAAACAGATTTCGGATCACAATGCCATAAGCAAACTTATCTATTTGATACACAGGCATTTTAACAGATATTAGTACTAATACAATAATTACATTGGAAGATACCATAAAACTTACAATAAATAAAATAATTACACGAACACATAAAAAATATATAGCTGTGTTCTATATTAGGTTTACCTACCTAACATTAGGTAGGTAAACCCAATGGAAGATGGTTTAAGACATGTTGAGTGGTTCAACACTGCTGAGGATTCCTCCATCGCCGTTCCCTCACTCCTGACATCGGTGACATTCACACTCTTTCACACACAAACACTCACCACACATCTTCGCATGTACATGGACAAACACTTACACACACACACTCGCACGTAAATCACGCAACGAATACACTCCCACACCTACACATACATTCACTGAACATTCCATTATGAGCATAGTCTGGAGGGAGGTATAGGTATGCCATCATACAGGTCCATCCTAGTTTGGGTACGTATGTTTTCCATCCTGAATTGTATTATACCTAGTAAGCCATTGTAATTTTTGTTTGTGAAATATTGAAGTTTGTTGCTGAATAAATAAATTATTATTATTCACTGCTACTGTCTTTCTAAATGGCATGGGGTTCAGTCAGCTGGCTGCTGTCTGGTATCTCTAGCTAGATGTTCGGATACTAGTCCGCTAATCTTTTAGGGCTTTTACCCTTTTCCGCGGCAGTAGATTACTATCTGCCGGGATAGCCGGGCATGAACACATTACAAGTTTTTCTCTACGGAAGAGTAAAATGACATTTTAGCGTAGAAACAGAAGACTTTTGTACGGTCTCGCGGACAAATTATTCTATATTGTACGCCGAAATGGTAGTTTACTCTTTCCGAAGAGATAAACTTTTCTGGGGTGTTCAATGTTCATAAGGCGGCCACTGCTGAGCATAGGCCTCCCCCATAGACTTACAGTGCGACCGATCTTGCGCGGTCTGCACCCAACGACTCCCAGCAAACTTTATCAGTCGGCTTTCCATCTAGTGGTACGCTTTGCAGTGCGTGGTCTCTACTCAAGAACCTTTCTGCCCCATTAACTGACGGCTGATGGGACAGAAAGGCTCTCGAGTGTCTTCATAGTTCTTCGAGCTATGAATGGTGCAATTACAAAGTATTAATCAAATATACTTATCAGGGGGTAGGAACAGGAGAGTGGCCGAAGCTTTCGTGAAGACCGGTCGCTCTATCAAGGAGTTAGAAGACGAGATGCTGAACGGTCAGAAACTTCAGGGACCCATCACCGCAGAGGAGGTCAATTATATGCTCGCCAACAAGAATATGGAAAACAAGTGAGTAGATTCGATTCGGCTCGGGTATGCGATTATTCCTATCTTTGAATGCTAAAACTAAAATCTTGTAATTGAGGTGCCTTTAAACGCTGATTTTGTAGGTTTTGGAATTCCCCCAAATAACCCGCCTCATTCACATAATCTGTATAGAAAATACTCGTTGTTCGCATTGGTCCCAAATCCATCAAGGTAAAAAAGCTGAATATCTTTATTTCTAACCAAACGATACATAACTTAATAAATGTTCATATGTATACTTTGTCAAGGTTGGCATAAGTATACAATTTTATACATTTTGTTTTTATTGCATGCACGATGTGAATTTTGTGAATGCAAAGAATGCATTGAGTGTCCTCAACAAGCATTATAATTTGTCTTACTGTGTATATAAAGCCTCATGTATTTACATTCCGATTATGTATCTCTACGTAAATAATCAGTATTTATTGGCTTGTAGATTTGCTAAATTCACACTTTCGAATTACAAACTTATCAATCACGAAGTACTTACCTAAATGTTATTTGTGTAATAAGTATTTTTGTAAAGTTCGCACAGTTTTGTGTTAGTTTTTAATTTGTGAAGCAATTTACAATTAGACAATTGTTTTTTTTTGCTCAGCTGAATAATAGTAAGGTTAAACTAAAATAGTATTTTGGCTTGTATCCACGGGCTGGCTGAGGTCGGTGGAAACGTTATCAGTGAAGGATTTCTTCTTTAAATCAAGTTCAAATAGTAGGTGTGGTATTTAATCGGTAAGGCCGGTATGAAATTCCTTTGGCCATGCTATATTTTGTAAGCTACGAGCACAATAGATGACTGATTAAAATTGAGAATTGTAGATTATTTCAATATAGCTAGGATGTATTATTAAACTAGTTCTCTAGGCATAAATACTATTATGCGTAATACGCACAGGAATCAATAAGAGTTAACAGAATAAAACATTTTATCTATAAGTACTGATATTATAAAAAGGTAAAGTTTGTTATTTGTATGTTTATACGGGGTAAGGGGTAATCTTGGAAACTACTGAACCGATTTTAAAAATAGTTTCACGGATAGAAAGCTACACTGTCCGTTAGCGTTTTATGCTATATTTAATTTTGATAAACATTGTGCGAAGTCGGGGCTGGTCAGCTAGTCGGGGCAGAATGTCGTTAAAATAACAAGAAAATGTTCCTACGACACAACAAACTTAACTTTTGGAAAAAATTATCTCTGCATTTATGTACATTTAGACATAAAAAATAAAATGCAGTAGGTATTTCGAGAATATTATTAGGCGGAGAACCTTCATCAGGCTGAGTAACACCGCTCTGCACTGAGTCTCGCCTCGCAATTGAAACATTGTCGGTCGTAACACTGGCAAAACGGTACGTGATAAGTCCCTTATGATTTGTATGTGCACTAGCTAGCCCCGCTCGCTGGGCGATTAGTCGAGGTGACGCAAAGAGGGCAGGTATTAGAACCGCTTTAACTTATATGTAATGTGTGTACACAATACAATAGATTTTTAAATATATATAATAGTAATATGCTTTTGTGAAATAAAGACGAAATTGCGTTTTCTGAAATAACAAAATTACTTTATTCACAACACAATTATATACAAGTTTTAACACATTTTTTTTAAACAGAGTAACTTACCTAAAATAACAAAAAACAACATTTAAAGCCTTTACTTCTAGTTTAGTTTATATACTTCCTTTTATGTATCAGCAAATTATTTGCTGTTTCATGTTAATCTAATATAATTATCACGTAATAAAAATTACCTCCATATTGACAGTCGGTGTCACTCACATGAATGTCACTGACCTCTATTCTATAACTGTAAATAATAAAAAAAGGCACGATACTAATGTAGTGTGATCTTCTTTACATCTCCCACCCTCGGAGAGAACAAATGAAAAAGATTGTTCGATTAAGAGCCAACCATTTCTGGAGATAATTTTGTAATATGGTAGAAGTTTGACTCCGCCTTCTTATGTTCAGCATCAACTTCATAGATTGATTTTGAAATCTTCCTTAGGATTTTGTATGGTCCAATCCTTAATTCATCCATTTTCTTCCTATTTAGCCGGTTTCCGTTTTATACATATACTCTATATACATATACTTATACATATATATACTTCTTCTACATATACTTCAAATTTATATTCTTCTCTATGTAGATCATATATTTTTTTATTATAGTTGTGAGATTTTATTGAATTTTCTAGTGCTAGTTTTTTGTCTTTTTTGAGATCGTCTATTGTACATTTTGATTTCAATTCCAGTGGCAAAATATCCATTTTATCTCCTTCCAAAAGATATTTTGGAGTAAACTTAGTGACTGTATGTTCTGTATTTTTCCACACATTTTTGTGCAATAGTTGTCCATGTTGTTTTCTTGCCCCCTTCGTTTATTTTCCTATTGACTAAAGTTTGGTTTAACCTTTCATTAAGTCCATTTGAAAATGGTGCGTCCACAGCAGTGAATACCATTTGTTATGTTTTTCTTTTTCAGGAAATCTTTATATTCTTTGGAATTTATGCCAGGATTAATACCATATCAATATGATTGCTTTGTGTCACATTTTTTATCAACTTGAAAAAATCACTAGTTTTTTTTTTTTTTTTTTTTTTTTTTTTTTTTTTTTTATTCTTTATTGTACACAAATAGATTTACAGATAAAAATAGCTTACAAAATGGACATGTACAAAGGCGAGCTTAACCCTAATAAGAGTTTTCTTCCAGCAAACCTTTGAAGATAGAGATATTTGATTATAGAGGTGGGTACGTGCACAGAGAATGACATTGGAGTAGAATACTAATATATAGCATATACTATAATAAATACAACACTTAACCATATTAAAAAATAATAATAATACCTATATACTATACCTACATTAGAGATAAACATAATATATTATACAAAATATAAATAATATACCTACTTATACATAATAAATAACCTAAAAGCTTACAAGGACAGGTAATGCTCTTTGACTCTAAGCTTAAAAGTGCTTAGTGATGGACTTGCGCGGATAGAGTGTGGTAGAGAATTCCACAGGTTGACTCCATGGACAGTGAAGGAAGTTTTGATTTTTCGATGTCAAAATATAAGCATATCGTGTAATCAACCAGGAGATGTAAGTATTTTTTTGTAGACCGTGATCCTCTAAAGCCTCCAATGGTATCAATTGATATAATTTCAAATGGGCGTGTTGCTGGGCCTAAATGGGACATCAAACCAAACTTTGAATTCCTTCTTGATTTGTTTTTTTATACAAATGACACATTCATGACAAATTTTCTTAATATTTGTGATGATATTCTTTGCTGTATAAAAAGGGGTTATTTTATTTATCATCTGGGTTCTCCCAATGTGGCAGTACAATACTTATTGTGGACATCTTTAATTAGTGTTTTGCTAAATGCTTCGGATAGTATAATGTTTTTTCTTTTTTTTAATCTTTTTGTAATAAATGTTATTCTCCACTATTAACTTTGATTTTTCATCTTGTAGATTTAGATTTGTATCTTGGTCCTTTTTTATATCTTCCATGTTTATTAAGTTTACATCTTTTAAAAAATCTTCAGTATTCTCATGAGGTTCCAAGACTGAATTTCTGTTTAAGCAGTCTGCTTCTTGATTTGACTGTCCCGGGTTATATTTTACCTTAAAATTGTATTGGGATAAATAATATGTTAAATCACCCAGTTCCTCATCAGTTCTAGACTTGATGTTCAGATTTTCCAATGGTTTATGATCTGAATATACTATAAATTCTTTATTCATAAGCCAAGGTTGCCAATATTTTACAGCTTCCTTAATTGCCAGGCATTCCAAATATATTGTCTTCTTTTTCTTTTGAGGATCTGTCAATTTGTTTGAAAAATAAGCTACAGGTGTTTTTACTCCGTTTTCATCTTCCTGTTTTAACACAGCTCCCACTCCTTTAATACTGGCATCAGTGTAAATTTTTATTGGTTGTTCTGGGTCAAATATTTCTATAATTGGTTTCGAGCATAGTAATTCCTTTATTTTATCAAATGATTTCTGACATTCTTTAGTCCATACAAATTTTTGATCTTTCCGTTATAAATTGTGTAATGGGTTCCAGGATAATTGCATTCTGTGGTACAAATTTATGATAAAAGTTAAGATAAAGTTTACTTTCCCAAGAAACTGGCGTATATTTTTCCTTGTTTCTAGAATGGGGAAGTTCCTGACAGCCGCTAAATAATCTTTGAGAAGTCAAACTGAATTATTTTCTATTATAATGTCCCAAATACTTGGCATGATTGTTTGCAAAAGTGCATTTCGAGAATTTCAGTCTAAATCCTTCTGTTTGTATTGCCTCAAGTAGTCTTGATATGTGTATTATGTGTTCCTCGAAAGTTTTAGAAAAAACTAGGATATCGTCGATGAAATTCACTGCAAAATCTGAGAGTTTATATTTTCTTATTATGTTTCTCAATATTCTTTAAAATAAAAAAAATAGCCGGAGCTGTCTTTAAACCAAATAGAAGGCATGTCCACTGGAAATGGCCTTCTTGCGTGACGAATGCTGTCTTATATTTATCTTGAATTTTCAACGGAATGGACCAAAATGCTGAATTTATATCAAATGTGGAATAATACTCACAGTTTACAGTCTTCACCATCAAGTCTTCAATCAAGGGGAATGGCTGTGATTGAGGGACAACAATTTTATTCAATTCCCGGAAATCTATACACAGTCTTGATCTTTTCCCATCTTCTTTCTTATACGCCAGGGTAACCGGAGCAGCAAAAGGGCTATATGATTCCTCAATTAAATTGTTCTTCAATAGTTTTGATATTTGATCTTCAATTTCTTTTCTATCATCAGCCGTGCATCTGTATGGGCGCTTGTAGCAATATTTATCTACTATCAAATCTATGTGGGCTTCATAACCTCGTACAGTACCAACGTCGTATTTGTCCTTAGCAAAGACTGTTTTATATTTTTTTATTAATTTATCAATTTCAGTTTGTTTACATAAATCCAGGTGGTTTAGATAGATAGATAGATAGATAATTCTTTATTGCTACACCAAATTAAAATAACTTAACCTAGAAAACTTAAAGACTAATACATGGTGGAACAATGGGCGGCCTTTGATAAATATCGAAAGGAAATACAATGTTTACTCAAAAGAAGCCGCTAAGTATAGTTTGTAGACCTCATTTTTGAAAATAGGTAAAGATTTAGCAAGTCTGATGGAAACGGGCAAGTCATTTTACTTTTACTAGTACTTATTACTATTTTACTTTTTTTAGTTTACTGATATTTCAAATTCACTGAAGTTAATATGTTCATTGAAATTTACTTCACGTCTGTTTAAATGGTTCATTTCTTGTTTCCGTACCTCAGAGTATAGAGAAACATCTTGTTCATTTTTGTCACCTTAGTACATCAGGAATTTCGACATTCATTAAATTGAAACTATTTGTTTCGGAGTCTTCATTTTGGATTTTATTCTCTTTTTCTGGATTATTACATTGTATGATATTCAATTCTTCATTTTGGATTAATTTAAATTTTTTGATACAATCCAAACCAATAAGAAAATCATAGTGAAAATTTTCATTATCTATCACAAAAATATTCATTTTTCTTTCAATGTCATATAATTTTATTTTCAATGTTACCATACCTTTTGTTTTATTCCCACCATTAATAGTTTTCAAGTTTGCTGTTTGTTTATTAAGTGTGTCTTCTTCTTTTTCATGTATATTCAATATTTTTGCATTAATCTACGACACATTTGAACCCGAGTCATAAATCGCGGTAACTTTTTAAGTGTCGTTTAATAATAACTTTACTTTTATTAATGGTGGTACTTCTAGTTTTTTGGATTCTCCTTATTTAGTTCAATTTCTAATTCAGAGTTATTCACACTTTTCACAACAGATTTTTGGTCTTTCCCATTAAACCAGCAGATTTCTTCAGGGTGAAAACGAGGTGACCTTTTACGGCTACTGGTAGGTACATCTCGGAAAATGGGAACTTGGAGAAACTTACTCTTTTTCGCCGAGAAGAGACATGCTTGCATTTTTGAAGCTTTGAATTTGTATTGCATTGAATTGAACATATATCCGGTATTATGTTACTTTAGTGTATTAGTTTTTCATATAAGTGAAATGTAAATTTAAATAAACGTTCTTTAACTTGTATATTTCATAAGTGGCCTGAAATAAATAAATTTATATTTTTAATAAAACTACATTCGCAGATTTTTAATAAAAATACAATTGTCCGGAAATTGACGACCTCTGTGGCGCAGACGTAGGAGACAGCGGGTTCGATTCCCGCTGCGGGCCAATTATTAAATATTATATTAAATTAACTTTAGTCTTTCTTTAACTTAGCTTCTCTTTTAGTCTAAATATTGAACTCTTTATTTGTTAAGGTTTACGGAGGAGGGCGTTGATGTCTGCGACATAGTATTTTTACCCCTGCAGGTATCATCGTTTTATTTTTTGTTTCTGTACACTGTTTTATGTACCAAATATAGACATTTTGATTTGATTTTGATTTAAAAATAAATCTCGAGACTGCCAGATTGTTGAATATTTTAAGGTTTTTGACAAAACTGCATACTTAGAACTGTAAAAAAATCAATTATCATTTGCATAAATATTATACTTACCTAACATAAACATAGCTTTTGCCAATATACAAAATCACAATAATGTCCATGCCACTTCCAGTTGCGCATATCTGTGTCACTTCATAGTTGTTTACACTGAATTGGATGAGCCAAATGTTACAAAACTACCCGCAATTAACTTTTATTTTGTACAAAATTTTGTATCACTTTTAACTTTGTCATTAGTACGATCAGTCCAACAATTTCGTAAATAATATTTTTAAATTTCTCTATAAGTGAATTGTAATTCTTTGAGAAATAAATATCTTAAACCAGAATAAATCCTATGAAAGGGAAGCTTGAAATACGTCCCACAGTGCGGCGCGGCGTACCTAGTCTTCCCCTAAATCATTTTCTATATAATAAAAGTACCTACTTATGTATTTACAAAAATATAAGTATCTGTTATCGGGTTCCTATAATACAAGCTTTGCTTAATTTAGGATTAGATAGCGCTATGTGAAATGTCCAGCATTATTAGCTTATACACTAGCTGACCAATCCGCAGCTTCGCACGCGTGTTTTTCAATAAAAACATTACCCTCCTGCACAATTGGATAAAAAGTAGCCTATGATAGTCCGGGATAATGTAGCGTTCTAATTGTGAATGAATTTTTGAAAACGGACCGGTAGTTTTTGAGTTTATTCGTTAGAAACATACAAAAATACAAATCTTTCCTCTTTCTAATATTAGTATAGATTATATTTATTTATGAGAAAAATGCTCACATAAAAATATTATAAGGTACTTACTTGTTAAGTAGTCCTTGGCCCTTTTATTAATGGGGTTTCCTTATTTTTTGTTTGTCGGATGGGTGTTTGAACTGTTTATTTCCGTGATTCAGATTCCCGCTGTTCACCGCCGTGTTCCGCATCTGCCGAGGCGAGCTGAAGCCTACAGATTTCATCGACTGCATCCGCACCCACCCCGAGCACATGTAAGACAGACTAGCTTCTACAAGCTTCCCCCACTAGCTTCTACACCTAGAGCCTTGTATGGTACCATAACGTAGACTAGAATTAGAAATTGGTTTTTATATACGTAACTGATTCTATGGCTGTACGATTATGCTTGGATTGGTGTTGGTGGAGAAATTGTGACTAAATTTCAATATTACTAAGTCGTGCGTGATATACACAACACATAGTCGGATCGGTATTATTGATGCGGGGCGCGGGGCACGGGGCGCTCCACCTACCGAATCAACCCTTATGCCGACGGGGTTAGGTCCATTGATATTTTTTTTAATTAATTAGTAACTTAATAGTTTTAGACAACTACAAAACTTTACGACCTGAACTAACTAGACGAAGATCCACTAAAAGGCGAATTAGACTCAAATAAACCCGGTTTGCAGATCAGACGAGGCGAATGAAAGCATTTGTAATATTTGCTTCGGCTTTGTTGTTCAACAAGTAATGCCCGGATTACTTGTGCATTCGGAGCATTTTTCGATGAACAACAAAGCCGAAGCAAATAATACAAATAGTCGGCATTTATTCGGCTCGTCCGATCTGCAAACCAGCCCCCTTATACCTAAGCCAAATTACTTTCGTGTCGCTATCGCTAGTCAGGCCATCCCTTTCACACGTGAGGTACGTACACCTCACGTTTGAAAGGGATGGCCTGAAGGCTGCCGGTGTATGGCGTCTGAATGTGCCGACCCGATTATGTATAAGTTAACACGCTTATTTCATTTAGAGTTGTGTAGGATTATTAATTTGTGGTTACATTAAACTGTGCAGTCATAGTATTCAGAGTAAATAACATGTCGCATACAGCATGTAGTATATGTTGTTATAAATTAACTGACACCTGTTATTGTTACGTGTACATAATATATATTATTATCGCATGCAAGCGATATTGCATTTTATCCTTTTTGATGTATTATCTGTCAAATAAGCAAACAAGTTTTGCCGACGCAGGACTGTTATCGCGTTTAGGCTAGTAGCTTCGGAATAAATGAACATTTCGAGTGGTTGTTGTTAAGATAATTTTTATTGATGTTATGCAATTTTATGTAGGCGATAGTACAAATATTTATCGTGAATAATATTGTTCACGTACAGAGAATCATGTACTTTGTACTTTTTATATTTCATACTATAGTATAATGCACTTTCTTTAAGACTGTTATTATATCTAGCCGTATGATAAAACGTAATATTGGATTAAATATAGTGCTTAAAAGTATTGTTAATTTTCATTATTGTTCTCTTCCTTTATTATTTGTACTTACTAACCCATGGTTGTAAGGGTTTAATTTAAGTTTAAAACTTTCAGATTTGCTCCGAAGAATATTAGTATTTATTAAAAATGTTGAAAGGGAATCGCTAAACTAAGGGGACGGATCGCGCGCCCTTATTCTGATACGTTTACAATATTTGTGTTACGCATGTTGCTTTTGTAGTTCTTTTGCTTGCTTAAAAAAATAATAAATCAATGTTTCACACAGGAACAGGTGTTTTGATAATTTTAATTAGAACAAAAAATGCTTGCAGTAGTATACATATTATTGTTTTGTTGGAGCTATTTCACAAACAGTTCTGAAATATATCATTGCACGGAGTTCTTTTAGAGTGAACTAAAATCACAATCAAAATTTTATAGACTGCCTTAGGTCAGGTCATACAATATCATTGCCTTATACATTCAATGTGCACCTCAAATTATCAATAATTAATTTCATAGCCATTAACTAGTTTAGCACCTAACGTTTGTTTTAACATTGTATATTATAGGCCAGCGCCGCTCAAATGTTCCCTGTGACACCGATGTGGGCGGTGATGGAGTTCGGTGTGGCGTCGGTTCTATCGCATTGCGCACCTACTGCACGCATTATCCACTCATTACTGATGAATACTTCATTTAAAAGGTGTTTGGAGATGATTTGATTGTAGAGCTTATGTTATCGACATAAGGTGTATTTAATTTGTAAGTATGTTCAACACACCTCCAAGCTCTTCACCAAGCACTTCTATCATGCTTCATCTGATTAGAAACATACCTTTTATGAAATCTATTGAATGAATATGTTTCTAGTTGGATAGTTTGTTTAATGATGTTTGCAGTTTCTTGTCATTGTTTTGTTATTTTATCATGTAACTAGTCTTTTGAAGTAAAACTTCTTTACGCACGCTTGACTTGGGGAGTAAGCTGGTGAATGAGTGACGAGCGCGTTACGAAAAATGTGATCGGGCGAGGCGAACGAAAGTTGAGAGGGAGATATAAGTTAGTGAAGACAAAAATTTACATACGTACATATATGTATATAGATGGAGCTAAAGAAGTTTTACTTGAGTCGAGTAGTCTAAAGCACACTCGTTTTTTATATGTGAAAGAATCATTGAATTTAGTTACAAAAAGTTCATATCAACCAAATACGGGACACAGCATATAAATTATCAGTGCCTGGAAATTTTAAATACGATAATTTATCTCGTAAAATACATTGATGAGAAAATAGCATAAGAAGCCGATAGTGTTACTGCGGGTTCCTAAATCCGTCGGTAACCACCTACGACTAGTTTCTCTTTTTCGACCTGATCCCACCATCTCCATTCTATCATCGGACAACCGGATGCTCCGCAGTGCGCCACCGCTACATGGTAGACATACCTTCCATACGCACAAAGCGGTACTCTTCCACCTTTATTATGCGCACCGCCAAGGAGTGGATCGCCTTGCTCGAGTCTGTGTTTCCCGATAACTACAACTTAGGGGTCTTCAAGTCGCGAGTGAATAGGCTTCTAGACAAGCGTGTACCATCGTAGACTGCATCATCGCGCCCCATCAGGCGAGATCGTGGTCAAACGCTAGCCTATAATTTAATTATTAAAAAAATGTCTAGTTTGACACTTTTTCAAGGAGATAGGAGTTGTAGTCGGTTACCGACGGATGTAGGAACCCGCCATTAAGCTATTTTCTGGCCGTTTACAATGTTACAAGTATAGCTTGTGGTTATCGTAGCCATGTTATACCTAGTCTATTGCTAGAAAAGGGGATATATATTTTTTAGGTTTGAAATAATATAATAAAAAATATTGAGATGCTAAGAAGCATATTGAATTAGGCATAAGCACTGTAAGGCTGATCTGTGCAAACGTGGTATCCATTCCGCATGTTTGAGTTATTAGGTAACATTTCATATTTTTACATTGAATCAATATAAATACATACCTACATAAAAGGTTCAGAGAAACAGAAGCCTTTAATTTCTTATGTTGGTAGGAAATACGAAGGTAAAGTTTATTTTTTACAGAATTCGTTTAGTTAAAAAATCGCATTGCTGTGTATGCTAAGATCATTCGAAGGTTAGATTTAGGCTTCTGTTTTTATGATAGGTAAAACCATTTTAACTGTTTGTAAATAACCATGAAACAAATACAGTGCATTTTTAGAACATTGCGACTATTATTTACTGACCGAGTTCCTTTCTAATAAGGATTTCAAAGATGAGATTCATTTTGTATTGCAAAATCATAGATGGGTTTCAAGTCACCTGCAGATTGTACAGAAGATCATTTCAAGATTTGTACCGTGCATGAGCGTACAACTGTTTTTCAGTCTACTCTGTTCATGAATTTAAAATATCGACATAATTCCGCTCAGCTTATTCGAGTACTTAATCATGAAGGGTAAAAGCATTTCCACCCCCAAAATATAGGTAGTTAGTGACCTCAAATTTAAAGAACCTCGTTTTTATAGTATAAATAGCTGACCCGCTCGCGGCTTTGCATGTGTGGTATTTTCTATGTCCTTCCCCATGATATAATCTATCTCCTTGCCAAATTTCATTACGATCTGTTCAGCCGTTTAGTTGAAAAAGAAAAAATATTTATTTACAGCCAAAAACTTATCAATAAGAGTAGGTAACATGAAGATATTTTTTGTAATTTATGCCTGGTATAACAGCAATATACATTTTATACAGTTTGAGGCAGAAGGCACTACCTACGATCACAATTAAGCAGCGGCCTTCACACTAGGCAAGCCTGTATCTTGAAGATCAGTCAGATAGAATTATCAATATGTATTTATAGATGCTATAAATATTAAAAATATTACACATAACATATAATACATATAAAACAAGATATATATATATATATATACAATAAATATATATTTGAACTTATGTATGACACAGTGGAAAAGTTATGAAAAGGTATCAAACAAACAGTTACTTTAGCAGTTACTATGTATGTATTATACACTAGCTGACAAATTCGCAGCTTCTCACGCGTAGTTTTTCAATAAAAACATTACCCTCTTGCGCAGTTGGGTAAAAAGTAGCATATGTCACCCGGATATGTAGGAGATAGTGTAGCTACCCAATAGTGAAAGAATTTTTTCAATCGGTGAATTAGTTTCTGAGCCTATTCAATACAAACATACCTTTCCTCTTTATAATATTAGTATAGATATCAATCTTTCTCTTGAATCACTCTGTCTACTACTGAAAACTGCATTAAAATTAGTTCCGAGTAGTTTAAAAGATGTAAGCGAACAGACAGCGGAAGCGACTTCATTTGTACATGTAAAGATTGTATTTTTCAAACTTTCGCGATCACTGTACATAATTATTGATTAAAACGGGTATTTATCTCGTATTATATTATTATTATCTCGGGCTGACGTCAGCCCGAGACCACGACTGTTGCAACACAGCCGAAACGTCGGGATAACAAATAAAAAAGGTACATACGCGATAAATACCCGTTTTAATCAATAATCATGTAAAGATTATCATACGGAAAGATCACCGAGATGGGATGATATGTAGCTAGGGGTGGGAAATGGGAAAACGAAAGCTTACTAGTACCTATGCAGAGGCGTTTAATAGGAATAGAGAGCTCGTAAGGCGCACGTAGTTGTTCAAGTACACGAACAGAGTACAAATATAGCTCTTAGACGAGCATACAATCTGCTGTCATTATCAAGTGGTAAGTTGTTAATTATTTTCTTCATGAATGTTGGCTTCGTATACAAAACCTATAAAATTTCTTCAATTTTTAAACTACATACTTTATCTTTTTTAATCGTATATTTTATCTAATAACTTTCTAATATCTAAAATATATTATGTACTAGTTGACCGATCCGCGGCTTCGCACGCGTGGTTTGCCAATAAAAAGTAGCCTACGTGTTAATCCAGTTTATGATCTACGTACATACCAAATTTCATCGCAATCGGTTCAGCCGTTCCGGCGTGAAAGAATAACAAACATACAAACTTTCGCGTTTATAATATTAGTAGGATATTGCTATGTATTAGTGTCACAGTTAGACGTAATAAATTGACGGTACCTATTTGGAAATGAGACCTGTTTATTAGTTTTTCGGCTTTTGGTGTCACTACGGCCAGTGAGGCCTATTATGATCGCCCCTGGTTTAAGGGCATCCATAGTTCACCACTAAGCCTAAGCTGTTAAAAACTTAGCATATTTTTGGGGTAAATGGGACCTATAACTCTCTACTCAGTTTTTTTATTCACGCGAACAATATATTTTTATGTTTTTTACGTAATGACGTAAGATAATTTTGTTCTGCATATTACCTACTAAGATTGCCTGCTTAGTGCAACATGTGTATTCTATCTATCTGTAATGTAGGTATGCCGTGAATGTCGATGTATGGGTTCCAACATATTTTGGCAATGTCCTAAAATCCTATTTTCATTTTCAGGGTGAAGCTCTAAGCTCGTCCAGAAGTACACACTTCCTAAATAGTACAAATTACAACTAGATTGTGATAATCCCACCCAGAGATACCAAAGCTATCTAATAGCTATTTTGATTTGTTAATTATTCTTATTTGTTAAGTTTGTCTTAGGGTTACTTATCGTGATAAATATGTATTAATATTAACTTATGTATTTATTTATTTTAACATGAAACAACAACACTAACAACGAATTTATCATAATATGTATAATGCTATGTAAGTATTATATTTGAGGGTTGAGTGATAGCGATCAATTATTTATTAATAATATTTATTTAATTCCTAAATGCTATACATTTTCTTTTCTCTATTGGCATATTTTTTATGTAACCATTATAAAAATCTAAAGCTGTTATTTCTCTTTTGCCGACTATCCTCAGAGATCTGAAATGGACATACTTTTTATCTTTACACAACACTTTAATAGAATGTGTGGTGTTGCAATATTCTATTGTCCCGGGGGTTAGGTCTGAGGTGCTTTGAGATTGGTCTACTACGAATGCATCAAAGAGTTTCATCTGGCTGTCTTTAAACTTTGTCGTAAGTGAATGAACTCCATATAGTGATCGGTGAAGGTTGTAGACGTCTGTTGCCGTCATTTCTGACCACCGCACTTCACCAATGTTTTTGTTTATTTTTTTTGCTGAAAACAAAATGATTTTTCTAATTAACTTTTTTAGATTGTAATAAATGTACCAAGTAACTTAACAGTCTTACAAAAAGAAACGAAAATAATTAAGAAATAGACTTTAAAAATACAGTACTCTCACTAATCCGGCACTATTAAAAACTAGGGGGCGCGGGATTGTATAAAAAAAATTATAATATTTAAATAAAATATGTGCGCAAGCGCGGAATGAGAGTAGGGAGGCGTGAGCGGAGGGCGCCGGACTATTGGACGTGTCGGACTACTGTCGGATTACTGAGACTACTGTAAATATAAATAATATCTACATTGCTACATTTAGGTAGTACTTTCATTTGTTTGTAAAGTTTTATCTACAATCAGTCCTTTGACATGCATAAGCAGATGTTTGGAGATCAATTTGGCGTGCTGGGCTGGACTACATTAAGCACATAAGAAGCTATTTTCTCACTCAGGTCTAGCACAGTATAATATGGATTTAAAGACTGTGGTTCTAGTACGTTGTGGCGCGTAAGGCAGTTTTGCTGATTCGGATCGACGAGCTTCTCATCCAGTTAATCCAGGTTGCTTTGATAGTCAGGTTTTGAAGGTTCCCTCACTGTGCCCATTTTCACTTGTCCGTGCAGTTGAATGGCGTATTTGACATAGATTTCAGTATGGAGTTTTAGAGTCACTAGATGACTTTTATTATAATTCTATACTTATATTATAGTTGCTGCGGCCCGCGGCTTCGCACGTTGTTTCTCAATATAAACATAACCCTCCTTCTACGCAGTCGGGTAAAAAATAGCCTATGTCCTATTCCCAGTCATAATCTATCAGTATATCAAACTTCATCAAAATCTGTGCAGCCAGTTAGTTGCAAAAACACATACATAATAGTATGGATACAGAATACAAACCGACCCAGTGCAGGACATTCTATTTTTTTTCTACTTAATAAGCTTACCATAAGTAACTCCTTCCTTGCTCTGTGGTTGTGCATTTTCTATACTTTCTGGCAGTGCCCTCAAACAGTCCACCAGCATGTCTGCTCCAATGTCTGATAACTGTTCCGTGAGCTCTGGCAGTTTGATATCTGCAGACACCTGCACTTTTCTTTGGCTGATTATAGCACCTGGAAATTAAAATGGAATCTCTAAAAATTTATGATAAAATACTTTATTAGTTAGTAGGTATTTATTAAAGTCTAATCAAACTATCTCTTGAAACTATCATGGTTATGAACACTATCACTATCACAAATCATGGTAAATAACATGTTTTTAGTGAAATTAGTAATCAAACAACTACAACCTCTGTAAAAGTAGTTGCTGTTATGTGCAATATTGAATAATAGATGAAAATCAACTTATAATTGAAAATGATTCAGTCATATGTAGGTTTTGCAGCAGACCTCACAAATTTGACGGAGTTAGGTGCAAATGAGACTGACAAGTAGTGCCACAAGACCTCAGAAACCGGGAGAAAATAGTTGGGGACCCTAGGAACAATAGCTCATCATCATCTAACTGATGTTGATGTGTAAAAGAGGGTAATTCTTACCTACATCAAATACATTGGCTTGTATCTTCATAAGTGTGACTCCTGTGAGCTGGTCACCGTGCATCAATGTGTGTATTATAGGAGCGGCGCCGCGCCATCGGGGCAGTAGGCTCGGGTGGACATTCACCATCCCTCTGAAATCAATTTGTTGGTAAGATACTGATTAGAAATAAAGATATTACTCGTTTATAAGTCATTTCTATAGCAGTTAGTATTTATTGTTCTGAGATGCTAGTAAAATAAATTTTCAAACTATTTTATGCCAGAGGCCAATATTATTGGGAACCTATAAATTCTATAAAAATCCTAAGAAATTAGCTTTAAAGCAGCTCTTATGTCAGGTACAAACACAAGAATAGAATAGAATAATCATTTATTTGGTACACACAAACTGACGCATTAAACAATTATAAAGAAAAGTAGATACAATTGAATCCAATAAACCAGTTTGACTCATGTCTGCGTACCAAAATGGCGTTCAGCTTAGCATAATGTTGGATGTTAAGCACCCAATGCTGATTTTCAGGTGAAACCAGAAGGTAGTGCAGTAAGTAGCTACATACTAAAATAACATATAAATAAAGAAGCCAATAAATAAAAGGTGTAAGTTTGCAGTTTTATTCAAATGTACATATAAATTATATAAACATACCTTTCCAAAATAATATTATATATACGATTTATGTATCTTTATTATGAATCCAAAAGTTATGAAGGTAAATGGTTATATAAGTATAAATAAATATGGTTACTAGGTATTTAAAATATATTGATTTAGATATACTTATGTAAGATTTAGCAAGAGCTGCATTTTAAGCTAATTTCTTAGAATCAGGATAATGGAAGAAAAACAGATATTTGAAGATTCAATAGGGGCCCACAAACTTAATAAATTTGCTGTAGGCTTTATGTTTGTGATTATCCTAGTCACTAGTCTAGTGCACAAGTAGTAAGTACAAGTAAATTACTTACAGTGGAAACTTATCCAGAAGATCACCCTTGATGAGGTGACCAAAAGCCACAATCAGCCCCAAGTCGTACTCCTCGGTTTGTAGATCTTGGAGAGGCCATAGCTTTGTGGTGAGGTTCTCTGCGTGAGCATATTTCTCAAGTTCGGATTTATTCTTGGCACTGTTGGTTATGACGAGATCGAGGCGGTCAATAACGTTTTCAGTTTTCCTAAATTAGTGAAATACTAGTGAATAAATGCAAAGATAATATTGAATAATTTCAGTGAATGTAATCTAAAAAGCTACGTAGGTAGGTACCTCAATTCGTTTACTTTCTTGAAGCTGCTGAAAGCGATACTCTCAGAGCCAAAGAAAAGTAATTTGTACGATTTTTTGGTGCTGTAATAACGTAAATAACTACATTTTTGCTTGAAAATTAATTTTATTGCACACGATAGGTTAGGAACCATAAACAACATTATTACCAACATAAAAACTTTATTCTAGACCATGACATTGACATTAATCACCATAAACAACGTTGTAACCATGGCAAATGCACAAACAGTGCAACGCCACAAAAAAAAAACATTGTAACCGTAGACTGAGAATTTTCTGTCCACGATTGTAACCAACAAGGAACCCGACAAGATATAATGTTCTGTGCAAGGAACTTTTATTATGCTAGCTTGCTTTAGAACAAGTTCTTTTACTACCAAATAACTTACTACTTTACTAAAAAATCTAAAAAACCAGTTTTATTCAAAGTTACACCCAAATTCAATAATACCCAACTTGACTGTAATTCAAGGAATTCAACATAATATTGACCCTTGATCCGGACCGACTCGTTATCGAGTGAAAATTTATTGTGTTTAATTTTCCGGGATTCGAACTAGGAATGGAACGTTTCACAGAACACAAAAAACAATTTACATTTGCCCTTGGCAAATTCACAGAACACAAAAAACAATAGAAGTCGTAAGTAGGCGGGGCCCGCGTAACACTAAGTACGCGGAGTTCCGCGTACTACAAGCTCCGCTCACTTCAGTCGTGTTTCAATTACTGTGGGGTAAACGTATTTCAAAAAAATATAAAAATGCCATATTGTGCCGTTTTGGAGTATAAATATTATAGCCGAACCAAAAATTTAACAAAAGGGGGCAGATCCTATATCCGGTAAGTATTATTTTATTCATCATCATCATATCAGCCGTAGGACGTCCACTGCTGGACAAAGGCCTCCCTCATTGATCTCCAGGAACTGCGGTTGGAAGCGAACTGCATCCAACGCCGACCTGAGGTTCTTACCAAGTCGTCTGCCCATCTTGTGCGTGGACGTCCTACGCTGCGCTTGCCGGTCCGTGGCCTCCACTCGAGAACCCATCGGCCATCTGTTCTGCGCGCTATATGGCCTGCCCATTGCTACTTCAACGTGCTAATCCGTCGGGCTATATCGGTGACTTGAGTTCTCCTACGTATCTCCTCATTTCTGATTCGATCCCGTAGAGAAACCCCGAGCATAGCCCTCTCCATAGCTCGTTGAGCGACTCTGAGCTTATTCATAAGGCCAATAGTGAAGGACCACGTCTCGGTTCCATATGTCATCACTGGTAACACACACTGATTGTAGACTTTCGTCTTAAGGCACTGAGGTATGTTGGACGAAAAGACGTTGCGAAGTTTCCCAAACGCTGCCCATCCGAGTTGGATTCGACGATTGACCTCTTTCTCTAAGTTGGACCTACCTAATTGGACTGTTTGTCCTAGGTATACTTACGCGTCGACAACTTCAAGAGCCGAGTTCTCAACCATAACTGGGGCAGGGACGACATGGACATTTGACATGATTTTCGTCTTGTCCATGTTCATTTTAAGTCCTACCCGTTGGGAGACTCGATTGAGGCCTTCGAGCATCGTGCTGAGCTCTTCCATCGACTTTGCCATGACCACAATATCGTCGGCAAACCGAAGGTGAGTGATGTATTCGCCATTAATATTGATGCCCAGTCCTTTCCATTCCAGAAGCTTGAAGGCATCTTCCAATGCGGTCGTAAACAGTTTCGGAGAAATGACATCTCCCTGTCTTACGCCTCTTTTTAAGGGAATCGCCTTCGAGCTCTGTTCATGTAATCGGACTGGCATAGTGGCGTTTTTATACAAACACTTCAACACTTCGATGTACCGATAGTCAATACGGCATCGTTGGAGAGACTCAAGCACTGCCCATGTTTCGATCGAATCGAAGGCTTTCTCATAGTCCACAAACGCGAGACATAGCGGCAAGTTATACTCTTCGGTCTTCTGTATGACTTGCCGCAGCGTATGTATGTGGTCTATGGTACTGTAGCCTTTACGGAACCCGGCTTGTTCGGGCGGCTGGAAGTCATCAAACCTGCGTTCGAGACGGTTCGCGATGACCCTCGAAAACAGCTTATAAACATGGCTCAAAAGCGAGATGGGTCTGTAATTCTTAAGCAAGGTGTTGTCACCTTTCTTGAAGAACAGAACCACCACGCCCCCGTTCCATGCTTTTGGCGTCGTACCTTCAAGCAAGGCGGAATTAAAAATCTTCTGAAGGACTTTAAGTACCGGTGATCCACCCGCTTTCAGAAGCTCTGAAGTGATTCCGTCCTCACCCGGCGCCTTGTCGTTCTTAAGCTGCTTCAAGGCCATCCTGATCTCATACAGGCTGATGTCCGGAATATCTTCGGTATAATGTCGGGTCAGTTTGGCTCTTGGGTCGTTGGCCGCACTGCAAACAGGTTTAGTGACCGAATCGTAGAGCCGTCCATAGAACCTTTCGACTTCCCTTAACACTTCCGCTTTACTTGACGTTATGCTGCCATCTTCCCTCTTCAGCTTCGTCATGCGGCTCTGCCCAATAGAATTATCTCTCGCGAACACTTTGGAGCCTTTATTCCGCTCTATCGTATCTTTAATACGAGATGTATTAAAGGTACGAATATCGTGCCGCAAGGATTTCCAAATCTTTCTATTGAGCTGCCTATGTGACTGAGCATCATCGGGAGACTGCAGTCGCAAAGAACGTCGTTCAGCCATGAGGTTAAGGGTGTCATCAGAGAGTTTCTGAGGTCTATTGGTACGGGGGGTCTTAAAGAACTGGGACCCCACCGTATGGACGGTTTCTACGAACCTGTTATTGATCTCGTCCACTGATGCATCTACTTCTAGACAGTCAAAGCGATTTGCAAGTTCGAGTTGAAAGCTCTCGAGGTTTTGGATATGAGCGCGAGTGGGTCGGAGCGTAGATTTCATCAAACGGGACCTTTCAAGTTTAACGTTCATATTCAATGTGGCTCTTACAATTCGGTGATCACTGCCGGTTTTCACAATATCCGTTTCTTGTTGGTCAAGATGAAATCAATCTCATTTCTCGTGGAACCGTTGGGACTCATCCAGGTCCATTTCCTGTGAGGCGGCTTCTGGAAAAAGAATTCATCATAAAGAGTCCTTCTTTCTCCAGAAAATCGGCCAGCCTCTGTCCTCTGGGGTTCCGTTACCCATATCCAAATTGCCCCACTCTCAACTCATCATCGCTTCTCATGCCTAGCTTTGCATTGAAGTCCCCCATAACAACAATAAAGTGAGTTTTGTTCGTATGTATGGCTCTACTGATGTCCTCATACATAGACTCTACTTCTTCATCTGGGTGTGAAGTGGTCGGCGCATATACCTGAACGACCTTCAGCGAATATCGCTTAGATATTCTGAGTGTCAGGTACGCGACCCTGCTCGACACACTGTCGATGGTGATAATGTTGTTGATGAGTGACTTGTGAACGAGAAACCCAACACCACCTTGGGACTGTTGGTCGCCCTCCCGGTAGTATAGTAGATTACCAGACTTAAGGGATATCGTGTCCTCACCCTCTCTACGAACTTCTGATTACCCCAAAATGTCCCAGTGTAATCTACTAATTTCTTCTTCCAGCTCAACAATCTTTTCGTCTGTCCTCAAAGTGCGGATGTTGTGTGTTACCAGGGCCAGTGGTCGTCGTAGGGTTTGGTAGCCGATCGTCTCCCGGGGATTCTTAGCACCCCTGGCCCCGCCGTTACCGTGACTGCTACCGTAGCCAGGATTAGCGGGGCCGCCGGGGACTCGGGGCCTGGCTTTATGTTGTAAATCCATGAGGGGGTTGTTGCCATACTCGCCACGCTTGGCAGGCGGGTTGGCGAGCGCAGTATAGGTGTTGAAACACGAAAAGACGCTGCTGCCCATCTTTCGGAGGTATCCCTTAGCAGACTCCTACTGCATCCACGGGCAAGAGCGGAGGGGCAACATTCTATTGCCGGCGCCCCACGGCATATTGCCGGCGCCCCACGGCATTATTTATTTTATTAGTTTTGTTTAAAATGCAAAATCGTCAAACAAAATAGACTGTGAATCATACGCCTTAAGGTCGCGTTTCTCTTAAACCTCAACTTAAGCTACTCAATTAGGGATGTGACCCCAATATACTGATAAATGTGTGTTATCGATAGCTTTAATTAGTAACCCCCTATTAACAGGTGTATAAGTTTTAGGGCGTTAATTCCTTGTTGTTTTATTGATGATTTTCTGAATGTATTTTAGACCTATGGTGTGAAATAATATAATAATTAATTAAAAAATTTAAAGTCATCCAGCATACAGAGTCATGACCTGGCACCGTGTGACTTTTTTCTGTTCCCAAAAATTAAGAACCAATTACCCGATCAACGGTTTTCATCACCAGAAGAGGCTGTCGAAGAGTATGAATAACATGTATCTGACGTCACCACCGGAGGAGTGGCACAAATGTTTTCAAAATTTGTTCAATCTTAAGAAAAAGTGCATTGACGCAAAGAGAGAATATTTTGAGAAACAATAAATACATTTTTGACCATTATTAGTATTTTTTTATTGATTCCGGAAACTTTTAGTGTGCCCCTCAAATAATAATTCAGTATAGAGAGTGTTTTTTTAACTGTAACAGTACGGCAGCACCCATAACCAGAGGAGATACAGGTGCAGTTTCTTTTAAAACATCAGCTCGTTTTTGAGGAAAAACATTTTGGCATTAAACTTTTTTTGGTCAAGTGTGAGTAGCGCCTTAAAATGAATCAAGTTGGTAATTTTTTTTTATGCCGATCGATGTAGTCCTTTGTATGGATTATTTTATTGTATCGTATGAAAAAAATCTGAACAGCGGAAGTTAATCAAATTTGATAAAAAGTATTCTCATACAACAGGACAAACAAAATTCCTTCTACAAACATTTTATTAGATTATAATTGCACATTAAAGAAGTATTAATACTGTAGCGATTAAGAAGTTTAGGAACTCCGTGCTCTCAGGAGCAATTCAAAAACATTTCGTATTTCAGAACAATTTTGAATTTCGAACATGGTTCTTGCACCTGTTGGAATTTTGTATCAGTCATTGCATCATCTTATTTGTCCTATCATGGCATTGTCAAATACGCAAAAAGTAGACTTAATTGAAGCATACCTGTAGTAGGTAGGTGATAATCGATATCGATACATTCGTCTTGTATGCTCATTGGTACATCACTAAGTGAGTAGCACTGTTATTTGAGCATGCCAGTAACAGCCAATGCATTATCGATCTTATACTTTGCTGTTAGAGACTATAACAAAAATCGTTAGCGACAGCGCCATCTGTTGTTGAGTGGCTTTGTTTTGTGGGTAATCAAATCAAATAACAGCCATTGCATTATCAGTCTTATTTCTAATTAATAGAGACTAAAATAAAAATATTTTCTAATGCACCATTCTTTGCCGAGTAGAAGAAGTAAATTTTAATTTATTGTTAATGTTTATTTTATTGAATTTTAAACCATGTTCCATAGTAGCGAAGGTTTTATATCCGTTAAATTAGTTTTATGGTTTTAGGCCTCTTTGAACGTTCTCTTTCAACCAATTATAACTTTTATTTCTAAGTGTGCTAGTTTTTACATGCGTGAGTTTAAAGTAAAAAGAAAAAAGTAAAAAGTCATCATGCTAGTTCTAATGTTTTTTTATGTTCTGTGGTTTCACCAGTAGCTTAAAAATAAATCACATTACACTAGCATTCTTCGCATAGCCTGCTAAAACATTGCTTTAAAAATCATTCAAATGAAATCACTTTCGGTTTCATCGTCAAGGTCGCAGTTTGCATTTCTTCGGAATTCATCGGGCGTTTACATTGCCCGTGAATTTTCATAATTTATAATCATTTATTTGTAAGAATGTTGGTACAATATGTTAATTAAAAATATAAACAATGTTTAAAATAATTCCTTTACATTCTGCCTCGTCAAGGCGTGCAAAATTTCCAATGTAAAATTAATAATAAGGCAAAATGTCAACCATAATATTAGTCTAAAAGTAACAATAGTAAAACAAATTAATAATGATAAACCAGCAAAACAAAATTAAATAAACAATGAAGAAATGTAATTATATCTATAATTTATAATTTAAGTTTTCATTGATGTCGTAAAAAATATATATATATATATATATTATTTCAGACAACTAGAGTCCATATCTTATCGTAAAAGCATTGCTCCATTAAAAATTCCCGTAGTTTCCACTTAAACACATTTAAAGGCATGTCCTTGAATTCTTTAGGCAGTTTATTGAAAATCGTAATGGCATGTTAATAAACATTGCGCTTAACAAGTCTTAATCGACAAGGAGGTACGTATAGTCTGTCCTTATGCCTCGTATTCCTTGTGAGAACATCTGAATGTTTCCGGAAGTAGTCAGGATACTGTTTTACAAATATGCATATGCATATTGCATTCACGTGTGAAATAGCACTATCAAGAATGCCAAGTGTGACTTATTGAAAAAATATTGCATGTGATTTTTCCACAGAACACAAAAAACAATAGAAGTCGTAAGTAGGCGGGGCCCGTGTAACACCAAGTACGCGGAGTTCCGCGCACTACAAGCTTCGCTCACTTCAGTCGTGTTTCAATTACTGTGGGGTAAACGTACTTCAAAAAAATATAAAAAAGCCATATTGTGCCGTTTTGGAGTGTAAATATTATACCCGAACCAAAAATTTAACAAAAGGAGGCATATCCTATCACCGGTAAGTATTATTTTATTGTTTTTGGTTAGTTTTGTTTAAAATGCAAAATCGTCAAACAAAATAGACTGTGAATCATACTACTTAAGGTCGCGTTTCTCTTAAACCTCAACTTAAGCTACTCAATAAGGGATGTGACCCCAATACACTGATGAATGTGTTATCGATAGCTTTAATTAGTTACCCCCTATTAAAAGGTGTATAAGTTTTAGGGCGTTAATTCCTTGTTGTTATATTGATGATTTTCTGAATGTATTTTAGACCTATGGTGTGAAATAATATAATAACTTCTGTTTTCAGTTTCCCCAAGGCGCAAGACATAAAAAAAATTAAATAAACGTACAACTTATGAGTCATCCAGCATACAGAGTCATGACCTGGCACCGTGTGACTTTTTTCTGTTCCCAAAAATTAAGAACCAATTACCCGATCAACGGTTTTCATCACCAGAAGAGCCTGTCGAAGAGTATGAATAACATGTATCTGACGTCACCACCGGAGGAGTGACACAAATGTTTTCAAAATTTGTTCAATCTTATGAAAAAGTGCATTGACGCAAAGGGAGAATATTGTGAGATACAATAAATTCATTTCGACCATTATTAGTATTTTTTTATTGATTCCGGAAACTTTTAGTATGCCCCTCATATAATAATTCAGTATACAGTGTATCCAGTAATATAATATTTTTTTAAGTAAGTATTTATGAGTTGGATACCTGTGATTATGTTAAGAAAGAAAGAAAAGAAAAGCTTTTTATTTCTACTACCACAAATATAACCTGAAGTACCTATTTCGTTACCCGTAGTAGGTAGGTGATAATCGATATCGATACATTCGTCTTGTATGCTCATTGGTACATCACTAAGTGAGTAGCGCTGTTATTTAAGCATGAGAGTAACAGCCAATGCATTATCGATCTTATATTTTGCTGTTAGAAACTATAACAAAAATCGTTAGCAACAGCGCCATCTGTTGTTGAGTGGCTTTGTTTTGTGGGTAATCAAGTATCAGCAATTGCATTATCAGTCTTATCTCTAATTAATAGAGACTAAAATAAAAATATTTTCTAAAGCGCCATCTTTTGCCGAGTAGAAGAAGTAAACTTTAATTTTTTGTTACTGTTTATTTTATTGAATTTTAAACCATGTTCCATAGTAGCTAAGGTTTTATATCCGTTAAATTGGTTTTATGGTTTTATGCCTCTTTGAACGTTCTCTTTCAACCAATTATAACTTTTATTTCTAAGTGTGCTTGTTTTTACATGTGTGAGTTTAGCTACACTGGTTTTCTTAGTAAAAAGTCATCATGCTAGTTCTATTGTTTTTTATGTTCTGTGGATTTTTCACATGTGAAATAGCAAGTGTGACAATACGGCATCATTATGAAAAATCATTGCCTGTGATTTTACACATGTGAAATAGCAGTAGGTAGGTAATAAAAAATAATCGTATGATCATAAGAAAATTATTTTAAAATAGCAATCATTTCCATGCAAATTTCGTTGCTTGTTGCTGTCGCAAGATAATAGCAATTTGCCAATGGCAAATGCAAAAACCGTGCGACGCCAAAAGATAAAGAAAAAATGGTAGCACTACAACAAGGGCACTTTTTTAAATACCAGCTTAATCACTATACTAGAAAAAACATAGCTTGATCTCTGGGACAGCTGTCAGTAAAATCGCGCCTATGAAGTTCTGAATTTAACAGTACGGACAAACGTTCCAGTCAATGTCATACTTTATGGGCATGCTGAGCTAATTATAGTGACCACAGACTATAAACTATCGATATTTTGTATAAAACTTAATTCATAATTAATTTATCATTTAATTTAAAAAAATGATATTATTAAATATTTAAAAAAAATTACATTATTTACAATAGTGAGTAAATAAAATCTAAATTCTAACCTACTCGTAACATTCTTTCCGACAACTTTGGGGTTCGAGAGAAGTTTGGCCGCGGCGTGTCTTCTTCCGCAAGATGGCGCCAACGCGCCGCCATCTTATTTGACATGACCCATTCTCCTCACACACAGACATAACAGAACATCGCCTTTCACGGCAAATAAAATGTTGCAGTTACTAAACACTGCGGTTGAAAATGTATCTGTAGAAGATTGGAAAAAGGTAGTTACCAAATGCAGAAAATTAATGGAAGAAGATTGGGAGCGGGACGTTCGATTTGATAATATTTGCGAACAAGAGTTCATTATAAATTTACAAGATTGCTCTAGCGATTCTGAAAGTGATTCGGATATTGATTTGGGGTGTACTCCTTTGGAATAAATAAATGTATGTATTAAAATATTCGTTTCATTTTATTACACAAATCATAATATAATCCAATATACATACAATTATGGCAGACAGCCTTCGTGGCGAAGCGGTAGTGAACACGACTGCTGCGCGACGGTCGCGGGTTCGATCCTCGCTCAAGTGCAAATATTTGTATGCATGAATATGGGTTTTTGCACTGGTCTGGTCGTGCCTCGGAAAGCACGTTAAGCCGTCGGTCCCGGCTGCCATACGAATATCTAATGGCAGTCGTTATGGGTTGTTGGAGCCCTCAAAATTCCAAAAATTGGTCTTACTGCAAAGCTTCTATCGATAATTATTATCAATATTTTTTTCTGTATCATAATAACCCTAGGAATGTCAGTTTAACAAATGTCGCAGAGATCAAGCTATGTTTTTTCAAGTATAGATGTCAGTACTAGTAGTTTCTGCTAATGAAAAGCAAAATTTAATCGAACAGGCACCACATTCATACAAAATTGTATTAGAGCGTGATCCTTGACGAGTTTAACAAGATTAAAATTATTGGATAAGTGTGCCAAACAAGCATTAAGGGCTAAAATAAAACTCCGTTCTAGTTTTGTCATTCTTTACTTTTACATAAATAATGAAAACATTAAGGCGGGCTTGTTTCGGAACTTTAGGTATTTTACGCTACCTCAGGCCCCGCCAATCTAAACGTATCTGCACTGCACTAATTTGAAACGCGGGGAATTTTTGGGAAACAAACGGCGTGCGTCCGACCTCCAAGACGTCTCGACGGGCACTGGCCGCCCGGCGCGAGCGCCTGGACGAGTAGATTTTGATAGTTTTCTTTCACAGAGATTAATAATAACTGAATTACATATTGTTTTTTCACAATTCCTTAGTTAATAATAAGTTTTATCTTTTGGTATAAATTTGACATGATTTTAAGAAGAACCTTTTTAGTATCGACCGTTTAAATATCAATTTAGTGTCAACTTTATGATTTTTTTTATCGAGAAAAGTACTATTATTCGCGTTTCTATCTTCATAAAGCGGTAGATTATATGTTCAATTTTAATAAAATAGGTTTTTTTTGTGCATACTTTACATTTCAGTAGAGATACAGTTGCTAAAAAAACCTAAAAGTCGTCACCCTTCAAACTTCCCCGCCTTAACACTGAAGGCTAAGCCAATACTCAGATCCCAATTTACCATCATAAAATTATTGGGAATCTCGCACATTATAGCCAGCTTGCATAAACGTATTTATCTACTATTTAAGTAAGTATAAAATTTGACTTATTTGTATGAATTGTAAATCATATTTATGCGCTATAAACATTTAGGGATCGTTGCGCAACCAACTCTACACTTTTTGAAATTTTAGAATTATTGCTTTTAGAACATTAATGGAATTTCATACATTTTGTGTCGTTATTCAATTGGTAAACCAATTGAATTCGTAACGACTGCGTGCGAAAGTAATTTTACTTAGAATATAATAGAACAGAATAATGATTTATTGTACAACACGAACACTTAAAAAAAATCGAAATATAGTAGAATGGGCGGCCTTATTGCTAAAAGCGATTTTTTCCAGGTAACCTTTTGATATATAGTAATGAGTGGCTGAAGTAGTAATGGACATCAGTGCACAAAGTATAATTACAAATGAAGAGAAATACAAAAAATATATTAAAAAAGTGTACTTACAGTATGTTTCATAAGAACGTGACCGGGATAAAAAATGTATTCTTTAGTGTTTATCAAAACAAAAAATACGAGCTAGTAGCCCAACATTTCGTCCACGATGCAAAATTAAAAGTTTTCGCGTTAGCTTCGCACAGAGCGCACGTTTCACGAGATGAGTACCGCGTATGCTTCCCGCTATGAGGCAGGGTTTCTGTGTACGCATCCCAAAGGACTCAAAATGTCGCGCGTTCAGGCTGCTAAGTACATGAATAAGTCTAAGGCGTTTATGACCAAGTGGCTGAACCATGTTGATGACCTACCAGAACGTGGTAAAACGAGATGGACGTCGTCCACTGAGGAAAAACGGATAAGACAACTGTTTTTGAAAAAACCACACCTATTTTTGCAATCTGCACAAGAAAAATTGAAGAAAAAGGTAAATCTATTTCTAGCTGCTATTAAAACACGCTTAGCAGAGATTATGTTAAAATACCGAAGTACATTAAATATACCACTCCTTTCAAAAGCACACGTTGAAAAAAGGTTGGCCTGGGCGCGTGAACTCTAAGACCGTGACAGGGACAAGATAATCTTTTCTGGTGCTTGCTCAACTGCCGATAACAACTTGTCGAACAAACTGTTAAACACCCGGTAAAGGTGCATGTTTGGGGATGCTTCTCAAAAAGAGGTTATGGCAATTTAAACTTGTTTACCGGTTCTCTGAATGTTGTGAGGATGAACAAAGTATACCCGAAAGTATTATTACCATCTGCCCGAAGGTTGTTTCGGAGGTTAAATGAAGCATGGATATTGCAAGAGCACAACGACCCCAAACACCAAAGCACCGTCTGGAAACAAGAAAATGATATCGAGCTTTTCTCCTCACAATCTCCAGATGCGAACCCAATTGAAAAGTTTGGTCGTTGATGAAGCTTAAACTTAGCGTTGATGAAGCTTAAACGAGTTGACTCGCAATATAAAGGCCATATGGAGATCATTATCTCGTGACTACGCTGAAAAATCGGCCGAAAGTACGCGTCAAAGATGCCAGGTCTTTGTGGAAAACGGTGGAGACTGGACACCTTATCATTACATAAGTATATAAAATGAAGTCGCTTCCGCTGCCTGTTACCTTAGATCTTTTAAACTAGGTACTTAACAGACTTTGATGTAGTTTTCAGCAATATAGCTATTCAAGAGGAAGGTTAATACATATGTATAATACATACATACTCAGTTTGTTTGTTACCTTTACATGACTAAACGGCTGAACGAATCGTAATGAAATTTTACAAGGAGATACGCTCCTCGAAAAATTTCAATTTCGCTATTTTTTAGCCAACTGCGCAAAATGAGGGTAATGTTTTATTGAAAATCCACGCGTGCGACACCGCGGGCCGGGCGGCCAGTTAAAAATAAAGCATCTTAGTACGTATCTATGTGTGTTTGTTTTTAAACGCTAGTCAACATTTTTTTTCATAAATTAAGCCAGTCACGCTCTTGTCTTACATAGTGTATAATCATAATACATAAATAAATACCTAAAGATATACCCAACTAATAAACCTATATCATAATGCTTACAAATCTTCTAAAACGGAGACAATTAAATAATAAATAAATAGGTAGCGTGCACCGCGTGCGGCCGCACGCGGTGCACGTTCGCACGCGGTGCACGCGGTTATACCTAGTGGTAGCTCTTGGGGATAGTATCTACTCCATCATACGCTAAAGTTCATCAATTTATAAACAGATAGAAAATGTTTATTGGCACTTATCTATTTTATTGTTACTAAAGAGTAGAGATGTAGTATCTCTGTAGACATCGAAGTTACCAGGTAGAGTCAGCGACATAGTAAGTTGATTTATATCATAAAGAAATAAATAATACTTAGTGATTTTAAAGTAAGTATCAGTAAAACTGTGTTGAGATCATCCTTGTTCATAAACCTACTAGTTCTGGAATCCCAATTGGTTAAACAACATTACGCCGGTAACTTACGAACGAATCAGCTACAGGTTGCTGAGCAATACATGTTTTATTGAATTTTGGATGTATGGCTCTAATATTACAAAAATATGTATCAGCCTACGTAAAACCAGCCCCTTTTGGGCGCTGTCAATTACCACAGGAGATACCAACCAACAGTTTTACAAATTACTTATAACGAAAGAGCTCTACGGCGTAGAGGCCTACGCTGTAGATGTCTACGTCGTAGCATTAGAGTACTACGAAAATCCGAACAATTATTTTTCTTTGAAGGATTATTCGGATAGACACAACTAGAAAAATTACATATTTAACATATATTAACATTTAAATAATTTCAGAACTCTGAGAAATGACACTACGTATAGAACGACTAAAACTTTTTTTCTTAGAGAACTGGGGCTTAACAAACCAAGATGGCGGGTTTACTACATTTTCTTCAAAACTCTTAATGCTACTCGTAACGCTTCTCTGCGAGCTCTCACGCTCCAATACCCTCGACGATACAGTTCTTATCTTTTTGTCCGCGTCCACTCTGGACAAGCTATCACTTTGATATGGAATATCCTTCATCTCTATAACTTCAACATCCGTATCGCTCAAATCTTTACTGGGTCGATGCATTCTACTCGCATCAGTAGTGTAGCCGATCGTTTTCAAAGTACCATCCTTTCGTCTCGATTTGTCTCCAAATATAAGCTTTTGAAACTCTTTACGGAACTTGGGATGCGTTATGATGTAAATGAAGGGGTTGATGCACGCAGCCGTCTTACAAAACAGTGCTGGAATCATCGAAGTGATCGGTGTGATCAATTCCTTCTGGCCGAATATCCCCAAAAGTGCTACAACAGCGTAAGGTGTCCAAGATACAAAGAATAGGACGATCACGACCATGACTAGAAACGCGAGTTTGATTTCCGCTTTGCGCTTTGTTCTCTCCTTCACATGCCTGGATGAAAGTCGCTGTTCCGTATTTTTGCTGACGATGTTTCTGTTTAAAACGACGACTTTGAAGATGCTGATGTAGCAGAATGTAATCGTGCAGAAGGGTGCGAGCCACGCCGCGCAGAAGAAGACGAAGATGAAGTAACGCGGTGAGAGCTCGTCCGTCAGATAGTCAAAGCTGCAGCTCGTTAGATATCCCTCTGGGACGTAGCGTCCGTACCCGATGTCGAGAGCTGGTATGATAGAAAACGCCCCGGCGTACAGCCAGGCGGCGATTGCCATCAAACGAGCTCGTATCGCAGTTAAAGCCCGCAGGGGCTCTAACGGCCGGACTACGGCCCAGTATCGGTCCAGAGCAATTGCCGATAAAGTCGCGATTGATGTGGTGCCCGTCAACCCACCTAGGAATCCGTACACCACGCAACCTGAAACAAAACATATGAATATTAGATTTTTATTCCCATCCCTACCAAAATTGGTTTTTGTCGTACCGTCAGCATCAGAAATTACATGACTTTTACGGAACTCAGACATGGTTTATGCAAGAAGCAGTTATTTAACTTAATTTAAGTGTTCATCCATAAAGTATTCGGAACTCTATGAATGGTAGCTACAACAAAATAATATCATCACTTACAGTACCTGAGCACAGAATAAGTTATTCCATTAGAAAAAGAGCTTGGAAGCAAAGGCAATCACTGAAGTCTATTTTTTTATACTGCAACTGGATAAGACTAGCAAGGATTTATAAGATAATACCGGATGAAAAAACTCCGAACCGAAGGACAAACTGTTTACTAACAAAATCAAACATCCTTTATTAATAAAATGTTATAAATCTTTTGATGCCCTTATAGAGGAGATCGTTAGTGCAATTACAATTTATAAAACTTTAAAGATGGAGAGTTTCTACCATACCAAGTGCCTGGCAAGCAGCATACCGATATTATTATATTCATAGCGTTATTTATTTACCTTTTATGTACTTATTTTATTTGTTAGTATAGTTTGCTATATGTATATACCTATATATTCGTCTGTTTCATAAGTATATTAAGTATTAGGATTAAAAACTACATCATTTTTTATTATACCTTAGAATATATGTGTAAATGTATCCTCTACAGTACACCGCACTCCGTATCTTTGTAAATTTCGCTCCATCCAAAGGTTGCCTGGAAGAGATCGCTTTCAGCGATAAGGCCGCTCATTGTATTACCTTATTATTTTAGCCTAGTACCTACTTATTTTTGTATTATTTCTGTTTGTGTGGTAATTCAATAAAGAGTTATCTATCTATCTATCTATCATACCAAGTGCCCGACAAATAGCATACCAAGTGTCCGACCAGTAGCATACCAGGCATACTAAGTGCCTGGCAAGTAGCATACCAAGTGTCCGGTAAGCTATAGGGCATAGTGTGACATAAACACAAGTGTCGATCACAATAGGCCTCGTGGCCGCAGTTATATTAAGTTGGGGAAAAAGTTTCTTCGCATTTTTTAAGAAAATTAAAAAAAAAATTAATATAGTTTATTTACATTTAGTTAACGTATGTTTTGTACAATAGTAACGTACCATTTTGTTCTATAACTTTTTGCCATCTTGTAGGTAGGGACATGATTTCATTGCTATAGAAATTTTGGGACTTCTGATCAAAATACCGCGACAAATCCTCTCGTGATGTTAACCTGATACTGCCTAAATAATTCTGAAGATACCGAAACAGGTGACAATCTGAAGGTGCAAGGTCAGGACTATACGGTGGATGCATTAACACCTCCCAGCCAAACTCTCTTAATTTTTGCTGAGTGGCTAATGCTGTGTAAGGTCTAGCGTTATCATGATCAAAAACCACACCCCTTCTGTTGATTAATTACGTCCGCTTTCTCTCAACTTCTTGCTTTTATCTCATCAGTTGTTCGCAGTAGAGTTCAGAATCGATGGTCCTGCCTGGTGGTAACAGCTCATAATGAATAATGCCCTTCTAATCCCACCACACACACAGCATCACCTTGTTGCGAGTTAACCCGGGTTTCGCCACAGTCTGTGAAGCCTGACCGGCCTTTGACCACGACCTTTTTCGCACGCTCTTGTCGTACGTGATCCACTTTTCATCACCAGTTATCAGCTTCTTCAAAAATGGTTCGGTTTCGTAATAAAGAATCACAAATGAGTACACGGTTCATTAGGTTTCTTTTAGTGAGCTCGTGGGGTACCTAAATATCGAGATTTTATGTGTACCCAGTTTTTTCAAATGCGCCAAAGCGTTTTGTTGTCAATTCCTAGTTCTTCAGCTACGTCGTAACTACTGATACGTCGATCTTGCGCCACTTTTTCAAAAATGGCATCAATTTTATCCGTAATAGGGCGACCAGAGCGACGTGCATCTTTGACATCAACATTTCCGGATTGAAAAAGCTTAAACCAAATTTGTGCTACTCTCACAGACACTGCACTAGGTCCACAAACATCGCAATTTTTTTTCGCGGTTTGCGTTGCATTTTTACCATTTTTGTAGTAAAATTTTTAAATGTAGCGAATTTTTTCATTAGGTTCACTCATCTATAAAGTACGGAAAACAAATAAAAATCACAAATTTTCCTAATTTGAATTTGGAATTATCTTCTTTAAAATTTAAACTTTGAATGATACCAAAACCAGGCAGATACAAATAGTATAGCCAAAGAGATTTTATTACAAGTTCATACATACTATAATGCGAAAAGAGTTTTTCCACAACCTATTATTATAGTCAAATAAGAAAACGAAAGGAAGTGGCACGTCCGGGAGTGCCGACAGAAGTGAAAACTTGAACAATTACGAGATACTTATATACAGAGGTGTCGGTAACGGTAACAATGTCGTGAGTTCAATGGTTTTTTTCCTATCTCGAAAAATGCCCAACGCGCATAAAGAAGATTTCACTTCAATAAATCTTACCTAACCGGACGTGTTTTTCAAGTTTAACTTTTTCATATAGCAAAAAAGGAAGGTAGACGGAAGACCGCCCATTATACTATTTGCTTTGTGTGTTCTATGTTGTCGGTAATTTTTATTTTTTAAGGTGTAAAATAAAGTGTTTTCATTCATTCATAATGTAATAATTAAGTACTCTAATTTGTTTATTAAAAATTACATGTTTAGTTTGTTTTAATTACTGTTTTATTTTGTCACGAGTTCACTTATAAGTTCGCCATTCCAGTATTTTGCGTAGGGCGCCAGGAATACGTGGGCTAAAACATGCATCTCGTCCGTTCGTTCGTGAGAGCAAGCCTCCAAGGAGGAAAATAAACAACTCTTATTATATGTATTAGGTTTAGTGGATAACTATTCAAGTTATCGGTACTAAGCTCACCTCTTAAATCAGTTAATACGATTCGAGATGTGTGTTTTAAATTTATATCGTACATAACAAAACAGGTTGTATAATAAATATTGTATATCAGGAGTACAAATAAGTTTCCGCAGTTTTTTTTAAATAAGGAATTTATTGTGAAAGAACGGTACATTACGTTTTATTCAACGTATTGTCCATCACTAGCTACTTCTTTTTCCCATCTTTTTGGCAACATTCGGATATCTCGTCGGAAGAACTTTTCATGTTTTGAGGATATCCACGATTCGACCCAATGTTTGGCATCTTCATATGACGTAGAGCGTTGCTCAGACAGACCATGTGCCATCGACCGGAACAAGTAATAATCGGAAGGGACAATGTCTGGTGGATACAGCGGATAGGGTAGGACTTCCCAGTTAAGTGTTTCCAAATAGGTTTTGACCGGCGCAGCAACATGCGGACGAAGATTATCATGTAGGAGAATAATCCTGTCGTGTCTGGAGCAGTAATGAGTGCGTTTTTCCTCGAATGCTCGGCTCAATCTCATTAATTGTGTTCTGTAAAGAGCTCCAGTAATTTTTTCGCTCGGCTTGAGTAACTCATAAGATAATACCTACATAACACCAAGCTGATCCAACCAAATACACTACATCCATTTTTAAACATTTGAACCCACTCACGACAACTTCTCTTACTTAGGCAGCCTCACCTCACCATACGCTTCTACAAGCAATTGATGCGCCTCCGCTGTACATTTCTTCAAATTACAGAAGTTAATCCAAAGCTCCCGCAAATTTTGCTTATTCGGCACAAAACATGACATTTTCGCACGATTAAAATGATGTGATTGTGATATGGAGTTCAAGGCTATGTTGTTACCAGCAGGGAACAATCGCGCGAACTTTGACGTTGGTTCGAGTAATGTCACGCGTGCGATACGTCAGCGCGATACGAAATGTGCATGATCGTACAAAATTAGCGCGATTGCCCCCCCCTGATATCCAAACTTATGTTTTATATATGACAATTTCAACATAACCATTTGGATGGGTCCATCTTTTATCAAACGGCGGAAACTTTTTTTACTCCTGTTTATACATTTTATATTATATTTATTATATCAAGCTTGGCATAGTTAAAGGCTAGATAGCGCTGTGTAAAATGCCCAGCATTATTTATTTATATACATACTTTAATAGATATGGATAAGAAAAAGTAACCTCTAAATAGGGGTCAAAATAGTTCTTACCTGTTTTTCCCAAAGCCGGACCCAAATTAAAAGAGTTAAAAACAAAAACAGGTGTCTTGGCCAACATCAGGAAGTCGCTCAGCGCCAGGTTAGCCACCAGAATATTGCCTGGAGTGCGCAGAGAACGGCATCTGAAACAAAAGAGTGTATTTTTCTTTCAGAACGGAAACAAAACATCTGAAAAGTATTTTCGAAAAGCTAGTGCCAATCAGAACGACATTATCGTAAAACATCCAACGCAAAAAATATTGACAGTGGTGTCCAGTCCTTATCTTTTCTAAAACAAAGGTTGGAGAACAAAGCCTTTGAACATTTTGATTGAAGTAGGTTCAAGAATCACTTTTTTACCTAGGACCTAGATTTGTGTAATTTAGAAAATAAAGAAATAATAAAAGACAATCAGCATCCACACAAGACGGCATACCCTAGGACCTAGGGTATGCCGTCTTGTGTGGAAATATATTCTAATTGATTTTTTTGTTGGTGATGGTGATTGTCTTTTATTATTTCTTTATTTTCTAAATTACACAAATATATTAATAACAAAAAAGCTTACAAAAAGGACATGTACAAAGGCGAGCTTCCAGCAAACTGTCGTAACGTAAAAAAGTATTTCTTTGTTTCTATTTCTAAATGATAATAGCGCACGATGCTTTTATACTAACTACACTTCAAAACTTAGTACCACACTTTTAAAATTGCAATAACTTTTAAAGTACACAAAATATATTTTCGATATAAGTATTAGAAAATGAATTTAATTTTTTATATAAAAAATGTATAGTCGATAACCTTGTTTTGAGGAATGGCTGAAACAACTTTATGAACAAAAACGCTCCTTTTCAAATTTATTTATTACTTTTGTATTATTTTCTTTCTGTTTTTGTATTCACGTTTATTTCTTGATCGATGAGTTTTGATTCAAAAGCCAAGGTGTCTACAGCTAAACTTTCTCATTATGCCTCTTTCTCCTGAAGAATGTGCAAGAATCATGTTTTTTCTGGAACTAGGCATCAGTATGCGTCGTACTGCAAAAATTCTAGGTGTGACATTAAAAACGGTCCGGCAGGTGAAGCGAAGTTACGAAGAAACTGCAAACCATCTGAGGAGACATTGTAATGGCAGAACCAGGTGCACTAGTAGGTACTCGAAGAGACCGCTTTATTATCTCCACTGTGTTGAGAAATCACCACCTCAATGCAGTTAAAGTCCAGCAAGACCTTCTTCAGACCCGAAGAGACTACATTAGTGACAGTACAGTGAGAAACTGAAGACTACAGACTTACTGAAGCAAATCTGAAGCCCCAAAGGCCAGCAAGTGGCCCCAAACTCGAGAGAGGGCATCGAGTAGCAAGACTGCGCTACATCCGTGAACACATACAGTGGGGTGCAGAAGAATGGGCAATAATTTTGCTTACTGATGAGTCTCGATTCTCAGTCTCTATTCACTTCCAATGGAAGGCGAAGAGTGTACAGGCGACCTGGTGAGCGATACAATCAAGCCTGCTTCACAGAAAGAATCCAATACGGTGGAGGCTCTGTACACGTATGGGCTGACATCTCTTCAGAAGGTCGCACTGAGCTAGTGGCCATAGAAAATGACACCCTGACTGGGGAAAGATATGCTCAAGAGATCCTTAATGAGTACTATGCAGGGCCATATTTAGTAAATATGGGTTATAGATCGATACCGATGCAGGATAACGCCCGCCCACACACCGCTCGGGTCGTACAAGAGTACATTTAGGAGGTTGGTATCAACTTGATGGCTTGTCCAGCAAGAAGTCAGGTCATGCTGATCAGGAGCCGCAGACTACTATCACCCTCAAGGCCCTAAATCAGGCCCTGATGGAAGAATGGGGGTATATTCCCCAACATCGTCTTCAGTACGCCAAACCGGCTCAAAGCTGTAATCAGAGCCCGATGAGGCAATACCAGTTATTGAAATGTAAAGTGCGGCGTAAACCGTACGGCTAATCAGAGCCCGATGAGGCAATACCAGTTATTGAAATGTAAAGTGCGGCGTAAACCGTACGGCTAATCAGAGCCCGATGAGGCAATACCAGTTATTGAAATGTAAAGTGCGGCGTAAACCGTACGGCTAATCAGAGCCCGATGAGGCAATACCAGTTATTGAAATGTAAAGTGCGGCGTAAACCGTACGGCTAATCAGAGCCCGATGAGGCAATACCAGTTATTGAAATGTAAAGTGCGGCGTAAACCGTACGGCTAATCAGAGCCCGATGAGGCAATACCAGTTATTGAAATGTAAAGTGCGGCGTAAACCGTACGGCTAATCAGAGCCCGATGAGGCAATACCAGTTATTGAAATGTAAAGTGCGGCGTAAACCGTACGGCTAATCAGAGCCCGATGAGGCAATACCAGTTATTGAAATGTAAAGTGCGGCGTAAACCGTACGGCTAATCAGAGCCCGATGAGGCAATACCAGTTATTGAAATGTAAAGTGCGGCGTAAACCGTACGGCTAATCAGAGCCCGATGAGGCAATACCAGTTATTGAGATGTAAAGTGCGGCGTAAACCGTACGGCTAATCAGAGCCCGATGAGGCAATACCAGTTATTGAGATGTAAAGTGCGGCGTAAACCGTACGGCTAATCAGAGCCCGATGAGGCAATACCAGTTATTGAGATGTAAAGTGCGGCGTAAACCGTACGGCTAATCAGAGCCCGATGAGGCAATACCAGTTATTGAGATGTAAAGTGCGGCGTAAACCGTACGGCTAATCAGAGCCCGATGAGGCAATACCAGTTATTGAGATGTAAAGTGCGGCGTAAACCGTACGGCTAATCAGAGCCCGATGAGGCAATACCAGTTATTGAGATGTAAAGTGCGGCGTAAACCGTACGGCTAATCAGAGCCCGATGAGGCAATACCAGTTATTGAGATGTAAAGTGCGGCGTAAACCGTACGGCTAATCAGAGCCCGATGAGGCAATACCAGTTATTGAGATGTAAAGTGCGGCGTAAACCGTACGGCTAATCAGAGCCCGATGAGGCAATACCAGTTATTGAGATGTAAAGTGCGGCGTAAACCGTACGGCTAATCAGAGCCCGATGAGGCAATACCAGTTATTGAGATGTAAAGTGCGGCGTAAACCGTACGGCTAATCAGAGCCCGATGAGGCAATACCAGTTATTGAGATGTAAAGTGCGGCGTAAACCGTACGGCTAATCAGAGCCCGATGAGGCAATACCAGTTATTGAGATGTAAAGTGCGGCGTAAACCGTACGGCTAATCAGAGCCCGATGAGGCAATACCAGTTATTGAGATGTAAAGTGCGGCGTAAACCGTACGGCTAATCAGAGCCCGATGAGGCAATACCAGTTATTGAGATGTAAAGTGCGGCGTAAACCGTACGGCTAATCAGAGCCCGATGAGGCAATACCAGTTATTGAGATGTAAAGTGCGGCGTAAACCGTACGGCTAATCAGAGCCCGATGAGGCAATACCAGTTATTGAGATGTAAAGTGTGGCGTAAACCGTACGGCTAATCAGAGCCCGATGAGGCAATACCAGTTATTGAGATGTAAAGTGCGGCGTAAACCGTACGGCTAATCAGAGCCCGATGAGGCAATACCAGTTATTGAGATGTAAAGTGCGGCGTAAACCGTACGGCTAATCAGAGCCCGATGAGGCAATACCAGTTATTGAGATGTAAAGTGTGGCGTAAACCGTACGGCTAATCAGAGCCCGATGAGGCAATACCAGTTATTGAGATGTAAAGTGCGGCGTAAACCGTACGGCTAATCAGAGCCCGATGAGGCAATACCAGTTATTGAGATGTAAAGTGCGGCGTAAACCGTACGGCTAATCAGAGCCCGATGAGGCAATACCAGTTATTGAGATGTAAAGTGCGGCGTAAACCGTACGGCTAATCAGAGCCCGATGAGGCAATACCAGTTATTGAGATGTAAAGTGCGGCGTAAACCGTACGGCTAATCAGAGCCCGATGAGGCAATACCAGTTATTGAGATGTAAAGTGCGGCGTAAACCGTACGGCTAATCAGAGCCCGATGAGGCAATACCAGTTATTGAGATGTAAAGTGCGGCGTAAACCGTACGGCTAATCAGAGCCCGATGAGGCAATACCAGTTATTGAGATGTAAAGTGCGGCGTAAACCGTACGGCTAATCAGAGCCCGATGAGGCAATACCAGTTATTGAGATGTAAAGTGCGGCGTAAACCGTACGGCTAATCAGAGCCCGATGAGGCAATACCAGTTATTGAGATGTAAAGTGCGGCGTAAACCGTACGGCTAATCAGAGCCCGATGAGGCAATACCAGTTATTGAGATGTAAAGTGCGGCGTAAACCGTACGGCTAATCAGAGCCCGATGAGGCAATACCAGTTATTGAGATGTAAAGTGCGGCGTAAACCGTACGGCTAATCAGAGCCCGATGAGGCAATACCAGTTATTGAGATGTAAAGTGCGGCGTAAACCGTACCCGCTAATATGCCTGTTCTTGGTTTATATCTTTTATTAAGTTAAAAACGTTACTAATGTATATTAAACAATCATTTCAAAGAAAGTTGATGAGATTTGCTATAAAACGTTTTTATTTCAAAACTCGGGCTTAGTTTAGGAGAAATTGCAATTTTAAAAGTGTGGTCCTACTAAGTTTTGAAGGCCAGTGTAGTTTTAAATTGTACATTGTAACAGTTTGTTCGTGGAAGTGGTATCATATAATTTTGGCCGCTAACTACCAAGTACCTAAGAATGGTTTCGGTTGTGATACCGGCTATATTTCGAGCACATTAAACTTATCTTTGTTTGTGGACGTGACGTCCACAACGTACGTCGTACTGCAGCTGTTTTATATGAAAGCAAGCATAATATAGTACACCTGCGTGTTCTGCTTGTGTAGTTAGTGTGCGCGGGGAGAAACGTTACGTTTACATAATTACGTGTATTTGCCATGTATGGCAATCTAAGTAAATACTATATAAGTCTTGTACTGTTTCGTACAATATTAATTATAAAACACAATGAAAAAATTAATAACATACGCACAAAGTGTAGCGCAAACTCTACTGCTTATATTTACACAGACGGTGGCCTGGATATTATAGACGCAATATATTCTGTTAGTTAAAATTTTAACTCATTCGAAAGAGCTCATATAGGCAACCAAAATAAAAATGTTTAAAAATATTATAATTTTGGTATCTCTTCTTGCTCTGACTACAGGTTACGTTACAGTGCAAAATAACAGTGAATCTTCAGTGGGTAGCACGAATGAATATCAGGATTCATCTAACGATGCCATAACAACGGCTAACACTGAGTCAAACGAAATAAATCAATCTGATAAGGAATCATTCAACAACGCAACGACCGATGACGAAGACGCTAATCATTTTACATCACAGGAAAATGAGGTCACAGAACTAACACCAGATGAACTTGCTGAGAAGCAGTTAAGAAAAAACATAGGTGAGTGTAAATGATATATTAGAATATATTGGTCAAGCGCGTGTCGAACTACGCATAGTGAAGCGATCCGTAACCAGGGGGCTTAGCTAAGAAGCATTCGCTTCGAATCGATTCGTTTTCTACACTTGTCGGTATATCACGTGATATTTCCATAGCATGTGTCTAACCCATACATGTTCGGGCTTATCGACTAGCGTCATCGCTATCGAATGTAACTTGGCTAAGTCCTCTGTACGGCTGTATCTTAGTTATATTAAAATACAATGTTAATTTTGCAGTAGAATTCAGGCATTTTGGATGAAAATTAGGTATATAAACTGTTTACAAACCCAGCTAAAGACATATGTTGTTCGACTCCAGCTCGTAAACTAGTAATGTGTACCTACTCAGATTTGATAATTCTTCTTACGAAAATAGCAATTTTGAGGCTCTAAATATATGTTGTAAACGGGTTCTTGTATCCAAAAAGTTTTGTGCAATCCTTACAATGTTTTTAAGAGAGTTTTTTTACCTATTCAACGACACCACACAAAATGGGGTGCCTGAGTAAAAGACGAACAGACACACAGACGGACAACGAAGTGATCCTAGAGTTCTTATTTTTATTTTGAGGTACGGAACCCTAAGAACACATTTCTTTCTTCGTTGTCTCTTTTGACGGGTACTTTGTCCCGCTGCTGGTCACAGATGTTAGATTATTTAGTTTTCGTAAGAATCAATTCACTTAGGTACTTAAATACATGAGATAATAAATTTTAGGTTTAATCAAATACTTTTAAACAGAAAACGAAAAGAACACAGACATAAAGTCAAGAAGTCTGTAGACTGATCAAAGGTCTATATCATTCTGAGAGTTCCGTAGCTCAAAAGGAAAAATATATAATTATGTCAGTTCGTTATCCGTCTGTCTGTCTGTCTGTCAAGACCTTTTTTTCTATCAAGTTGAAATTAATATAAGAATACGGTGTACAGTCCCTTGGCGCTGTAAATCAAGCTTCTAAGTCGAACCAATATAAGAATACGGCCATTTTTGCCGCATATTTTGCTCGCAAATAAATCAAAACCTGAAGGGTTTAGTAACACGTTGACCAGGAATCTCGAAATTTGGTAAGAAAGAAGCAAGGTCTCACAGCACAAGTAAAGGAACATATCCGATATTTATCGTATATTTTGTACTTTATATCACATAAATCAAATATTGCTACGGAATCATCGGTGCGCGACCTAGACTCGCACTTGTCCGGTTTTTATAATAAGATTTTTTCATGTTTTCCAGAAGAGGACATTAAAGAATGGATCAGAAATCTGAATTGTTATAAAACATTGATGGGCGTAATGAAATGTTTTATAGTGAAGAGAGTTTGCAGCGAATACTACAGCAGCCCCGACAGAGATCCAGCGATGATGGAAGGTGCGATACGTTACCTTCTTAAAAGTCTTCAGGACGAAAACAAGGTAGATCCAGAGCTCCAGATTTTGATAAACAAATATGAGCACTTTTATAAAGATTGATTTGGACATAGCAAATTGTTTTTTTTCTGACTCCATAAATGTACTGAAGTAATAATAGTTAAGTTTTAGATTTTAATATCATCGCCTAAATTACGAAGCACACGGGATTTGAACCCGCGACCTTCCTCGTGATACGTATACGTACTCTGTAGATGGAGCTAACAGCGCTTTAAAACTGCAAAAAGAAACATCTCAATAATTTAATAATAATTAAATTAATTAATTTTTATTATTAATTTGACGACCTCCGCGGTGCAGTGGGCGAATAGCCGACTGAGACGCAGGAGGTGCGGGTTCGATTTCCGCCGCGGAACAAATGTGTACATGATCTACAGATATTTGTTCCTGGTCTGGTTGTTTATCTATATACTATAAGTATGTATTTACAAAAAAAATGTATATAAGTATTCTATCAGTTATTTGGTTCCCATAGTACAAGCTCTGCTTAGTTTGGGACTAGATAGCGCTCTGTGAAATGTCCAGCAATATAAAGATAAAGATAAGATAAAGATAATTTTATTTATTTTATTTTTATTTAATTTAGCGCGGGTCGTGTATGTAGTGGAGCCGTGGTGGGTGCGATAACAATTTTCTCAAAGGGCTGGTTGCGGGTTCAAATCGCGTTTGGTGCATAATTTTTGATTTTCCCGTAAGTGTCGGATAACACTTTAAATAAAAATAACTGATAATGAAAGAACAACTAATATCTTAGTATTTCGTTTATTCTGGTGTTGCTGATGAATATTCTCAACTCCATCGAGCCTGCTCAACTAGCTGATCGATCGGCAAATTGAAACCCAATTGAGACTCGTAAAACATAGATTACGGGTATATCTATACTCGTATTATTGTACTGTCTCAAGAGTTTGCCCTTTGATAACGGTAACATTTTTAGGGTTCCGTACCCAAAGGGTAAAACGGGACCCTATTACTGAGGCCCCGCTGTCTGTCTGTCCGTCTGTCACCAGGCTGTATCTCATGAACCGTGATAGTTAGACAGTTGAAATTTTCACAGGTGATGTATTTCTGTTGCCGCTATAACAACAAATACTAAAAAAAACATACTTAGTAAAATAAATATTGAAGAGGGCTCCCATACAGCGAACGTGATTTTTTTGCTCGCTTTTGCCGATATTGATAACGGCAACAGGTAGATGCTTGAAATATTCACAGATTATTTAGACACAGAATATTCACTTTAAAAATAAATAATTAAATTAAAATAAAACAAATATTTAAAGGGGGATCTCATACAACAGACATGATTTTTTTGCCGTTTTTATAGATAATGGTACGGGACCCTTCGTGCGCGAATCCGACTCGCACTTGGCCGGTTTTTATTATCAGTCGTCCCTACACAAAAATAAATACTTTTCAAAGGGGAGGAATATTGGGAGGAAGTTTCAATGACTTTTGACACTAATATAGATATTATTTAAGAGAGTGATATAATTGTATCTGAAATGGATATTATTTCTTATAAAATGAATTTAAATCGTTTACAATGAAATGCGTAGATAGGTAAGGTGAAACGGTGGGTAAGGTAGAGAGAGAGAGAGATAGAGAGAGAGAGAGATAGAGAGAGAGAGAGAGAGAGAGAATTATGCTTTTTCTTACTCTTTTATAATTTTACGGAACTTTTCGATTAAATCTAAAACAATTTTGTAAGTAAGTGGTCGCGTTTAATATAAATGAACCTTGTAAAATAGTGAGCCTTGTCACCGATATTGATCGCCCTCCGGATACAATATGGTAGACAGTTACTAAATTAATTTAGTCAAGTAAGTACGACACTGTCTCGCTCTTTAAAATACGTTATATGGAATTTGAATTAGATAAAGTTCAGGAGAGTGTTTACCGGAGTGTATAGATAGATGGCGTATAGATATTCTGAGTTGACTCGCTCCATTTCTATCTACATTTATTTACATATTTTATTTTATAGCCCTCAAGGGGCATTTATATTCTGTCGTATAATGAACTAAAGAGCACACTTATCTCTCAGTGTTTAAATGAACTGATTAACGATTATGATTATTAATTACACTGTTTACAGTCCCCCGGCCCGGCCCGGCCCGGCCTTTCACATTTCATCTATTGTCTAAGCTGTTTGTTTGAATGATTTTATAATTATCTGCATAATTTTAAAGTCTATAGGAACACAATATGATCTGCTTACAATTTTGCTGATGAAACATAGGTTGATTCACCTAACGTGGCCAGTTTGGAACCCCAGCTGTAACTAGCATTCTACGAAATAGATTACCATATGGTTAGTTGGTAAGTTAAAGTCCCACTTACCTACTCTCTTCGAAGTTATTCCGTGAATAACCACGGAATAACTTCGACAGATACTGTAACTGAAACTTTTCATATAACCTTAATTGGTTACCTTGAAGTTAAATCCAGGATTTCACATTTCCAATTAAGTTTTATACATACTTGTGTTTCTTGTTTAACTTCATATAGAGCTTACTTGTGAGGTGATTTATTGAATTTTGTAAAATCTTTATGTTTGTTTTGTGTTTATTGAAACTTTATTGAAATGCGTTTATTTCAAAAAAAAACTTTCTGAATCATCCTACTAATATTATAAACGCGAAAGTTTGTATGTATGGATGAAATTTGGTATGTACGTAGATCATAACCTGGATTAACATATAGGCTACTTTTTATTGGTAAACCACGCGTGCGAAGCCGCTGGCAACAGCTAGTTATGGTTGCCCCTCATCCCTCAGCCCTAGATTAATGTACAAGTATAATTTTGCTGCATTTGCAAATGCACTTCTTAGAAGTTAAGCAGTCTCAGTATCGACTACCGTGTAAGCTTTCTGTACGTTGAATAGCATCATTATTAAATCCACCTCAAATCGGTGTGAACGTAATCCTAGTTTTATTTTAGATTTAATTCAAAATTATATTTTTTTAAAACTCTTCACGCGTTCCCAAACCAAGAGTAGCATAATAATTTTAATGACTGAGGTTAGTTTACCTTGGTATTCAACGACTAGACAGTAAATCAGTAGGTACTGTCCTTATAATACGACATACGAGTACATAACAGACTGATCGGATCTGGCTCCTTTTTCTCACGAGGTGTAATAGCTATAGGAGCCGTCGGACAGCAACTGTGCACTGCCGGCCAGCTAGTGGACCTTTCAAAAACAGTCCTTACATTGTGTCTACAATGTTTAGCATAAGTTAAACTCTCCTTCATTTTCCTGACTATGTCCCTTATATTTTGAGGTCAGCCGTTCTTCTCTCCAAGCAATTAATTACGCATTTGTTATCTAAAATACGTCATTTTTTTCTTGGTCCCTAGGCTCCATCGCTCCGAATTTATTTTAACGATAATGAGTTAACTTGGATGGATTAATAACTCCAGCGATAGTTATCTCGATTTCAATTTCAGATAGGGATAAAAATCTGTTTAATTTGCGGCAGAGATAGGTCGATTTAGACGAGTTATTGTTTTGATAAAATTAATCGAAGAAGAGCTGTGGATAACGGAGCTTTCTTCTCTAGATATTATTTATATTTATACCTTATATTGGTTAATACTGGAACTAGATTGCGAACTTACTGAATTTCAGCTACTACATAACTGGTAGCTTGTTACTGTAATTTCAAGGCAAAATTTAGACTTAAGATTTTTTTGATGTGAAAAATTAAATGACGCGCTTTGCATGGCAGTAAAACCGACTCGTATGCCTTCGGTCGGACTTTTGGGCCGTCTGGTGCCAAGTCCCAAGTACGTTGGGCCAAGTCAATCGTCAATTCACCCACTTAAAAGTCAAAAGTACGAATTTAGAATTGTTTGCTGTCATGGTTATTTATATTGTGTATGATAAGATAAGATAAGGATAAGGCCTATATCCAAGATAAAGGCCAACATGATGATGATGATGACGTATTTCACTGTAGGGTGTCTTTCCTTCACAGCTTCACAGTTCTAAGGTCTCTTGGAAAGGTTTTATTGTAACAATGATGGATTTGGACAATTATATAACACGGAGCGAAGACTTTTCTGAAATAAGAGACTTGGTGACAAGACCAAGATAAAAAAGTTTCTGTGGCTGGATTTGAGGAAATGTTTCAAAATATTTTACGTGCTTTTGTTGTTAGGTACTTTCATCATATACGTTTTTAACCCCAGACGTAAAAAGATGGGTGTCATAAGTAGGGGGCTTATGTCTGGTGTGTCTGTCTGTCTGTCTAGAACATCGTAGTTCCCAAAAGGATGGACCAATTCGGACGCAGTTTTTTTGCAAAAAGCAAAATGAGGGAGACGGGGATTTGTAAATTTTGAATTTATACTTGTTATTTAAGTGTTATCTTATATATTTATTGTGATTTTGAGTACCCACGAAGAGGGTGCTCCTTATTTAGCAGTGGAGTTCTTCTGGCGAATGATGATGATAAAACGTACCAACTATAAAAATTACTTCCATGGACTTTATTTTTAACTAGCTGTTGCCAGCAGCTTCGCCCGAGTTGATCTGGGGTGTAAAAAATACATATGGAAATTTTGACATCCCAGTTTTATCCCATGGGAACTGATTTTAAAAAAATAAAAGGGATAAAAAGTATTTTTTAGCGCCGTGGATAAACTAACAATTCGTACAATTTTCGAATATGGGTTCCTACGTGGAAATACAGCTGCGCAAACAACACGAAATATTAACGACGTATACAGACCTAACACAGCTTGCATAAACACGGTTCATTAGTGGTTCAATCGTTTTAAATCTGGAAATTTTGAGTTAAAGAACGAGCCTCGCGGTCGGCCGGTAACCATTGTCGACAACGACGAATTGAAGGCGATAGTGGAAGCGGATCCAACTCAAGCTACGGCTGAGCTTGCTGCGGGTCTTGGAGTTAGTGTCATAACAACATTGAGGCACTTGCGTCCAATCGGAAAGATAAACACGCTTGATAAGTGGGTGCCACACAAACTAAACGACCACAGCGAGACTTACGTGTCGAAGCATGCATAGCAGTACTAAATCGGCATAGAAACGAGGGAATTCTAAACCGAATTGTTACCTGGGATGAAAAGTGAATCCTGTACGACAACCATGAGCGTTCGTCTCAGTGGGTGGACCCGCGTACAGATCTAACCAGTAAGCTAAAAAAAAGATTACTTATAGGAAGATGATGGTGACTGTCTGGTGGGCCAGTGCCGGGCTTGCACATCACAGCTTCTTACCGAATGGCACAACAGTGACGGAAGATGTCTATTGCCAAGAATTGCAAACAATGATGGCGAAGCTCGCAATTTAACAACCAAGACTGGTCAATCGCTCTTTCCCATTGCTTCTCCACGACAATGCACGAGCTCACACTTCACGACAAACCATCGCAAAGCTACAAGAGTTACGGCTGGAAGATCTCCGTCATCCACCGTACTCACCGGAGTTGGCCCCAACATATTTTAACTTTTTCCAAAATGTTGACATATTTTTATGTGAGAAAAAATTCAACACCCGAGACGCAGTACAAAACGTTTTCGCTGACTTCATCGCCTTCCCTCCGATAGACTTCTTCAGTAAAGGGATAAACAAACTGCCATCAGAATGGCAAAATTGTATAGATAATTTGGGTCAGAACTTTGATTAACTAAAATAAAAATATTACCAAAATTTTTAAACATTAAAATTTTCATACAATTTATTATATATTTATATGTTTATTAATAGCTATTAAAACATAAGTATAGTAATTGGTGATTCTATCTATACCTACATATACATACAGGTTGGCCCAAACGGTTTCTTATACCCCGCGGGTGAAAATAACGAAAATACCTCATTAATGTTCCCTGATTATTTTTAGATTTCGAGTTGTGCTATTTTTAAGGTTTTTTTGAGAGTTTTCAGTCATACTGTTTGAACTGAATAATAATTTTTGGTAGGTATTTTTACGGGACATTTTTTCATGAAATTTATGAATTCTTCTTTTATGCATAAAATAATCAGCTAAGTTATAAAAATACTAATCTGAAGTGACAAAACGTTTGAATGTCTCAAAAGTTGAAATTTCTACAACAAATAAAAAATCTGAAAAGAATATTCAATATTTCCTGAGTGTCTTTAAAAACTTTGACCCAAGATTTCATAATAATACAAAACCAGTGCTACTTTATTGGCTTTTATTTGCTGAAATCGTCCTTCAAAGTTACTGAGGTCAAAATTCTCAAACATAGTAATTAAATAAAAAAACAAAATCCCACTAATATTGTAAATCCCACTAATATTGTAAATCCCACTAATATTGTAAATCCCACTAATATTGTAAATCCCACTAATATTGTAAATCCCACTAATATTGTAAATGCCACTAATATTGTAAATCCCACTAATATTGTAAATGTGAAGTTGTGAAAGTAGTACTATGGAACATGGTTTAAAATTCAATAAAATAAACAGTAACAAAAAATTAAAGTTTACTTCTTCTACTCGGCAAAAGATGTCGCTTTAGAAAATATTTTTATTTTAGTCTCTATTAATTAGAAATAAGACTGATAATGCAATGGCTGTTACTTGATTACCCACAAAACAAAGCCACTCAACAACAGATGGCGCTGTCGCTAACGATTTTTGTTATAGTCTCTAACAGCAAAGAATAAGATCGATAATGCATTGGCTGTTATTCGGATGCTCAAGTAACAGCGCTACTCACTTAGTGATGTACCAATGAGCATACAAGACGAATGTATCGATATCGATTATCACCTACCTACTACGGGTAACGAAATAGGTACGTCAGGTTATATTTGTGGTGGTCGAAATAAAAAGCTTTTCTTTTCTTTCTTTCTTAACATAATCACAGGTATCCAACTCTTAAATACTTACTTAAAAAATATTATATTACTGGAATATTATACTGAGTGTTTTTTTTAACTGTAACAGTACGGCAGCACCCATAACCAGAGGAGATACAGGTGCAGTTTCTTTTAAAACATCAGCTCGTTTTCGAAGAAAAACATTTTCGCATTAAATTTTTTTGGTCAAGTGTGAGTAGCGCCTTAAAATGAATCAAGTTGGTAATTTTTAATTTGATAAAAAGTATTCTCATACAACAGGACAAACAAAATTCCTTCTACAAACATTTTGTGTTACAGTAAAAAAAACCACTCTGTATACTGAATTATTATTTGACGGGCACACTAAAAGTTTCCGGAATCAATAAAAAAATACTAATAATGGTCAACAATGAATTTATTGTTTCTCAAAATATCTCCCTCTGCGTCAATGCACTTTTTCATAAGATTGAACAAATTTTGAAAACATTTGTGCCACTCCTCCGGTGGTGACGTCAGATACATGTTATTCATACTCTTCGACAGCCTCTTCTGGTGATGAAAACCGTTGATCGGGTAATTGGTTCTTAATTTTTGGGAACAGGAAAAAGTCACACGGTGCCAGGTCATGACTCTGTATGCTGGGTGACTCATAATTTGTACGTTTTTTTAATTTTCTTTATGTCTTGCGCCTTGGGGAAACTGAAAACAGAAGTTATTATATTATTTCACACCATAGGTCTAAAATACATTCAGAAAATCATCAATAAAACAACAAGGAATTAACGCCCTAAAACTTATACACCTTTTAATAGGGGTAAGTAATTAAAGCTATCGATAACACATTCATCAGTATATTGGGGTCACATCCCTAATTGAGTAGCTGAAGTTGAGGTTTAAGAGAAACGCGACCTTAAGGAGTATGATTCACAGTCTATTTTGTTTGACGATTTTGCTTTTTACACAAAACTAACAAAAAACAATAAAATAATACTTACCGGTGATAGGATATGACCCCTTTTGCTAAATTTTTGGTTCGGCTATAATATTTACACTCCAAAACGGCACAATATCGCATTTTTATATTTTTTTGAAGTACGTTTACCCCACAGTAATTGAAACACGACTGAAGTGAGCGAAGCTTGTAGAGCGCGGAACTCCGCGTACTTGGTGTTACGCGGGCCCCGCCTACTTACGACTTCTATTGTTTTTTGTGTTCTGTGTCTTTAAACGTCCACTCCATATTTAAAAATGAGTAAAATTCTAAAAAGTATACATTTTTATATTCATGAACAATTCGAAATTCGAATTCAATAAACTTTTTTGTGGCCAGCATTCTAAAAGAAAAGTTTTTACTGTGTGACAATACTTATGACCTGACTAGGTATATATGTATGGATGTTTGTTTGTCCGAGGATAACTTTCGAAGCGTTGATCCGATCATGATTCGTGAAATTTAATACATAGGTAGGTAGTGATGGCAAAATTTTGGTGTGACTAAATGAGCTAAAAATGTTGGGGGGGGGGGGGGGGGGGGGGGGTTGTTGAGATATTGGGGTTCAAGATGGGGTAAAAAAATGAAAATCATCAAATGAAATGTATTTATTATTTCATATAGACTCCCTTTTTTATTTTTCGTAAGTTCTTTATAGTTTTCGAGTTATTAGCCATAATAAAAACTAAACTTTGACAAAATTCACAGGGTACACCAGTGACCCCACATGGCATGTAATTTGGTATGCTTGTAGCTTCAGTGACACAAATATAGGCAAAAGTCTGAAATCCAGAATAACTGCAATTTATACCCCAAAAAAGTGTAACCACAATACATGAACTCCCGGTACTGTAATTTGAATAAAACTGTAGGTCAAGTTAGTGGGTCATTTATTTCGTGGCAGTATTTTGATAGTCAAAGATTACAAATAATATTTTTTTGTTTTAATCGGAGTCTCGCGAGATATCAGTTCGGGGCGAACCATATATTCAACTTTAACTGTACATTCACATTATAAGGTAAGTATCTACCTACTGTTTTCTCTGTTTAGGGTACGGTCGATATTGTGCAGTATACAGAATAAGTTTGTTAAAACTATAGGTGCTTTAAAATCTTTGACAACTACCAGGAAGCGTGTATATACCATCACATAACTACTCTCGGACAACGTAGGATTGTTGCAGATATGTCTTATCCGCAAGGTGTATGCAATGGTTACATTGACTGTCAACAGTTATTATCCAAAATGTTGCGCTTGTGTGTACCGCGTAAAAGAACTACCTTTTTGATGTTATGCACACAGGCACTAATTACGCTCAACACTCACTTGTCAGCCGGCTTCATATAAATTACAATAAAAAAAATCATTCTATTCATGTTTTTTCCTCTGTAACAAGGAAGCCTTTAGACGTAGCAGTTATCAATTGCTCGCTGTATCTGTTTAGATGGATAGATACATATATGTATAGATAGATAGATACATAGAGACATAAAGGTAGATAAATGAATAAATAGAATAAAATTCCTGTTTCGGTAAATTGTAATAGATGGGTAGACTTTTAGATAAATGGAAATACGGTTACAAATGTGTATGTTTGTGTATTTAGATGTGGATTGATAGATTGACAGGATACTTATAGTAAGTACTTCTACGTGTAGGTGCATTAAAAAAGAAACATAACTATAATATTTAGATGGATAGATAAATACGTGTAAAGGTGGATAAACGTATGGATTGTTAGATTCTAATATAAATGATGGATATGTATATATGTGTTTTTTTGGTGATTGTCGTCGTTATTTAATTTTGTAGATCTATAAATTGTAAATCCGTTTTTGGCTGTAGGATAGACGCATAAGCATTGTAAACTTTTATTTTCAAGAGCTGTGGATTTTGTTGCTAAATAAAATAAAATTGTATCACATATTGTAATTTATTCACCTTAGTAGAAAATGTGCTATGACAGACTGTAATAGTCACGTAAAAAAGTTGATTGATGTGGTTTTTAGTTTGCATACGTAATTCTTTATTAAACTTAGGCCTGTTATAATGAATACTAATCCTAATGGGTACTTATATAAGTGAAAACAGCAGGCATGAGAAATAAGGAGACAGGCTGATAAATACGAATTCTCAAGAAACTAATGTTCCCGAATTTCCCCCTCTCGTGTCTACACCTACAAATAAAGCTTACGCACGATAATTAGCTCGCGCAACACACACACTGAACGTAGCACTAGTGTTGGCTACTTGACTAACTCACACTAACAAATTATCCTATTAATGTGACCCACTCGTACGACAAACTACCATAACAACTTAGGCATACACTAGGGATTGACATTATCGATAAAGTGTTATCGATATCTTACGCGCTTGACCACAGATTGCCCGATGATAGAGCAATGCAGTGGTCTAAGATGGAGCGCGCTTGCTTATAAGAAACGTCGGTATATTAAATATAATGGTCTATTGGTATATAGGTGCACCGTACTTAGCAGGGTGCACCCTTCTATAAGTTATACAATCGTTTTTTTTCTAATTTTTTTAAGTTTAAGTTACACTATTGAATCGAATTACAATCCCCTAAGAAACCTACATGACAACCCTTCTATTTGAGAATATTATTATTTTTATTATTTGCTTTTTTTATTTATATCTAGTTGTAATTACTCATCAAGTTTTATTTTAGTTCGGTCTTGGTCATTATAAAGGTACCTATAGATAAATTCATTTGTTGAAATGAACTAGTACACACGGCTACACATCAAGCTATAAATGCCAGTATAAGCTGACCTAACATTGTGTAGACTTTTCGTAGAATGAGAGGTCAGCTTATACTGCAAAAATATAGCTTAATGTGTAGCCGTGTGTACATCACTAATTCACAGCAGAAAACAGTGGCCGTACCACGCAACGAACGTGGTATCGAGAGTATCGTTAGATATATATACCATTGCGCCTTTTGTTTTTCGATTCTGACTCGTTTGAACATACACGTAGCAATGTATTTCAAACAATGAATATGAAATGCTTTTCGCACCGATTTCAAACTTGACTGACGACGTTGAAAATAATTTTAGCCTTGTGATGGTTTTATAGACAACAACGTATAAAAACAAGTAAATTTGAGAAGGTACTTACATGTGGAACGATATCCCATCTTTGCTATAATTCACTTTGTTACTCCTGTTTTTGCATGTAATTACAGCACAACTTGGCATTTTGAGTGAATTTGTCTGAGACAGATGAAGCGCGACTAGTGCACGATTTCGACGGACAGGATAGTTTGGTATTGTTGTTGAGACACGGGCCACGCCCCTTCGCCCTATCCCATTACTTCCCTCATCCGTGGTGAAAACCGTATTGAAATCCGTTTATAACGTTTCGTGACTAGCCGCACAAAGAGGGGCAAAAGGGTACTTTACTATGTAGTGATTAATACGTGTGCATAACTTGTATAATTGTCTAAAATTAAAAATTATCAAAGGAAGTCTGATTAAAATACTATGGAAGAGATAAAATAAATCAAAAGTACATTGAACAAGCCAGACGAGAGGAAAGATTTACTACCGACAGGTGATTAGATACCTATTACTCATATGTAACGTAACGAAATTACAAGTTAGGCCTATTTTTGGGTTGTTGCCAAAATAATGCTGTGGTTAAACTGATATATCAACCTTGTTAATGTGTAACTACGAAACTTATTCGGATAACCACGAAGTTATTACAAGAAGTAATCTAGTTATCTCATTTGTAAGCACTGCTCTGACGGAACATGAAATCTTACTCAAGAGATCGTTCATTCAATAATTAAACTTATATTTCATGAATAGTAGCTTCAGTAAATCGATTTTGGAAGTATAAGAGCTAGTTCAGACATGGCGCATTCCACGCGGATGCAAATCGCGCGGTTAGACCACGCGGATGAAAATGAAAAAAATGAAAAATGAAAAGTATTTTGTTTAGCAACAAAAAGCACACCTTATGACTAATAATTTAAAAACAGATAATTTTTATATGAACTTATTGTTGAGAGGGCTTAATAACTAAAAGGTTTAGTCGGTGGTCTTCACACTATGCCAAGCCTGTATCGTTAAGACCTTGAAATTCTTATATAGATTATTCAGTTGCTTACACCTCGGAAACTTATTAGTGGAAAATTTAGCGATTTTTATTAGTGGATTTCTGGTGGTTTTAGAGGTCGATTCTGGTGGGGAGGTAGATACTTCGTTGGCAACACTGGTTTTGAAAATTATTACGAAATCTGTCGTCAGTCGCGAGCGAATCGCTAGTAAAACAGTTTTATTTTGCCCAAACATGAATCGATTGATGTTGTTTTAAAGAGGTATCAATTTATTTAAACGAGGCATGAGTACTGGTACCCCACCGCCTGCATCTACCGCGCCACCAGCCCCGGATATTAACCCTGGAAAAATGTCTGCAAGATATAGACCTTCAGACTTTGAAAAGATTATATTGGTGTGGTGGTTCAATTTTATCAGTGCTTTCTTGCTATCAATGTTCAAATCAATTAAATTAATAATGTTTGAAATATATATATATATATATATATATATATATATATATAAAACAGTTTAAAATAGTGAGATATTGTAATGAAACACAAGCTGCGGATCAAGTCTGACTGCTTTATTGCTTAGCGACGGTAAGTACCTACATGAAAATATTATTTACGAATACCTACAAATACCCAACACCTCCTTACTAAATATAGACCCAGTTAAATGATCAATAATAACCTACTTCACAATAGATACAACTTTATACTACAGTTACATTTTAAATAGTAGGTGACAACTAAATTTTACTTATAATAAGGTTGCCTGTTGGGGCGAGGGCGTAAGTAATGAGCGTCTTTAGAAATAGGTGACGCACAAGCCATCTCAAACTTATCAGCCTGGTCGGCGTCGGCATCCTCGCTAGAAGCCGCGCACGGCGAGACCAGCGGTGGCGGTCCAGGCACATTAGACTCGCAGCTCGTCACAACGGACAACTCTTTACAAGCATTAGGGTTTACATTTGGTTTTTCGGTAACAGTATTAGCAGAATTGTCATTCTTCGTACAAGATAACGAAAACCTCTTTCTGTTAACTTTAGGTACAACCATCATTTGATCGTTTCACATTATTACGAGTATTTGATAAAGGAACATTAACCGAAAACGAAGCGGGTCCCACTTGCTCTTTAACATGCCCTTCCACCCATTTATTCTTGTTCTTAGTGTAATCGCGCACGTAAACCGTATCGCCCGTACGTAGGTCACGCTGCGTGCCTCCTCCGCGCTCCACCTGGCCCGCCTGGCGCACGCGCACGCGCTGCTCCGCGCTCGGGCGCAGCGCGTCGAGCCGGCCGCGCAGCCTGCTCCCCATCAGCGCCACCGCTGGCGCTACGTTAGTCGTGGCCTGTTCGCAATTTCTATACTGAAAAAGCATCTTACTGATTGCTTGAACCACGTCAACTCCTTCCATATATGCTTTTTTAATGCAGTTTTTAACGGTCCGGACCGCGTTTTCAGCTGCGCCGTTGCCTTTAGGCCTGTACGGGCTGGTCGGGGTGTACACAATATTATTTTTTGCAAAATAGTCCCTTAGTTCGTGCGACGAAAACGGTGGACCGTTGTCCGTCACTATCTGTAATGGTAGTCCGAAACGCGAAAACATTTCTCTAAATGTATCTATCACGAATCTGGCGGCGGTGCTATTCATTTAAAAAACCTCAATCCATTTACTGTGCGCGTCGATAACCACGAGATAATGCTTACCTTTGTACTCCGCTAAATCGGCGTGTAAACGTTGCCAGGGCCGCGACGGGTACTCCCAGGGCGTGAGCGGCGCGTGCGGCGGCGCGTCGCGCTGTTGCGAGCACGCGGCGCACGCGCGGCACACTCGCTCGATATCCGCGTCAAAGCCCGGCCAGTTTACATAGTTACGCGCGATGCTTTTCATTTTTACGACACCTAGATGATCTTCGTGCAACTCGCGCAGAATGTAATCTCTGTACTTAGGCGGTACTACGATACGGTAATTAAATAGGATGCATCCCTGTTCCACGAAAAGATTATCTTTTCTATTATAATAAGCCTTTTCTTGTTCTAGATCCGTACAGTCCGGCTCCAAATAATATATTTTTATAAATATTGCGCAAAACAGGATCAACTTTCGTCGCATCAGCGATATCTTTGTGCCTGATAGGAAACTCGTTTTCAATAAACATCAAGAAAGTCCCGCTGCTGTCGTCGCGCACTTTCGACTCTCGAGCTAACGGTAATCGCGATAAACAATCAGCTGCTGCGTTTTGCGCTGAGCTAATCCACTCCACAGAAAAATCATAAGCTGGTAGTCGCGCCGCGTATCGCTGGAGACGACTCGCCGCCGTCTGTGGAATACCAACCTTATCTCCGAATATGTACGACAACGGCTTGTTATCAGTGCCAATTATGAAACGCCGCCCGAATAAATAATAATAAATACTGGTGATTCTATACGACTCCGTAAAATATAGCAAAAGCTTCTTTGTCTAATTGGCTATAAGACTTTTCTGCATCATTAAGAGTGCGCGAGGTGCAACAAATAGGCCTCTCAGAACCGTTGGGATACCTATGCGCCAAAATGGCGCTGCTGTCTACGCTAAGGACCAGCGGCAGCGTCGGATCATAGTGAGCCAAGCATTGTTCGCTACACATTATTTTTTAATATTATTGAAGGCTTGATCACATTCAGGGTCCCACTTCCATTTAACTTTACACCTCAACAAACTATAAAGAGGACTCAATATAGTACTTAACATAGGAACAAATTTCCCATAGGACCTAATTAACTAGGCCCAGTAAGGCTTTGAGCTAATGGACATCAGTGGGACGCGGGGCGTTTGAAATGGCCTTGACTTTCTTATTATCTGGATGCAGCCCGTCTTTAACTATGATGTGACCTATGTAGCATACAGCTGACTTAAAAAAATCACATTTTTCTAATTTAACTCTCAAACCTACGGCTTGTAATCGTTTTAAAACTACACGGACATTTTTAACATTGTCCTCCTTAGAAACACCTCCGATGCAGGCGTCATCAAAATACACGTCAGTCATGGGCACACCTCTAAGGACCTCCTCCATTAATTATTGAAACTTTTCTGGAATACTACAAATGCCATATGGCGTTCGGATGTACTCAAACGTACCTACGTGCGTACTTATGGTAGTACACGCCCTAGATTCCGGTGACAAAATTATCTGTTCGTAAGCGTGAGACAAATAAATTTGTGTAAATACTTGGGACCCCCTCAATGTGGCATACAGCTCTTCGATTCGAGGCAACGGATAAGGCTCGCGTTTAATTTTCGGATTAATCTTCACCTTATAATCGCCACAAAATCTAATATTTCCACACTTTTTGACAACAAGCACAATGGGGGTACCATATTACAAATGATCAACCTTAACTATAGTACCTTCATTAATTAAGCAGTCCAACTTTTGTTCTACAGGTTTTCTTAAAGCTAACGGTAAATTGCGTGCTTTATGAAATATAGGTTCCTTGTCTATCAATTTCAAAGAAAACATTTTTGTACATGTTGTAATCCTTCCGCAAATACATCTGTATATTCTCTTTGCAATCTGGAGACCAACTCATCGGATTTATCACGCGACATGTCACTGTGAATGTTGTTCATTTGAATTTCTATATTTTTTAATTTTAATTGACGCAACCAGGAACGGCCAAGAAGGGGAGGTCCGCCTCCAGGGATCACATACAAAGGAAGGTCCTTTATAACAGACCACCTTTATAACAGACAGTCGTATTGATAAAACCGATCGGTAATATTTTACCACCTGTATATCCCATAAATCTTAGGTTACATTCGGACAATTCACAGTTTCTTAAATATTTCTGATAATCACGGTCATTGATAGCCGAAATCTTACTACCCGTGTCTATCTCAAAGTGTATGGGCGTATCGTTGACAAGAATAGAAACTACATACGGTTTATCGTGGCTCTCCATCGACCACAATATTGAAGAAGTCACTGTCCTCGCTTTCAGAGTCCATGTTGATGTAGAATTGATTACGCCGCTGCAATTTACTTATGGAACGATCCCCTCCATCACATCCCGAACGCGCACTTTTACACATGGCCTTGAGATGGCCCTTGACCCCGCACTCATCACAATTGTAACGCTTAAAGCGACATTTATCCATCGTAGCGCCCGCCGAGCCACTCGTCTCCGTGTGCGTCTCCCCCGCCTCCAATGCCAGAGCCAGCTCCACCGCTCGCTTGTAATCCAATTTCTTCTCCGCGAACAAACGACTGCGCATCTCGTCACCGGCAAGGCCCGATACAAACTGATCCCTGAGATTTTCTTTCAGTTTATCTCAAAAGTTACAAGTGCTTGCCAGATGCTTCAAACTTTGTAGATATAGACTGAGCTCCTCACCGGGCTTTTGACGACGTAAGCGAAAAATATGCCGTTCAGCTCTGTCGGATCGCCTGGTTTCTAGATGATGTTCGACGATGGTGACCAATTCAGTAAAGCTTTTGTCCTCTGTTTTTTTGGGGCACATAAGTCGCACATCAAATCGTAGGTTGGTTCACCAACTACCGTTATCAACGTGGCCACATGCAAAGCTTCTTTTATTTCGTTTAAGGCAATTATCTGTTTCACTCTGTTTACGTATTTCGTCCATTTTCGCAAAGATAAATAAAAACTGTCGATTTTACCGTACGGCATCACGATATTAACCAGTAAAAACTATTAAATCGTCGCCAGTGAGATATTGTAATGAAACACAAGCTGCGGATCAAGTCTGACTGCTTTATTGCTTAGCGACGCGACGGTAAGTACATGAAAATATTATTTACGAATACCTACAAATACCCAGCAAAAATAACAATTGAAAACCTATATACTAATATAACCTAAATTTATAATGCATAAATAAATATATATATGTACATACAAATAAATATATATACAACTTCTAATAAAGTATTAAATATAAATATGTATATAATATATTTAAATATATATAAGTAATATAATGTAAATGCATAGGATAAATATTTGGGACTTTTAGGTTGTAACACTCAGAATAGTCTCAGTATCAGCGTACGTCAGAATAGTTAGGCACTTTTGTATTATTTGTTTTGCTTGTCTTACAGATTTATTATTTAGATCGCAAAATTTTAAAACATTATTATAAACACATGCTCTTACATACTGACCAAAACGTTGCGCAAAGGATGTATTGATTGGCGGAGTAGGAATTTTAAAGACTCGTTTGCTTATCAACTCCAAGTAATTTTCTGATGAAAGTAAATGCTTATGCGCTGATACCGATGTTTTTAAGATAAATTTACATTAGTTCGTTCATACTTGTTGAGTGGCGGTAGCCGCGCGGATTGACAATCCGCGCGGCTACCACCACTTAACCGCTAGAAAATGAATTTGCGCGGTCGTCGCTATTTACTTGACGTGCCTAGAGCGCGTTCAGTTGCTTCGCGGAAGCCGCACGTATCGGACGGTGACAATGGATCGCTTCGACACCGAGCTATATTCATCGATGAGGTAGAAAACATACCTGCTTTGTGGGACATCCAATGTACAGAATATTCTAACAAAATTATTAGAAACGGAGCTTGGCAGGAGCTGGTGGTGGTTAGAAGCAATTTGTTCACTGATCATTAATAATAATTCATTAAATGAATTTATCGACATTCTCAAATAATTGAAGAATTTTGGTTCAGAACTTCCTAATTTTTGGTATAAAGTCTGAAACTGACCATGGGTGAGCCGATCACATAATATTGGATGCACCCAATACTGCCGTTCCTTCTTTCTTTTTTTTGTACGGAGCAACAAGTACACACTTATTGATTTTTCGACTTCTATGATTGGACTGTCACCCTATGCGGATTACGGCACTCTCCGCGCCTGTCTGAACACTTGCGTTTAGAACCGCGCGATTTGCATCCGCACGGAATCCGCCGTGTCTGAACTAGCTCTAAGGGGAACAAACAGATGAAAGATCGTAGAGAGAAGTTAATAAAGAACTCCTTTAGAAAGGTTGAAGGACACTACGCTTTTATCAAACGCTGTCAGTGTTGTAGGGTTATAAGCTTAGGAATAAAAAACCAATAAGCGATCTCTTTGCTATCTGTTCCAACTTCCAGCGATGTCAGTCTCATCTGTCAGCCAAGACCCTTTTTCTACGGACTGCGCGAAAGACTAAAGTTTTAGCACAGTTATAATCACAGATAAAACACAACTCTCAATAGTATCATTGTTATCATCATCATATCATCCATTGGACGTCCACTGCTGATCATAGGCGTCCTGAGTGACCGATGCTATGCGTCCTGCACCCCACGGCTTCCAGCAGCCTTTATCCTTCCACATAATGGAGAGGTCACCACTCTAACACGTTTTCTGGAAGTTAGCTTTCTAGTACACCTAGAACATAGTTAATTACGAGGAGTAATAGAGTTCGACCGGAGAGTAAAACAAGTTAAAGGCGTCACTGTTTAAGAAATAATCCTTTTCACTCTATTTTGCATGAAAAGCATTATACTTTTTAGCAGAGCTGTAGTCGTTCAGTATGTCAGATTATAAGTATATTATATTGAAAAATGTAATCCGGAATGAATACGGAATTCTTGAAATAATTTCTTTGTTAGATACCCAACTAAAGAACAACACCGAAGTACTCGTAACTTATAACAACCACAAGAACTTCGCAGTCAGTATTTCAGCTATTAGCAGCTATACGGAGTTTACAAGTATGAATATTAATAACTTCTCTCATAGATATAATGTTTCAAAGACTCTTCTTGTTCATCGACTCCCTACTTATTAATTTATCCGTGAAAACTAGACAGTCCTACTCCTCTCATTGCTCTCATTGTGACGTTCTCTCATTGCTAAGAATCGAGACTGGTTTGGTCAAATATGTTCACCGCGTATCTCTATTCATTTCTGCCAGTTACAAAATGAATAATAATCAATTATTTTCATTTATTCATTAAACTCACAAGGATGATTTTAAAATGTCATTTTTACTGTCTGTTCCTCCGCGAAGCCAGAGATAATAAGGCACTATGCCATCTCTAAATGTTCGGCTCCACCCGTAGTTTACGGCACCTTCGAAGCCTTTTTAACGTTTCCATCGTCTTTAGGCATTCCAGATTGTGGGAGCTTTTAAGAGCCTTAACACTGCAGTATTCAGTGCAAGCACCGGATTCGATGCACTAAGACTAATATTTTTTTTTAAATTGTTGCTGCTGGAAATGCTTATTCGGTCAACGGTAAGCACTACAGATACGAGTAACATACTTTTTGTAGTCAAAAATTAAGGAAATGGGCTTGAACAACCTTTGGATTCAGCAGGATGGTGCAGCATGCCATACAGCTCATGAAACAATCTATCTTTTACACACTACTTCGGTAATCGTGTGGTCAGCTGCCTTGGCTTCTTTTTGTGAGGTAGGTACTGTGAAAGATCGATGTTATGCAGACAATTATCAAACTATTGAGGCATCTAAGTTGATTATTGTTTTCGTTAGATACAAGTCCGTAACCACCAACAAAGTGATGCGAGAATGGGTTGACAGGATGCGCTACTGCAAAGCCAGCCGAGGCGGCCACATTCATAAAACCGTATTCTATATATAATGGAAATGTTGGCTCTATCTAATAAAGCCATAGTATTGGTGATAAAGTATTTTTATTTATTTTATTGCAGTTCTTAAAAGTAACTTTTATTTGGCCCATCCTGTAAATACCAAATTAGATTCAAAATAAAAAAATCAAAATATTTCTTTGGTTCAAAAATACATAGGAATTAAGAACATATAGTGGACGCTGACAGCTGCAAAAGGTTAGAAAAAACTGTGTTGAGTGTGTAGCATAGATTAGATTGAACCTGTTCAAAGATTTTTATGATCACAGGTCCGCGTATTTCATCGATATCTATTGGTTTACTAATTCTATGGTTCACACATTCGTAGCATGCGTAGTATGCGATTATAAAATCACGCACGCACGTGTGACTTCGTTCTGGGATCGGATGCACAACTACATCCTGAAAGCAGTCTCTACATTACTTGTCAAATTCCATAATTATAATTAATAATCTATATATTAGGTTGGGGAAAAGTGTCTTCGCATTTTTTAAGAAAATTCAAAACATTTTTTAATATAGTTTATTTACATTTAACTAAAGTATGTAGGTACCATTTTGTTTGATAACTTTGTGCCATCTTGTAGGTAGGGACATGATCCCATTGCTATAGAAATTTTGGGGCTTCTGATCAAAATACCGCGACTAGTAGTTTTGGCAGTCCTCTCGTGATTTTAACCTGATACTGCCTAAAGAATTCTGAAGAGACCGAAACAGGTGGAAATCTGAAGGTGCAAGGTCAGGACTATACGGCGGATGCATTAACACCTCCCAGCCAAACTCTCTTAATTTTTGCTGAGTGGCTAAAGATGTGTGAGGTCTAGCGTTATCATGATGAAAAACCACACCCTTTCTGTTGATTAATTCCGACCGCTTTCGCTCAACTTCTTGCTTTAATCTCATCAGTTGTTCGCAGTAGAGTTCAAAATCGATGGTCCTGCCTGGTGGTAACAGCTCATAATGAATAATGCCCTTCCAATCCCACCACACACACAGCATCACCTTGTTGCGAGTTAACCCGGGTTTCGCCACAGTCTGTGAAGCCTGACCGGCCTTTGACCACGACGTTTTTCGCACGTTCTTGTCGTACGTGATCCACTTTTCATCACCAGTTATCTGCTTCTTCAAAAATGGTTCGGTTTCATTACGTCGTAATAAAGAATCACAAATGAGTACACGGTTCATTAGGTTTCTTTCAGTGAGCTCGTGGGGTACCCAAAAATCGAGCTTTTTTGTGTACCCAGTTTTTTTCAAATGCGTCAAAACTGTTTTGTGGTCAATTCCTAGTTCTTCAGCTACGTCATAACTATTGATATGCCGATCTTGCTCCACTTTTTCAAAAATGGCATCAATTTTATCCGTAATAGGGCGACCAGAGCGACGTGCATCTTTGACATCAAAATTTCAGGATTTAAAACGCTTAAACCAAATTTGTGCTACTCTCACAGACACTGCACTAGGTCCATAAACATCGCAAATTTCATCGAAATTTCATCGCACCCTTGAATAACACAATAATCCATACCCAAAGCGATATGCCTATCTAATTCACCGTGTTGGAATTTTACTCGCTCAAAATACTAAAATAAAATGTATGTTCAGCAGAAAAAAGACTTGGTCAATTTAAAATATTAAAATGAATGCTAGCCCAGCGATATCAGGGACTTTAATGGAAAGAAATAGCGCTGATGCGACGGCGATGCTGCTTACACTAGACACATTTTTATCGACATATTTCTAATTTGCCGTTATTAAATGGCATATCTGTTTCGTTTAGTCTTTCAAAGTTTGGAGCTCAGACTTCTTATCCCCTCACCGTCCCCTTAGCAGCGTCCGCGAGAGACAGACGGGATAAAATGTTGAGAGGCCATTTTAACATGTGCCAACGAAATCGATTTTGACTGGCATCGTGATAAGACAGAAAATTCAAAATATTGCAATTACCTGGATTTACTTATCTGTAGATTTTGAGCTGAATATTATCAGTTCCATACTATCGTGGTCCATCTTTAATGAATATCAGATTTATATACTTATCACACAAATTTTATAAATGTGAATGTTTAGATGTTTGTTTGTTTGTTACTCAATCATATTGTAACGGCTGAACTAATTTCAATGAAATTTCGTATATAGATAGACTATGACCTGGATTAAAACATAGGCTACTCTATATTGAGAAATGACGCGCGCGAAGCAGCTGGCGGAAGCTAGTTTTGTCTGTATTATTATGAATACTACTAGATCTTGAGAAATACATTAAGTTAAACTACCTTCGTGCCTTTGAGACCGATACTGTCATATCATATCGATGATGATGACGATGAAGTAGCCTAGAAAGAAGTTAGACCCTTTCTCTTTTTATTGGACATGTACGCGGGTAGATTAGATATGTTTACTGGTGTGTTATTTCGTATTTCATTAGAGTTTCTTCAATTCACATTCGAGAATTCTGAAGAAATGCGTAAAGTAATTAACCAGACACCAGAGGTACTTTTACTGTAAAAATGTTATGATGCACAAATCTGAAGAATTGCCTCCGTGCGTAATCCTGAAGAGTAGTGTATATTGAAGCTAAGGTCTTTAGTTTTATCACCCATAAATGTTCTTGGCACAGGTAGAAAAACAACTTTACCTATTAAGATCGATAAATAGACGTGGGAAAAACGAGACAAACAAACCTAACATTTCCCAACACTTTTCCTTGTTTACTTACATTGACATCGACATTAATTTTCCTTAGTGCATAGGTAGCTATAATTCGTAAAAAGATTGTAATCTCTAACCCTTACAATAAATAACAATATTTTATATTTTTGGCATTTGGTGTTCCTGAATAAATAAAATATTATACAAATTTATAATTGCTCAGCGCGAAAAAAGATAAGATTAATTCAGTCTTGAAAAGAAATCTAAGAACATTTATGTTGTTATGTCATTACTTCCTTAGACGCTTATCGTCTTAAAACGTATGGTAAATAAACCAGTGACGATCAAAATAATAACGAAGGGCAACGAAGGAGGCACTCTAACAAAGCGGAATTCTTTACAAAATAACGGGCAACGAAGGAGGCACTCTAACAAAGCGGAATTCTTTACAAAATAACGGGCAACGAAGAAGGCACTCTAACAAAGCGGAATTCTTTACAAAATAACGGGCAACGAAGAAGGCACTCTAACAAAGCGGAATTATTTACAAAATAACGGGCATCGAAGGAGGCACTCTAACAAAGCGGAATTATTTACAAAATAACGGGCAACGAAGGAGGCACTCTAACAAAGCGGAATTCTTTACAAAATAACGGGCAACGAAGGAGGCACTCTAACAAAGCGGAATTCTTTACAAAATAACGGGCAACGAAGGAGGCACTCTAACAAAGCGGAATTCTTTACAGAAGCGGAAAAGACTTTAGAACTTATCTAAGAGCTGTTTTATGCCCATTCTCTACGTTGCGTTGAATATGGTAAACGGCAGTTATGGTATTTGTCCTGACATGGGAAAACACAATGCCTTTGGTCGTATAGTTTTATAACTCTTGATGTTATTTCCGTAAGCTGATGCACAACGTACTGATGCACAACGTACCATACAAAAATTCTTATTTTTGCGACATTCGTAAACATTTCACAATTGTGTGTGTTCTATTTATTTATTGATGAATAATTGTAGTTGGTCGAGCAAAGCGAGAATTTGGGCAAATCGGCGTTGTATGTATGTATGTATGTATGTTTGTTTGTCGAAGGATAACTTTCGAAGCGTTTATCCGATCATCGTGAAATTTGTTTTATAGGTAGACTCAGTGGCGAGGTGTTCATACAAGCCGATTCCTATCGAGATACCTTCAGTCAGGGCTCCTGACTGTTCCGTCACCTTCAAAATTCTAAAAAATAATAACGCCTTAAAAATTTACCTTAGCAATGTATTTTGAAGCCATTTAAAATTTTAATGTAAGTAAAATTCTCTTCAAATAATCCGTCGCTTTTCGAGTTATACTACTAAATTTACTATTAATTATAAACCGGACTCTAAACGTATAAAGTTAGGGCATGTTTTTGCATAAAACTCTGCGGTAAAGCTAAATATCTCCGGCTTGTTGAACACATTTCGTATCCATAACCAAAATGCGTACAATGCATTTTGGGTTCTATCATTGTTTTCACAAAATTCAAGAAAACCGTCAATGTATAACGAACACTAGAATTAGTGCACTAAAGTACGTCAAAAGTAATTTATAGTAAGGTGGGTTAAAATAACTCGACTGGATTGCGAGTTATAAGTAGTATACGGCCAAATTGCGCCATCATTATTTATTCAAGCAGGATTTTAATTTTGCTACATATTTATTTGCATATTTATATGATACTTTTTATTTATATTTATATACTTTTGCATGTGGTAAGTGCGACTCGCATTTTTTTTCGACCGGCTTACCATGATTAATTAATTAATTTATTTTATTCTTAAGGCACACAAAACAGAATACAACCAATCAGATACAAAATATAGTGATCGACTCTTAGACCTAGATTGTATCCCAACGCATGTGTACACAGCATGATAACTCTAGCGCAGTTCTGTGTAGACCAGCTGAAGGGAAATATTCACTTACACAGGCAAAACAAAGTAACAACATAAATAAAAATTAATAGCTAGCTTACAATAATGAGATAAATAAAAATAATAATCAATAAAATATAATTGTTTAGAGAGTTCCAAGCTGAATCACTCTCTTTAATAAGAGTGGCCTCGATATATTTTTTAAACTTAAATAATTTATTATTGAAAATGTCAAATATTAGCACCATTATTTACTAACAGATCATTGTAAAGACGACACATTCTGACTATCGGATTATAAAATGACGTATTATTAGTATATACCTGTAGAGCGAAAGTATTTTGATGCCAAGATGCCGAGATCGTGGCTTGATATTAAACTTAATACAAGACAATAAGCTAGGAGAATTAGTCAACGAATGTATGATTTTGAAAAGATTAATCAAGTCGAGGTATTGACGACGGGTTTCAAGAGACATGATTTTAAACCTATTGAGTTTTTGTTCATACGTTGGGAGAGTTCGATGTATGCCGCTTCTATAACACGAGATGTTAAAGAACTTCCTTTGAATCCTTTCAATGCTGTCAATGTGGACATTATAGAAAGGAGACCAAATCATTGCATTATGTTATATAATACTGCGAACTAGTGAGTAGTAGAGGCAGGTAAGAATCTTTGGATTTTTAAAATCTTTTGTGGACCTTGCTATAAAGCCGAAAAGTTTAGAACATCTAGTTGAAATGTAATTATAATGGTCAAGGAACGTAAGTTTTTCGTCGAACATAATTCCGAGATCTTTTATAGTGGATTTTCGTTTAATTGTATGATGATTTAAACTGTAGTTCTTCAGGATTTTATTTTTCTTGGTGGTAAATGTTACGACGAAGCATTTATCAATATTAAGGGTCATGCGATTAATAACAGACCAGTCATATACCTACATCATTTAAGTCTTCTTGAAGAGCCAGAGTCACTTGTGCTGTTGATAGTAGAGTATACCTTTAAGTCGTCGGCATAAATATAAATTATTTTTACCCTTTGCCACGGGTAGGTAATGATAGCACAATTTTGGTGTGACTAAATGAGCTAAAAATATGAGGGGTTGTTGAGATATTGGGGTTCAAAAGGGATAAAAAACGGGACTATCCGGTCAAATGACACTTCTAATAAAAGGTCTTTGTGTGTATATTTCGACCCCGTTAAGTTATTAGCCACAATAAAAACTGAACTTGAATAAAATTCACAGGGTAGGTACAACAGTGACCCCACAGTGCTGAAATTTGGTATGCGTGTAGCTTTAGTGACAAAAATATAGGGAAAAGTCTGAAATCTAGAATAACTACAATTTCTACCCCAAAAAAGTATAACTAATTTACATGAACTCCCATTACCTGTAATTAGATATAACTGTAGGTCAAGTTAGTTATTTTATGGCACTATTTTGATAGTCAAAGATTTTAAATAATATTTTTTTGTTTTTATGGGAGTCTCGCGAGATCTCAGTTCGGGGCGAACCACTAGTCTACAAGCTCATATTTGTATTTTTTGTAACAGTCGTTTTAAAATAAGGAATAAAATTAATAAATACGAACCTGCAATACATAAATAGCACCAATATGTTTCCAAAACAGCCAATACACAGCATCACCATGTAAAAGCTTCCTAAAGTATAGTGGATCACGGGATGTGGAGGAGGAAACTGCAGCCAGTGAGGGTTAATCATCAGCAGGTAGTCATTCTTGAACAGACCATATCTGCGCCACTTCTCAACCGGCCACTCTTCCATAAACTTCTCAATTAAAATGTCGCGAGTAACATACGTTGAATATACATCTAGAGTTTTTGAATTGATTTTTATCTCCTCAACGGAGCCATTTACAGTCTTATCGTTCAGTTTTCGCATGAGGAAATGAGACATCCTTCTCCGCCTCTTCCACTGCTTCAAATCCGATCGGTGCCACAAATAATCTTCATGACACATAAATGGTTTGCATACAGATCTCAACACAATATCACTCGTAATAAGCACATTTTTTATGTTAAAAATATTTTTATTAGGTTGCGAATCATCAAGTTTCACACACTGAAATATCACGGCAATTATGATCCAGTTTACTGCATTCGACATTTAATTCTGTGAAAAAGTTCATGTGATTCGCGAGATACTGGGACACAACCGTCCGCGAGGCTTCCCGAAACAAAATGTAACTGGCAGAGTAAGAAACCGGAATGACAGTGTCAATAGGATGCGGTAGTTTGTTGCGATCTTTATTGGGTGCTTTTTCACGATATTAATAAAGCTTTTCTATTTATATTGAATAGACGTCGCCTGTGGTGGTCGTTGTTCTGCGCGGTACTTCTGGAATAAGTAAGTTGCTACGTGCGTCTAGATAGTATACTCATAATGTTACTATATTTATAGCAATGCTGTTTATAGTTTTGTACTGCAAAATACTGAAATAACGTATCCATGGTATCGCAAACGGCAGTATACGATGCTGTACGTACACACATAAGTAATACGATGCTGGGAAGCTCCTTGATGTCCAATTTCAGAGCAGTTTTTAAAGTAAAATTAATCTAACTTTAACAAAATCACCGTGCCTGTGTGTACACAACGTATCATCTTTATCTTTACATAGTATAAAATGAAGTCGCTTCCGCTGTCTGTTCGCTTAGATCTTTTAAACTACTCAACGGATTTTAATCTAGTTTTCAGCAATAGATTGAGTGATCCAAGAGAAAGGTTTATATGTATAATATATACATAGTAACTGCGAAAGTAACTGTTTGTTTGTTTGCTACCTTTTCATAACTAAATGGCGAAAGGGATCGTAATAAAATTTGGCAAAGAGATCGATTATATCCTGGGAAAGGACATAGGCTACTTTTTATCTGTGTGCGCAAAAGGTTAATGTTTTTATTGAAATACCACGCATGCGAAGCCGCGGGCGGGACAGCTAGTTAATTTATAAAACAAAAGCTTTATTATCGTATTATTTTTATCATAAATTCTAATTCTTACTTCCAGGTTTCTAACTTAGTAATTTAGTGCGACATGGGACTTTCTCTATTACTCTTTCAGATCCAAGAGATTCACATTACTTTGTTAGAAAACAGTTGTTTCTGAATAGATTAAAACCTTAGAAATATAAAAAAAAAAAATCGAAGGATATAATCAATTTAGAACTCAACTGTTATTAGGTTAGATTCTAAGTTTTAATTTAAAACTTAGGCTTTGTAATCATTGGATCTATTTATTCTATGAATTACAGCAGAGAAACGAATCAGGAATTAGAGCTAAGGTACTTAAAAACATTTTAGTGACGGAGTGAAGATTTTGAAGAAATTTTAAATCTGTGCTTATTTTAATTGAATAATCCCCCTCTTTATAGATTGCGGCGTTTTGACACAGTGTGCTGTTTGTATAGTGGATGCTATTGGATTTAAATATATACAGATTATTGCTTTATATTACTGGAAGAGCCATTTTTAAATTTGTCGAATATTTATAAATTCACCCTGTTTAATACTGTAGTTAGCTTTGGTGTGGATGTTTTAGTTAATAGCTATTGAATAAATATCAACTAAAACAGACTAGGTATTTTTTGCAAAATGCAAAACAATAGGAAAATATTAGAAAGGAAAGATTGTATCATGCAAGATTCTACATAGTTTATTTTAATACCACGATTGATTAAGAACGTAAATAACGTCTCACGGTTGTCGAGTTATCTAACAACTTATCTTGTTTCTGCTAATTGTTCTTGATATTACAAGTGAGTCTTTAATAATATCTGCCCTTGAATAACCCTTGTCGGAATAGATACGGTAATTGAAAGCCTATATAATTGAAGCTGTTCTATGAGAAAAGTTATATGACTTGCCAAACTTCATGGCAGGGCCCCATTCGAAATACAATTACGCAACTCTTTTGTCCTATTTTGTATAGTCTCTATCAAACGCAGAATTGTCTAATATGTAGTTTATTGTTATACAAGGGCCGTAAGCATTTAATTAAACCCGAGATACTTTAGCGTAGGAGCTATCGAATGCGAGCGAGTACGCTATATAGTTCGAGGGTGCAGTGGCGTGGCGTAGTAGGGGGGCGGCAGGGGCCGCCCGCCCCGGGCGGCATCTTTCGAGGGCGGCAAAATTTAACAATAAATAGTATCTTATACATATTTGAATCATTTCATACTCTAGGCGCATCTACGATTCGGACCGATCGAAATGCGTTCGGAATCTTTAATTCCTTATACATAGTCTTAAATCAGAATACCTAAATAAGAGGGTGGCAAAATTTTCTTCCGCCCCGGGCGGCTGACACCCACGACGCTACGCTATTGCGAGGGTGGTAATGGTAACACATAACTTTTCATACCGTATGCTTTGGAAATTGGTCATTGTAAACAGGATATCGGCTATGTAAATGCAATTTACGATCTTAGGACCGTAATTAAATTTGAGAATAGAATGAGGCTCAGTGCATTTAATTTTATAATAAGCTAAAATGAAACACAATCTTCATGACGAATCTTTATTTTGATCCTTTTCGAGTTAACTATGTCATTTACAGAGCGAGTGATGAAAAATACTATTTTACTCTCAGCTGAATATATGTACGTCCGTCTTTTTGCAAATATACTACTTTGTGGTTTAGATTTTTTTTTATGCTACATGATGATGAAACAAGTTTATGGCCCATCTGATGTTAGTCCTGATTCTCAACAATACACAATATAGTTGTAGTTTTTCATCGAATGAGCTCTTTAAGATATAATTCAAGTGTATTTTACTCGTATTCAATCAGCCATGGTTAAGCTATCCAAGTCTAGACTAGTACATACTAAGTAAGTATTATTGTATCTACTTAAAACAGAAAATTTACTATGGTTTGTGAGTTTTTGAGTATCCTGATATTTGGACGCAGTTGCATGCGCCTGATGACGGGTAAACTGAAGTCTTTGCAAGTGGATGATTATCGGCAGATACAGATTTCATAACGTGATAGTTTCATAATTTATTAGTTAGTATTCTTTGTAACTAGACTAATTTTTTTAAACGATCCTCGTATTCCTTTATTTATTCAGTCCTTTGATAAACATTCACCTTGATATTAATTAAGGTTACTCTTACTCGTGTTATAATGAAGATTATTTAGAGCGAAATGTCGGCTAATGCTAATAATAGCTATAATAGCTGACAACATCTTCTTGACACACTCAATCTATAATATAAAAATCTATAATATAAAAATCTATAATATAAAAATGAATCGCAAAATGTATTGGTAAGCGCATAACTCAACAACGCCTGGACCAATTTGGCCAATTCTTTTTTTGTTGTATTTCTTATTGTCAGGAGAAGGTTCTTATGAAAGAAAAAATTAAGAAAATTGCGCGCAAAATTAGAAAATTTAAGAATACTTAACCACCATATAAAATTATTTACAATCTAACCTTAGCGCTTTTATAATGTAACCTTATGACGTTTGACATAGAATTGACAGAATGCGTGCTGCAAATATCGTCGTCAAAGAGGATGTAAAAAAAATGAATATCGTTTGAAATAGATGCTTCGGTAGGAGTTATCCCGAGATATATTGTCTATATATATAAAAATTAATTGCTGTTCGTTAGTCTCGCTAAAACTCGAGAACGGGTGGAGCGATTTGGCTAATTTTGGTATTGAATTATTTGTGGAAGTCATTAATTTTCTCATACATAATGATGGCCGGGGACAACAATTGACAATTCTACCAGGGTGACTTATATTGACAGCCCGCGTTATACCTATGCATGTCAAGCCGATACGAAGTTCGGCGGGACCACTAGTATTACATAAAAGCAAAAAAAAAACCACTTTGTAACAATTTATTATAAAAACAGGATTTTTAAAATTGATAACCTACATGCAAAAGAAATGTATGTAAAGGTAGTTACTTTATTCAGGTACCTACTTACATGATTCAGGTACCTACTTACATGATTCAGGTACCTACTTAAAAACGAAAGAGGAAGTACATCGCGTAAACTATAATTAGAGAGCCACTATTTTACGTGTTATTTTGATACCCAAATGTAGGACTAGTTTTATTTAACCGAATATAAATATCCAAAGTAACGTGAAATTTCAATTTACCTAAGATGCATTGAAGCAGAAAAATCAATACGATGCGATGTCTGGTCAGGTAGTAGTTTATAGAAAGCTACTAGATGTGTTAGCTTCAGCTATGCTGCTATAATAAATGAATGCAATATCTTACCTTATATACATAACGAGAACGATGATATTTCCCCAGCAACCAGCCGTAGAAAATAACAAATACAGGCCACCAAGAGTCTTCTGTACGGTTTCACTCGGGGGAGGATACTGCAACCAGTGATCGTTTATCAAATCCAAGAAATCATCGGAGAAGTATCCGTACTCTCTCCATTGCCATACGGGCCAAAGTCGCTTGAACTCGGAAACTAATAAAGCGTGTTTGGTAACAGTGTTATTGAGTGAAGCTGAACTGCTGTTCCTCGGCTCATCCACTTCAGCGACCCGCGGTGCACTATCTGGCTCAGTTTTGTTTCCCGCGCGTTCGTTTCGCCGTAATGGCGTTCCTGAAACCACGTCTTGAGACAGCCATAATTCACGAGCCCCGTTTGAATTTGAATCCCTGATTCCACTGCCGATGCCGTAGTGAGAAATAGTACTAGGTAATTGGTTTTGTAAGTTACCGTGACACAAAATGTTCAAAAGTACTACACCCGAAAACCCAAACACATATTTAGGATTCATATTTCTGGTATTTGGTATACATGGACGTGTGCTTCAACTGAGTTCTTGCGGTGTACAAGGATGGTCTGTGGTCAGGTTTTGCGTGGTGCGGTCACTTTGTGCCACTGCTTTAGCATCTATTCCTTGGGGAGCGTTTTAACTCACGCTCAAATGGATTAAAGTGGTTTGGTAGAGTCGGTATGGTATTGATGGTTAAGAAGGCCATTTATTAGGTTGATTGTCTGGTCGGACCTGTTTAATCCAATATAGCATTTTTATTAGTTAGATAGGTACTTACGTGACGAGGTTGTATACAAGGTTCATTTCGAGCCAATGCGAGCAATTCTATGCCCACAGGTGCACTACATAAACTAAGTGCCACTTAAACCGAAGCAAACATTATGTATGCCAACCCTGTACGAAATTTGTCCTTGGGATGGAAAAGTATTCCACACATACCAGCATTATATTTGATTCCGGAATGCGGGACGAATTTTTGTACAAAAAACATATCATTATCATGGATTTCCAGATGACCGATCTTATGCGGCCTGCACCCAACCGCTCCCACCAACCTTACTTATTATTCTTTATTAAGCCCTGTCAAAAATTTTAGAACGCGTTATGAACAAACGTCTGGTTGATTACCTTGAGTCAAACAACCTTCTCTCATCATCTCAATACGGATTTCGCTCAGGGAAGTCAACAAACAACTTGGACGAACTTGGATCCGTCAACTAATCTCTTTCTCGTAGTTAGACCTACCTAACTGGACTGTTTTTGTGTATGTGTATGGGTGGGTGTTTGAGAGGGTTATGTGTGACTGGTGGGTAAGGGTGTACTTGCGAGCTTATAACAGTGATCTAATGATATAGAGGGAAGTTTATTGTATTACTTGTATGATTTCTTCGTATGTAAGTGTAGATAGCATTTTTTTTAACTTTGTCTTTACATTTTTTGTATGTTAAAGGGTAGATATTATGGTTTTTATTAATTCTGTTATTTAAAATGGGGCTTAAGAAATGGAAGGGGTGAAAGGCAAGAACAATACGACACGGTTGGGCAGTACACACACTGGCAGTCCTTCGAACTATTGTTGTACTAACTTCATAGGACAGAGTACAATGCTTACGTAGGACTGTATTTAGTATGAAAATCTTACTTACAGACATAACACCACTCAGGGAATAGAGCTCTTGCGTTGGGAACAGCATAGGTTTGGAATACATGACTTTGAAGATAGTCCTTTGGGCTCGTTCTAACCTTAAGAGTGAAGTCTTTGGTTTTGAACCTGATGTGATTTATGTACGCTCACGGTCAGATCATGGTTGTTCGTCGTACTTAACCACCTCAAAAAAATAAAATCAAAATCTATTATTCATTAAAATCACAAGGATCACTTTGAAACGTCAACTATACTGCCAGGTATTTCGCGACCAAGCCAGGCAAGATAGGCTGGTTGTTGGTCGTTATTATTATTATTTTTTTGTTTTTTTATGTTAGGTACCTACATACATTGTAATTGTACTCTAGTTCTATTACAATGTAGCCAAGTAAGCTAATGAGCTATTTTATGCTAACTTAGTTTTATAATAGAAATATGATAAAGAATGTGTCCATTCGCACTTCTCTTGCAGTCTCTATTTAAGGGGAAGACACTTTGTTCTTGTGTTCTTTATGAATAGCACTAACACTGACACTATATTACACTATTGCACACTATAATAACTCAAAAGGTTTTGTCCTTTTCAGTCTTCTCACTATATCCGTGTTGTCGAAGAGCTGGATTGTCTCGATGTTCACATGATGCTGAAGTCTTTGTTCGTGAGCTTCTGCATATTTTCTTATTACTCTATCGACGACCTCTATGTTGAGGTCCCGGCGAAGGTCGTCATTTCTAATATACCAGGGTGCATTTACAATGTCCCTGAGTACTTTATTTCGGAATCGTTGGATGATTAGAATGTTACTTTTTTTTGGTACAGCCCCAGAGCTGTATACCATAAGTCTATACTGGCATTAAGACTTGTTTCTACAAAACAATTTTATTGTGTACTGACAAAGAAGACTGTCTTCCAAGTAACCAGTACATTCTTTTGTAGCGCAATTCTAATTCCTCTTTTTTCTTCTTAACGTGAGCTTTCCAGCGTAGCTTTGCGTCAAGGGTCATGCCCAAATACTTTGCCGTATTTTCATACGGTATATTGTTAATAAATATTGGACAGTATTTTTCCTTTTTGTTCGTAAAGTTGATGTGAATTGATTTGGAATCGTTGAGCTTGATTCGCCATTTTTTTGTCCAATCTTAGATTTTGTCTACAGCATTTTGGACTTTCTCTGCCGCTTCCTCATGTGTGCTTCCAACAGCCATTATAGCGGTATCGTCAGCAAATGTAGCGATGATGTTGTTTTCAAGATCAGGAATGTCACTCGTGTATAAAAGGTAAAGGACCGGACCCAGTACTCTTCCCTGTGGCACCCCAGCTTTGATTTCTCTTATTTCTGAGTAGGCATCTTCTTGCTTTATCCTAAAGACTCTGTTTGTAAGATAAGATTCTAGTAAAATTGCGTATGCTCTGGGTAGCAACTTTTTTAGTTTTTGAATAAAGCTTTCATGCCATACTTTATCAAATGTTTGGGCTATATCTAGGAAAATTGTAGAGCAGACTTTTCTATCTTCAAGTGATTTTTCAATCACATTGGTGATTCTATGGACTTGGTCTATTGTTGAATGCTTTTCCCTGAATCCAAATTGATGTTCTGGGATAAGATTCTTCTCTTCTAATATTGGTTTTAGCCTTTTAAGTAATAGTTTTTCAAATAAATTCGAGATGATAGGTAGTACAAAAATTGGTCTGTATAATTTTATGCCCCAAGGTGGCTTTCCTGGTTTCGCAATCATTATAACTTCGGCAACATTTCATAAATCAGGTACGTATTCCAGCCTTAGTACAGCGTTAATGAGATGAGTTAGCTTGACTAAGGGTTTTCTTGGGAGGTTATATAATATTTCACCTGGAATAAGGTCAAAGCCGGGTAATTTTTTTGGATTAATATTTTGCTTTATTTCACGCAAAACTTTGCGGGGTGAAACAAGTTTGATATTTATTTCACCTGGATCTTCATCTATCGTATAATCATCATGTAGTTGGGTATGATCCTCATTTCGTTTAAAAGTATTTTCTAAGTGTTCTGCAAAATGTTTGGCTTTTTGTTCATTACTAACGACCCATTTTCTATTTTCCTGTTTTAGTGGAGGGATTTGGGTCATCAGCCGTTTCAGGTTCTTGGTAGCCTTCCAAAGTGAGTAATGAATGCTACGGTCGTTGGTTAGCTTTATGAGGTAAGTGTTGGTTGAGTCATCAGTAAAGTCATGAATGAGCCTTTATAATTTTTTTTGTTAGATTATTTAGTAAGATCTTATCGTATGGAGATCTAGATTGATGCCATTGTCGTCACTGCTTTCTTTTCTCAGAAATAAGTTTTAAGATTTCTATTGGATAATGATTTCTTGTTACCCGTTTTCTAATATCAGGAGTATTTTTTCCAGGCGGTCTTCTGTATTATCGACACAAATTGTTCAACTTCTTCATTTAGCTGTGCTGGTGTTTTTAGTGGAATTCTTAGGTTAATGTTCTCATCTAAATCGATTTTAAAACTCTCCCAATCTGTACGTTTATTAACTAGGGTTAAGGCGGTTTCTCTCTGTCGTACTTTCTCATGTATTTCTAAATTTACTGTGTTCTTCGTTTTTCAAAATTTCGTCCCTTGAAAAACGAAGAACACAGTTGGACCAAATTTTTTTGTATAAAACTTTAAATAATAAATTTAAATGTCCTCAGTTGTTGGAAAAAATATGTTTTATAGTTCCTCGCAGAATCCCTCGTAAACCAATCCTACCCCTTGCACCACCACTCCGTACCACTGTTCTCGGTTCCAACTCACCCATTCCCAGGATTAGCAACGGCTTTAATAATTACTGTACTCAGATTGATATTTTTAATATAAACAGTTTCAAATTCCGGCAGTTCTGATCTAAAAACTTGCCAAACTAATAGATTTATTGCTATCAGTAGTGTGTATTTTTATAATTTTGTGTTTTCTTTCTTTCTTTCTTTATTTCTTTCTTATTAAAACAAAGTATTGACATTCTATGTATAACTGAACATAATATGACTAACGATGACACGAAGTTACTGAAAATACCAAACTACAATTTAGCCACGTTCTTTTCACGACCTAATAGAAAGGGTGGATCTTGCATACTTATCCGGAATAATCATAGACATAAAGTCTTACACGAGATCAAATCCTTGAGTGTTGGTAATATAATAGAATGCTGTGCGATAGAAATATTAGAACATGACATCATTATCATATGCGTATATAGACCTCCTAGAACTAAAATTATTGACCTTGGTTTATTCTTTATGAAACTCGATGACATTTTAAGTAAAGTTTGCTATAAGAACAAAAAGATTATAATATGCGGCGATCTGAATATAGACAGACTTAAAGTTAATCCAACCTCTAAACAGTTAGAGCAAATCCTAGCTTCCTATAATCTAAAGCTACGTATCGAGAAACCGACTCGTCCATGCAGTAAAACATGTATAGACAATTTTGCAGATAACATTAAGGGCTGTAGGGTTGAAATTATCGAGCTAGCACTATCCGACCATACAGCTCAACTTATGCAATGCCCAGTGAAAAAGAGTTATGCATTAACTCATTTATTTAAAGAAAAGAGAGACTACAACCAAGAGAACATAGATAAATTTATAAACTGCTTAAATAAACTATCTTTTAGCAATGTTTACCAACTAGAAGATCCCAACGAAGCATTTACACTTTTTCACGAGACATTTAAATTATTTTACGACTTATGCTTTCCCCTAATCAAAACAAGAATATCAATTATAAAACGATCAAAATGGTTAAGCAAACGAATAAAACTATGTACAAAAAGAAAACGCCAACTGTTATGGAAGTATAGGTTTTATTCGAAAACAACAGACAGAGACACATTTAAACAATACTCTAAACGTCTAAAAAATGTAATAAAACAAACACAAAAATCCCAGAATAATTACTACATAGCGAACGCATCTAATAAAACTAAAGCAGTTTGGGATATAAATAACACTTATAAACAAAATATAAAGATTGATGAGATTAACCAAATTAAAGTTACCAATAAAATTATAACTGACCCTAAAGAAATTGCACAGGCGTTTAATAACTTCTTTATTGACGAAATAAAAAAAGATACTAAATCTGACACACACAATAGATGTACACTACTAAATGGGAAATCCAATTCCTGTTTCATGGCACCTACAAATAAGCTTGAAATACTACGTGTCATAAAATCTCTAAAAGACACTCTTAGCACGGGCTACGATGGGATTACAACAAAAATAATCAAACTTACGTCAGTTCTTATAGCACCCATATTGGCTCACATTAGCAATAAATGCATCGAAAATGGTATATTTCCTACTGTACTAAAAACTAGTATCGTCATACCCATATTTAAAAAAGAGGATACAGAAGATATGCAACATTATAGACCAATCACATTGATACCTATAATGTCTAAAATATTCGAAAAAGTAATACATCAAAATTTAGACAATTTTCTGGAAAAAAACCAAGTAATAGTAAAGGAGCAAGCAGGCTTCAGAAACAAAAAATCAACTGGTACAGCTATTTATAATCTTTTGGAAATAATTATGACAGGTATGGATAAGAAAAACAAAGTAACGGCTCTCTTTATGGATATGTCAAAAACATTTGATAGAGTAGATCATAACATATTACTAAAAAAACTAGAAATTTATGGCGTTAGAGGAAAAGCGTTTGACTTATACATCTTACCTTAAAGACAGAAAACAAATAACGGAAATAACGAAGATAAACAAAATCTCTAAAACACAACAAAAGTACTACTCAGAATGTAGAACTATTGAGTATGGAGTCCCTCAAGGTAGTATACTTGGACCATTGCTATTCTTGATTTATATCAATGACTTGCCCAACGCCATAAATTATCATATTGTATTATATGCTGACGACAGCACTGCTGTATTTACTGATCCAAATAATTCTAATAATAATCATGAAAGTATAATAAATAATATAATTGACTGGTTACAAATAAATAATTTAAATATCAACATTGACAAAACATTCATCATGACATTCAAAAATAAAAACACTGGAGCAAATGAGCTGAAAATATGCTACATGAATAAACAACTAAAAGAAGTGCAAGGTACTAAATTCTTGGGTATCTACATAGACTGTAATCTGACATGGAAACAGCATATCGCTGAAATCTCTACCAAAATCAGCCAATGCTCATATGCACTATACATGCTTAAAAAAATCGACAGTCAAAATGCTCTTTTAAATGCCTATCATGCGTATGCAGGTTCCATACTTAAATATGGGATTATATTCTGGGGAAATTCAACAGATAAAGATACCGTGTTTGTAGCTCAGAAGAAGTGTATAAGGTCTATTTGTAACTTGAGAAGAACTGATTCGTGTAAGCTCCATTTCCAGACGTTAAACATTCTTACCCTACCTTCACTTACATCTACGAATCGGCTTTACATGTTAGAAATACTATCAAAAACTACGAAACCTTGAACAGCAACAGGCATAAAGGCCACCTTCGAGCAATAACGTCTAAGACAGCTTTGTTTAATAAGAGTGTGTTTTGTATGGGAGTGAAGATATATAATAAGCTTCCTATTTATATAAAATCTATACACAGTTCACATCTATTTAAGATAAAACTAAAAAATTACCTGACCCAAAAAGCATATTACACAATCAATGAATATTTAAATGATATACAATGACATTTCTAGTTTAAAATTAAATCTAATTATTTAATTGGTATGGTTATGTATGTGGTATGGTAGGTATTTGTATAGTAATTTAATTTTAGGTGACATGTAATTTGCACGCCACTGTGGTTGAATATGATGAAACCATTTAATTTTGTAACATCTGTATAATTTTACCCATGTTTTGGCAAATAAATAAATCTTTATCTTTATCTTTCACTTTATTATTGTTATGTTACTTTGTTATTGTTACTATCTCCATAATTTTTAGTGCATGTGGTGTTTACCTATAATTGGTTGTGCAATTAGTACCTACTTAAATTATTCTATAGTTAAGCATGGAATATTGTTTCAATCGTTGTTAGACCTAATAAATAAAATAAAATAAAAATATTGCTGAGTGGTCAGAGTTCATGTCGTAACTCTGTTTTGTGTCTAAGTAGTTAGTTGATAGATTTTTGTGCATAAAAAAGTCTATCAGGTCAGGTATTTTTATTGGGTCAGTTGGCCAGTAAGTTAGTGACCTCGTTGATGAGACATCACATTAAAGTTCTCTTATGGCACACACGAGTTCTTTTCCCTTTGTGTCTGTTAGTCGAGAGCCCCAATACGTATTCTTGGCATTAAAGTCACCTCCAAGTATGAACCTTTCGCCAAGTGGTTGTAAGAAGCTTAGGTAAGTATCTTTTCGTATTGTGTATCTCGGTGGGCAATAAATAGCTGCCACAGTCAGCGGATAGTTTTTCGTGATGATACAAATAGCTACAGATTGAATACCTGGCGCTTCGTATTTGTTTTCTTCATGATGTTTTAGGTGTTCTTTGACAATTACAGCACTACCGCCTTTCCCTTTGTTATCTGGGTGAAGTGCATGGTATACTTTGTAGCCTTTGAATTGGATGTACGATTGTTTTGTAAAATGTGTTTCAGATATGAGACACACATCTATATTTTCTATGTCTAGGACTACTTGAAGCTCATTTTGATGGTTTAGTAGTCCATTACAATTCCAGGCCATAATTTTGATTTTGTTCATAATTTTTTAGCCTTATAGCAATTTTAGCGCTATTTTTGATTGTTTTAAGACGATCATCGAACGTTGTCATTAACTTCAGGATTTCGTCTAACTTGTTATTACTCAAGTTGGAGGTATGTACGATAGGTTGAGCAGTTGTACAGGTTCCGGCGGCTATTTGAGCGTACAAAATGTTTTTCTTTGTACTGTCCACAACCCTACGGTTATGCTGATGGGTGGAAGTGGTATTATCCGTGATATCTTGTAATTGTCGCATCACTATTGGTTTTTTGTCAGCCTTGTTTCTTATCTTCTGCATTTTTTTGGCTATCATACAGCCTCTATAGTTGGCCAGATGTGCTTCCCCGCAGTGCACACATTTCGTTTTGTTTGCTGCTGGCTTTGTACAGACTTTAGTTAGGTGTTTACCAGTGCACTTGACACACCTAGGTTCTTTGGCGCAGTACTTATACGTATATCCATAGACTTAGGTGTCAAGTCTATGGATATATTGCATGCATTGCGGAATGAGTTTCGCAGATTGCAGGGGTTGAATATCAACCAGACACCCCAGAATATGTTTGATTTCATAAACATTGCTTATGTCTTCGGTGTTACTGAAGGTTAACATGAACATATTAAGTGGTTCCTTTGTTTTCCAGCTCAATTTATTTGTCGCCTCCTCAATTGTGTAACCTTTTTTTATGGGATCTTCTACAACTCTCTCTGGCTTGCAAGTTGATGGTAACTTTTTTGCCATCATTCTTATTGGCCTTTCCTGTTTATTTTCATAGGAATACCAAAGACAGTTGTTTTCAGACAACGACTTAGTAATATCTCTGTAAGCTTCGTCGTTGCATTTATTTTGATGCTGTCACCATTCAGCATTTTTATTGCGAAGGTGCCAGCAGCCAGTTTGATTGACAAGAAGTCATAATTTTTGATAGTTGTTCACCCCATCCACTATAATGAGAGGTGGAGGGGGAACTTTGTTGGTTTTGTGTACCAATTTATTATCTTTTTCTTAAGGAGAGAGTATGGGTGATGTATTTGGTTTTCTTTTTTTCCTGGACTTCGTTCTTATCCACTCTGTTTCCTTTGCAAGTTCTGCCTCGTCGGTGCTATAATCAGCACGCGGGGCAGAAGTTTCCATACTCGTAGTTGGTGGGATAGTGGAATTGGTCTCCACTATACATTTCAGCTGCTGCTGGAGAATATCTATTTGACTCCTTAAGTCATCTACGAGGCTCTGCAGTTTTTTGCGCTCTTTCCTTTCTCGTATGTAAAGATCATGCTGCTCTTTGTAGCGGTTGTACAGCAAATGCTTCGTTTCTGTTTGCAGCGTGACTCTGCCTTCTTTTGATGGTGTATCCATTGTTAAGTCGACTTAACAATATTGTTTTACCAGTGTGTGAAATGCGTTAATTTTTACACATTTCAAAACTTCCGCAACTTAAAAACCCGCATCTGAATCAGTATATCCGATCCGTTTAGGAACTACAAAAATTAATGTGATTGATATATTTCTATCAATCATATTCATTTCAGATTTCACTATTTTTTTCCGCAATTTTACATCATAACTCAAAAACTATACCTAAAGTATATAATATTCAAACTAACCTCTTTTTATACTTTACTATATACCGAACTTCGTACCTCCTTGATATGCATTTGACGCGAGCTGCCAATTTTCGTCACCGGTAGAATTCTTAATCGGCCATCATTACCTGCATCTGTATGAGAAAATAAATTTTATCATAATTTTTTTGCCTGAATTTCAAAAATTTAGAAGAGTCGTGCATTTTCAAGGTTTTTAACTAACTAAGATGTTAATTTTAAGTTTGTTTATAATGTAAGTTACCTATAGTTGGTGTTTTAATGACATTCTAAATTTACATCGTCTTTCTAGTGATATATCCCATTCTTATTATTACGACTGATATAGTCGATCACTTGTCTAGATCGGACGTACCAATAATTTGCTCAAATTAATAAATCAACTTAAAATCTGACCTAGATTTGAGTCAGCAAAAGTGTGAAGTTAAGAAGTGATTCATCGCTATCTAATTGAGTATGTTGTGATAAAAATTACTAACATAAATATCAACATGGACAGCCCTTTTAGCCGAAGTAGTAAAACGGTTTGCAGTCCCCCGCCCACCCCTTAACCTGAGCCCGCGTTACCACCGCGCCCGCCAGCGCCGCCGAGGAATGAAGCGATCATTGAAACCGTGTCTACATCGGAGATACAGACCTGGATGATCACCATCGAACAGTGCCTTAATGAAGTGACCTCGATTGCTACCGAAGGTAAACTAAACTCTGACCAAAAGCTAAGAATAAGTAATCTGTACAAAAAGGTAGCCAATGGTACATCTCAAATGGCTGTAGAATACCAAGGCCTAAAGCAGAAGACCGCCCAAGCACAATACTACATAAAAAGCTTCAAGGAAAAGGCAAGCCTATCTCAATGCATTCAAGACCTTCAGCAAAGCGTTAAAGAGTTATCGCAACCAGCAGTTAAAGCCTCATTCGCAGAAATGGTAAAAAACAGCAGTAATACCTTAATCAGCCCTACTAACCTGAGCTCTGTAGCTATTTATCCCAAGGATAAATTGCAGACCAGTGACGACACTAAGTCTTTGGTACAAAAAATTATCAGCCCTGAGGGAATGAGGCTACATGTTAGAGGACTTTGTAAGACGATTAATGGGGGCGTCATCATCAGCACAGACACCAAGGATGATATAGAAAAGATTAAAAACTCAGTGAACTTAACCACATCTGCCCTAACCATCGATGAACCACGCAAGCGCAGACCACGAATAGTGGTTATTGGAGTACCATCAAAAATGCAAGAACTATAACTGCATGTACGAGCAGAATCTGGCAGAGAAACTCTCGGGAATGACGAAAGAAAAATTTCTGGGCTCTATCAAGTTTAGCCACAAATCTGGAAAGAAGGGTGCTGAAACCTGCAACTACATAATTGAGGTTTCTGCCGTTATTCGTAAAGCCCTCATAACTCAAAGCAGAGTCTATATAAATTGGTCATCATGTCCTGTGCGAGACTTTACATTGGTGACAAGATGTTTTAAGTGCCAACAATATGGCCATGCGGCTAAGTCGTGCAAGGCTGAGTCCTACACTTGCGGACATTGCGGCGATCAAGGACACCAAGCCAGCGAATGCCCAAAGAAAGCGCAGCTCGCAAAATGTGCAACCTGCCCGCGCTACAAAAAACCGTGCAACCATAAGACAGGTGATTTAGATTGCCTTGCCAAAACTTTAGCAGAACAACGGTACATTAACTCCATTTATTATGAAGGCGCCTAAGAGCGCCACCTTAATTGTATAATCTAGCCTTAACTTTAGTTACCTATGATAGCTTAATTAACGACCTAGACAATTTCTCAGTTTCCGAGTCAAGGTCATGCGATGTTGAAAACTGTAAACAACATGTATCTGCATACCGTAACGCATTAACTATTCTAACACAAAATATTCGCAGTATTTACAAAAATATTAACAATCTCAGCACTTTTTTGCAAAGGCTTAATGTTGAATGTGACCTAATTATCCTAACCGAATGCTGGCTTGCTATTCATAATAATAACTTGCCTATAATGTAAGGTTATAGAGCTCATAATACCACTAAAAGTCACAATCAAAACGATGGAGTAGTAATTTATGCTAGAAACTCATTATATAACATATCTGTAGAAGAATTGAATATCTTGGATTGCACCTGTTTGTTGGTAAAAATTGGAGCAAGTATTGCTATTTTAGCTGTGTATAGATCACCTTCATTTAATAATATACATTATTTTCTTGACTCTCTGCACTCCCATGTCCAAACACTATCGTCATTTAAAAATATTGCTATAGTAGGCGATATTAATATTAATATTCGCCCAGGGTTTTGTGACGGGACAGCCCAAGAGTACTTAAACCGTTGCTTTTTCAGCGGCTTACTTCCAGGACACACACTACCGACACATCAAAGTGGCTCCTGTTTGGATCATATTATGCTCAAAACAGACTTGCCGGCAATCACCATAGTGACAAATTCCTCGGTTACCGACCACAAGGCCGCTTTACTAACACTCAGCCTAAAACTGCTTAAATCCAAGCATGCAAAATCAACTAATAAATTAGATCATAGTAAATTAGAAGACGATTTACGTAATATTGACCTCGAATCTATTTACAATTCAGCTGACGCGGAAACATGTATGACACACTTAATAAACAACATACAGAATGTTCTACAAAATAATACTAGAAGCATAAAAATATGTAGAAAAAATATAAACATTAAGCCCTGGATTACCCCGGGGCTTCTCCGATGCATGAGACATCGAGATAAGCTTCATATGAATACCAAAAGATACCCAAATAATTTAACAATACAAACAACTTACAAGAGGTACCGAAACTTCTGTAACGGTCTCCTTAAAAAAATTAAGTGTGAATACGATAAAATGCTATAAGATAAGGCTGGTCAAGATAGCAAAAAAATTTGGAAAACCATAAAAAACGTTACTTTTACATCAAAACAACATGAATCATCGTCGAATTTATTAAAATCACATCCCTCCCCGCTTGTAGCTGCTAACAACGCTAACGACTTTTTTGTTAACATTGGTCGAAAGCTAGCAGAAAAGTTTCGAAACCTGTCCTCGGCGCCTACTGTAGACAACGTCCAGTCACAGAATAAATCTTTTGTGTTACTGGATATTGACACTCCGGAAATAAAAAGAATTATAATGGGACTAAAAGACGATTGCACAACTGGGTGGGATAATATCCTGACCAAAATACTTAAGCAGTACAAACATGTACTTGCCCCACCTTTAACTTTTGCCTTTCATAAATGTTTAGACGAGGGAATCTTTCCAAAATGTCTTAAAAAGGCGGTGGTCATTCCCGTTCATAAGTCAGGGAGCAAAACAGAAATTTCAAATTACAGACCAATATCCATACTACCTAGTCAGGTCATAAATTCTGTCACATGTTTAATATAAAATAATTGAAACAAGTTTATTTATTATGTAACCATTTATATACCAAAATGAACTTAACAAAACATAGATTCTTATGACACTAAAGTTTATTCAAAATGACCTCCGTGATTTTGAATACAGGACTTCAATCTGCGCGGCCAGTCGTCTATCGCAGCACGAACGAGGTCCATGTTAATATCGGCGGCTACCTTAATCAAGGATGTCTTGAGTGACTCCAAATTGGAATGAGGCTTTGAGCACGCCTTTTCCTCCAAGTGTTGCTATATCTTGTAATCTAACGGATTCAAATCTGGACTGGAGGAGGGCCAGTCTTCGTGCCGGATGAAGTCGATTTCACGCGCCGCCAGCCAGTCTTTTTCGCCTTTTTCGCCTGAGATACAGGTTTTCCTAGTTCAGGCAATGTATAAAATCTAACCTATAAGTAGATATTAATCCCTAATGTTAATTTTAGCAATATGAAAAATGAATAAAGATTTATTTATTATTTTATTTTTTTATTTATTCCACATAAATTGATTATTTATCACATTTTACTGTCAGATAACTTTTTGGCGTGGTTTGATTTACTATATTAAAAAAACTATATTATTGTCCGAAGACCTGTTTTATTATTGTGAATACAACCTATATAATAATTGTAAGCCAAATGTGCAAATTTCCTCACTTTTTGGGGACAATGTTTATTTACTTGCAAGTTGCAACATTGTTCGATCGTGTGTGTGCGTGCTGGCGAATGTAACTACGTGACGCTTACGCACACATTCATTTTGATGTTACTTCAATTTTGAACTACGGAGGAAACTATCGTTCTGATCGTTCTTATTCTAAGTATAGATAGATATATAGGTTGATTAGAATGCCAGCTTTAAAATTTTCGTCCCTATCATTTTCGTTCCATTGGAAATGGAAATGTCTTTGATTTTTTTCTTTCTTTTTTTATAGTACCTATTACTAGCTGCCCTACCCTACCCTACCGTCCTTCTGCGCAGACGGGTAAAAAGTAGTCTATGTCTCAATCCCAATCTTCCTACTAATATTATAAACGCGAATCCTGCTAATATTATAAACGCAAAAGTTTGTATGTATGGAATTATATGTATGTATGTATGTATGGATCGTTCGATAATACCTATTAGGTAAATTGTTTCACATAATTGGCTACCACTTGATCTCGGTAATAAGGATTAACTAACCTGTAATCTTATACAGTCGATTGCTTTACTGGGAATCAATATAATTGAGTTCTATTTATTGAAATTATGACATATTTTATGACATATCTCCCATGACGTACGCACAAAGCGGTACTCTTCCACCTTTATTATGCGCACCGCCAGGGAGTGAAGCGCCTTACCTGAGTCTGTGTTTCCTGATAACTACAACCTAGGTCTTCAAGTTGCGAGTGAATAGGTTTCTTCTAGGCAACCGTGTACCTGCACCATTGCTTACCATCAGGCGAGATCGTTGTCAAACGCTGGCCTATAATTTATATAAAAAAAATAGATTAGTTGTATTTGTGAGTCTTCTTTTGGTATAGATAAATGATAACATGATGCGTCGAAAAGAATGGTTTGGTGCACGGAGTTTTTCTACGGCTAGATTTTTGTATTTTACTAATCTATTTTTTGTTGTACATAAGAAAATATATTTCAAAATACAGAAAGTGAGGACATGTGGAGACAGTGAGGACATAGGCAAGCTTAACCCGAAGAGTTTTCGTCTAGCAAAAATTTGAGGCTAGATAGTGAGATTACTTTAAAGGTAGGTACCAGAAATATAAATAGGACCTCAAATATAAACTAGGATCAATTAAATAATAAAAGTATATTTACGGCGGCCTAACGGGATCCATGTATTTACATAAATGCAATAAATGTATATGAATATACCTAAAGTATTAATGTTATGATTGTAATAAATTGAAGAAACAGTTGAATCATCTAAAGACCGTCGAAGCTCAACTGCTCCAGATCAAGATACTCGCTGCATTGTCTCCCTGAATTGCAATGTTTTTGCGTTGACTTAGATAAGCACAAGCTCTCGGATCACACGTCGCTTTGACCAGATAGACGCCCAGAAAGAATTTTGAAAACGCGATGGGCACCGGTACCCCATAGACCCAGGGAGTCGACTCCAAATGGCTCAAATAGGTACGTAAGCTCTGTCGAGACTTCCATTTTTGCGCCGCTCAAGTTCTTCGGCTGAATTTGTCGCCGCACCGGCCCCAACTGCACGGAGAAAAATATACCCCTGGTTTTAAGCGGGATTCTGCACTAATTATGAGATATTCCTCTTAAAAAACAACTAGGCGTCCAAACGCCAATATTAACAGGAAACTGATAAACCAGCATTACTCGGCAGCACAAAATATTAGAGGACAGGACCTATAAAGGTAAATAACGATTCTAATAATTTATTATGACCGACGGGACAGCTCATGCAAATGTACTAAACAACTATCACTATATCATTATCTTACATAATAGCTGACGTAGACTCGTCCTGATAAATTAACAGTATTTATAACAAATTAAATTGCTCCTCCTGTTGGGATAAAAGGTAAAACATGTAAGATTGTCGGTAGATGCCGTGGCTTATCCTGATATATTAACAGTTTTTCCTGATAAGTTGCATTATTAATTATGTAAGGATATGAGGTAGTAATGTTAGGTTGTCGTAATTTTCCTAGTTTTATATAAGGTTGTCCGGTTAAAATGTTATGATGTATCCTGTTATGTTCGAAAAGAAAGCGTTCGTCACCGTCCATGTCCCCATTTTGATAAAAAGCTAGAAAACATTGTTGTCCGAGACACGCCTCTAGCGCTACTTAGAGACTATTTATGCCAACGAAAACAACGAGTAAAAATCGGTGGGTACACCAGTGCAGATGTAAATATCACTTATGGCGTTCCACAAGGCAGCGTTTTGGGATCTTCTTTGTTTTTAGTGTATATCAATAACCTGTGCAACATAAATATCGCGCATGCTAAGATCTTCTCATACTCTGATGATACTGCTGTAGTTTTCACCAATAAAACTTGGGGTAGTATTAGGATAGATGCTGAACTGGGACTTGCAAGGATTGCTAAATGGCTGAGTACAAATCTGCTTATACTCAATGCGTCAAAAACTAACTATATGTGTTACACCACCTATAATAGGACCCAACCAGTTAGTAGTTTTAAGGTAAAAATACATAAATGTGGAAACATACACGATGAGCAATGTAAATGTCCCTTAATCAACAAAGTGCCCTTAATAAAGTACTTGGGTATCATGTTAGATCAAAATTTAACATGGTATCCACAAATCGAAGTACTTAGCAACAGAGTTAGAAAATTAATTTTGATAATCAAAACATTACGACATGTTGCTCAGGAACCACTTCTAAAGAAAATATATATTGCTCTAGCTCAGTCAGTTATAGGATACTGCATCACCATTTGGGGTGGAGCAGCAAAAACCAAATTTTTAGAAATTGAAAGAGCTCAACGGGTATTAATAAAGGTCATGTACTCTAAACCTTACAGATTCTCAACAAATATGCTTTATTCTCTAAGCCAGTTATTGACAGTAAGAAAATTGTATATATTAAATGTTATTCTAAAGAAACATAAAACTCTAAGCTATGACCCTGGTATTGTAAAGCGCAGAAGAAAGGACAAAGTTGCTAAGGTTATTGGTAGCAAAACTAGCTTTGCCCGCCACCAGTACTCTATCTATACAATCCGCTCACCTTTACAACATAACTAATAGAAATCTTAATATCTACCCTATGCAATATCATTACTGTAAGAAAATGTTGACAGAATGGATACAGACAAAAATTACGAATAGATGGATGCATTTCTTCAGGTTATGTCCTGACTTTTATAATAAAGTATCTAGGTATTAACCTCTATTTTTGATCATATTTATATTCATAAAATTGTTCTCATAGTTAAATATTAAAATAACAGTGAAAACTGGACTAGAGGCAGCACATAAACACACACACACACAACACACACATACACCCTACACACACAAACTTTTACACATACGCACCTGCAACTCACGCATACACACCCGCACGCGTACATACAACCACACACGTACACAAACATTTATATTTAATATTAATGCATGTCTAATTATTAAGGCAAGTAACTTGTAAATTATGTATCTGTAATCAATAAAATACTCTTGGATATGTAAGAGCGGAGCCTTCTAACACAAGTTTTTATACTTAAAAGAAGGTTCCAACCTTAAAATACTATGTAAAAAACTATCTGTTACAGAAATAAAAACATTTTGATTTGAATTTTGATGTTAACAGCAATCCTGGTAAATTATACTACTCATCATGTTAGGATATAAGGAAGTCATGATAAATTGTTGTGAGGTTTCCTGAAATTATAAGGGGTTGTTATGTTAGATTATAGTTTGTCTCTTATATTGTTAAGAAACTTAACAACAACCTAAAATCTGCATAATCTACATTATAACCTAAATAGGTTATAACCTAGATTATACTCACCTAACCTTAGATGCAGATTTTAGGATGTTGTTAAGTTTCTTAACAATATAAGAGACAAACCATAATCTAACATAACAACTTCTTATAATTTCAGGAAACCTTACAACAATTTATATATAATCTAATATTACAATCTTTTATAACTTGTAATAGAAATAATAAAAGAACCAATTTAAAAATAAAACGTCGTTTTATTTCAGACTTGTATAATTTCAACAGCATATTTAATCTATTACATTTGATGTTATGACAAACTTCAATCGCAACTGTAACTAGGTATACTGAACTAAACCAAATTCTCATATTTTTGTTAAGTATAAATGATTTATTTATACTTACATAATAAACCTCTAATATATAAAGCATAAACACATCAAGATTTACATTAAATAATGGACTGTCGACAACCCTTGGCATAGATACTAGCTTTAGTACTAACATTGTACACTTATCAACAAAAAAACTTCAGAGAAATTATGTCTAAGCCTGGTTGTTATTTTTAAACAAGTACACAGTATGATCAAAATGTTACATAATTTTTAAGCACTTATTTACCTTAATTTAACATAATCACTACATAAAAATATATTTCAAAAAAGATTTAACACTACTAAGCTACAAGAACACATACAATCTCTTTTATACCACATAAATACTTACTGGAAGCATTAATTTCAATTACATATGTTTACAAATAAAATACAATATTATGTAACTAATTAATTTTATGCATACCGCTTGTACTCGTATATCTGATGTACATTACATGTGCATCAGATATACAAGCTGTTGTTCTGTATGTTCGCCAAATTTATTGTGGTTACTATAGTGCTGATACTGAATAAAAATCCTAATAAAACACCTATTTTTATATAAAAGGGGATCGAATAGTGTTTGAATGTAAGAAAGATCACCGTTTTTGATATTTTTAACGTAAGTTAATTAAGACATTTAGTATTGAGATTAAGCATTTAATAGATGTACGTACATTTAGTAACAACGTTTGAACATATAATAAACAATCAAGGAAAAAGAAAACTTTTACAAAGTTACATTTAAACAGATTCAAGATACTTACAGAAATATTACTTCAACTGCAAAAGCAATAAATTATAACGCTTTAGAGTAACCATTTCCGAAATAAACATTTGAATAATAACAGTAACATGCAAACATTACACATTAAGCATATAACCACGTATTCGACTGTCAACTCAAAAACTACCTCACCATCACTTAAACAAAAAGAAATTTGACCCTAATAGACCGGCAGCTCGCGACAGATTTTATCGATCAATCGTACCATGTATGCCTTTTAAGTTGTTTATTATATAGTAGGTGTAACGAAAAAATGGATTTAAGCGAGATCGTGAGAGCGGGACATGTGGCTTCCAATGCCTTGTGAAATAGCAAAAAAAATATAATTTTTAATCAATCGTATCACCTATGTCATTCATGCCATGATGAAGTTTATGAAGAATAAATATAGTGGACCAGCATTGGCATACGTGTAGGTCGGGTCCCTGTGGCTGAACTCAATCCTCGCATTTGCAAAAAAAAAAATATCAATTTTTGCCAATCGTATTACCTTGTATGCCTTGTATACTAAATGTTTATATTAATTGTGAAAATAATTTGTAACTAGTCGACATACGTTTAAACTTGGGCCGATATTTTTTTTCAATTATCGCGTTTATACAATATAATTTATTTTTAAACAAATTAAATAAATAAAAATATAAAAAATATTGCTCGATATTTCACACAGCGTTATCTAGCCCCAAACTAAGCAGAGCTTGTATTATGGGAACCAGATAACTGATAGAATACTTATATAAATTTTTTTTTGTAAATACATACTTATATTAAATAGAGAAACAACCAGACCCGGAACTAATATCTGTAGATCATGCAAACATTTGTTCCGCGGCGGGAATCGAACCCGCTACCTTCTGCGTCTCAGCCGGCTATTCGCCCACTGCCCCACGGAGGTCGTCAGATCAATTGAACCATGTTATTTTTGTGTTTGTACCCATGGTTATTTCTGATTTTTATATGTTACGAGTATATTAGGTTGGGGAAAAAGTTTCTTTGCATTTTTTAAGAAAATTCCAATTTTTTTTAATATAGTTTATTTACACTTATCTAAAGTATGTAGGTACCATTTTGTTCGATAACTTTTTGCCATCTTTTAGGTAGGGACATGATCCCATTGCTATAGAAATTTTGGGGCTTCTTATCAAAATACCGCGACAAGTAGTTTTGGCAGTCCTCTCGTGATGTTAACCTGACACTGCCTAAGGAATTCTGAAGAGACCGAAACAGGTGGAAATCTGAAGGTGCAAGGTCAGGACTATACGGCGGATGCATTAACACCTCCCACCCAAACTCTCTTAATTTTTGCTGAGTGGCTAAATATGTGTGAGGTCTAGCGTTATCATGATGAAAAACCACACCCCTTCTGTTGGTTAATTCCGACCGCTTTCTCTCAACTTCTTGCTTTAATCTCATCAGTTGTTCGCAGTAGAGTTCAGAATCGATGGTCCTACCTGGTGGTAACAGCTCATAATGAATAATGCCCTTCCAATCCCACCACACACATAGCATCACCTTGTTGCGAGTTAACCCGGGTTTCGCCACAGTCTGTGAAGCCTGACCGGCCTTTGACCACGACCTTTTTCGCACGTTCTTGTTGTACGAGATCCACTTTTCATCACCAGTTATCAGCTTCTTCAAAAATGGTTCGGTTTCATTACGTCGTAATAAAGAATCACAAATGAATACACGGTTCATTAGGTTTCTTTTAGTGAGCTCGTGGGGTACCCAAATAACGAGCTTTTTTGTGTACCCAGTTTTTTTAAAATGCGCCAAAACTGTTTTGTGGTCTATTTCCAGGTCTTCAGCTACGTCGTAACTACTGACACTTTTTCAAAAATTGCATCAATTTTATCCGTAATAGGGCGACCAGAGTGACGTGCATCTTTGACATAAAAATTTCCGGATTGAAAACGCTTAAATCAAATTTGTGCTACTCTCACAGACAGTATACTAGGTCCATAAACATCGCAAATTTTTTTCGCGGCTTGCGTTGCATTTTTACCTTTTATGTAGTAAAATTAATAAAATGTATCGAATTTCTCCATTAAATTCACTTACCTTTACAGTACGAAAAACAAATAAATATCACACATTTTCCTAATTTGAATTTGGAATTATCTTCTTTAAAATTTAAACTTTGAATGATACCTAAACCAGCCAGATACAAATAGTATAGCCAAAGAGATTTTATTACAAGTTCATACATACTATAATGCGAAAAGACTTTTCCCCAACCTATTATATTTTAACGGCATACTTATTTTCGAGACCTTATCCCAGGCATACGTTGTAATACTGAAAAAAATGTAGTTTGTTTCATATCCATCGAACCATGTATGTCCTATTGAATTTAACTTCGGAAATTAATTCAAAAGGGCATACAAATTGTGCTGGGCAAAAACGCGAATCAAACTTTTTTTAGAAAACGAGATGCACTCAAAACTTTTTAAAATATTTTTCAATCGTATGAATATAAAGTATGCTGTTTGCAATTTCTCTGCAATATTATGGTATTCAGACAAATTTTATAAAGGCTTAAGGGTTCATGTAGACAATAGCCGTATGCGATTAGAATAACAGCGGGCAAGAATGATTCATAAATAAAACATTTTTTCATCACTCCGTGCGGATAGTGCGTAATATCGCTCTTTCCACTCGCGATGAAAAATTTTGTACGAAAAACGTACGTAATTGTACTTATAGTAACTATTGAATAAAGGACGGATTTAAAGCGAGAGCCATAGATGAATCACGAGCAAGTGAAGGATTCTAACGACTAGATCACGACCGTTGAATAACTCGCTACGGTCGTGATTCAAGTGTTAGAATCCAAAGCGACGCGAGTGATTCATGGCCCTTGATATAAATCCGTTTTATTGTTGTGTTCGTACAACTTACAGTATTCCAAATAGCGCCAATCTACTAAAAATGGTAGCAAAGAACTCAAAACAGTTTTTATTCTATTGCTAAACTCCTTGTCGAAAATGTAGACCAATCAAATCTCGAGGAGTTTTTTGCACAAGGCGTTTGTATCGGGTAAAAATGCTGAATGGAGGTCGAATATATTGGTATGTCCTAAATTCACAAAAATAAAAGTGCTTTTTTTCACTGTTTTCATTGAATAAAATAAGCTTTTTAGGGGGAATGGTATAAAGATAATCTCGACTCGGGTGAATATCAACCTTTACATCTTTACGCACGTATTGTACTATTACTTTTTTAACAATCGAAAAAACGTGCTCTTTCTCTGTTCTTATCATTATAAACAATACAAATGCATTTTATATGATTGTAAACTATATAGTATATATTACAAATTAATAATGTAAATATAATCTGTATCTACAAAGCATAAATATGTATAAAACAAATTATTAAAATACTATTTTGATATTACATTTTATGCTGTACATACTTAAAAAAATTACATAATTTGATTGCTTTTGAAATCGATTAACGCATAACACTGCGTTATCAAATTATCTCGCCTTCGGAATACTTCGATGGAAACGCGTCGCTGTTTGTAATAGAAATGAGCCCTTAGAATACGTTCTCTTTCATCTACGAAAAACACGGAAAATTGCGCGCTTCTGGTACTCGGTTGTCCAATGGATCAGTTGCTCTAGGGTCACTTTTCAAGATGGACAGCGAATCCGGATCGTCCAGCGAAAACCAGCTGGTGGGCGAACAAAATAAAGAAGTTTCAGTACAACTAAAATGTTTTCTCTGCTAAGAAGATACCGGGAAAGATAAGCACTTTAGTGAAGTGATCTATCAGAAATGTATATTGTCTCAAAACTTAAGAATAGCGCATAAATTAAAGTATGAAAAATGTGTGTTGGCCCCTTTTCGACGAAAATGGAAGTGGGCTACCACAGCCATTGCTACAGTAATTTCAATGCGCTGAAGCCACAGTATCGCTCGTTACCTTCAGATTTAGCAAAGTAAGTTTATAATTATTTTGAATGATTCATTTCATTAGACAATTGTATAAACGCGCGTCAATTGTTTATACCAATGTAAAAATTTTCATAATTTTTTTTTCTACCATATTTTTATTAGAAACGAAATAACTAAGCACGATTGTGTAGGCTAAGCCGAGCAGCGCCAGGTCATTATGAACCGTGGGCAAAACTTTTAAAATATTCATTACATAAATAACGAATTAACTGATTGTCAGTCTTCTTTTGACATTTGTAAAATGACTACGTATTTTTCAGTGTATCTGCAGAACAAGATTGTCACCAAAAATCTACCGCGGAAGACAACTTGACTAAAGACGCGTCTATTGGGGATGCTACTGTAAGTATTATTGATGTCTATTTTTGTCGTGTATGAAGTGTTCATGCGTCAATTGCGTAACTGTATTTATTGTAGGAAACTTCTTGTGACACTGAGAACAAAACACAATAATATGCTGTCTTTTAATTGGTTCGAATAAGAACAAGTCCCAGTAGCCGTAGAAGAGATACTTGGCACTCCCGCTGACGAAGGTACAATTTGCACAATGTCAATACCGATTATTGTCGAATCTATTATTCTCTTGAATGCATGAAAGTATGTCTTTTCCATATTATCAATTATATTTGCGTGTTTCTGCTCTTTGAAAATTTACAAGTTGGTCAGCTTTTCGCAGCCGTATATAAAAACCACTGTAAATGTCAGAGTACTTATTGAAGATTCTCACGAAATATTTCACATTATGTTTTAGTGTTGGACAGTGAAGATGAGAACTTCGCTGAAACTGCAGATAATCCTGACAATGAAGACTTTGAAATTGATGCTACTGACGAATCAGATGAAGAGGACTGCGAGGAACACGATAGTGATGAAAATAATATTAACGAAAATTTTAATCCAAAGAACTCAAATCGTCTAAAAATATGTCGTTTCTAAAAAATTTTTATACGCGTTTTTGCCCTGCGGAATTTGTACAGTACAGTATATTCCGGAAGGGCATACGTGATAAAGTTGAAAAAAACTAAACTCGAAATTTTCAACTTCTTTAGTTTCTCCGACCACCGGACCCTAAAATAATTGTATGTCAGCTTGTATTTCTTTGTTTTACAATGAAAACAGTGTTTTGCAATAATTTTAATAATGATACAATTGATTTAAAAATAAATTGTATTGTACAAACGCGATAATTGAAAAAACAATACCGGCCCAAGTTTAAACGTATGCAAACTGGTAACAAATTATTTTCACAATTAATATAAACATTTAGTATACAAAGCATACGTGATACGATTGGCATAAATTGTTATTTTTTTTGCAAATGCGAGGATTGAGTTCAGCCACAGGGACCGGACCTACACGTATGCCAATGCTGGTTCACTATATTTATTCTTCATAAACTTCATCATGGCATGAATGACATACGTGATACGATTGATTAAAAATTATAATTTTTACATGGCATTGGATGCTACATGTCCCACTCTCACGATCTCGCTTAAATCCATTTTTTAGTTAAACCTACTATATAATCAAAAACTTAAAAGGCATACATGGTACGATTGATCGATAGAATCTGTCGCGAGCTGCCAGTCTATAAGGTTTAATTACTGATAATGTTCTCTAGTACTCATATATATAATCACACAAGTTCAGTTAAAAACTTTTACGGAGAAAGAACTACAGACTACATTATACCTAGACTAAAAAATAGCATTTCAATAGAACTGAGAGATAAAATTAACCATAAAAATATAAAAAAAACCTACTCAATAAACTTTTTAAAAAAGAAAATAACAAAAAAAAAATAGACTAAAATATTGTACTATACTATATCATTATCAAATATATATATATATATAACTATATATATATATATATATATATATATATATATATATAACATTACATCATATTTAAGTAGGTATTAAACTCTGTGACTATTGTACTATTTACAAATATATAAAATATAACTTAATAACATATTGAAGTTAGTAGGTATATGTATAATATGGTATCATATAATATTTTGTTCATTCATAACCACTGAACTGCTATTTGAATAATTGTACCATAAAGTTTGCCATTTTAGAGCAACCTGTATGTTTGTGCATTTTATCCATTATTTTGCGCAAGTAAATATATAAACTCCATACTTTATCTCCAGTTGGAACATAAAAACCTATAATAAGGCCAAAGTATCTAACTAAAGCTATCATTTCAGCTGCTGAGGTTTTTAATTTTATATGATTTCCATCATTTACAAAACAGTTCCTTGATGGTTTTGTCCCAGAATCAGGACCATAATCAAATGCAAACACTTTCTGTTGTAATGTTTTCAAGGGGATTACAGTATATAGGAGATAGTTAATTACGTAAGTCATTGTATAACGTGCAACACCCTCAAGAATATCGTGCATTGGATCCATTGCAACATTATCAAATAAATCGAAATTATTTAGGTACAGCCAGCAGCACTCCTCTTTTATGTCAGTTTTAGAAGTATCATTCATTAGTATTTGCCTTTCGTATGACTGTTTATTTCTTAATAAAGTACTGTCTTCGAAAGTAATTTTTACTAGAGTTAGATACCCTACAGTAATGATTAGCTGAAAAACTTTCAGTGAAACCTAAAAACGAATTCAGACCTAAATTATCACCTGTGACAGAAGCAACACTAAGTTTAATGATACCTTTAAAAAAATTACAGTCTATTTTAATTCCATCCCTTTGCAAAGCATTTAACTCATTTATAATATGATGAAATATTGCTTTGTTTCCAAATGTGGCCTTATCTGAAGAGTGACAAATGCCCAACATAAAAATAATTTTCAATTGAGAAAACAGGTGTGGCGGCAAAGCGGGAATAGAAAAATATATACCTCCAATTTTGTGTGTTCCTGCATGACTTCCTAACGGATTTCCGATCTCGAAATCGTCATAGAAAACAATTAAAGGCAAAGTTATTACATCAGGATCGAAAGATTGTACTCTATTTTGCCAAACAGAGCCCTGCATGATATTTTCAATAGGTACCTAGTGGCGTTAGGGGTGACGCTTTTCTACTAATCAAACTCTCTTTTAAATAGTTAACATAATCTGAAGTATTTCGCAAAACTGAATTTAAAGAAAAAAATTTTTTAAAACTTCTTTTACAGGTACGACTTGCATTATACATGTTTTTTTGCTCAATGTATGCTCATTATTGTATACCTCAGTATCATTACGTTGACCTAATTCATATTCTAAAAGAGGAATGTATGAACCCATTCTATCAAAATATTGAAATCTGATAAACTCTGACTGGAAAGGAACTAGGGAATTTCGTAAAATTATGACTGATTCACTAATACTGATTCACTAATCTACACTAGAATTGATTGCTTCACTGAGTCGATCGTGTGGTGTTACTGAAGAAAATACGAGTTGTATTGCTTCGGCTGCATTTTTAAATAAAGATGTCATGCCGTTAACTATGGTTTGAATACATGTCCGTGGTATTATAGGATCAGAGTAAAGAGAAGATGTAAACAGAGATATATTTTTTTCTAATTGGCTCTCTGCATTAACAGATTGTTGTAAATTTCCTAACAGATTTGTCTCATTTGCATCAGGCTGGTAAGAGTTTTACTTAAAATAGAAGTTGGAGGAATCCCATCAGCGATGTGCTTTGAATTGATATGACGACGGAATGCATCAACACTTACGAACTGTCGTAAGCAGCCAATTTCCCCACACTTACAACCGAAATACTGACTATAGAATACTGACTGCAGTTTTTCTTAATGTGATATAAAAGGTCTTTGCAACAAGAAAATTTAGATTTACAGGCATCTTTGTTTAAGGCCCGGATCAACTAAACAAGTTTTTACAGTCGATGTAAGGCGATCATATGCGGTCTCTAAATCATAAAATCCTCTTTGAATTAAAAGCCATATATCATAAGATTCTTGGGGGTATTCCACTCCTGAAGAGTGAAATATTTTAAAGGTAATATCTACAGCTTCCAACAATGTGGGAAATTCATACAATATATCTTCACAAACAACATAGATTTTACATATTGACTTTAAAGATTCACCGCAGTAAATTATGAATGGCTGAAGAGACAACTTTAAGTTAGCTAATTTAAAACTAACAGCTGAAGGGGTGTGAGTGATGAAGCCGTCAAACTCAGTCCTTGATGCCTTCCACGCGTCTTTACCTTTATGACGTACTGGAGTAATGTTGATGATGAACGCTAACAGTAGCAGGGCAGCATTTATCTTTGTTTCAGGCTTGTTATCTGAAATAAAAGAAGTCATTTTTTCATTTGCTTTCAGATACTTTATCATAACTTTTCAAGTTTATTAGGACACGAGAATGACTTACTCTGAAATATTGAATCAGACATTAAAATTATGATGCAAGTGATAGAAAGGGTGTAACAGTCTACTAATAATTTCACTATAACCCATCTAGAAATACAAATTAATAGCCAAAGTAGCATTGTGCTGGACTCGCAATTCTACTTTTACAGCTACTGTGCCTTGAACTATACACAACCTAATGGGGATTTGTTGTTAAATAAAGGATATACACAAAATACTTGAACAATGTATATTCATTCATTACATACTATAAATAGGTAATAAATTGAAACAAAAGGCTGACGATAATAAAAAGTATCTAGATTCTATTCCAAAATTATCTACACAAAATAAGCTGGATGGGCGACAGTGTAACTGATATAGTTTGAATAACTATACGGTCTATTACAATATTCTAAATACACGGTAGCTCACCCAAGCCAATCAGGTAACACACAGAAATACAAGTACAAGTTTACAAAGAAAGATATTACAGCATTAGTAAATTGGTTGGTACTTAACTTATTCTCGAGCCAGGAATACAAAAGTACCCCCAGAGCATTTACAATGCTATTTATACCCCCCAAAAGTCGTAAAAAGTCACGACATCTTTAGCCAATCACAAGCATTGGTTGTTTACATCATAATATCTTTTTATATTGGCTATAATAACAATATATAATAAACTTAAAGTATGTTAAAACTTAATTAATGATTATTACAAGTCCTAAAAATCACAAAATCGTATTAATATGTCACAAAGGAGAACGGGCATAAGTGTATGGAAGCTGGTCTACCTTGCAATAAAAATGAGTCATATGTCAATATAAAGGTAATTCTATGTATTTTCATATGTAGAAAGTCGCATTTCTCTAAGTATTGTCCGATCTGAGTTCTACTAAAAATTGAATCTGATAATATTTAGTGCCAAACATTGAATATCGTGGTATTTAAAAAAAACATTTTGTGTAATGTAATGATTTTATTTAAGTTAGGTAAGTAGTAATACAAATAAAAACAACATCTTCTTAAAAAATCAAAACAATATGTTATTAAACATTATCATCATCATCATCATCGATGAGAATACTGTTAAGGAACAATGCAGGTTCATTGAACCCTTCATGACGGGCATAACCTACGTACCATATAATTGACAGTACATGGGCACAAGTACCTATAGTACGTCGCCCTGTTAAGCAGGTACAATAATATTGTGTAATATTGTTATTAATATTATTGATTAATATATAACAAAAATATTTCCTGGCTCGGATATGTCGAGACTGTATACGTCCACGTAATAGCCAAGCCTCTTCGTTGATATCATATTGTGCCAAGTCTTCTAGAGCGTTATCTCTATACGTCTCGATTATATAAAGACCATTTTGTAAGTGCTCGCTACAATATGATCGAGCGAGCTTTAACTGGTAAGTTCCCAAGGCAAAATGTATGACTTGTTCTTCACTAAGCCTTGGAAAGTTTTCTATTTCATTTGCTTCGATTCGCATGAAGTCTGCTCTCCTATAATTCAATCTCTTTGCTTCCACATAATTGTGCAATGTGTTTGGTATGTGTATTTTAGCTCTTATTGAATTCAAAAAGGCTGCTGCGTGTGAACTATCTTCGATGGGGGCGTGGAAGTGGTTTAGAATGGCTGCAGCTATTTTGAAGTCAACAAACATTTTTGGCAACGTTTTATTACAATAGTTTTGACGCAAAAGTTTAAAATCTCGCTTAAATCTCCCATTTACTACTTCCACCACCCATCGGCACATGGTGACCAAACGAGACTGATTAGCTTGTTCTGTAGTGAGTTGATTTTCTCTTCTGTCTTTAGTTGGTGGCACATGATGTTCGTAGCCACAAGCTTCTATATCCTGCAAACTATCTCTAAATCCTCTGTCTAGGATAAACGCATCATTACGTTCGAGTAACCAATGCAGCGGCTCATCTTCGTTATTCATTATTTCACTCATGATCTGGGCATCGGTTCTGGTAGCGGCAAATGGCCCTTTGACATCTAATATATAGCCGTCCGTGAATACCATTAAAAACGGCTTCAACAAGTTTTGATATTTGTGTAAGCTGTATGACAGCCGTTGAAACAAAAAGTTGGAGCTTTTGTTAATATATATACAGGGTGTTTGGTAATATACTGACGATATTCAAGGGACGTTTTCTCATAACATAAAAAAAGACATCACGGAAAAAAAAACTACTAGTTATATATACAAATTTTAAAGAAAATCGACTAAGTTTAGGTGATTAATTCGATATAAAACTTACTGCCTAAGCTTGCAGTCGACATCCAAAGACATAAAGGCCTTAATCCACATAAGCGTAGATTTGCTACTTATATCCTTTCTTTGAGCGCTCTCTGCTACGATGCGAATGCACTGTAGAAAATAAGACATGCCGCTTGACCGTTTCCACTAAAGCTGAGCGGAGAGATGTCGGAATATCGATATGCTATTAGTTATTTTCCCATAGTATTCTCATCTCTACAAATCTGCGCTTAGGTGGACATTGGCCTGGAAACGCCTAGAAATTGTGGACCCGGGATTGGTTATCTGCAAACTGCCCACTTTAGCCACGGTAAACTTATTGAAATTATTCCAATTAGGTAGGTCCTACTTTATCCAATTCTTTGAGAGATAGGTATCTAGTGCATTGTCAAAATTGATGAGTCTTTTTTCAATTCTGGTTTCTGCCGAAGAAGAATAAAGTTTAATTCACAAAAAAGAACATGCAAATTACATCAAACAAAGGCAATAACAGCTGTGATTTAATGAGTAGGTATCATTGGGTCATAGCCCTGTTTACAAAACAAAGTACCTATTGGGGGCGGCGAGCTCAAAGAATCGAAGCGGCACCTTTGACTAACCGCTTATTCTTTCGAGTTCTTTTTGATATGCCGCGCGAAGGGATGTACGGCTTACAATACCTCGCTACACCGGTTACCGGTATTAACGTAAATGTTTGAATCGATTGTATTTGAATAAAATCTTTTTTTTTAATCGAGTGTAGCGAGATCTCTAAATCAACTTAGGCAAATCGCCGTTGTTTGTTTGTATGTTCGTTTGTCCGAGTATAACTTTCGAAGCGTTGATCCGATCATCGTGACTATCAAAATATTGCCACAAAATAAATAACCAACTAACTTGACCTACAGTTTCACTAAAATTACAGGTAACGGGAGTTCATGTTGTGTGGTTATTCTTTTTTGGGGTACAAATTGCAGTTATTCTGGGTTTCAAACTTTTGCCTTTTTTGTCACTTAAGCTACACGCATACCAAATTACAGCACTGTAGGGTCAATGGTGTACCCTGTGAATTTTGTCAAAGTTCAATTTTTATTATGGCTAATAACTCAAAAACTATAAAAACTTTACCAAAAATAAAAACGGAGTCTAAATGTACCAATTAATATTTCATTTGACTTCCCACTTGACCTAATAGTTTCATTTAGAACCCCAATATCTCGACAAACCCCAACGTTTTTAGCTCATTTAGTGCCACCAAAATTGCGCCTATGTATAAAATTACACGATAATCGGATAAACGCTTCGAAAGTTATCCTCGGACAAACATACATACATACATACAACGCCGATTTGCCCAAGTTGATTTAGAGATCTCGCTTGGCTCGATCAATAATTACACTACATTGTTTCCACAGTTCTGAGTCGAAAGGGTTAAGTCTCATGTGCCTGTAATTTCACCGATACCCTTACCCTTCAAACCGGAACACAAAAATGCGAGTTTACTATTTGGCAGCAGAAATAGGTATGGTGGTAGTACTTTCCCGGACAAACTCTTTCACAGAGAGCTTTACTACTACTCACAGATTGTATGACAGATTGACCTATGCGTATTTTGTAAAACTAGTTCGGTTTTGATTTACGATGTTTTGAACAAGCTTTTATTAGGTCGACTTGTGTATCCTAACTAGCTAATCCAATTTCGGATCGTCCAACACTGAAAGTCAGAACCGGTATTGATACCTTTCCGGTAATGTTTTCCCAGCCCTAGTGTAAGAAGGCGGGCACTTTGGCACGTGTCGGCGTTCGTGCAATTGATTATTATTTTGAATCAGTAGTTGATTTCATTTCTGATTGTGCGGACGGATTTAGAAAAATTGCGATACTTAACTACAGGTACTCCACGGAAAGTGGTCCTGTCAAGAGCGCAGGACTTTTATCAGATATGGCACGGAACCCGGCAGGGCACGCGGACTGTTCCGCGGCACAGGGAGAGCAGTGAATTCCAGCCCCATGTTCAGGCGGGCAGGCCACCTCGCTATTCAGCGCGCATGGAATTTTTTGAAGAGGATCCGCTGGCGAGCACTTGTGCCCGCGTGTACGGTGATAGCGCTACCTATGGGTGAAGTCTTAGGGAGGAGGGCCAGCACCCGTATAGTTTTACACCAGTGCAGGAGCTCTGGACTCCTGACTACGAGACCAGAATGCGGTTTTGTTTGTGTCTGCTGCAGCACGGACCTTGGAAGATCGACAAGGACTACGATCGGCGAGTGCGCGAATACCTGGGCAGTGCTTATGGTAATCGATGGATTGGGCGCGGAGGGCCAGTTGCACAGCCCGCACGCTCAACGGACTTAACCCCCTTAAGACTTTTATTTGTGGGGTAGGGTAAAGGACTATGGCCATACAATAGACTAACGATGGCCATACAATAGAAAGTGACTTAGAACGCGAATTGTGAACGCTATTAATGTGGTGCGAAGTGACAGAGTCACGGGTTGGCACGAGTTCATGTGCATTGCTTTGGCCGTGCTATTCTTCCTAGACTCTAGATCAAGAAGGTACGTGCAACAACGTTTGTGAATAAAATAGTGTAGCTATACCTATCTGTGATAATAACTGTAGATAACTAGTGTAAGTTACTGTGTAACTGTACATTCTGTAGATAGGTACCAACTAAATGTCGTAAATAACTGATAGCTGTGTTGTACATATTTTGTAGGTACATAGGTAGCTAATGAACTTTTAAACACGCCAAATTATCGTTGATAAAGTGAAGGCACCTCCTACTTACCTCTCGATTTGAGGTAAGAGCTACCTACTACTTTTTCACGTTAATTTATCTGTCGACAGCCTAATAAAAGTGTGTTGGAAAGCTCGAGTTTACCTAAATTGATTAGGTACTTCATTTTGAATTGAATAAATCTTTTAAAATACTACTTCAGCTGTTTTTTATTTTTAAATTTGTCTCTGTAGTTTAGCTAGTCATTGCAAAGATCACGTCTACCCTATCTAATTTAGTCTTGGTCACTCTGCTTGAGTGAGCGGTAGGCATTTGTGAAACGCCACCTGGGCTCTAATACCTATCTATCTCAACCTAATCACTGCACTGACGTAGGTACCTACCTAGCTCACAGTGACCAAGAAAGAACTAGTGAGTGACACGACGAATTAAATTAATGTAGGTAGGTACCTACCTAGGTTAGGCCAAAAATACCTGTCTTCCGACCTATCATAATTCGAGTCAGTGACACCGATCGCTTGTAGGTACTACTCTGGACCAAGAAAGAACAAGCGAATGTAGAGGCACCTGTAGGGATATTTTTTTACCTAGTAGCTACGTCTTACCTATTTATAACTCAAAACGTAGATCTATGGTAGGCTAGTACCTACTACCGTAGGCAGGCATGTATTTTTGATATCTCTTTCGGAAATGGCTGCGGGTTTCGGGTTAGAAAGGGACAACAAGAGATATCTCGAGACATCACCAGTCTGTGGTTAGATGGCAAGCATTATGCAATAGCACAACATAAGTTTATTAAAGTGTTTCTTTTAACATGCTAAAATAAATTTCACATTTCCTTGGTAAACATTTCACAAATTTATTTATTATGGTCATCTAAACAACCCCTTTAATTTTTTTGCATATATTACCAAACTCCCTATATATGTACCGTCACATATAATTATGGCTTTGATGTTTTCATCGTTTCCAAATAAAGCCCTTGGAATTGTTAAGTTTCTTTGAAGGATATCATTTCTGGTAATGTGGTCCACACCTAGATGCAGCACAACGTAATCGTTGCTCAGACATTCTCGAACTATAGGCAAAAAACGTTCTAGTTTTCGACGAGACATATGAAATAACGTTGCCTTCTAGGCTGGTTACAACGTTCACTTAGTGACGGAGTTTGTTCTAATATAGCTTCGAACTGATCGTAAGTGCGCCCAGTCCATAAGTGCATCTCTTCATTAGACAAGGTGCCTCTGTTTTCGAAGTCGATTCTGGGCTGGTTGTTAGCAGCCATTCTCATCAAGTCACAGAGCGATGTAAACTGAGCGTCATTAAAATCATGTGTCACATTACACATTTGCGGCAGGTTGCTCCATTCATTATTTTGTAAGTGTTCTGTACACACCCTAGCGCTATCAGGAATAAAAAGCTTGCTCTCACAAAATACATTAATTCTTATCGCGTTTGGTATATGATTACGGGTAATATTAGCACAGTTGTTGTAAATACAATGCACCGAAGTGTTCGGTGCCCTCGTGTATTCTTGAGAGTGCAATGTACCAGGCGCTCGCGCCGCTTGCTGTGCAGGTCTATGATCACGCTCAGTCCTCTGCCAACATCGGTGACACAAGCTTCGAGTACTGTCGAACACCACCTGAAAATAATAACAATTAATACTTAAAATAAATAAATCCAACAATGTTTGTTGTCGCCGTCTCAACGGCCTTGAAGCTACAGATCTGTCGTGTCTTTGGGCCCGCGTCGATTACGGGGGTCGAACCCGTATTTACGCTTGCCTTTATAGATCACATAGTGGTGATTCAGACGCAACTCGACTATTTGAGCACATCGCTGAGGGGATAGAGTGTGCACTCGGACAGTACTCCAATGCAGAGTTGATCGTTCTCGGGGACTTTAACGCTCACCACGTTGAGTGGCTGGGTTCCCGATACACTGATCATACTGGGAGAACTGCCCATGATTTTGCAATCTCTCATGGCCTTACCCAAATGGTCTCCTGTCCAACTAGGATTCCTGATGTTGATAGCCATGTACCATCCTTGCTTGATCTTGTGCTGACTTCACATCCGGATAAATACCAGGTCTCTGTGGAGGCTCCTCTGGGATCCTCTGATCATTGCCTGGTAACCACGTCAGTGCCGACCGTTCGTCCTAGTTTATCTAGTAAACCCGGGAAACGAAGGGTTTGGCATTTCGGAACAGCCGACTGGGATGGATTACGCGAATTCTACGCATCCTACCAGTGGAGGAAGCTATGTTTCTCAACGGACGATCCAAACACTTGCGCTGACTCCGTCGCTGATGTCATACTTCAGGGTATGGAATGTTTCATCCCCAACTCTGTGGTGCGTGTTGGTGGCCGGAGTCAACCCTGGTTCAACCGGGCTTGTGCCGTTACAGTCAGCAGCAAATTGGCTGCCTTTAAGAACTGGACTGTAGCGCGTGAGTGCCAGGATCCCGAAGTTTCCCGTTTGAGGAAAAAATTCAATGCTGCCTCCAGACAGAGCAAAAAGGTCATGGCTATAGCGAGGAAGCAGCACATCAGCAGAATTGGCGACCAGTTAATGGGGTATCCTTCTGGAAGTAGAGCCTTCTGGTCTCTTGCCAAAGCTGCTGAGGGTAACTTCTGCCAGTCCCGCTTACCATCTTTACTCAAGTCGGACGGATCTCTGGCCCATAGTGCAAAAGAGAAAGCCGATCTCCTTGGATCTCTTTTTGCCTCCAATTCGACCCTCCTCGACGGAAATGCTGCAGCACCGGTTATACCTCGGTGTCCGAGTTCCATGCCAGAGGTACGTTTTCATCAGAAAGCGGTACGGAAGGAACTCCTTTCCCTTGATGTGAGAAAGTCGAGTGGGCCGGATGGCATTCCAGCCATTGTGCTCAAAAAGTGTGCTCCTGAGTTGTGTTCTGTCTTAACGTCCCTCTTTGAATTGTCTTATACCACTGGTATCGTGCCGTCTTCTTGGAAAGTGACCCATGTCCACCCAATCCCTAAAAAAGGGGATCGAACCAATCCGTCTAACTATCGGCCTATAGCAATTACTTCCCTACTCTGTAAAGTGATGGAGCGAGTAATTAATACTCAGCTTCTTAGGTATCTTGAGGAACACCAGCTGATCAGTGACCGCCAATACGGCTTTCGTCATGGGCGATCAGCTGGTGATCTTCTAGTTTACCTCACTCACCGCTGGGCGGAAGCCGTCGAGAGTAGGGGGGAAGCTCTAGCTGTTAGTCTAGACATCGCGAAGGCGTTCGATCGGGTGTGGCACAAGGCGCTTCTCTCGAAGCTTCCCTCATACGGCCTCCCCGGGGGACTTTGCAGCTGGGTCGCCAGTTTCTTATCCGGGCGGAGCATAAGAGCCGTTGTAGATGGTTCTTGCTCGGACTCAATGCCCATTAACTCTGGTGTACCCCAAGGGTCAGTGCTATCGCCCACACTGTTTATTCTTCACATCAATGATATGCTGCACATAAGCGGCCTTCATTGTTATGCGGATGACAGTACGGGTGATACTTTCTACACTGGTCGCCCTAATGTCTCTCGGTCGGAAGTGGAAGACAACAGACAAAGACTTGTGTCTGAGGTTGAAGGCTCTTTGGAGCGTGTGTCAGATTGGGGTAACCTTAATCTGGTCACCTTTAACCCAACCAAGACGCAAGTCTGTGCGTTCACCACAAAGAAGGCCCCTTTCACAATAGCTCCACGGTTCCAGGGCATTCCTCTCCCCGTCTCGGCGAGTATAGGGATTCTGGGAGTCGAAATTTCTAATGAGGTCCAGTATGGGAGTCACTTAGAAGCAAAAGCTGTGCTCACCTCCAAAAAACTTGGAGTCCTTAACCGTGCCAAACAGTATTTTACGGCACAACAACGGCTATTGCTGTACAAAGCGCAAGTTCGGCCGCACGTGGAATACTGTTCCCATCTTTGGCATGGAGCTCCAAAGTACCAATTGCTTCGTTTTGACTCCCTTCAGAGAAGAGCCATTAGAATAATCGGTGATCCCAAACTCACCGACAAGCTGGAACCGCTGAGTCAACGCCGTGACATCGGATCGCTCAGTGTATTCTACCGCCTGTATAATGGGGAATGTTCTGAGGAGCTATTTGATCTCATTCCGTCGTCGAGATTTTACCACCGCACTTCTCGACAACGTAATAAAGCTCATCCACATATAATCGACAATTGGGTATCGCGCACCACACGCTTCACGCGATCTTTTCTACCCCATACTTGCAAGATGTGGAATGAGCTACCATCTGAGGTTTTCCCATTAGACTACGACATGGCACGCTTCAAGAGAAATGTAAAGAGGTTTCTTCAGTGTAGGGAACGCATCGACAATACCCCGGGTGTTGCCGGTGTCAATAGGCGACGGTCACCACTTACCATCAGGTGGGCCGTAAGCCTGTTTCCCCACAAATAACATAAAAAAAAAAAAAAAAAAAAAAAAATCCTATGCCTAACTACTCAATATAATAAAAATAAAAGGTAACTAACCTCCAACACAGCATGTTGTTGTATAAACGCAGCGAATTCTGGTCGTTCCCTTTGCAGGTTATCAGCCAAGATATGCTGCTGGTACCGTCCGCGGTAAAGTCCTCGACGACACATCACACAGTTTCGAAAAACTTCCATTATCGGTAGGCAGTTCAAAAGTCAATAAGTCGAGCCAAAGTTAACACATTAGGGAAAGAAACAGGGTCCAAAAGCAAGCCAGGGTCAGTAAAAACAGAGAAAGAAGTTCAAACACAGCACTATCGTAACAAGACGTGACGTAGCCACTCACTTGATGCGATGCGACTGATTATTGTAGCCGTCCGGCGCGGCGCGTACACAACCGTTCCCCTCCCCCGCGTACGCATCCCTCTCCCCACGGCCCTTACATCGCTCTTCTCCCTTCTCGCTCTTGCTACTGCATTGTATAGGAGCCTTTATGTATGGATATAGTAATCGTGAAACCGTTATTTTATGTTCTTTAAAACAAAAAATGCTGGTGTTTGCATGGCTGTAACTCAAAACGGACAGACTTTTGGGGAAAGTTCCAATAGTATATTTTGATGTACTATTGTATGCCAATTCGAAAATGTGCTGCTCATTTTTATTGGACTGTAGACCAGGATGCCCGTTCTCCTTTCTACTTTTTGGGCGCCACCAATCACAGCATTATTCTCATATCGTTAATTTTAACAAAATCTAATTAAGTAGAACATTTTTAAAAATTGAATAATTAATTACACAATCTTTCGATAATTGAAAATCGTATTCCTAACATATGACAACATATTAATGATACATATCAATCCTGATAAGTAATCATTTTAAAACTTATATTTTAGGAATAGAGAAACAAAATGTAAACACAACTGAAAATATCAATAATATTAATACAATTATTTATTGTTCTAATGTACTATCATAACTTTATCAATAAGCCTCAGTTACAGGTCATTGTTCTTATAAATATAGCCATTGACCAAACGTTTCGTTCGGAAACATGTATAATATAATTTCGTTCTAAAAAAATCTCCAAGACATCGAATCATTGATTTGACATTGACATTTGGAACTTGACGACAAAAATTGAAGTTTATAACAGGAACATAATGTAAATAAACAAAATATCTAATGCTTTTTTATAATGCAACTTGTCACGGTCATTCTGAAATATACTTCGTTCCCGAAGTACAAATATATAGAGAATATTACAACCTACATACATTTAAGTCGAATTAGTCTATATCATCGTTTTTAATAAATTGTTATACATATTAGCAGTCTTAGTATACACAGTAACTTAATGCAACATAACGTTAATTTCAGGGTACTATGTGTACATATAATATATTTTGACAAGGCCCATATCTATAAATAACCTTAAAGACTAAAACAATAAACTTAGAAACTAACAATTAATCACCTGCTGCACATATCAGCAGTTTTACCTGCTGCACATATCAGCAGTTTTACCTGCTGCACATATCAGCAGTTTTACCTGCTGCACATATCAGCAGTTTTACCTGCTGCACATATCAGCAGTTTTACCTGCTGCACATATCAGCAGTTTTACCTTCTGCACATATCAGCAGTTCACAGAAACAATCACAGCTTAAGCTACCTGCTGCACATATCAGCAGTTTTACAGTAACATAATCACAATATAGACATAAGGTATTATATAATATTTTTATTCATTTAGTTATTGTATCTTCATCCGTGAATTCACCAGGCCACAGCCTTAATTTACGAGTATCATTGGCTCCAAATACATTTCTTAGATTACTTATTTCTCTAAAAGTATATCTATCATGGGGGAGAATAGAGTATATTTCATATGGTCTGGGTCCATAGGTCCCATAAACCTAAGACTTAATATGTAATATCGTCTATGACCCTGATTTACATACACACCTTAAAACTCTTACTATCTATCCGCCATAATGAATCGACACGCGTTTTGATTTGATTTGCTTGTAAGTTAGAGCGTTGGTGAGCTTTTTCACAACGTACCCTCTTACAACAACATTAACACGCACATCGTTTAGACTCGATTGAATACATGGAATATTTGCAGGTGTAAAGCCTGTTGATTCTTGAACATTAGTATTAATTGATTGTTGTACTTTCTATAATCCGCTTGGCCAGTCTGACAAACCATTACAAGTGGTATTAAACAAATAAACTACAGATCGCTCCTACTTGTCCATTACCCTTTGGTGTACCCGCGGACGCTATATGATAGTCTAATTCTAGTTCCCTAAACAAGGATTGAATTTGGATTGAATTAATTTTTTTTTTTTCAGTATCAATTATTATTAAGGAGGGAGTGCCAAATATGGTAATAGTGTCACGTATAAGAGGTACATACAGTTTAGGTTTATTTTGAACTATGTAAAATATCAAATTATTTTGGATATTTTCATCAAGTTCGTCAAATATAACTTGACTTACTAAATTTTGAATTTCTAGGTATTATGCTAAGCCATTTCGAGCGAAGCTGAATCGTTATTGATCAAGTTAACAGTATTATTTGGTGATGGTGTATTAGATTGCAACTCATTTATAATATAACAAAGTTGATAGACTTTTCGATAGGAAATCGACATGTCCTATATATTTGCGGTTTTTATATAATTATGATCTCAAACTCAAAGTCCTACATTATGTCCACCGAATGGGATTGATTATCCACTGATCCCAGCTACTCGAAGGGACAGATCTTTTTTTATTCATTGTTGATTTTATAGAATTACAATCAGTTATAAATACAAATGTAGTGCCTAATAACTTATTATTATTAGTAATAAGTATAAAGATGCATTAAAAAAATGCTAAAGTTTCTAAATTATCTGCAGGTGAAGTTCTTATACTTACTTTTTACTTATGTTATCTACTCTTTGAATTAATATAGCTCCGTAACCTAATGAACTGGTAGCTGTAAGCAAAGGTATAGACGACTAGTTTTTGATAATATAATCCCTAACCACGTCATGCTCTAACCCCCATTTCCACATTTGTTGTTGTCGGTAAATTGTGAAAAGCAAGCTGTACGAGCTGCAAAATTCGGACGCACTTTTTTTTTCTAAAATAACTTGCAAGGCCCGTAAACTGTCATACTTGTGTTATGTTACTAGGTACAGGAGAACCAACTAATTATTAACTTCCTGTGATAAATGCCTATCAAGATATTCTATACTGTCAACGAAAAACTTACATTTGTTTTGATTTGTAAAAGAAAACTACATTGGATAATACGAAAATAGATTTTCTAATTAAATTAGGTCTTCGTCTATAGGTTAGAAACGTATGAGAATGTCATATATTTATATATATAAATATATATACATACATACAAGAAGAAATTCTATCTTTTCCCCCTCAATTGGAGCTTATCAGTATGGACGATAAAAAAAATGATATAATTTTTTTGTAAACGTAAGTTTAGCTCAGCTAGACATTACGGTATCAGTATAATTTAAGACTGAAGATTATTGTAGAATTGTATTGTATTCTTGATTTTCACTTTTGTCGTACATCGGTAATAAAATGCTTGATTTTAGGGGTTAACTCCATTAACGGAAGATTTAGTAATAAGGTTCACTAGGATTTTAAAACTAACTCAACAAATCTTATAATTTCAATATCTTGGTATAGAACAGAATTTCTACATATTAGAAGATCGCAATGAAATCTCTAGTAACATGTAAATTAAGTTCTAAGCAAACATCCCCAAATTTAACCTTTGATGTATTCTATTTGGCCCTATTTCTTTTATATGGGTGATAAATGACAACCTAATCGTCATGCTACGGATTCTGAGCCTATAAGATTCTTAATTGTTATATTGTTCATTATTAATTGATTATATTATTTCTATTGGCCTAAAAATTGATGTCAATATTTGATGGCGCTGTTGTTACTGGTACCGATTTTAAAACTTTGGCTCGCTGCTTGTGGTAGCATACTGATTCTTCATGACCAACTTTTTTTTTACAAAACAGGTTTTTGAACGAAAATTGTCAGGTTTATTAAAATTTTCAGTAACAAATGAAACGGCTTGAGCCATCTTTTTTTTGTTGACATTGAAAGTGATTATGAGCAAGTTGATTACAAATGTAGCATTTGCGTATTTGTTTGTGATTGAGTCGCTTTGCTTCTAGGGAAGACCCGCTTTTTTTCTAATGGTCTCATTTTTATCTTTACGTATGTTTAACGCAAAAAAAATATGAACAGATTTCATAGTAACGCCATTAATTAAAGCAGTCATTCAAACATCAACATCACTTATACCGCCAAAAATTAATTTGATCAATGTACATCAGTTAGAGCTATAATGGTATAGTGAAATACTGAACCTAATTAAATTATGTCGGTCGTAATTTTTCGCAGGATCTTCCTTCCAATGGTTCCCAATTTTCAAACTATAACAAAGTCGAGTCTTTAAGTGCCTTACCGGCTTTTGCTGCTGTCTTCATGCTGCTCCATTTCAACTTCTTAGTGAGGGCCTCGATGCCGTTGCACCAGCTAACTGCGCCGCAGTCGTTTTTGTCAGGGTCGAATTGTGAAAGTGCAACGTCATCGTCCCGCTGATGAGATGATGAAGCGGCGTCGCGAACCGCTTTGAGCAGTTTACTTCTGCAGCTATTCTGAAAAACAACAATAAGTATATGTATTAGTAATATAGCCTGGGGGTATCCCACTTCTGATGATAGAAAGGGTGTAACAGTCTACTAATAATTTCACTATAACCCATCTAGAAATACAAATCAATAGCCAAAGTAGCATTGTGCTGGACTCGCAATTCTACTTTTACAGCTACTGTGCCTTGAACTATACACAACCTAATGGGGATTTGTTGTTAAATAAAGGATATACACAAAATACTTGAACAATGTATATTCATTCATTACATACTATAAATAGGTAATAAATTGAAACAAAAGGCTGACGATAATGAAAAGTATCTAGATTCTATTCCAAAATTATCTACACAAAATAAGCTGGATGGGCGACAGTGTAACTGATATAGTTTGAATAACTATACGGTCTATTACAATATTCTAAATACACGGTAGCTCACCCAAGCCAATCAGGTAACACACAGAAATACAAGTACAAGTTTACAAAGAAAGATATTACAGCATTAGTAAATTGGTTGGTACTTAACTTATTCTCGAGCCAGGAATACAAAAGTACCCCCAGAGCATTTACAATGCTATTTATACCCCCCAAAAGTCGTAAAAAGTCACGACATCTTTAGCCAATCACAAGCATTGGTTGTTTACATCATAATATCTTTTTATATTGGCTATAATAACAATATATAATAAACTTAAAGTATGTTAAAACTTAATTAATGATTATTACAAGTCCTAAAAATCACAAAATCGTATTAATATGTCACAAATTTCTACTTTTTGGGCGCCACCAATCACAGCATTATTCTCATATCGTTAATTTTAACAAAATCTAATTAAGTAGAACATTTTTAAAAATTGAATAATTAATTACACAATCTTTCGATAATTGAAAATCGTATTCCTAACATATGACAAAATATTAATGATACATATCAATTCTGATAAGTAATCATTTTAAAACTTATATTTTAGGAATAGAGAAACAAAATGTAAACACAACTGAAAATATCAATAATATTAATACAATTATTTATTGTTCTAATGTACTATCATAAAATTATCAATAAGCCTCAATTACAGGTCATTGTTCTTATAAATATAGCCATTGACCAAACGTTTCGTTCGGAAACATGTATAATATAATTTCGTTCTAAAAAAATCTCCAAGACATCGAATCATTGATTTGACATTGACATTTGGAACTTGACGACAAAAATTGAAGTTTATAACAGGAACATAATGTAAATAAACAAAATATCTAATGCTTTTTTATAATGCAACTTGTCACAAGCATGTCATAGCCACCTTTTACAGGCTGCCAAAAATCTACAAAATCAATAACCCTGCCCTGTAATACTCACATAGTCGTTAAAATTTTGACAAAATTTATTTTGCCTAATAACATTAAACAACTTAAATATTTTGTTTTATGCAAATTTTATATGGGAATATGTATGTAATTCTATGTTGCTGTTATTGTATAAATGTATACAGCATGCTGTACCAGACAGATGAGATGGCGCATGGGTATCGTCGCACGTGGTGTCCCACACCAGAGGCCTACTCTTTTCCCCAAGGTACAAAAGTCAAATTAAAATATAATAAATTTATAGAGAAAGATAGAGCGAACTTTGCGAGGTAGGCCTCCATAACCGGTGAAGGAGCATGGCATGTGTGTGATGTGATTGAGGTATGTTCAGGTGTTTCTCTAGAAGGCAATAGCCGGATGAGTTAGACATCTTCGTAGCGCAGGGGGCGATCAGCCGTCTGAGATGCAGGAGGATGCGGGTTCGATTCTCACCGCGTAACAACATGCAACAAGAACAACGTACATGTTTGTATGATCTTTAGATATTTGTTCCGGGTCTGGTTGTTTCTCTATAAATAATAAGAATGTAAATACAAAAAAAAGTATATACGTATTCTATTAGTTATCTGGTTCCCATAGCCGTGTTTGGGGCTAGATTACGCTGTGTGAAATGTCCAGTGTTATTGTTATTATTAAAATAACATATAATGAGGAATGGCCCAAAACAACTCAAGATGGAAGGCTTTTGCCCTGCAGCAGTGGGAAATATCGGACTTACAAATAAGTAATATGCTCCTCTGCCAAATCTTGCTAATCCATTCAATCGAGATATAACGTTACGATAGCTGTACTTAATTTTTATATTTTTCTTTGCACGTTCATAAAATGCCAAGTACTTACTAAAAGAGGTAAGCTGAGATACGTTTTTACGTATATGACGCAGAGTGCTTTGTAGCCTAAATTGAGTTGAGGAAAAGGTAGTCCCATTCCTTTTTTCTCAGTACTTTAATCAACCAAGTAAAGGTAAGTCTATTTCTGGCGAAGTTTTGCGTCGCAAAATAAGGATATTTACTCAAATAGAAAGGACAACCTGACCACGGGCAGCGGGCGACCAAGAACTAAATAAAGAGCTCCGTAGGATAGGCATCACTATTTACGTCATTTCCTGAAGCGTCTGATTATTTATCTTTAATTATAAATTAAAGGGAGTTATTCTCTATCAATACGGTTCTTATGATTAAAATGATAATATAACCGTATGTACCTACATTACGAGTACTTACAAAATACATAAATAAATAATGCTGGGCATAAGTACCACACAGCCCCAAACTAAGCAAAGCTCGTTCTCGTACCAGATAGTTGATAGAATTGTTATATATTTTTAATATACTTTAAGTAAAGTTTTTTATGAGCTGTAAGTAGCTACAGAGAGCCAGACAGACGGACGGTGGCACCGGCGCCGGCGCCGTCGCGAACTCGGATAGACGCGTCCCGCACGCATAAAACCACAGACACACGTCGCCATAAATACATACTTAGATAGATAGAAAACGCTTTATTGTAATCACACTTAAAATAAAAAAACAAATAACAATACACGCAGAAATACAAATGGCGGTCTTATCGCTAAAAGCGATCTCTTACTATTATAGGGAATCATCCAGATCCAGAACAAATATCTGTAGATTGTGTAAACATTTGTTCCACGACGGGGATCGAACCCGCAACCTCCTGCGTCTCAACCAACCATTCACCCAATATACCACGGCGGTCGTCAATAAATAAATAAATATACATATATATATATACCGAGAAAAGTGATGGTGTAATTCAAATTGTGACGAGTTTCCATAATGTATGTATTTGGTAAAGTCCTAGAACAAACATTGCTCTCGTTAGAGACGATAATGATAATAACGGATCGGGTAGGCATACATATTCGGAAGCCCATTGTAGATTCAGTTTTTGCCATGAGGGGTAGCTGGTAGGGAAGTTTTAAGGGATACTAAAACGCAAGAGAACTTTTGCAAGACGCCCCGCGGAAGCCAGCGACACGGGCTCCTTCCTTTATTAGGGCTGAATGTCGAACTTTATAGGTGTACGAACTTTCTGGGTTTACTTAATAAAGATGAATCGGCGGAGTTCAGTAGATTCACCGAGCCCTGATTGGTTGAACGAATACTTTATTGTACACCATAAAAAATAAAAATTACAGACGCTTCAAAGTTATACTATTTACGCCCATTATACTATTTGATTTGTGTCTTCTATGTTTGAAGGCACAAATCAAATAGTATAATGGGCGGTCTTATTGCTTTAAGCGATTTCTTTCAGACAACCTTTGGATCAGGGGTGCACAGTTAAGACTACGATATGGGTGCAGGGAGTGCAACTAATACCTAAATACTTTACAATACAAATATACATAAATAAACGATTACCTATATGCCTATACGATAAATTACCTATATGTCTACCTAAATATAACATAATATATCTAATTATGATTATATAATATAATATTTTTTATAATACATAACATACATTAATTTATATACGATCCTAGGAGGTGTCTGATAGATTTTAGCTTTTAACCCTAAATTTATATATAGCTAAAGAGGGGGCTTTCCGTATTGCTGTTGAAACGTACGTACATAGCGGTATACATGATTCATAACTTGTTTGCCCCGAACTGAGATCTCGCGAGTCTCCCACTAAAACAAAAAAAATATTGTTTGTAATGACTATCAAAATAGTGCCGCGAAATACAAACCAACTTACTTTACCTACAGTTTCATTCAAATTACAGATAACGGGAGTTCATGTTAATTAGTGGGTTTGGGGTAGAAATTGCAGTTATTCTGGATTTCAGACTTTCCCCTATTTCATCGCTGTGGGATTACTTGTGTACCTCCTTACTCTTAACTCTTAAACTAAAACTCAAAATAACTCTTATATTACCTACGTATAAGAAAAGATAAGAGTGACTAGACTGGATACACTATCAGTAAACAGTTTGATACTTCATAATTAGCCAACCTTTTTAGCCATCACATGAAGCCTTCCGACAATTAGTATTGAATGTATGTCCACTAAAATTAAATTAAAATTAAATCAAGATTTTTTTTGCTCGAATTACTAATAATTAAAAATATTGCAGTATATCAATGTGTTGATAACATAATCATTATTCAGCGTCTTTAGGACTTCTGCGCTAGTCTTCTGTTGAGACCTTTAGGACCGAGTAAGTCAAATCCATACTTACATATAAAAAACTAGAGGTCGCGTGTTTTTCTGTTAGTAGAAAAAGCAATCAAAGAGGATATCAAAGTAAAAGAAGAAACCAAACAGGATATCGAAGATAAATGCAATCAAAGAGGATATCAAAAATGAGAAAGCAATTAAAGAGGTTAACAAAGGAGAAGAATCTATCAAAGACGATATCAAAATAGAAAAAGGAAACAAAGAGGATAACGAAGTAGAAGAAGCAATCAAGAAGGATATCGAAGTGGAAGAAGCAATCATCAAAGGATATCAAAATGGAAAAAGTATACAAAGAGGATATCCATGTGGAAATAGCAGTCTAAACGGGTATCAAAGGGAAAGATGCAATCAAAAAGGATATCCAAGTAGAAAACGCGATCAAATGGGATACCCAAGTGGATGAAGCAATCAAAGAGGTTATCTAAATGAAAAAAGCAATCAAAGACGACATCGAAGTGGAAGAAGCAATCAAAGAGGATACCGAAGTGAAAGAAGAAATCAAAACGGATACCTATCAAGGTCCATGATGATAATAAAAAACGATTCCATCAAAAATTGGTACAACCATTTTGTAAACTTTACTATGCCTAACTGCTTCCGTTAAGGAGATACAAGCAATTAAAGTTTTTTAGATAAAATCATAATTTTGTTGAGAGGATATCGTAGTGGAAGAAGTAATCAACGAAGATATCGAAGTAGAAGAATCTATCAAATAAGATATCGAAGTGAACGAAGCACTTGAATAGGATATTAAATTTAAAAAACCAATAAAAGAGGATATCGAAGTGGAAGTAGCTATAAAAGAGAATATCCAAGTGGAAGACGCAATCAAAGACGATATCGAATTGTAATAAGCATTCAAAGAGGAAACCGAAGTAAATAACACGATCAAAAAGATACCGAAGTGAAAAAAAAATCAAAAAGGATACTTATCAAGATCGATAATGACAATAAAAAACGATTCCACCAAAAATTTGTACTACCATTTTGTAAACTTTACTATGTCTAACTGCTTCCGTTGAGGAGATACAAGCATTAAAGTTTTTTTTTAAAATAATCATAATTTTGTTGAGAGGATATCGTAATGGAAGAAATAATCAACGAAGATATCAAATAGGATGTTAAATTTAATAAAGTAATAATAAAAAATATCGACGTGGAAGAAGCAGTCAAAGACGATATCGAAGTGAAAGTAGCAATAAAAGAGAATATTCAAGTGGAAGACGCAATCAAAGACGATATCGAATTGGAATAAGCATTCAAAGAGGATACCGAAGTAGAAAACACGATCAAAGAAGATACCGAAGTGAAAGAATAAATCAAAAAGGATACCTATCAAGATCGATGATGACAATAAAAAAACGATTCCACCAAAGTTTTGTACTACCATTTTGTGAGCTTTACTATGCTTTACTGCTTTCGTTTAGATGATATTCATACGGTAGTCATGTGATACGAGCAATTAAAGTTTATTTAGGAAAAATCGTAATTTTGTTGCGAGGATATAGTTGTAAAAGTTATATATGTGGATGACAAAATGAAACACGCAAGCACCATGCATAAACTGACTTTATTTAGATCACCCGCGATACGAATCAACTGTTATTATTCTACCCACATCTACATCTCCCTTCTTAATAAACAATGTTGACAATACATTTTAATTACGTAGACTTGTTTGGTGGAAGCTCAAATGATTTTTTAAAAAACATAAAAATGATTAAAATTAATTTATTTATATATTTTAATGTCTAATACATTTGGCGACTTGATACAGAATGAATCTCTCTAGGTTAAAAGTACTGCAGTTGAATTTAAACATAAGCAAGATCTTATCTGGCTAGCCCGGCGACCATGCGTGGGCGCTTGTGTGAATAAGCTATAATATGATTAGTTGGCTGAAAATATGGAAGGGGCAGTTATGCCAGCATCTGTAACTCCTCCCTCCGTAAGTTCGAAATTATCCGAAGGATGAGGATCATTTCGGGTTTTCCCCATAATACAAATATTTTTAAATTTATGCTTAAATGCTAACAATAAAAGACAAATTACAATAATAAAGCAAAACACAAAATTTCCTATACTAACACTTTTATAATCTAGAGCACTATCACTAATAATTTCACTTCCACTTTTCTGTAGTATATAGTTCAGCGACTGAACGTCGGTGAGGTCGATTCCATTGAGATTGGCAGGTTTTCTCTGCATATCTGACGGATCGGTCGATATTTGAGGTAAGTTGATTACTGGAAGTTTCATGAAATTTACGTCATTTCCTTGAGTTTGGTGTCTTTTAAATGACAGTCCCTTTATCTTTACTAGACAATCATCATCCATGGTCAACAGGTATGTTCCAATGATAGATTCTTGTGTTATATCGTCTTTGCAATACTTGGTGAGTAAGGTTTCTGTTCTTACGTGGATGATCCAGCGATTGGGCTGTATAGAGTCAGCCTTTACATCGTCGATGGTAACTGGAATCGGGTGACAGCTCGAGATATTTGTGGAAAAGCTCATAAGTTCGGTAATGCAATCATCTTTGATTAGTAACGTGACATCGTTCTCATGGCATAGAAAACGGTATTCATCAATCTCGCGGCATGACTGGGAGAGCGGCATCGCTTTTAACCCTTTCACAAGGACATATGGGTATTTAGGTAGGATAATAGAGGTAAGGTTATTGGCTCTATCGTGGATAGGTAATGGAATCATTTTAAAATAGTTAAAAAGCTCATTCCTGATTAAAGGAATGTGCATAATGAATTTTATCTGATTTTGTTTTACATATGCTTTTATCTTTATACATTGCTCTATTTTTAAAATATTTTCAATACTAACTGGAAAAACTAATCTGTCTGTTTTCTCAATTTCCTGCAACAATGCCACTAACTCTTCAGTGTCTATAATTGGTTGATGTAACAAATTAATTTTAGCAAAGGCAATAGCTGTCTCAATTTCATTCAGTCGAATGTAGAGTGTTTGAAAGTTATGTATAAACGCGTTATATATGTGAATAATCTTATTACTGATTTGGGATACGTTTAATTTATTTAAGCTACGATTGATATCTTGGATACTGTCTTCAATCTGAATGAAATTGTATTTGGTAAAGTTGGCTATTTTTGTGAACGTACCCACCATTTCGGCAACGATAGTCATTTTACTATTTATGGCGTCTTGTTTTGTATTTATTTTATTAATTAATTTTTCATACATTACAGCGTCATCATTATCCAGATTTCCTGTGATCGCTTTGATAAATGAACCGAGAGGATTTATTAAACCACGTTTAGATCTTACAGTTGGAATCAGCTGTTTGTACTTAAATATAGTTATGTTAATAGTGTAATCCGTTTGTAACTCCACATCAGTAAAGTCTGTGTCAAAAGCTTTAATATCGAAACATTTTTGAATGTGCATTTTAAATCTTTCATAACTACCTAAATTGAATTCCAATTCCTTGTATAAAAGTTTTAAATCCAACACCTTTATAACAGTCCATGTACCATGACTGATGACAGCTTGACCTTCTTTGACGGGTAGCAGTCCCGGGTTCTTATTAATAGGGTGTAGTTGAAGGGCCTGGTTTTGGATCACTAGGACCGCCAGAAGAATTAACCTGTGGAGGACGTTTTATGTCTTTAATAGGAACTTTAGTATGTCGACTATGTGTTATAACGGGTACAACGTTTCTTTGTATGGCTCCGGTAACCTGAGCTTTCTGATATCGCGGTTTATCCTTACTACGTCTAGTGTTTACTCCTTTGATATATACTGTATCGCCTACATCTATATCGAATTCTTTCTCGCCACCACGTTTCTCTATTACAGCTTTCTTTTTGTCAATTATTTTATCTGTTAGGTACTCATACAAATGCTTAGTCCTTCTAACGTGTTCTTTAACCAATTGTTGAGTAAACTGTTTGTTAAAATCTACATAAAAAGCGCTATTAGACTCGGTATGACCGAAAACTACTTCAAATGGGGTAAGACCTGTAGTAGAATGAATTGTGTGGTTATATGACATAACAGCGTAACTCATAACAGATGCAGCGTCAGTTATTTTTTGTTCGTATTTAGCTATCCGATATATTTCTATGATGGTTGAGTGAAATCGTTCAACTATTCCCATAGAGTTAGGATTATGAGGGGTACCAATGTGAAGGTCGATTTTATAAAATGATAACATTTCCTTCATTAATGTATTATTAAATTCTGTGCCTGGATCTGAACTGATTCTACTAGGTGTTCCATACAAAGAGAAATACTTAATTAAGGCTCTAACTGCTTCGGGCGTGGATTTCGTGTTAATCTCGAATGCTTGGCCTAACTTGCTGAAGGCATCGACTATTGTTAGGTAATGTTTTCCGTCAATTGAAAATGTGTCAATAAAAAGTTCTTGGAATGGCTTTATTTGAGTTTGTGATAACTGTAATTCCGGTTTAAATGGTTTTCTATCATATTTCATTTTCTTGCAGAGTTCGCAAGCATTTATAATGCTAGCCACCGTTTGATCCATGCTATTCCAATAATAGGTGCGTCTTATGTGCGCTAACGTTTCTTTTATTCCCCTGTGACTATTTTTTCCTACATGATATTTGAGTACAACGTCTCGTTGCTCCTGTTCGTTATCAACATAAACAACTCGCTTGGTACATTCATAAAATTTTACTGTTCCTTTTTGAAAAAGTAATATGGTAGCCACCGAAAACTGCTTTCGATGTAACGGGTCTTCAAAATAAAAGAAATATTTTATTTTAGGCCTAATGTAATTTTTCAGGAATCTTTTGATTAGATCTGGATGATCTAAAGGTAAGTGAACCTGTAAAACCTTTTGTTTGTCCCTAGATAAGTCTTTAACTGATATTTCGTCCCTGTTCCAGGTATGTACGAGTATTTGATTCGGCTTGGTATCTACAGCTTCTTGCAATATAAGCATACCATCTGTATCTAAATCGCGGGCTGAATGTACTGTCCCCATACTAGCGTCGTCTTGACGACCTTCAGATGCAGATGCAGTAGTACTACCTCCAGATGGAATTGAGTAGGGAGATCGACGTCGACCTTTACCAGCTTTCGATGTATTACTTTTCTCAGAACCTGATGATATAACTATCGGAGATGGCGTTCGCTCGCGCGGTGTAGAGGTACGGGTGGTGTCCTTATTACTCAAACGTATAATATCGTCAGTTACGTCTTTAATATGGTGTTTTAGTTTTTGTTCCTTTTTATCTAAATTCACCTTCATCGAATCGTCATCATCGTTACTTAGGGCGTTAATTCTAATTCGCGACAATGCATCGGCATTACAATTTTGTTTTCCTTCTTTATGTTTAATGTCATAATCAAACTCCGATAAGCGTAATTTCCATCTAGTTAGCTTGCTGTTAGGTTCCGTAATGGATTTAATCCAAGTTAAAGGTCTGTGATCCGTATAAATCATAAATTTCTTTCCGTATAAATAAGGTCTAAAATGTTTCGTAGCCCATACTATGGCTAAAAGCTCTTTTTCTATTGTACTATATCGTGTTTCGGCGTCGTTCAAAGTACGACTAGCATAAGCTATCGGCCTATCGCTGCCTATAGGACCCTGCGAAAGGACAGCTCCTATAGCGAAGTTTGAGGCATCCGTCGTAAGGACGAATGGTTTTGAAAAGTCGGGAAACTGTAAAAGCGGTGCGTTAGTTAAAAGTTCTTTACACTTTTCAAATGCATCTATGTATTCCTGTTTTGTACAATCTATCTTATTTTTCTTTTTTAAACATGAAGTTAATGGTTGTGTGAGTTTAGCAAAGTCTTTGATGAATTTCCTATAATAACCAACTAAACCCAGAAAGCTTTTAATTTCAGTTGGTGTTCGAGGTAACGGAAAATTTAAGACTGCCTTTATTTTATCGTTGTTAGGCATAAGGCCATTTTTGGTGATGGTATGACCAAGATAAAGGACCTCTTTTCTCAGAAATTCGCATTTGTCGAGAGTTACCTTAAGGTTAGTTTCCCTTAACCGATTGAATATTTTACGGAGTTTATCGACGTGTTCCTCTAGACTAGAAGAAAATACTATAATGTCGTCAAGATATACCAGACAGTGAATACCCTGAAGTCCTCGTAGTACGTTGTCCATAGCCCTCTGGAACGTCGCAGGTGCCGTTTTTAAGCCAAACGGCATCCTTTTAAACTCATAATGGCCCGATTGTGTTGTAAATGCTGTTTTTGACCTATCTGCCTCATTTACCTCAATCTGATGATACCCGCTAGCAAGATCTATTGTGCTAAAGTACTGAGATTTACCTATCTTATCAAAAAGGTCGGTAATATTAGGTAACGGATATTTGTCGTCGACTGTGATTTCGTTAAGTCGTCGATAATCGATCACCATCCTAAACTTCTTTTCACCAGATGCGTCTACTTTCTTTGGAACCAGGTGGACTGGTGCACTCCAAGGTGAGTGAGAATCTGCTATTACGTTATCTGTTAGAAGTTTATCTACCTGATTTTGTATTTCCTGGTTAATGACAGGCGGGTGTCGATAAGGTCGAATATAAATCGGGTCTTCATTTGTCGTTCTGATGTTATGTTTAACTTGATTTGTGAAGGACAAAGGTAGTTTATCACAATAAAATATATCACGATATTCGTAGCACAATCTGTAAATCCTATCACGTTCCTCTTTATTAGTGTGATCTAATCGCAATTTTCCTAAATTCTCTTTCAAATATTCATCATTCATGCCGTAATTGTTCACAAAATTTACCTGACATTCTTCATTATTAAATGCCGTAACATCGAATGGTTCTTTAAACGTGATAACAGCTTTCACATCGGATGTATTTTGTATAACCGTTTCCGCAAAGTAGTTCTCACACCTAACAAGAGCGGTAGGCATACGGACGCCTTCCTGATATTCAAGATATTCTAATATCGCATCACCGTGATGTAAATTGGTTGGAATTTTCACTCTTGTTTCAGATCGCGGAGCTACGTGAATTTCATATGGCGGAGTATAAATGATTGGAATTCTCGCATTGTGTGTCATAAGGACTTGGTTTCTCATGTCAATATTAGCTCCTAATTTGGATAAAAGGTCAGATCCTATTAATCCGTCGTATCGTCCATCAACATCATAGATGTAAAATTTATGAGGTAATGTGCTTTTGAAGGTCTTTAACAATGGAATGTAAATTATCTCATTGTGCATGCTCTGAGCATGTGTACTGACCACTGTGAATGGTTCGATGTGTTTGAACTCACTGAAAAACTCATTAGCTTTAGATGGGCTAATAAAAGATCTGCTACTACCAGTATCGATGAGAAACTTTGATTTTATTTCAGGAATCACCACGTGAGGTAATTTTAATATACTATCACAACAATTTAAATTAATCACTTCACCACGTTCTTCGAGGCTGTTTTCTGAAAATTTTCCGGCATGGTTTCCACACAGATGTTTTCCGTATTAGTGGAATTTGTCCCTTCGACATATTCCATATAATTACACTCGGTAGAGGGGTACTCTACATTATCATTCGCATTATAAACGTCATAATCGTTGTAATCAGGCGTGTATTCGTTATAAGGGGATGGATCCTCTATATAATATAGATCGTCCGCAATCATATTCTGTCTAACGGGCGCTGTGCGCATCGAAATGTCACTATCCTGTAACCTTGGTTCTTGTACTTGTCGGGGTGGTACACCAAATTTATACTAGTTGCCTGAGTGAGGTTGGTTCGAAACACCGAACTTATAACCTTGTTGTTGGGGGATACCAAACCTAAAACCACCGTGTTGGAAAGGCGCGCGAGGCGCGGGCGCTTGAGCAAAATTTCGTTGAGGCTGAGTTTGAGTCCCAAATCGAAAACCTTGCGCGGGCGGCGCGAATCGCATTTGCTGAATAAAGTTTGGTCTATATCCACCTTGATTTTGTGGTATACCGTATTTGAAGCTATTTTGTGGGATGCCAAATTTAAGATTTGAGTTAGGCACCGAATTAAATGTAGTTTTGAAACCTTGAGAGACCGGAAATGGTTTTGGTGTATTATTTGATGGCATCTGGGGGAATGTTTGTTTTAGTGCTTTATTTTTAGCGTCGTACTGAAACTTAAAATTAACTTCCTCTGTAACAATGCTTAAGGCATTTTCTAACGTCGAGCAACCTTTTAACCTTACTATCCGAATCATGTCCTCAGGTAAATTATATAAAAATACATTTAGTGCAGTATTGTTGTACACGATCATTTTTGCTGCCTTGATGCCCTCGTCGGTCAGTCTATTTACCTTCGCGAACAAGGAACTTCTAGTGTTTTGAATTCTATGGCAAAGCTGTATGTATGACTCGCCCTGTTTATGTTTTATTGTCTCGAGTTCTATGGCAATACACTCCTCTGATCTGGGATCACCGAAATGCTGGGTAAGAATTTGCTTTAACTCCTCGTATGAGTTAATATTTGGGTGGTCACTGAGTAGAGTCGCAGCTCTACCAGTAAGTCTACTAGACACGGCATGAAATAAGTAAACATTTTGTGCCGCGTTTCCAACGATCTTACTACCACTCACGACATAATCACATTTGGAAATAAATAAATTTAAAAGATTTTCATCCCCATCATATTTAGGGATGAGACTAAGGGTCTCTTTCGGAATTGCTTTAAATTCCATTATAAAATTTATTTATTTTTTAACACAATTATATTTTTCAATGTAAGTAAAAATCAATGTGTCTATTCTATTCTTAACTACTCTATGGTAAACTATAGTGCACTGATTTAACCGATTTAAGGGTCAATCAATATGCCTATTTTATATACCTCCTTAACTAATCTATAATAAACTATATAGTCACTGACTTAACCAATTTAAGTGTCAATCAATATGCCTATTTTACTAATTACTATACACTAATTAAATACGTCTAAACAGTCTGCCTATTTATGTGCAAACAAAATCAGATAAACGCAATTAACTAGGTGAACTTCGATAGCTCAATAAAAGTGGAAAAGACACAGGAATATGAAAATACAGGAAGTGAAAAGGTTTACTCACAAGCTGCTCGATCCCATGTCCTCCTGAAACTGCACCAAGTCACTATTTCACGCTTTACCGAATAGTCGTATTTATTTGGTTTTTCGTTTCCGCGTCCGCTAATAGTCGGTTTCTTATAAAACAATACTCTCTCGTGAGACTGATTTTGAATCTTCACGAGTGTATGGCTTCGAAAATCGCGGAAATCCTACCGGCTGCGCCAGACTTGTTTGGTGGAAGCTCAAATGATTTTTTAAAAAACATAAAAATGATTAAAATTAATTTATTTATATATTTTAATGTCTAATACATTTGGCGACTTGATACAGAATGAATCTCTCTAGGTTAAAAGTACTGCAGTTGAATTTAAACATAAGCAAGATCTTATCTGGCTAGCCCGGCGACCATGCGTGGGCGCTTGTGTGAATAAGCTATAATATGATTAGTTGGCTGAAAATATGGAAGGGGCAGTTATGCCAGCATCTGTAACTACGTAAATAATATTTATTACTATTGCATGCATCATCAAATTTAAACAGACTGTTGATTTCCTATAACTAAACACATTATTTATATAAAATAAATACCTACCTATATTTTCTTTCTTTTCTTTTAAGCGACCTGCTTGGAAATTTATTTTTATAATATTACATTCATTTATTTCTTACATTAACTCCATTTAATTAAATCTTATCACTACGGCAATTACATTTTAGATACTTTGTGACTGTAGGTAGGTAAATATTGAATGTTCATTACAATTTCATTACATTATTAGTTTTTACCACGTTAAACATAATTTAATGGGTAGGTAAGTGATAATTCATATATTTAATTTATTTGAAGATAGGATTATTTTAGGTTACACACATTTGGGAATAGGAAGATAAATTCTAAATTCTAAATTAGTTATTAATTCTAATTCTTATTTGTACATTTTCCATTTTATTTTTTTTTATTTTTAATCACAATATAACGTTACACTAACTTATTTTTAAAATATCAATTTATTCGCACTGGTTCGTGGTATAGATACAGGTACGTACACTGCCATAGTTTAGGAATATCCCCACCGATCAGGGGGCCTCACCGTCCTGCCAGAACGAGTTACATAATCATTATTTTGAACAGTGGTGGATGAGGAGTGAAGTGGAGGATCAGAACTGTACTCTGATTGAATGTTATAGTCTTCGAAATCATATGGATTACCGACCGGTTCCCGTCGCGTGGGACTATCGAGAATCATCTGCCTACGATTTCGTCGGATTACACTACCTGTTGTACTTAGTTTAAGTGTATATGACCTTGACCCTGACAAACAAATAACAACACCATTCACCCATTTCCCTCCTATACGTACCTTGACTTTATCACCTATTTTGAACTCATTCAAATTCTTAGCGCTCTTATCATAATATTTCTTTTGTGTTAACTGTCGAGACCGTAACGCATTACTGACCTCGGTTGTACTGTGTATCTTAGGTTCAAATAGCTTCGGAGAACACGGTACTATGCTACGCAATTTTCTATTATACAATAACTCAGCCGGCGACGGCAACGTTTCACAAATTGGGGTATTTAAGAATTCCAATAACGCAAGTCGAAAATTTGTACTATCATAACTCGTTTTCTTCAGCATAGATTTAACTGTCTGAATTGCTCTTTCAACTTGGCCGTTAGATTGAGGATACCTAGGTGAAGACGTTCTATGCTCAAACTTCCAATTACGGCTAAATTCTTTAAAACATCTACTGGAAAATTCTGGTCCATTATCTGACATAACTACATCGGGTACTCCGTGCCTACTAAATATATTTTGTAACATTTTAATAACGATATCAGACGTCAAATTAATTAAAAGTTCTACTTCCAGAAATTTACTGTAGTAGTCAACAACAAGTAAGTAAGATTTGCCGTTATAGTGGAATATATCAGTACCTACTTTTGACCACGCACGTTGTGGTATCACGTGTGGTATTAGTGGTTGCCTACTATTTTCTTTGCGATATGTTAAGCACGCTTGGCAATGAGATATCATATCCTGTATCTGTGAGTTCATATTTGGCCAAAACATAATTTCTCTGGCCCTAAGTTTAGTTTTTTCTACACCTAAATGACCGATATGTATATTTTTAAGCATTTCACGACGCATACACTTTGGTATGACAATCCGTTCACCCTTCCATACCAAATCATACACAACACACAACTCATCCCTACAATCCCAATAGGGTTTCAGTACATTAAGCAAATTATTTTTCTCTGTTGGCCAACCATCTTTTATAATTTTTATGAGTTCCTGCATTTCTTCATCCAACTTTGTGTATTTCTGTAATTCTATAAAATGTGTGTCTGACAAAGGATTACTTACGGCTATCGCGCATACCTGTGCCCAAACGTCCAGGTCATCACGCGGCTCGCTCTCACTGCCACTGCTCGGCGCGACGGCGCGAGACAGAGTGTCAGCTATGTATAGATACCTACCCGGCTTATACACCAACTTAAATGTGTAAGGCTGCAATCTAATCAACATTCTTTGTAATCTTGTCGGCGCTCCAGCTAAGGGCTTATTAATTATGCTAACTAATGGCTTGTGATCGGTCTCGATTGTTATATCACTCCTACCATATATATATGTATAAAATTTTTCACAAGCAAAAACACATGCGTATAATTCCTTTTCAATCTGTGCATAAGCTTGTTCTGTTTTTGTCAGAGACTTTGAAGCAAAACATACCGGTAATCCATTTTGCATTAAGCATGCCCCTAATCCATGCTTACTTGCATCTACTGACAAAGTGATCGGTTTATTTAAACTATAGTATTGTAAAACGGGGGGATTCGTCATACATTTTTTAAGTTCTACAAAACATTTATCATGAATTTCATTCCAGTGCCAAACAATATCTTTTCTCAAAAGTTCCCGTAAAACATGCGTCTTATCTGACAAATTTGGTACAAAGCTCCCCACATATGTAACTAAACCCAAAAATCGTTCCAAATCCTTCGTATTTTCAGGTTTTGGCATGTCCAGTATCGGTAGTATATGGGAATTATCTGGTCGTATACCATTTTGTGTAATTATATGTCCTAAGTACTTTATTTCTGTTAAACCTATCTTACATTTATCTCGATTTAGTTTAACATTAATCTGCTTACACCTTTCTAACACTTGACACAAGCGTTTATCATGCTCAGACCTGGACGGCGCATAAATCAATAAATGATCAACAAAAAGTTCAACACCCTGTATATCATCAAAACATTCAAATAACCTTTTATGAAATACCTCTGAAGCAGACGAAATTCCAAAAGGAAGCCTTAAAAATTTAAATGGGCCAAAAATTGTATTAAAAGTACACAGGTCGGTCGACTCATCGTGCAACCTAGTCTGCCAAAACGACTGTTTACAATCTAATGTACTAAAATACCTAGCTTCCGTGAGTTTAGAAGTTATATCTTCTAATGTTGGCAATTTAAAATGTTCACGTTTTATGTATTTATTTAAATCTCGTGGGTCTAAACAAATGCGTATATCTCCATTAGGTTTTTTAACCACAGTCATGCTGTTAACCCAATCCGTAGGTCCTTCCACTTTTTTAATTACTTTTAGCTCTAACATTTCATCCAGCTTTCGCTTAACATCATCCCGAAGCGCCACCGGCAGCTTGCGAGGCGCGTGGACTACGGGTCTTGCATCATTCATTAGTTGTATTCTATACTCACCTGGCAAACATCCCATCCCTTCAAATACTTCCGGATAATCATTTAATATGCAACTAGAACTATTTTTCATACCAACAGTCAAAATTCGCCTAACTAGGTTCATATCTGCACACGATTTTTTGCCTAGCACTGGTGGGGAATCCACATCTACGATAATAAAATTAGCTATATAGGGTTTGTCTTTGCAATATACTTTCAATAAACATGAGCCTAAGACTTTTAGATTTTGTCCCGAATAACTTATTAATCTAGTATCTGTAGGTAAAAGATCACTCTCTTTAACTCCCGTTTGCGACAAAAACCGGTTCGGTAATACATTCGCGTCAGCACCGGTATCCAACTTGAAACGAATTTTGCTACTGTTTATTTGTAAATCAACTAACCATTCATCACTAATACTCGAAATATTATAATCCATTTTACATACCTGATCTGTGGAGTTATCCTGAATTGAATACACACGACAGACCTTCGCAAAATGATTTAACTTATTGCACTTCGCACATCTTTGTCCATACGCCGGGCACTGAAACTTTTCATGATATCTTCCACAATAGTCACACATATTTCCTTTGCTGCGAGTTTGTCCACCTGTTTCACGAAAACTCGTAACGCTTGTACGAGAAGCAGGCGCCCGCGCTCCTGCCGCCGGCGATGCTTGCGTGGAAGCAGCGCGCTGCTGCCGGTTCACTCACGGCTGCTGGCGCTGTCCGGCGGGTCGGCGCACACCACATCGGCATGCAGCGCGGTCCTCTCGCCGCACCCAATGCAGGGCACACTCCTCTTCTTGATCCTCTCGTTCCTCCACTGCATGAATGCTTGCTTCACACTGCTCTGTTTTCACCGTGCTTGCCTGAGCGCGCGATATCTCAGCTACGGTGCACATATCTAAAGTTTTCTTGAGTGTTAAATCAGTCACCCGTAGTAACCTTTCTCTCAAAGTGTCCTCTCTCAAGCCACATATCAATCTGTCTTTGATGAGATCATCTTTTAAATCCTTAAACTCACAAGACTTGGCAAGCTTGTTTAACTCAAATGCGTACTGATCAACTGTTTCATGTTCTAGTTGACTACGAATAAAAAACTTGTGACGTTCAATGGTGAGATTCTTTTTCGGTGTAAAATAGGCGTCAAACTTTTTCCATAATGAATCAATAGTTAAAGTTGGCTCTTCAGGAAATTGGTCATACACTTCCCGACACTTCTCACCAATAACATGAAGAAGAATGCTTGTCTGGACGTCTCGTTCCTTTTTTTCTAATTGACACGCTTTGTAGTAAATCATAAAAGATTTTTTCCATTTTTCCCATTCTCTGCATAAATTTCCTGACGTAACATTCGTCAAATCCTTTTCGAAGCAAAATGGCGGTGGCGGCCGTAACATCGAATACATTTTTTAAGTTTAAGTTTTTCACTTTATTTTTTTATGTAAAGCACTGTACTACACAACCCACGTAATATTTGTCCATATATCTTCGTATTAGAGTTAATTCCATTAACTTTAGTAGCAGCTGCGCCATGTAAAAGTTATATATGTGGATGACAAAATGAAACACGCAAGCACCATGCATAAACTGACTTTATTTAGATCACCCGCGATACGAATCAACTGTTATTATTCTACCCACATCTACAATAGTAGTGGAAAAAGCAATCAACGAAGACATCGAAGTGGAAGAATTTATCAAATAAGATATCGAGTTTAGCGAAGCAATCGAATAGGATATTAAATTAAAAAAAAGCAATAAAAGATGATATCGAAGTGGAAGAAGCAGTCAAAGATGATATCGAAGTGGAAGTAGCAATAAAAGAGAATATCCAAGTAAAAGATGCAATAAAAGACGATATCGAATTGGAATAAGCATTCAAAGAGGATATCGAAGTAGAAAACACGACCAAAGAAGATACCGAAGTTAAAGAAGAAATCAAAAAGGATACCTATCAAGATCGATGATTACAATAAAAAAGCGATTCCACCAAAAATGTGTACTACTATTTTGTAAACTTTACGATGTCTTACTGTTTCCGTTTAGGAGATAAAGGCAATTAAAGTTTTTTAAGAAAAATCATAATTTTGTTGAGAGGATATCGTAGTGTAAGAAGCAATCAACGAAGATATCAAAGTGGAAGAATGTATGAAATAAGATATCAAAGTTAACGTATAACGTGACAATTTTATGTGGCGTTATATCCTTCATTTAACTTAACATTTACACTAATAAACAATAAAATAATATCCCATTACACTCATATACAAACAACAGACCACGACATCTAACGGTATGGCGGCGTACTCACTGCCCAAACACTCGATTTATATACCGAAATCCAAGCGCCTTCTCAACACAGTTCGACAAGTTTACCGCAGATGGCGTTGCATGTATCTTGTAGAAATCCACTACGTATTTTTATTGATTGATAATCAATTTTAATTATTATAACCATCTTTATTTACTAAATTAAATAATCCTTTTCTAATTAGAAACAAAATAAAAATAAAATCTTAAATAATGAATGACCAAATTCAATTAGTGTCTTTGACTGAAGCAGAACTGATGTGAAAGATCATTTTTATCTTGAGTGACACCGTATGTGTTAGATTTTGCTATATGGTATCACCAAAAGTAATTGCATCATCTATTTCTAGAACGTTTTCGATTTTAATAATTATTAAAGGCCGGTAGATTTTTTGGGTATATAAAGCCAGTGTCGTCTGTGCTCAGTCTCTTTACCACGCCTGGACTCAACAGTAAAACTTCTTATCAACGTGCTACAAATTTATCCTCTGGACTCTGGACAGTAATTCTGTGACTTTTTATTGTAAATTCGTGCAGACTTCCAAGTCGGGAAGTCCTTCACGGTATTTGCTGCTGGTCTCCGATTACTTCTCGATATCTACCTTGACGCCCGTCAAAACCTAACACCGGAGCCGTCGAGAAGCGTGGTGTTTCTTCCGTCACCCTGCTGGCTGAACCACGCTTTCACACCAAGCCTACCGCCACGAGCTCGTTCGCCAAACGTCCTGCTAGCTGCCTTGACAAACGCCAGGGACCACGCCTGCCCACGAGGTCTACCACCCGGCTCAAACCCACTCCATCTCTCCGAGCAGACGCCAGGGACGTTCGACGAAATTAACACGAGGTGTATCTATTCCACTGTTTTATCCGGGTTAAACTCTAGTAACCTTCCTTTCTTTTTTTTTGACGCTAATGTCAGATGGCGCCCACTTCTTCAAACTAAGATAAATCTTTTGTACCAGGTGTTCAATATTCTGTAATTGCTGAACTATAGGCTATAAGCCCTAATATTCTAAGCTTTTCAAGCCAGCGTTTGTCTGTACTACCTTCACTGTAAAATCTATAATCTATAAATCTGTAACCTGTAAATCTCTAATCTGAGTATATAATCACCGTTAAACCAAGTCATTTGTGTATTCTAAACCAACTGAGTGCATCGCCTTTTAATAGGTGTGAAAAGTTATATAGAACTTCAGTGTCTGAGGCTGAGCAGGAATAAGTGAGTTCCTGAACCCTGCTAATAATATCTAAGACACAAGAGTGTCCGTCGAAAGTGGTTCCCCATTTTAGGATAGCTGAGTTTCTCGATAACTGATAAAAGTTTTGGGACGGGGATCCTCAGTGAGATTTGAGGGCGGGACTGTCTCTCAGAACCGGTACTCAGTTGTACCCGCTCACACACGTCATTTACCCGGAGGTGAATGTGTGGTGAGGGTTGGTATATATATGAGACGGGTAATGCGGACGGAGAGGGGTCACGGCTAGCCAGAGGAGGAAGGCTATCCCTGAGGTATTTGAAAAATGCCTTTTTCCAATTGAATCTGTATATAGCGTCTCGGGAAAGAACTAGTTTCTCCATCCCGGGCCTAGGAGCGTTTCATTTCTGTAGGATGCCATTCGGGTTGGTAAACTCTAGCGCTAGGATGATGAGACTGATGGACAAGGTGTTTGGCTCTGAATTTGAAGGACGCCTATGCACATACGTGGACGACATCATCCTGATGAGCTCTACATTCCAGGACCACCTAGACCTTCTTAAAAGGGTACACAAAAGATTAGAAAAAGCAGGTCTCACCATTAACTTGGAAAAGTCTGTCTTTTGTAGACCATCCCTAAAGTTCCTAGGTTTTGTTGTGGATAGGTTTGGCCTGTGGACTGATAGCGACAAGGTCAAGGCGATCTTAGACTACCCTATCCCTAATACTCAAAAGGAGGTGAGACGTTTCCTCGGTATGGCCTCTTGGTATAGGCGCTTCATTAATAACTTCACTAAAGTGGTCTCTCCCATCAACCAATTGGTGAAGAAACTGCCCAGAGGACAACGCTTTCAATTCTCTGACGCAGCCCTCTGTGCCTTCAATGAAATCAAACAACTATTGGTTTCAGCCCCTATTCTCTCTATCCCTGATTTCACTAAATCATTCATCATCTCGACTGATGCCTCTGACTCAGGACTTGGTTGTGTTCTTTCTCAGGTTTCTGAAGACGGAAAAGAGCACCCTGTTGCTTTTGCGAGCCGTTCTCTCAGTAAACCTGAGAAGAATCACACAACCACTGAAAAGGAACTAAATGCCCTGATTTTTGCCCTTGATAAATTCAGAGGCTACATTGAAGGTTCCCCTTTTTCTACTACGGTCTATACTGATCATTGTTGCCTAAAATGGCTGGTTAGCCTCAAGTCACCAACTGGTAGACTTGCAAGATGGGCGGTTCGGTTATCTCAATATAAACTTAATATTGAGTATCGTAAGGGATCTGATAATGCCCTGGCCGACGCTCTCTTATGCTCTTTCCCCGTGAACGTCACTTCTACGGACGTTACGTCTCAAGCACCCTCTCCTACTAAGGATTCTTGGTACTTAAAAAAACTCCAAGACGTCAAGGCGTTTCCTCTCAAATTCCCAGACTGGTCGACGATCTCCGACCGTCTCTATAAACGAGTTAGAAACTCTAACCCGCTCTCTTCTGACTGTGAACTAAAACTGGTCATCCCAGTCGAGGGACGACAATACATACTCTCTAAATGTCATGATCATCCCACCGCTGCACACCTTGGTGTGTATAAAACTCTAAAACGTCTCACTCAGTCCTACTACTGGCCATCATTACATAAAGATGTAAGAAACTATGTAAAGAACTGCCAAATTTGTTTAGCCCACAAGAGTACTAACGAAGGTCCTCCGGGGTTAATGAAAAACCCCAAAAGAGTCCAACCCCAAAAGTTCAGATGATATCCACTGATATTCTGGGACCGCTACCTCGCTCTTACCAGGGCTACAAGTTCATTCTTGTTGTCACAGACGTTTTCACCAAGTACACATGTATATTTCTCATGAGAAACTCTCTAGCGAAAACTGTTGTATCATTAATTGAGAACAACATCTTTTTAAAATACGGAGTGCCGGCCACCATCGTAATGGATAATGGTCCTCAATACATCTTGAATGCTATTGTATTGTATTTATTTTTATTCCTTATTGATACTTTAAATGTACACTAGGAAACGTCACAGCAGAATACATTATAAATAAACTTTAACAGTATCACTATCAGTACCTAAAACTATGAAAGATCTGGTCAAGAAATATTCAGTTTCTAACTCCTTCTATAACTGTAGATTTTTGCCACAAAACAATCCAGCAGAAAGAACCAATCGCGTAATCGTCACGGCCATTGCCTCTTATGTCGGCAGTGATCACAGAAAGTGGGCGGAGGAACTATCGAAAATCGAATTCGCTATAAACACATCTGTAAGTGAAGCCACTGGTTATAGCCCATATTTTCTAAATCACGGTCGTGAAGCTATTCTCTCTGGCGATTGGTACCCTACTACTCCTTTAAAAGAGGAAGACATTGTATTCACTGACAGGTCCTCATATGCATCCAACCTCACTCATCTCAGGGACATATTCACGAAAGTACATAAACACATGGCACAGGCATACTCAAAATACAAAATGAACTACAACAAGAATAGGCGTGACGTCGAATACTCTGAAGGACAAACGGTATGGAAGAGAGATTATCCCCTTTCTGATGCTGCTAAATTCTTCACTGCAAAACTAGCACCAAAATTTACAAAATGCATAATTCTCCATCCTTATACCTTATCCTAACCAACTACCCCACCCATTCCTTATAATTCTACTTCTCCCCATAAATTCCCATCCACCATATAAATATCACTATATGTACTATATTTTATATCTATGTTTATTTATAACTACATATGTATGTCTATGTTTATATAATAATAGTTTATCATCATAAGGGCGGGTGGTGACCCTCACAAAAAAGCCTTAAACACCCAGAGCGGATTCGTTACTCTGTAAAAATAAGCCTAAACAAACGACTCTTTTCTTATTGTAGTATATTATAATATTATACCACTATGTATATACACAGAGCGGCTGTAACTCTTTAAATAAGCCCTGGCACTTCTTATATTTATCTATGTATATTATATAGTATCTAGTATACGCACACTACTCTTACTTCGGAAAGGCGCACAGTACCGGCTGGAAGTAAGACCTACCGATAACAAAGTTTGTATGTTTATGTAAACAACCGATTATATAATATTTATCTATGTAGACCAAACCTTTGGCATGTAATATATTTAATATATCAACATATTTATCATCTCTCCTCTCTCATCCTATTTTTCATCCTTATATTTTTACTATATTTATCAATACACTTCACAGTTTCATTAGATAACCTTAGCCTCCTCTACAAGCTTCACTTGTTTTTTTTTTATTGTTTTTTTTCTTATGTCTGTTGGGGTGAGCATTGGGCTGTCTACTCACTTAGTCAGCACAATGCTACCTCAAGAAAATTTTTTTCTTTCTATTTTCTCTTTCCTTATCCTTTTAAATAATTTTTTTTCTCCTTCCTTTTATTTTTTTTTCTCAACTAGGGAGGTACTGTGGTGACATAGGTGATTAACCTCTGTTTATCTTGCCACATGTATAAGAAATATAATCAAACGAACCTACTCGCTCTACCGACTTCTCTTGTTTTTATTATTATATGTATTGAAAACATCTCTAGTTTTATTTATATCTATTATCTAAACTACACCGTTACAAACGAAATAATCGAATAGGATATTAAACTAAAAAGCAATAAAAGAGGATATCGAAGTGGAAGAAGCAATCAAAGACGATATCAATGTGAAAGTAGCAATAAAAGAGAATATCCAAGTGGAAGATGCAATCAAAGACGATATCGAATTGGAATAAGCATTCAAAGAGGATACCGAAGTAGAAAACAAGATCAAAAAAGATACCGAAGTGAAAGAAGAAATCAAACAGGATACCTATCAAGATTGATGATGACAATAAAAAAACGATTCCACCAAAATGTTGTACTACCATTTTGTAAACTTTACTATGTCTAACTGCTTCCGTTTAGGAGATACAAGCTATTAAATTTTTTTAGGAAAAATCATAATTTTGTTGAGAAGATATCGTAGTGTAAGAAGCAATCAACGAAGATATCGAAGTAGAAGAATCTATCAAATAAGATATCGAAGTTAACGAAGCAATCGAATAGGATATTAAATTTAAAAAAATAATAAAAGAGAAAATCGAAGTGGAAGAAGCAGTCAAAGATGATATCAAAGTGAAAGTAACAATAAAAGAGAATATCCAAAAGGATGACGTAATCAAAGACGATATCGAATTGGAATAAGCATTCAAAGAGGATACCGAAGTAGAAAACATGATCAAAGAAGATAACCAAAAATTTGTTCTACTATTTTGTAAACTTTACTATGTCTAACTGCTACCGTTTAGTAGATACAAGCAATTAAAGTTTTTTTTTAAGAAAACTCATAAATTTGTTGAGAGGATATCGTAGTGAAAGAAGCAATCAACGAAGATATCGAAGTGGAAGATTCTATCAAATAAGATATCGAAGTTAACGAAGCATTCAAATAGGGTTTTAAATTTAATATAGCAATAAAAGAGGATATCAAAGTTGAAGAAGCAGTCAAAGACGATATTGAAGTGGAAGTAGCAATCAAAGAGAATATCAAAGTGGATGAAGTAAAATAAGCATTCAAAGACCAAAACGAAGTGAAAGAAGCAATCAAAGATGATATCGAGTTGGTAGAAGCAATCATAAACAAGAAAATTTACTAAGCAAGTTGCCTTATGCCTCACCAAAAACTAAAAAAAAATTTTGGACATCCAAAATAATGATGATGATGGATGTCGCATAAACATTAAAATTTACTTAGTAAGTTGCCTTATACCCCTCCAAAAACTAAAAAAAAAATTGGTTATCCAAAATGATGATGAAGATGGATTTCGCATAAAAGTAAAAATTACTAAGCAAGTTGCCTTATACCCCTCAAAAAAAAAAAAAAAAAATTGGACATCCAAAATGATGATGATGATGAATGTCGCATAAACATGAAAATTTACTAAGCAAGTTGCCATACACCCCTCCAAAAACTATAAAAAAAAAAAATTGACGTCCAAAATGATGATGATGATGGATTTCGCATAAACATGAAAATTTACTAAGCAAGTTGCCTTATGCCCCTCCAAAAACTGACAAAAAAAATTTGAGACTTCCAAAATGATGATGATGATGGATGTCACATAAACATGAAAATTTTCTAAAAAAGTATGCCTCCAAAAACAAAAAAAAAAAACAATACGAACTTCCAAAATGTTGATGATGATGGGTGTCGAATAAACTTGAAAATTTAGTTACCTCATGCCCCTCCACCAATAAATAAAATTACAGTAAAATAAATTTTATACTACCCACAAGCCATTTGGCTCCCTACAAAAACGGTACAAAAGTTACGGCAAACGAAATATACGGTTTACGGTATTTGCACAAAAATATTTTGTATAGGACAACTTTTTTTTTGTATGAAAAACAATTTTTGTTTAATAAATCTGGATATAAAAAATGTCTTGAGCAACATTAGTTTTGGCGCTTATGCTCTAAGTCTGTTACTTTTCGAGATACGATGTGGATGGGAGCGAATGAGAGACAAAAGGGGTACTTCAGGATTTATTCTCAACTCACCGGAATTTCCTCTATACGACCCCACCAAACATTTCAACTCTACGAGGGGGCAGCTGGGAGAATAATCATGTCAATGAGTCAGTTCGTGAGTCAGTGAGTGGTAATCGAGCTATATATAATATAACTAGAGGTCGCGTGGTGCGCGAGCTGCTCGCAGCTCGCGTGTTTATCTGTTTGCAGAAGATGCAATCAAAAAGGATATCGAAGATGACATAGCAATCAAAGGGGTTACCAAAGTGGAAGAATCTATCAAAGAGGATATCAAAATGGAAAAAGCAAAAAAAGAGGACATCGAAGAAGGAAAAGCAATAAAGGAGGATACGAAGTAGAAGAAGCAATCATCAAAGAGGATATCAAAATGGAATAAGCATTCAAAGAGGATATTCAAGTATAAAAAGCAGTCAAACAGGATATCAAAGGGAAAGATGCAATCAAAAAAGGTATCCAAGTAAAAAACGCGATCAAAGAGGATACCCAAGTGGATGAAGCAATCAAAGAGGTAATATAAATGGAAAAAGCAATCAAAGGAGATATATAAGTGGAAGCAGAAATTAAAGATGGCATCGAAATGGAAAAAGTATAGTAGATCAAAGAGGCCATCGAAGTGGAATACGCAATCAAAGACGATATCGAAGTGGAAGAAGCAATTAAAGAGGATATCGAAGAAAAAAACACGTTCAAAGATGATACCAAAGTGAAACAAGAAATCAAAAAGGTCGATGATGACAATAAAAAACAATTCCACCAAAAGTTTGTACTACCATTTTTAAAGTTTACTATGCCTATCTGCTTCCGTTTAGAAGATACGAGCGATTAAAGTTTTTAAAAAAAAAATATAATTTTGTTAAGAGGATATCGTAGTCGAAGAAGCAATCAACGAAGATATCGAAGTGAAAGAATCAATCAAATAAGATATCGAAGTTAACAAAGCAATCGAATAGGTTATTAAATTTAAAAAAACAATCAAAGATGATATCGAAGTGGAAAAAGCAATCAAAGAGGTTATCAAAGTGGAAGAATCTATCAAAGAGGATATCAAAATAGAAAAAGCAAACAAACAGGACATCGAAGTAGGAGAAGCAATCAAGCAGTATATCAAAATGGAAGAAGCAATCAAATAGGATATCAAAATGGAAAAAGCAAACAAAGAGGATATCAAAGTAGGAGAAGCAATCAAGGAGAATATCGAAGTGAAAGAAGCAATCATCAAAGAGGATATCAAATAGGAAAAAGCATTCTAAGAGGATATCTAAGTAAAAATAGCAATCAAAACGGATAAAAAAAGGAAAGATGCAAGTAAAAAAAGATATGGAAGTAGAAAATGCGCTCAAAAAGGATACACAAGTAGATGAAGCAATCAAAGAGGTTATCTTAATGAAAGAAGCAATCAAAGGGGATATCCAAGTGAAAGCAAAAATTAATGTGGGTATCGAAGTAGATGACGCAATGAAATACGATATCGAAGTGGAATAAGCAATCAAAGAGGCTATCAAAGTAGAAAACATGATCAAAAATGATACCGAAGTGAAAGAAGATATCAAATAAGATACCTATCAAGGTCGATGATGACAATAAAAATCGATTACACCAAAAATTTGTACTACCATTATTAAAATTTTACTATATCTATCTGCTTTCAATTAGAAGATACGAGCGATTAAAGTTTTTTAAGAAAAATCATAATTTCGTTAAAAGGATATCGTAGTAGAGAAAGCAATCAAGGAAGATATCGAAGTGGAAGAATCTATCAAAAAAGATATCGAAGGTAACGAAGCAATCAAATAGGATATTAAAACTTTAAAAAGCAATCAAAGAGGTTATCAAAGTTGAAGAATCTATCAAAGAGGATATCAAAACGGAACAAGCAAACAAAGAAGATATCGTAGTAGGAGTAGCAATCAAGGAGGATATCGAAGTGGAAGAAGCAATAAAAGTGAATATCAAAATGGACAAGGCAAATAAAGAGGATATCGAAGTAGGAGAAGCAATCAATGAGGATATCCAAGTGGAAAAAGCAGTCAAACAGGATATCAAAAGAAAAAATGCAATCAATATGGATATCCAAGTAGAAAACGCGATCAAAGAGGATACCTAAGTGGATGAAGCAATCAAAGAGGTTATCTAAATGGAAGAAGTAATCATAGGAATCCAAGTGGAAGCAAAAATTAAAGAGGGTTTCGAAATGGAATTTACTAAGAAAGTTGCTTTATGCCCTTCTAAAAACTAAAGAAAATAAAATTTGGACGTTTCAGAATGATGATGATAGCTGTCGCATAAAAATGAAAATTTACTTAGAAAGTTGCATTATACCCCTCCAGAAACTAAAAATAGTAAAACAAATTGGACGTTTTAAAGTGATCCTTGTAGATGTCGCATAAACATGAGAATTTACTAAGAAAGTTGCCTTATGCCCATCCAAAAACTAAAAAAAATGAAAAAAAATTGGACGTCCAAAATGATGATGATGATGGATGTCGCATAAACTTGAAAATTTTGTTATCTCATGCCCTTCCACCAATAAATAAAACTACAGTAATATAAATTTTATAGTACCCACAATCCGTCTGGCTCTTAGTACGGTATTTGCACAGAAATATTTTGTATGGGACTATTTTCTTTTTGTATAAATGACCATATTTTGTAAATAGATTCGTATATAAAAAAATTCCTGAGCAACATTAGTTTTGGCGCTAATGCTCTAAAACTTGTACTTTTCGAGATACGAGGTGGATGGGAGCGAATGGGGGACAAAAGGGGGACTTTATGATTTATTCCCACCTCGCCGAAACTCCCTCTACATAATCCTACCAAACATTTCTACCCTACGAGGGGGCATCTGGGAGAACAAGGATGTCAATGAGTCAGTCAATCAGTGAGTGAGTGGTAATCGAGCTATATATGTATAGGTATAATTTTACTAGAAGTCGCATGGTGCGCGAGCTGCTTGCAGCTTGCGTGTTTTTCTGTTTGTAGAAGAAGCAATCAAAGAGGATATCAAAGTGAAAGAAGCAACGAAACAGGTTATTGAAAAAAATGCAATCAATGAGTATATCGAAAATGAGAAAGCAATTAAAGAGGTTAACAAAGTAGAAGAATCTATCAAAGATGATACCAAAATAGAAAAAGGAAACAAAGAGGATAACGAAGTAGAAAAAGCAATCAAGGGGGATATCGAAGTAAAAGAAGCAATCATCAAAGAGGATATCAAAATGAAAAAAGCATTTAAAGCGAATATCCGAGTGGAAATAGCAGTCAAAACGGATATCAAAGGGAAAGATGCAATCAAAAAGGATATCCAAGTAGAAAACGCGATCAAATAGGATACCCAAGTGGATGAAGCAATCAAAGAGGTTATCTAAATAGAAGAAGCAATTAAAGACGATATTGAAGTGTAAGATGCAATCAATGAGGATACCGAAGTGAAAGAAGAAATCAAAACGGATACCTATCAAGGTCGATGATGATAATAAAAACGATTCCACCAAAAATTGGTTCTATCATTTTGTAAACTATACTATGCCTAACTGCTTCCGTTTAGGAGATACAAGCAATGAAATTTTTTTTAGAAAAATCGTAATCAAAAAAGCAATCAGCGAAGATATCGAAGTGGAAAAATCTATCAAATAAGATATCGAAGATAACGAAGCAATCGAATAGGATATTAAATTTTAAAAAAGCAATACAAGAGAATATTAAAGTGGATTCTTCCACTTTAATATTCTCTTGTATGGCTTTTGCAGTCAAAGACGATATCGAATTAGAATAAGCATTCAAAGAGGATACCGAAGTAGAAAACACGATTAAAGAAGATACCGAAGTGAAAGAAGAAATCAAAAAGGGTACCTATCAAGATCGATGATGACAATAAAAAAACGATTTCACCAAAAATTTGTACTACCATTTTGTAAACTTTACTATGCCTAACTGATTCCGTTTAGAAGATACGAGCAAGTAAAGTTTTTTTAGGAAAAATCATAATTTTGTTGAGAGGATATCGTAGTGGAAAAAGCAATCAACGAAGATATCGAAGTGGAAGAATCTATCAAATAAAATATCGAAGACAATGAAGCAATCGAATAGGATATTAAATTTAAAAAAGTAATAGAGGAGGATATCAAAGTGGAAGAAGCAGTCAAAGACGATATCAAAGTGGAAGTAGCAATCAAAGAGGATATCGAAGTGGAAGAAGCAACCATAAACATGAAAATTTACTAAACAAGTTGCCACTCCAAAAACAAAAAAAAATTTTGGACATACAAAATGATGACGATGATGGATGTCGCATAAATATGAAAACTAACTAAGCAAGTTACCTCATGCCACAGCAAAAACTAAAAAAAAAAAATTGACATCCAAAATGATGACGATGAAGGATGTTGTCAAAACATGAAAATTTACTAAGCAAGTTGACTTATGCCCCTCCAAAAACTAAAAAAAAAAGTTTGAGATATCCAAAATGATGATGATGAAGGATGTCGCATAAACATGAAAATATACTAAAAAAGTACCATATGCCCCTCAAAAACTAAAAAAAAATAAGGACATCAAAAATGATATGATGATAGATGTCGCATAAACATGAAAATTTACTAAGAAAGTTGCCTTATGCCCCACCAATAACTAAAAAAAAAAATTTTAGGACATCCAAAATGATGATGATAATGGATGTCGCATAAACATGAAATGTTAGTTATCTCATGCCCCTCCACCAATTAATAAAATTACAGTAAACTAAATTTTATAGTAGCCACAAACCGTTTGGCTCCCTACAAAAACATTAAGAAAATTACGGCAAACGAAATATACGGTGTACCGTATTTGAACAAAAATATTTTGTATGAGACAAATTTTTTTTGTATGAAAGGGCATTTTTTTCGTGGATCCATATAATAAAAAATGTCTTGAGCAACATTAGTTCTGGCGCGAATGCTCTAAGATTTGTACTTTCCGAGATACGAGGTGGATGGGAGCGAATGAGGGACAAAAGGGGGACTTTAGGATTTATTCCCAACTCATCGGAACTCCTTCTATACGACCCCACCAAACATTTTTACCTTACAAGGGGGCATCTGGGAGAACAAACCTGTCAATGAGTCAGTCAATCAGTCAGTGAGTGGTAATCTAGCTATATATAATATAATTACTAGAGGTCGCGTAGTGCGTGAGCTGCTCGCAGCTCGCGTGTTTTTCTTTTTGTGGTAGAAGCAATCAAAGAGAATATCTATGTGAAAGAAGCAATAAAACAGGATATCGAAGAAAAATGTAATCAAAGAGCATATCGAAGATGACAAAGCAGTCAAAGTGAAAGAAGCTATCCTGGAGGTTATCAAAGTGCAAAAAGCAAACAAACAGTATATCGAAGTAGGAGAAGCAATCAAGGAGGATATCGAAATGGAAGAAGCAATCAAAGAGGATATCAAAATAGAAAAAGGATTCAAACAGAATATTGAAGTTGAAAAAGCATTTAATGAGGATGACGAAGCATTCAAAATGTATGTCAAGGGCGATAATGACAATAAAAAAACGATTCTACCAAAAATGTGTTCTACTATTTTGTAAAAGTTTAGTATGCCTATCTGTTTCCGTTTAGAAGATACGAGCGATTAAAGTTTTATAGGAAAAAACTATAACTTTGTTGAGGTGATATCGAACTAGAAGATGCAATCAAAGAGAATATCGAAGTAGAAAATGCGATTAACGAGGATATCTAAGTAGAAGAAGCCATCAAAGAGGATATCCAAGTAGAAAAATAAGTCAAAAAGAATATCAAAAGGGAAGAAGCAATCAAAACAGATATCCAAGTAGAAAACGCAATCAAAGAGTAAACCCAAGTGGATGAAGCAATTAAAGATGTTACCTAAATGGAAGAAGCAATCAAAGAGGATATCGAAGTAGAAAACACGATCAAAGATGATACCGAAGTGGAAGAAGAAATCAAAAAGGATATGAGCGATGATGACAATAAAAAAACGATTCCACCAAAAATTTGTATTACCATTTTGTAAAAGTTTACTATGCCTATCAGCTTCCGTTTAAAAGATACGAGCAATTAAAGTTTTTTAAGAAAAGTTATAATTTAATAAAAAAGTTTGTGGCGTAAAAATACTGATGCAAGATGGATATAACAATGGAAAACGAAAAAAAATATATAAATGTTTAATGATGATGATGATGGACGTTGCATGTAAAAGAAATGATGATTGCTTATCGATCAGAATTGAATTTGCATTAAAAAATAAACAAAATGACGTTTCACAATGATGAAGCAATTTTTTGAAATGTACGATAAACGACATATTTTGTATGGGACAATTTCTTTTTTGTATGAAAGACCATTTATTTTTAATGGATCCGGATATAAAAAAATGTCCTTATCAACATTAGTTAAGGTGCTAATGCTCTAAGACTTGTACTTCCCGAGATACGAGGTAGATGGGAGTGAACGGGGTACAAAAGGGGGACTTTAGGATTCATTCTCAACTCACCGAAACTTCCTCTATACGATCCAACTAAACATTTTTACCCTACGAGGGGGCATCTGGGAGAACAAGGATGTCAATGAGTCAGTCAATCAGTGAGTGAGTGGTAATCGAGCTATATATAATATAATATAATGTAACTAGAGGTTGCGTGGTGCGCGAGCTGCTCGCGTGTTTTTCTGTTTGTAGAAGAAGCAATCAAAGGGGATATCAAAGTGAAAGAAGTAACCAAACAAGATATCGAAGAAAAATGAAATTAAAGAGGATATCGGAAGTGAGAAAGCAATTAAAGAGGTTATCAATAAAGAAGAATCTATCAAAGAGGATATCAAAATGGAAGAAGCAATTGAAGACGATATCGAAGTGGAAGTAGCAATAAAAGAGAATATCCAAGTGGAAGACGCAATCAAAGACGATATCGAATTAGAATAAGCATTCAAAGAGGATACCGAAGTAGAAAACACGATCAAAGAAGATACCGAAGTGAAAGAAGAAATCAAAAAGGGTACCTATCAAGATCGATGATGACAATAAAAAAAACAATTTCACCAAAAATTTGTACTACCATTTTGTAAACTTTACTATGCCTAACTGATTCCGTTTAGAAGATACGAGCAAGTAAAGTTTTTTTAGGAAAAATCATAATTTTGTTGAGAGGGTATCGTAGTGGAAAAAGCAATCAACGAAGATATCGAAGTGGAAGAATCTATCAAATAAGATATCGAAGATAACAAAGCAATCGAATAGGATATTAAACTTAAAAAAGCAATAAAAGAGGATATCGAAGTGGAAGAAGCAGTCAAAGACGATATCAAAGTGGAAGTAGCAATAAAAGAGAAAATACTAAAATTTTGTAAACTTTATTATGCCTACTGCTTCCGTTTAGATGATACGAGCAATTAAAGTTTTTTTAGGAAAAATCATAATTTCGTTGAGAGGATATCGTAGTGGAAAAAGCAATCAACGAAGATATTGAAGTGGAAGAATCTATCAAATAAGATATTGAATTTAACGAAGCAATCGAATAGGATATTAAATTAAAAAAAAAAATAAAAGAGAATATCCAAGTGGAAGAAGCAGTTAAAGATGATATCGAAGTGGAAGTAGCAATAAAAGAGAAAATACTAAAATTTTGTAAACTTTATTATGCCTACTGCTTCCGTTTAGATGATACGAGCAATTAAAGTTTTTTAGGAAAAATCATAATTTCGTTGAGAGGATATCGTAGTGCAAAAAGCAATCAACGAAGATATTGAAGTGGAAGAATCTATCAAATAAGATATCGAATTTAACGAAGCAATCGAATAGGATATTAAATTTAAAAAAGCAATAAAAGAGGATATCGAAGTAAAAGAAGCAGTCAAAGATGATATCGAAGTGGAAGTAGCAATAAAAGAGAAAATACTAAAATTTTGTAAACTTTACTATGCATACTGCTTCCGTTTAGATGGTACGAGCCATTAAAGTTTTTTTAGGAAAAATCATCATTTCGTTGAGAGGATATCGTAGTGGAAAAAGCAATCAACGAAGATATTGAAGTGGAAGAATCTATCAAATAAGATATCGAATTTAACGAAGCAATCGAATAGGATATTAAATTTAAAAAAGCAATAAAAGAGAATATCGAAGTAGAAGAAGCAGTCAAAGATGATATCGAAGTGGAAGTCGCAATTAAAGAGGATATCGAAGTGGAAGAAGTAAAAGAAGCATTCAAAGACGAAAACTAAGTGAAAGAAGCAATCAAAGACGATATCGAAGTGGTAGAATCAATCATAAACATGAAAATTTACTAAGCGAATTGCCTTATGCCCCTTCAAAAACTATAAATAAAAAAAATTTAAACATCCAAAATGATGATGATGATGAATGTCGCATAAACATTTAAATTTACTTAGTAAGTTGCCTTATGCCCCTTCAAATACAAAAAAAAACACAAAAGACATCCAAAATGATGATGATGATGGATGTCGCGTAAACATGAAAATTTCCTAGGCAAGTTGCATTTCGCCCCTCCAAAAACTAAAAAAAAAATGGACATTCAAAATAATGATGATGATGGATGTCGCATAAACATGAAAATTTACTAAGCAAGTTGCCTTAGGCCCTTTCAATAACTAAAAAAAAAAATTAGGACGTCCAAAATGATGATGATGATGGATGTCGCTTAAACATGAAAATTTACTAAGCAAGTTGCCTCATGCCCCTCGCAAACCTAAAAAAAAATAAAAATAGGGATATCCAAAATGATGATGATGGATGTCGAATAAAATTGAAAATTTAGTTATCTCATGCCCCTCCACCAATAAATAAAATTACAGTAAAATAAATTTTATACTTCCCACAAGCCGTTTGGCTCCCTACAAAAACAGTAAGAAAGTTACGGCAAACGAAATATACGGTGTACCGTAGTTGAACAAAAATATTTTGTATGGGACTAATTTTTTTTTGTATGAAATACCATGTTTTTTTCATGGATTGAGATATAAAAAAATGTCCTGAGCAACATTAGTTATGGCACAAATACTTTAAGACTTACTTTCCGAGATACGAGGTGGATGGGAGCGAATGGGGGACAAAAGGGGTACTTTAGGATTTATTCCCAACTCATCGGAATTCCCTCTATACGACCCCGCTAAACATTTCTACCCAACGAGGGGGCATCTGAGAGAACAAACCTGTCAATGAGTAAGTCAATCAGTCAGTCAGTCAGTGGTAATGCAGTTGTATATAATATATATAATAATACATAGCAGACGTGATTCTTAAGCACACACACAAAAAAACTTAAAAATATAAAAAAGAAGTTTCAAACTATAAAAGGGATAAACAAAATCGTACAGAAAAAAGAAGAATTCGAATAAAAGGGGATTACACTATGACCCGCCTACAAAGCTGTCGATGGTGCCGATACAGGGTGGCGACGTAAATATTACATAAGTGTTCGAATATAGCCACTGTTCACGTCGCCGTTGGCACCCTGTATATACCTAATGATGATTCACTTAAAGTGGCTTACAGCCCCAGAACTGTGTATGTGATTGAGTGTTGTTTATTTCTGTACTGAACTTACCTATTTCTCTGACCTACTATTTCTCTGAACGAGAGTGACCACTATCGAAAATATTGTTTTCAATTTCCATTTAGAAACACTCTATTTGTAATTGGGATCTTAGAACCTGAAACAAATACCGGGTAACATTTGATTTTCATAACAGAACTGAGATTATACGTCGCCATTCAATAGATGGCTCTCGCAGGTTTTGGATGTAGATGGCGCTAGTGGTTTATTATCTGATAAGAATGAAGGAGTACTAGGATTCTGAACGTGGATTGGGTGTAGGTACACCAGGCAATTTGCTTGTAAATGGATTTGTTGCTCTTTTGTTATGTATTTCGTTATCAATGGATATATTTCTTCTTTATACATAAGATTATAAATATTTATTCAATAAAAATATTTATAGTTATTCTCAAATAAAAAGCAAATGATTAAAATATCATTTATAATCTAAAATAAATACTACTCGGTTTTACTTTGTTAACCTACAAACAGAGTGTCAAAACAAGTTTCGCCAATGTTTCGTTGGTAATTCTGATCAATCCATCATATTCACGGTTACCTATGCTTAGACAGAGGTCGTTATTTCAACATCCGGAAATACCACCATTCCAACTATTCTTACATAGGCTGCTATTTAAGAATCCGGAACTGGCCACTGCATAAATAATATTTAAAAAGAAATTATCACGTTTGAAAATGGAACTCTTTGGCTGTAGAATGCAGGTTATTTCGTCCGTCTGTCAATTGTTTTCATTGTGTGGCGCGATTTCAAAAATTGCGTGTCATTATCACAATGGATTTATCTCGAGAGAATTTTCGTGCGATGATTTTTTATGATTTTCGACGTGGTCTAACTCAACAGCAGTGTATCGATCAACTCAGTTCGACTTTTGGGGATAAAGCACCATCGAAGACTACTGTGTATCACTGGCTTAGTGAGTTTAATCGTGGACGTCGTATGCTCACGGACGAAATTAAAGATGGTCGGCCTAAATCAGTTGTTGTGCCACGAAACATCGACGCAGTGCATAAACTAATAATGCAAGATCGTCATGTGACATATCGAGAGATAGAGGCGATCTTGGGCATTAGTATGACGAGTATACATAAGATATTACACGAACACTTGGCTGCAAAAAAAGTTTGTTCGCGTTGGATACCGCACAACTTGACAATAGATCAAAAACAGGCTCGTGTCGATTGGTGCAAAAAAATGATAAAAAAATACAATCCTGGTGCATCAAAAGCTGTATATAATATCTACACAGGTGATGAATCCTGGATTTATGCATATGACCCCGAAACTAAGCAACAGTCAACAGTTTGGGTCTTCCAACATGAGCCGAACCCAACAAAAGTTGCTCGTGCGAAAAGCACTTTGAAGCAAATGGTCGCCTGTTTTTTTGGTATAGATGGACACGTGGCTACTGTACCCCTAGAAAATTGTAAATCTGTTAATTCAGAGTGGTACACGACCATTTGTTTGCCAGAAGTCTTTGCAGAAATCAGGAAGAATAATCCACAACGCAGAATCATTCTCCATCACGACAATGCAAGCTGTCACACTTCGGGTGAAACGACCCGATATTTGGAGGGTGAAACGGTGGAATTAACGGGTCATCCGCCATATAGCCCTGATTTGGCACAAAACGACTTCTTTTTATTCCCAACCGTGAAGAATAAATTACGTGGTCAACGATTTTCAACCCGAGAAGAAGCCGTTGAGGCATTCAAAAATCATGTTTTGGAGATACCGTCTTCCGATTGGAAAAAGTGCTATGAAAACTGGTTTCACCGAATGCAAAAGTGCATTGATCATCATGGCTAATATTTTGAAAAGCAATAAAACCATATTTAACAGTCAATGATAGTTATTTTATTTTATTCCGGATACATAAATAGCAGCCCTCGTATAAAACATCCAAAATATTTCGTATACGTCGTATTTTACTACCATATAATACTTAACTTTTATGCAATAACATGCTGCTTTATAAAATACTAACTGTTGCCAGCGACTTTGCACGCGTGGTTTGCCAATAAAAAGTAGCCTATGTGTTAATCCAGGTTATGATCTACGCACATACCAAATTTCATCGCAATTGGTTCAGCCGTTCTGGCGTGAAAGAGTAACAAACATCCTTACATCCATACATACAAACTTTCGCGTTTATAATATTAGTAGGACTAGCCATGACCACCCAACAGCCCATCTACTACACGTTTTCTATATGCGGACGAGCTAGCGTTGACGACCCAAACATCAACCTTTGAAGATGCCGAAAACAAGCAACACTATGAACTAGGGAGCTATTACGAAGAGAACGGCTTGAGGCCAAATCCATCTAAAACCCAATCCTGTGCCTTTCATCTGCGTAACCAACAAGCAAGCTGGACACTAAATATAACCTGGCAAGGAGTTCCTATCCAACACGAAAACCTGCCAAAATACCTGGGGGTAACTCTGGATAGGTCACTGAACTATAAAGCACAGTGCTATAAAACTAAGATGAAAGTCGGTACCCGAAACAACCTTCAAAGGTCGTCGATGTCGCGTTAAATGATACATGCCGGATAATAACGGGATGTCTGAAGCCAACCCCTCTAAACCTCTACTCTTTTGCAGGCATATCACCCCCTGGAGTGTGACGAGATGTGGCTTGCTCTATTGAAAAGCACAAACAAGAGCATGATTGTCGACACCCCTTATATGACCATCACATCCCACAAGGCCGCCTTAAAAGTCGTAAGAGCTTTCAACGCTTTACAAGGGCCACGAGGGATGACCCGACTGCCGCTAGGCGCACACTGTGGATAAAAGTAACTCCCCACTGCCTGATTTTATCACCCCACAGGAACAGTTACCACCCGGGTACGATCTGCCGTGGCCAGTCTGGAAGTCCTTAAACAGGCTCCGCACCCAGGTTGGCCGCTGCAGACTGAATATGTGCAAATGGGGATTTAGGGAATCTAACTTAACGCAGTGGGACTGCGGTAATCCCGCGCAGTCAATGCAGCACTTGCTAATGTGCCCTTTTTGTCCGAACACCTGCACGATGGAGGACCTAGTAACCGCCTCGCCTAATGCTTTTGTTGTGTTCAAACACCCACCTCTCCAACATAGTATAAATGAAAACGTAGAACTCTTGACAAGCTTAGAAGAGGAAGAAGAAGTAGGACTAGCTATTGTCCGCGACTTCGTACGCGTTAGTACACTCCTAAATGTGTAGGTAACCTAAAAATTAAAGCGTAACTCGCCGTTGCAACTTGACTTGACACTCCATTTTTATCCCATGGGAACTGATTTATGGGATAAAAGGTATCCTATGTGGTAATCTAGGTTATAATCTACGTAGATATACCGAATTTCATCGAAATCGGTTCAGCCGTTACGACGTGATTGAGTAACAAACAAACAAACATCCAAACTGTCACATTTATAATATTAGTGTGATGAACAAGAGCAAATACTGAACATTTGATATGATGTGCGTAAAGAACAGGGGTGTTTTACAGCACGTAGGTATATCTATCATACTCGTACTTATTCAACGTATTCAGGTATTCATACATACCAAGCTACTAACATGCATATCATACATAATCAGCCTATTATTATTCAGTGGTTAGGGAACAGGCAATCAGTAATTGGATTCACACCACAACATTTTTATCGACAACAACGCGTTCACCATAACCCATTTGTTGAGTTACGACTAATAAAAACAAAATTTGTGAAAGGCAGAGTCAGCCATGTTTCTATTCTATACATTTTGTTCTTCGTTTACATTATTACATATTGATTTTCTTTATGTAACTCTTAAAGAAAATCAATAGGTATAGAAAATCTATAATGCAAAATTAATATACATAATTTATTTAAAATAACAGTCACTTTTACTATGCGTGGATAGTTTTTTTGCATGTTCGGCCATCTCTAATTAGAGACGATTACCGCAGTGAGGACCCACCAAAAACTATATGCAAACATTCTATAGCCCAGGGTTTAATAATATGATAATGTTAACACCTTTCTGTCTGAAGAGACGAGGTCGAGCTCGCAACGAGGTGTTTTCTGTTTTATCTAGAAACACAGTTTCGGGTAGACTAAACAGACATCGTTTCCACTTACATCGTAACATAAACTGAATGCAGCATTATTTCAACCGGCTTTTTGTACGCCAACGCCAACGCCAACAGCCACCCACCGGTAACACGCTCTGACGTAAATTACACCTGAATTCCACCCATACGGTTCATCCCGGCAAAGGTAAAGTAGGTATTGTATCAACCCAGGGACAAAAGTTCTGGGACATGTCGTCGGATGTTTGGTACGATGTCTCGAAAACATCGTGCGACTTCGCCTTATATGTATCAAGTCGCGTAACACATTTCATCCACAAACTCTTATGGGCCCCATACAAGTGAACGATTTGTTAGCGCCAGCCTTTTGCGAGCCTGGTTTGTGCAAGGCTTGCGCTAGCTTCTGTAGAAAAAATTGTTCAAATTCCTAGACTTGTGCAAAGTAATCGCTGAAGTGTTTGACCTCCATTAGTCATTTCTAAAATGACAGATTCTAGAATACGGGTCATAACATGACAGATTGCGCTACGTGCGAAATCAGGCGACAAGCTGCGATGTCGCACTCTTTGTCAGGCGTGTCCCGGACATTTGTCTCCTAGCGAATACACGGCCTAAAGTAACCGTCCTAAAAGTAGTCCTTGTTTCAGCAAGGGTTTCCAATCTTTGGATGAAAGTGGTGACGTATTATTTTCAAATTAAAATCAGTTAAGCCTAAAAATATATATTGATGGGCAGAATCATCACTTTTCGAGTCAAAATACATATTTCGGAGCCTGTATAATAACAAAATGTACCTGTTTATGAAAAATAAAATTAACAAATATGTATTTGCAGCCGATGACTTATCAATAAAATTACTTTGAAGACAGTTTTTGTAGTACTTTTATATATTTTCTTTATTAACATTACTTTTAGTTGTAGTAAAAAGTATGTTTTATCGTTTTAGACGTTATTTTTATCTTCTTATGATATTTTTTTTGTTTGTTTAAGTACATATTTCCCTTTAGCTATAGTCTACACTGAACTGCTCCAGAATTGTCATGTTGTGTGACACATGTTTTGGGATTAATCTAGGTCTAATTTTGATAATTGTATTGATAATTATATTTAGTATCTGTTTGATTCTATTCGATTTTGGGTGCCATAAATAAAAAAAATATGAAATATAGAATCCAATTTTTATTGAATGTTTTACTTTCTCTTAAAAAAATTAAGACGAACAATTCGCGAATTAATATTAATTATTAACATCAGCTGAAACTGAAAGGGGTTTGGCTCCGTCCGTGCAGAGGTCGGTCGTAGCGTTGCTCGATCTCATTACGTACGTACGAGTATGTACAATTAAACATAAAGGGGCCTGACAGCCATTAGGTAATTAATAATGTTTGGGATTTCCTGGTCTGTATGAGACCCCCATTTTTATTGCTTTTTATTGTACCCTGTTTATTCGGTCGCGGGTTCGATTTCCGCCGCGGAACAATGATTGCATGATCTACAAATATTTGTTCCGGGTCTGGATGTTTTTCTATATATTATAAGTAAAAAAAAGTTTAAAAGTATTCTATCAGTTATCTGGTTCCCATAATACAAGCTCTGCTTAGTTTGGGACTAGATAGCGCTGTGTGAAATGACCAGCAATATTTATTTATTTATTTATTCTTCTCGTACACTGGTTTACACTTAGCAATGCTTAAAAGTACTTAGATACTTGTTAAAACTATTAAATCGAATTTTTATGTAACATTGTTTTTTGCACTATTTGGCGTGAGTTGGAAAAACAGTGCAGATCAAAACACAAAACAGAGGGCGCCATCTTGCGAGCGGGCACGGAACTCGAATATTTAATACAATACTAAACAATTTGGTAACTACATTTGTTAACAGAATTTATATTCAATTACCTATTAAAAAAATAAATAGTTGAATTATCTAAAGACCGTTACAAACGATCTATAGATAATATTTAAGCGTAGTAGAGTTCCTTGGCTCGCCTGAGAAGTAGTAGGTACTTCCTCGTGCATACTTTCACCATACCTATTTTTGTCACCAAGCAGCATTGCTGTGTTGCGGTATACACACCTTATTCGTTGATATAGATAAGTGATAGCTCTCAGATCACACATCACTTCGACCAGAGTCCCATTTTGAAGATACGAATAGCCCCAGTACCACCATAGACCCAGCGTCTCGATGGCGAATATCTCACATGCGTAAGCTCTGTCATGCATGACTCTTACATTTCATTTGCGTCGCCTATGATCTTTTGCTGAATTAGCCGCCGCACCGTGGCCATAATGATTCTTTATTTGGCTGGTCCTTTGTCTGGCTGTTTTTGGTCTGTACATACACAGACAAAATATAAGTCAAAGGATTTAATCTTTAACCAACTCTTTAATAGCATTAAATTCAAAGGTTGTATCGCTATTTAGCGATAAGACCGTCAATTGTATCATATAAATTTAAGTTGTCTTAATGTTATTGTTTTATGGAGTGTTATGTGCAGGTTTGAAATAATATAAATTATTAATACCTTCTGAAGAATAATAAGTAACCTGCAATAGCAGTAGCTATACGCAATACGTACTTCCTTATAACAATACAATTAGAACGTTTATTTTTACGAAGCCATTTCACTTTACGGCAATTCTCAGCATAAACAGTTTCGCTTGAAGCTTTTTACTGCAAGTCCCAGAGGTTTCATAACAAGGTGTTTTGTCGGAATCTCCGTACCTTACAACGGCAAAGCTGGACATGTGTGCTGTTATTAGATGTACAAAGCTGAAGCTTATTCAATTACGGCGCAGTACCGCAATATTGCAGGACTTTCCACTTACTGAACTACAAAGAAAAAACTTCTATACAAGTAGAATACTCTGATATGTAGGTACATGCTTTTCAGGGTTCCGTACCCAAAGGGTTAAACGGCACCCTATTACTGAGGCTCCGCTGTCTGTCTGTCTGTCAGTCTGTCTGTCTGACTGTCCGTCTGTCACCAGGCTGTATCACATGAACCGTGATAGATAGACAGTTGAAATTTTCACAGATGCCGCTATAACTAAAAATACTAAAAACAAAATAAAATAAATATTTAATGGGGGCTCCCATACAACACACGTAATTTTTTACAAACAAAAAGTATCAGAGGACTTTAGTCTCATTAGTACAGTTAGGGATTTGCAGGCCTTCCAAGAGCCCTCGGGCGAGTCCGCTGCATGTGGTGCCCAAGAAGGACGGAGCCATTAGACTATATGGAGACTACAGGCAGTTGAACGCTGCCGTTACCAAGCCGGATAGATACCCAGTGCCGAGATTACAGGACTTTACCTACGGATTGGCAGGTAAGGAAGTTTTTAGTAGAATAGATATTAATAGGGCCTGTCATTTGATACCTGTGCACCCTAATGATGTCGAGAAGACAGCCATTATTTGTCCTTTCGGCCATTTTGAGTGTGAAAAAATGGTGTTTGGCCTTAGGAATACAGCACAAACGTTTCAGAGATTCATGAAAAGTACAGTTTTAAAAGATTTAGAATATATGATGGAAACTGACGAAGAATTGTACTTATTTTGCTACATAGATGACGTCATTATTACATCCGATTCAGAGTATTTGAGCAGAAAACACGTAAGCGAACTTTATAAGTGATTTTATGAAGTGGGCGTGACCATCAATTTAAGTACTTAAATGTTTGTTTGGTAAGAAGGAAATTGATTTTCTCGGGTACAGGGTCACGCCTGAAGGAATTCATCCACTGGAAGACAAGGTGAGAGCTATCAAGGAGTACCCCAAACCGGAATCCATTAAGCAGCTATGACGTTATCTCGGTATATAAAATGTTTATAGATCGGATGTAGTGAATGTAGCACATATTCAAGCAGAGTTAAATAAGTTATTGCATAATTCTAAGAAAAGGGATAAAACGAAAATTGTATGGTCATCGCAAGCAGAGGCAGCATTTGAACAATGTAAGCTTAGCCTACAAAGCGCAGTTACTTTGTCACATCCTGTCTCTAACGTTCCTCTGTCTCTATGACAGACGCATCAAATACAGGTATAGGTGCAGTACTATAGCAGAAAATAGGAGAAAATTGGAAGCCGTTGGGATATTTTTCTAGGAAATTGACAGACGCTCAAAAGAAGTATAGTACCAACGATAGGGAATTGTTAGCGATATATTTAGTAGTAGTACATTTTCGAATTATGGTAGAAGGTCGGCAGTTGACGATTTTGACGGATCATAAGCCTTTGACATACGCTTTTACTAAAATAGGTACGGATAAAGAAACACCAAGAAGAACCCGTCAGTTATTGTATGTAAGCGAGTTTACCAGCGACATACAGTACGTGGGTGGTGAAGCGAATCAAGTTGCTGACGTGTTATCGCGTGCAGAGTTCATAGAATGCCCAACAAGCGTTGATTACGAAGAATTAGCTAAAGCACAGGAAAAGGATACTCAAGTTACACTCTGGCAAAGCGATAGTAATAACAAGTTTCAATTTAAGCGAATGACATTGCCAAGTAGTAGTGATTTAATTTATTGTCAAATTTCGTCGGAGAATGCCAGACCGTATCTTACAGAATTATTAGGAAAATAGCTTTTGATTCCGTGCATAATATTAGTCACCGAGGTAAGAGAATTATTATTATTATTTAACCTATATTTTCCCACTGCTGGGCAAATGTCTCCCCCCTGTTCCTCCACATCTCACGATCACTCGCCACGTCCCACCAGCCATCTTGGAATGCATCGAGGTCGTCACGCCAACGCTTCCTCGGCCTGCCCCGGCTTCGACGCCCATCTGCAGGCACCCATTGTGTGACGACTGTTGCCCATTTATCTGTAACCATACGACTGACGTGACCCGCCCAGTCCCACTTCAACCTGGCAGTCTTGTCACCAACATCTGCGATGCTCATCTTCGCGCGCAGTGTGGTATTGCGGATCCTGTCGATTCTCATTACCTCTAACACGCTGCGTTCCATGGCTAAGAATTAATAGAACTGTAATTGTCTCCAAAATAATATAAAATGTATTGATCATATACAATATAAACATTAGAGGTAATATAAATTATATTATATTATATACAACTAGATTACCACTCACTGACTGACTGACTCATTGACATCCTTGTTCTCCCAGATGCCCCCTCGTAGGGTAGAAATGTTTGGTGGAGTCGTATAGAGGGAGTTCCGATGAGTTGGGAATAAATCCTAAAGTCCCCCTTTTTTCCCCCATTCGCTCCCATCCACCTCGTATCTCGGAAAGTACAATTCTTAGAGCATTAGCGCCAAAAGTAATGTTGCTCAGGACATTTTTTTATATCCAGATCCATTAAAAAAAATCGTCTTTCATACAAAAAAAAATTTGTCCCATACAAAATATTTTTGTGTGAATACCGTACACCGTATATTTCGTTTGCCGTAATTTTCTTACTGTTTATGTAGGGAGCCAAACGGCTTGTGGGTAGTATAAAATTTATTTTACTGTTATTTTATTTATTGGTAGAGGGGCATGAGATAACTATATTTTCAAGTTTATTCGATATCCATTATCATCATTATCATTTTGGAAGTCCATTTTTTTTTTACTTTTTGAAGGGGCATAAGGCAACTCGCTTAGTAAATTTTCATGTTATGCGACGTCCGTCATCATCATCATCATTTTGGTTGTCCTAAATTTTTTTTTATTTTCTGGAAGGGCTTAAGGCAACTTGCTTAGTAAATTTTCAAGTATAGGCGATATACATCATCTCATCATTTTGGATGACCAATTTTTTTTTTGTTTTTAAGTTTTTAGAGGGGCATACGGCAACTTGCTTAGTAAATTTTCATGTTTGTGCGACATCCATCATCATCATTATTTTGGATGTCCCAAATTTTTTTTTTAGTTGTTGGGGGTGGGGGATAAGGCAACTTGCTTAGTAAATTTTCATGTTTATGCGACATCCATCATCATCATCATTTTGGATGTCCAATATATTATATTTTTAATTTTAGGAGGTGCATAAAGCAACTTACTAAGTATATTTTAATGTTTATGCGACATCTATCATCATCATCATTTTGGACGTACAAATTTTTTGTTTGGTTTATGGAGGGGCATATTACAACTTGCTTAGTAAATTTTCATGTTTATGATTGCTTCTACCACCTCGATATCGTCTTTGATTGCTTCTTTGACTTCGTTTTCGTCCTTGAATGCTTCTTTTAATTCTTCCACTTCGATATCCTCTTTCATTGGTACTTCCACTTTGATATCTTCGTTGATTGCTTTTTCCACTACGATATCCTCTCAACAAATAAATGATTTTTCCTAAAATAAACTTTTATTGCTCGTATCTTCTAAACGGAAGCAGTTAGACATAGTAAAGTTTACAAAATAGTAGTACACATTTTTGGTAGAATCGTTTTTTTATTGACATCATCGATCTTGATAGGTATTCTTTTTGATTTCTTATTTCACTTCGGTATCTTCTTTAATCGTGTTTTCTACTTCGGTATCCTCTTTGAATACTTATTCCAATTCGATATCGTCTTTGATTGCGTCTTCCACTTCTTCTTTTATTGCTTTTTTTAATTTAATATCCTATTCGATTGCTTCGTTATTTTCGATATCTTATTTGATAGATTTTTCCACTTCGATATCTTCGTTGATTGCTTCTTCTACTACGATATCCTCTTAACAAAATTATGATTTTTCTTAAAAAAAACTCTTGCTTGTATCTCTTAAACGGAAGCAGTTAGGCATAGTAAAGTTTACAAAGTGGTAGAACCAATTTTTGGTGTAATCGTTTTTTATTATCATCATCGACCTTGATAGGTATCCGTTTTGTTTTCTTTATTCACTTCGGTATCCTCTTTGATTGCTTCTTCCAATCGATATCCTCTTTGATTGCTTTTTCAAATTTAATATCGTATTCGATTGATCTTTGATCGCGTTTTCTACTTGGATACCCTCTTTGAATGCTTTTTCCATTTTCATATCCTCTTTGATGATTGCTTCTTCCACTTCGATATCCTCCTTGATTGCTTCTCCTACTTCGATATCCTCTTTGTTTGCTTTTTCTATTTTGATATCCTGTTTGATAGATTCGTTTACTTTGATAACCTCATTAATTGCTTTGTCTTCTTCCATATGCTCTTTGATTGCATTTTTCTTCGATATCCTGGTTGTTTCCTTTTTTCACTTCGATATCCTCTTTGATTGCTTCTTTTACAAACAGAAAAACACGCGAGCTGCGAGCAGCTTGCGCACTATGTAACCTCTAGTTATACATATTATAACGTATTATATATAGCTCGATTACCACTCACTCACTGATTGACTGCCTCATTGACATCCTTGTTCTCCCAGATGCCCCCTCGTAGGGTAGAAATGTTTGATAGGATCGTGTAGAGGGAGTTTTGGTGAGTTGGGAATAAATCTTAAAGGCGCCTTTTGTCCCCCATTCGCTCCCACCTACCTTGCATCTCGGAAAGTAAAAGTCTTAGAGCATTAGCGCCAAAACTAATGTTGCTCAGGACATTTTCTATGTTCGGATTTATAAAAAAAAAATAGTCTTTCATACAAAAAAAAAAATTGTCCCATACAAAATATTTTAGTGTGAATACCGAACACCGTATATTTCGTTTGCCGTAAGTTTCTTACTGGATTTGTAGGGAGCCAAACGGCTTGTGGGGACTATAAATGTATTTAACTGTAATTTTTTTTATTGCTGGAGGAGCATGAGATATCTATATTTTCAAGTTTATTCAATATCCATCATCATTATTTTGGAAGTCCATTTTTTTTAGTTTTTGGAGGGGCATAAAGCAACTTGCTTAGTAAATTTTCATGTTTATGCGACATCCATCATCATCATCATTTTGGATGTCAAAAATTTTTTTTTTTAGTTTTTGGAGGGGCATAAGGCAACTTGCTAAGTAAATTTTAATGTTTATGATATCCTGTTTGGTTGCTTCTTTCACATCGATATCCTCTTTGATTGCTTCTTCTACAAACAGAAAAACACGCGAGCTGCGAGCAGCTCGCGCACCACGCAACCTCTGGTTATATTATATACAACTGGATTACCACTTACTCATTGACTCATCACATACAAAATATTTTTGTGCACTTACCGTACCCCGTATATTTCGTTTGCCGTAACTTTCTTACTGTTTTTGTAGGGAGCCAAACGGCTTGTGGGCAAATACAATTTATTTTACAGTAATTTTATTTATTGGTGGAGGGGCATGAGATAACTATATTTTCAAGTTTATGCGAAATCCATCATCATCATCATTTTGAGATGTCCCTTGTTTTTAGTTTTTAGAGGGGCATAAGGCAACTTTCTTAGTAAATTTTCATGTTTATGCGCCATCCATCATCATCATTTTGAGACGTCATATTTTTTTTTTTAGTTATGGAGGGGCGTAAGGCAACTTTCTTAGTTAATTTTCAAGTTTATGCGACATCTACAAGGATCACTTTGATAAGTCCAATATTTTTTTTTTAGTTCGTAAGGCATAAGGCACTTTTCTTAGTAAATTTTCAAGTATATGCGACATCTACAAGGATTTCTTTAAAACGTACAATATTTTTTTTTTATTTTGTTGGAGGGGCATAAGGCAACTTTCTTAGTGAATTTTCAAGTTTATGCGACATCTACAACGATCACTTATAACTTCCAATATTTTTTTTAATTTTTGGATGGGCGTAAGGCACCTTTCTTAGTAAATTTTCAAGTATATGCGACATCTACAAGGATCATTTTAAAACGTCCAATATTTTTTTAGTGTTTGGAGGGGCATAAGGCAACTTTCTTAGTACATTTTCATGTTTATTTCTTTGATTGATTTTTCCACTTCGATATCCTCCTTGATTGCTTCTCCTACTTCGATATCCTCTTTGTTTGTTTTTTCCATTTTGATATTCTCTTTGATAGATTCTTACACTTTGATAACCTCTTTGATTGCTTTTTCCACTTCGATATCCTCTTTGATTGTTTTTTGAAATTTAATATCTTATTCGATTGCTTGTTAACTTCGATATCTTATTTGATAGATTATTTCACTTTGATATCATCGTTGACTGCTTCTTCGACTACGATATCTTCTTAACAAAATTATGATTTTTGTTAAAAAACTAATCGCTCGTATCTTCTGAACGGATGCAGATAGACATAGTAAACTTTTACAAAATGGTAGTACAAATTTTTATTGGAATCGTTTTTTTTATTATTATTATCAACTTCAAAAGGTATCCTTTTAAATTACTTCTTTCACTTCGGTATCATCTTTGATCTTGTTTTTTACTTCGATATCCTCTTTGATTGCTTATTCCACTTCAATATCGTCTTTGATTGCATCTTCCACTTTGATGGCCTCTTTGAGTACTTCTTCCATTTCGATATCCTCTTTAATTTCTGCTTCCATTTGGATCTCCCCTTTGATTGCTTCTTCCATTTAGATAACCTCTTTGATTGCATCATCCACTTGGATATCCTCTTTGATCGCGTTTTCTACTGGGATATCCTCTTTGATTGCATCTTTTCTTTTGATATCCTTTTTGACTGTTTTTTCCACTTGTATATTTTTTTTGAATGCTTTTTCCACTTTGATATCCTCCTTGATTGCTTCTCCTACTTTGATATCCTCTTTGTTTGCTTTTTCCATTTCGATATCCTCTTTGATTGCTTCTTCCACTTCGATATCCTCTTTGATTGTTTGTTTAAATTTATTATCCTATTCGATTGCTTCGTTAACTTCGATATTTTGTTTAAAAGATTCTTCCACTTCGATATCTTCGTTGATTGCCTCTTCGACTACGATATCCTCTTAACAAAATTATTTTTATGACTGACTGACTGACATATAGACAACGCACAGCCCAAACCACTAGTCCTAGAGGCTTGAAATTTGGATGGTATGTTCTTTGTAGTGTGAAATCTTTTTCCAAAAATCCGTTCTTGTGTTTAGTGTTTACACGCTAAGAACGGATTTTTGGAAATTCAGCCCCTAAGGGGTTCAAAAAATGTTTTTACGGTTGTATGAAGAACCGTGGTTCTTGAGTTTATAAACTTGAAACTTGGTTAACAATTTCTTCAATATAAATAAGAGAAATGGTATTTTTTTATTTTTCAAAATTCATCTCCTGGGTGGGTGAAAAAGGGTGATGAACTTTGTATGGAAAAATATTATTTCTAGGGATAATAGACTTAAAACTTTACATAAATACTAAGCAAGGTACAAAAAAAACCAAGGGACAGATATTCTATCTAAAAATCACCCCATATGGTTGAAAAGGGATGTTGTAATTTGTTTTAAAACAATGTCATTTGCATTTACGAACATATAACTTTGCATAAATGCTTATTAAAGATAAATAATGAAACATTTTATCATGGTAAGTCCACCAAGGTCTGATGATGGAGTCAGGAGGGAATCTACAAAACTCTTTAATGGATAACAGTATTGTTTTGTGTTTGGGTTCTATAAAATTATAAAATTGTTTCTGCGAGACTTTTTACGATACAATTGATTACCAGCATTTGAGGACAGTTCATAATCAACAATATAATCATCAATATATTAAATAATCATTACAGAACTGACAGACTGACTGAAAATCAATGCACAGCCTAAACCGCTGATCCTAGAGACGTGAAATATAGAGACTGTGTTTTTTTAGGGTGTACGGGAGGACTAAGAAAGGATTTTTGACATTCGCACACCAAGGGGTCCAAAATAAGAGTGTTAGTCTGTTTTTAGGTACCGTTAGTAGTATACCGATCAAATTTTAAACGTAGGTTCCTCTAATAAAATAAACAAATAGATATTTCAGCGCTTTCACAAATTTTCCTGAAAAAATGCACATGACCACTTTGTGTACCAATCAAATCTTATTTTTCTTTTTAGCAAATTGCAGAGTATTTCGAAATAGATAGTAGTTAGTTTTTGTAGTAGTTCTTAAATTTTAAATATTTTCAGGAATCCAAGGTTAAAATAAGTGAGTGAGGTATCGTTTTAAATGTCGTCAAAAATAAAAAAATTATGTTATTTTTTATATTTGTTTTGAGGATCAGGGATAATGGAGCTAACAGGTGATCAACAGAATTCCTTAATGAATACAAAAAAATACAAAAAATCTTTATTGCAACTAACAAAGAGCAAAAAAAAATTAACTTACATAAAATCATCATAAAAAAATATTAGTAGGTAGCACGTTGGGCAGGCTCACAGGCACACAGTCCTGAACCCACACTAGGATTCCCTGTGTCGTGGGTGTTCAGGAATATGTACACGTACCTACGATCTGACATGTTGTCTCGCCAATATTCGTGCAGCGTGCTACCTACTAGAATAAGTGTAGAACGGTCATATTTGGGTTCTTCTAAATTATTTGATTGATATGTATGTGATTTTGGTCTTTGTTACCGCAAGATTTTAAAACAATCTCACAAACGTTCAAGCCTAGACGGGACTTGAACCCGCAACCTTCCTCTTGATACGAGGATGCACTATCCTATTGTGCTACCGGACTCTGTCACGCCAGGGTCGAAATTAGTGAGATGATTCAGATTACGACCAAATCGCCGTTAGCTCCATTTACAGAATAACTTATACAGTTTTTGACCTGCTCAATGCCAAACATTGCAGTTTAGTACATTGACAAAAGAGGTCGCGTTGCTTATTTCAAATAGTATTTTTATTTTTATAGTGTTATTCGAACACATACAGAAAATACCAAGATTTTAAAACCATCTCAAATTTTTTTAAGCCTAGACGGGACTTGAACCCGCAGCCTTCCTCTTGATACGAGGATGCATTATCCAAATATGCTACCGGGCTCTGTCACATCAGGGTCGAAATTAGTGAGATGATTACGACTAAAGCGCTGTTAGTTTGTTATCACTTCACGACAAAACTACTGAACGGATTGAGTTCAAAGTATGCAAAAGTTTAGTTTATTAATTACAAAATTACATATATATTACTTTTTATCTCATAAATCAGTTTTCATTATCTTTGGTATACCTTGATGCCAAGGTTAGTGTAAAGATAACAATGTAGAAGTAGAGATATATTTTCTCTCCTAAATCCATATAAATAAGTAAATTCACAAAAAAAATCAGTTACAAAAGCGTCCTGCAGTCCACCCTCTTTAAATTTAATATTGACACAATGGTGAGCCATACAACATTCAGTCATCGTAGTGACCTCAGCCCACTGGCTGCATGTTAGATATAGGCACAATGATGAGTCATAAAAAAATCCAGCTACCGCAGAATCTGCCAGCACACTCTCTTCAAATGAAAATAGGGTCGCAGTGATGAATCATACACAATTTCAGCTACCGCAGCGACTTCCAACGAACTCACTACAAGTCAGATAGGGCCGCAACAATAAGTAATAGAAAATAATCCAGCTATCGCAACATCCTCCAGCCCAATCATTTTAAGATTTATAATGTTGCAATTAGTCATAATTTTTTTTTTAAAAAACTTTTCAATTATGGTCTCAAGGGTGAATGATAAAAAAACACTACAACAAGCTACTACAGCTATGTCCTGCTATCCACTTTCTTAAAGTTTGTTAGTATCGCAGTGATAAGTCATATGAAATTTGTAGCTACCGCAGCTTTTTCGAGCCCATACTCTTCAAGTTAAATAGGATCACAATGATAGCTGTAAAAATGCAGCTAACGTTACGTCTCCCATCCCACGCTCTTAAATTAGATAGAGTGGCAAAAGTTAGTCATAAAAAACCAGTTACCGCAGCGTCCCCCAGCTCACTCTCTCTTTAACTTAAAACGTGCGCGAAGACGCTGGTAACAGCCAAAATTTTTTTATGACTTATCATTGCGCGTATATCTAACAGAGGGTCTAACAAAATCTATCTGCAGAGGGTGAACTCGGGTTACTATGGCTAGCATTTTGTATGGCTCACCATTGCGACAATATTAAACTTAAAGGGAGTGGACTGCACGTCGACGTTTATGTAGCTGCAAATTTTTTTACCTGATTTAAGGGATATAAATGTAACAGGTTAATAGTAAGTTAATTCAAGTTAAAATCTACGTATATACCAAATTTCATCGTTATCGGTTCAACCATTACGACGTTATTGAGTAACAAATAAACAAATATTCTCACTGAACATCATCACATAAATTAATGTGATAGGTTGTGATAAATTAGTACTCATTTAGTAGTGTAACGCGTACGAAGTCGCCGGCAACAGCTAGTTTAGAATAAGAATATAATGTATTATATATAGTAATATTAAGTTATATATCAATAATAGTATTTTTCCTTACTGAGTAAGCCTTAGATTATAAGATTGTAATAATAATAAACAGTTAACAAATGATGAATGAAATAAAAAAGAGCACGAACTACAAGGTCTGTGGAGACCAGCAGAAAAAAAACTTAACCTAACCTAACCTAAATAAATGGACGAAAAACGGCTAATTAGCGTTCCTGCAACCCATTTTCACGTTTGACAAGAGATTTTGTTGACTGATTTGACATCCTGTTGAACAAATCTCTGATTAAAATCAAATGTGTGTTGAAAAATACGTTCCAGCAATCCAATTTGAACTTGACCAATGGGCAACTGATTTGCGAGTAAATCATTCTTCCAACAACCGGCCGTAAATCTACATAAGTACAAGATCATGCTAAAAAAATAATTGGAAATTGAAACATAGTTGTAGTTCTATTCACTTCTAAATGTATACGTATAGAAGATAAGGTCTACGTAGAATAACATCCTTTTCTATTGCAGTAGGTAAATAACATTTACCCATCCCTTTTTTATTTGATTGCAATAAAAATACGTAGGACACGCACCGATCTTATCTGCTCAGTTACTCTGCTAGAATACATGCGAGCTATGATCTACCCTACCGTATATATTGCTGTGCGTGACGTAGCTGTAGCTACGGATTCCTATAACAGAAACTTTGTAATTAACTTTGTAATTAATCAATTTAGTGTGATAAGGGCTGAGTTACTTTTTTACAAGCATTTATTTAGCTAGCAATGTTTGTTTGTTTGTTAGTTAGTTTAGGTCAAATCTTGCTGAATTAGAACCACTTCCTCTCCTACAGAGTTGAAATTTTACATGTCGGTTCAATTCCAATGACGACGCATTTATAGGGTTCCATACCCAAAGATTAAAAAAACGTGACCCTATTACTAAGACTCCGCTGTCTGTCCGTCTATCACCAGGCTGTATCTCATGAACCGTGATACAGACAGACAGACAGAATATGTTGCCGCTATAACAACAAACACTAAAAACAGAATAAAATGAATGGGGGTCCAATACAACAAACGTAATTTTTTTGCTCGTTTTTGCTCGATGATAACGGCAACTGGTAGACGTTTGAAATATTTACAGAATATTTAGTTATAGTGAATATTTACAAATAAATATTTAAATTAAAATAAAACAAATATTTAAGTGGGGCTCCCATACAACAGACAATTTTTTTTGGCCGTTTTTATAGATAATGGTACGGAACCCTTCGTGCGCGAGTCCGACTCGCACTTGGCTGGTTTTTATTCTAGTAAGCATAACCTAATTCTACACCCTAGATTGGCTCCAGACGAAGGAACTCCTCAACGTTCAACAGCACAGACATGAAATTTTGTATACGCATTTAATTATGATAGCCCGTTTTAAGTTCTACCATGACATGGCTGCTGCACTCAGGGTTGGCTTTCAAGAAGGAACTCCTCAACGGTCAAAAGCACAGACACAACATTTTGTTTACGCATTTAATTATGATAGCCTGTTATAAATTTCACCATGACATGGCTGCTGCACTCAGGATTGGCTTCCAAAAAACTCCTCAACGGTCAACAGCACAGACACGAAATTTTGTGTACGTACGCATTTAATTATGATAGCTTGTTCTAAGTTCTACCATGACATGGCTGCTGCACTCTCTTCCAAGAAGGAACTCCTCAACGGTCAATAGCAGCACAGACACGAAATTTTGTATACGCATTTAAATTTGGCTTACACATTACTGGATATTTTATCACCAATTGTCGGGTTGCTAGTTATCTATTATCGGGTATCACGTCGGGCAGTATCTTGTCAATAGTAGTGTCTTTGGTTCCTAGTCCAAGATGCAGAGGAATGCAAACATCCGGCTCGGATTTACTGAAGCACTATTTATTGTCGGTTACATTGTGTGAACTACTCTACTATAAAGGTTAGAGACGACTGTCGCGGCGGCATCGAGCTAATCATGCCACGTTGGGCCAAAACGCAGACTTGCATAAAACCCAGTCACGGAATATACTGCAGTAGCTCTGCCCCCACAGTAATACCTTCCTTAAAAAAAATTTTACATACTAAAAAATTTAAATCTAAAATTACCAATTACTACTGAACCCTAAATAAAAATGTATTGTACCTCACGCACACTACATGGTTGTTATTCATGATTGCTCAACGGAAATGCTTACACAATGTTTTGCCTACGGTTGCCACCTATTAGCCGCGTACCCACCTAGCGCACAGGCTCGCGCGGCAGCCTCGCGAGCCAAACGCTCGGCTGGTGTGGACGTGCCTCGGCCTGCCTCGGGCGCGCGTTTGCTCGGCCGAGCACGTCTCGGCCCCGAGCCATGTGTTGTCGGTAAACTTGACGCGCTCAAAGGTGCCTCAGTGAGCGCTGTGCGTTAGGTGGGGACGGTTATGTTTTGGCTCGCGCGCGAAGTTACTACCAAGTTTTGTCTCTTGCCGTGTATTTCTTCTATAATTGTGATATTATGGGCAGTCAAGAGGAGTCCATTCGCTTAATACAACTGTACAGCAAGTACAATGCGCTTTGGGACCCCAAAGATCCAAAATATTTGAACAAAAATCAGCGGGAAGACAGTTGGCGGCAAATATCTGCTCAAATTAATATGGCTGTCAAGGAAGTGAAAAACAAAATGGTGTCCTTGTGTGGTTCCTATCGTCGAGAGAAAAGCAGGGAGAAAAAAAGTCGCATAACAGGTTCAGGTATGCATTTTTATACTTAAAAATATGAACTTACAAATTATTTGATAAAATAATTACTTATTATATACTTATTATTACTTATTATATACTAATTAAATTGAAGAAAATTTATTTATACAATAAAATATTTAAAATTATGGAAATATTAATTATATTTTTGTTCTGTTTTAGCCGCTGCAGATGTTTATAATTCGAAGTGGTTTGGATATCCTTATTTCCATTTTCTTAAGGATAAAAATGAAACTGGTGACACTCAGGAAACGATGCCGAATGTAAGATTTTTTAACTATGCATAATGATTTTGAAATGGTATAGAACCATTAGTTATAAAATGTTCTGCCAAGTGCAACCGTATTTCTTTTGCGTTATTAGAACTACGCCTTGGAAACGCTGCAATTGGTGCGAATGTAACTTCATTTATTTCATTTCTCCATTGGCCAGGAATCAGTGCGCCATCAAGTTCTCTGTCAAACAATTCCGGTGAAATAAGATTAGTTGAAGTATTTTTTCGGATGTAGTTGTACAAATATACAGCTGCTAAGACGACCTTTGTTGCTTTATTTGGCTCTAGTAAGATAGGTTTTCTAAAAACGCGAAATATGGCACTTAATATACCAAACGCATTCTCAACGACACGTCTAGCTCGGCTAAGGCGATAATTAAATATTCTTTCTTTAGAACCATTTTCTGGGTTGCCCTCAAATGGTTTCATGGTATATTCGTTGAGTGCAAAGGCTTTATCCGACAAAATAAAATAAGGAACTTTTGTTACATATGGTATTTCCAATATCTTCTCTTTAGGCACGTTCAATTCTTTCTTTTCTAGCTTTTTATACAACGTTGTGTTTTTAAAAACACCACCATCAGAGATTCGCCCTTTGCTACCAACATTTACATACAAAAAATTGTAGCTAGCATCAACTAATCCAAAAAGCACGATGCTTGGAAATTGTTTGTAATTATCATAATCAGTGCCACTGTTCATCGGTGCCTGCAACATAACATGTTTTCCATCCATCGCTCCAATAGCGTGGGGAAAATTCCATTTACTTTCAAATTCTTTTGATATGGAAAGCCACTCTTCTTCTGTAGATGGGATCTGTAAAAAAATTATAGAGTACTGAGCATGACAGGACCCTCCGCTGTTTGAAAGTATTCAGACTAAACGTATTTATGAGCCCCTATGAGTGGTTGTATTAGGTACTATACACCACTCCATATTTGACCCCTTTTAGTGGTAGTCCGAAGACGTTCAAGCAATGGAGAATCCTGCTAGAAAAATATTAAAGATATCGCTACTAAGGTACTTGAAGGTATTAAATACTACAAACGTTAAACTTTAGCTTCAACGTAATCAATCAGATTAAACGTAGGGTCCTGCCACATTATATACATATTCACACTGCACCACAATTGATCTATTAATTAAAATTATGTTTTCAGGAGGCGATACCGGAATCTTCACACACAGAGACTGAAAACGCTCCGACAAAGACGCAATTGCCGGAGGCTAGCATCGAGAAAGCACCACCACAACAACAACAAGACCTAACCTCGGATGCTAGCATGCCTTCACCATCAGAACCTGCTCGTAAAAAAAAACGACATAATCCGAAGAAAACGCAGCCACACGAAGATTCGGCAGATATCATGCTCGCAGAAGCCTTTGAATACTTGCAAAAGTCTTCGACCGACATCAATGATCCATACTCTTCATTTGGAAGACACATAGCCAACGAGCTAAGAAAATATGATCCGCACACATTAGCGTATGTTAAGAACGCTATCAATAATATAATTTTTGAAGCCGATATAGGGAAATACACACAACAACAAATTAATACAGAATACTATACACAGCAGTACACTAATTCCTCTATAATGGACTCATCTGGCACTTCATCATCAGCATCAAATACCACTACGTCTTCTGCCATTACACAATCACCTAATGCCAATGTTGGATGCGAAACTATCACTGAATTGTAATTAAAATAAACAATTGATTTTTAAATTTGTCAAATTATTTGTATTTACCTTTACATAATCCCTTAAGGCTTCAATAATAGCGTCACAAACTTCTGGAACTATTCTTGAGATACTCTGCTTCGATACTCGAAATAAATATTGCAAGCTGCTGTAAGAATCTCCGGTTGCTAAAAATCTTAAAGTTATTAACACTCGTTCATTCACAGTGATTGCTTCTCTATATTTTGTATCGCACTTTTTGATTTTATCAGACAACAATGAGCACAAATTTTCGAACTCTTGTACGGACATTCGTGTAAAATTATGTACAGTCTGATCATATACTAAATCACTAAGTAATCTATTTCCATATTGGTGGCGATGCTCATAAATTTTTCTAATCCAGAAGCGTCTAGGTTTTTTCTTGAGACGTGACTGTTTTCGTTTCTTTAAACAATAAGCAGCTAGGAAAATAGCTGCAGCTGAAAATACACGACTGTCCATTACGAATACTCGTGGACTTATGATGGCTCAGCCTGCCTCGCGAGCCGGCCTCGTGTAAATTGAACAAAACTACTGAGGCTGCCGCGGGAGCCATCGCTCGCGATCCGGACACCGAGGCTGCCGCGCGAGCCTGTGCGCTAGGTGGGTACCCGGCTAATGAACTTTGAACTCTTTCATAAGAGTAATACATTGTTACCTAACTGTTTGTTTACGTTCATACCCATTTTACATTGTTCACTTTTTTATTCAATTCCTGCCTGTATCCATCTGCATTTCCGCTACGCATCACCATAAAACATTTTATTTCACTGATTAAACACAACATTTTGACTTAAGTTTAAAACTATTTCTTAGGTATTTAATGTCCTTACTAAACCATATGTATGCACTCGTTAACATTTTGCGATTGGGCTTGCAATTGTTGTATGGTAGTCCCCATCTCTTTCGGTAACCAAATGCTTGTGAGGGAACGACACTTCCCACAACAGATGCATACCAAAATTTAACTTAATATAATCACAATTAGCACAACTCCAATTCCATACAACTGCATGTGATTTTCCATCGACGTATAATCAGCTTCATTTGCTCAATTTTGGACGATAACTATCTCCTCTTCTTTACAGTATGACTTTCCCATCTTCGATTTTAAATAACAAAAAATGAAATCCACTAACATGTACATGTACTGTATGTGCTCTCTACGGCGAAGTTAAGATTTTAATGCAATTTTTAACTTACAGTATAAAAATAATGCGCACTTAAATGATTACCTTTCACTAGGTCAATACACCTTACTTTCAGCTGAATTACATGTTTTTCAAAATAAAACCAACTAATATTAACAATTTTAATTTTACTTGAGTTGCAAAAATTACCTAAACCTATTGTCCTACAGTAACAACGCGATACCGACCTCTATTTACCGTTGACTCACAACCATGTTTATGCATTACATGCGGGTCGACATCGCACCGCTTATCTTACTGATTTGTTTGTGGGTTTGGGTTCACATCCTATATCCTAAATCTAACGGGATGTTTCACTGTACGTCCGCTGCGTTCCTTCGATGTCTCTGTATGAAGTGCGGGTTTACTTTCCTTCGCACTTCCACGTACATTTTCATTCTCATTTGGAGAATAACATGGAGTCAGAACACCCACAGAGACAGTCCGCGATGGGCTCAAGCGTTTGGACTAGGATGTTCTGGAGGAAGCCTCTATAGTCCAGGCCTGGTTACCGGCGCCGAATGGGCAGGCAGAGACCAAAGTCACGGAAGAGGCCAAGTGGTTCCTTGAGGCCATGACGAACATCTACGACGCAGCCATGCCGAGAGTCAAGCCTCATACTGCCAGACGCCACGTTTACTGGTGGTCAGCGAAGATTGCCGAAAAACGTAGAACGTGCATAGTGACAAGACGTCGATACACGAGATATCGCCGCAGACGACGCCGTGATCAAGTCGAGGAAGAGCAGCTGTTTGAACTCTATAATGAAGCCAAAGCGGCCTTACAGCTAGCCATAGTTCAAGCAAAGAGCAAAGCCCGAGACGAATTACTTGAGACCTTGAATCAAGACCCTGGGGGGCGACCCTATAAGATGGTGAGAGGCAGGCTTCGCGCATGGGCGCCGCCACTTACCCAAAGTCTGGAGCCATAGCTGTTAAAGAGAGTTGTATCATCTCTTTTCCCAGACAGGGAAGAGCACTCTCCGCCAGCTATGGCACCGCCTAACGATGGAGACGAGACAAATGAAGAAGTCCCGGGCGAAAATCAGGTTGAATTGAGGATGGCAGTCCTGCGGCTCAGAGCTAAAAGTGCGGGCCCAGGCCCCGATGGTATTTCTGGCCGAGCATGGGTTCTGGCTTTAAAAGACCTGGGCCCTCGGCTCCAAAACCTTCTAAACTCATGTTTAGTGAAAGGAAAATTTCCGGTACAGTGGAAAACAGGCCGATTGGTGCTTATAAAGAAGGCCGGGCGGCCTGCAGACTCTCCGTCAGCTTACCGCCCCATTGTTCTCCTAGACGAGGTGGGTAAGCTGTTCGAGCGCATCATCGCTGACCGCATCAACAGACACCTGAACTGTGCTGGTCCAAATCTGGACAATAACAAGTTTGGTTTTCGCAGGGCAAGATCAACGGTGGACGCAATACTGCGGTTTAAAGCGGCTGCTGAAGAAGCAGTGTCCCAAGGTGAGGATATCTTGGCGGTGTCTCTCGACATTGCCAACGCCTTCAATACCCTGCCTTGGAACTGCATCAAAGAGGCGCTAAAATATTACCGGATGCCTTCTTACCTCCGTAAAATCATTGAAGACTACCTAAATGAGCGATATATCTCATTTCAGGGTCAAGAAGAGTGGAGCCAGTATAGGATGTCATGCAGTGTTCCACAGGGCACGGTCCTCGGGCCGCTCCTGTGGAACATTGGCTATGATTGGGTGTTGCGGGGAGTTACACTCCATGGTATAGATGTGACTTGTTACGCAGACGACACTCTTGTCACAGCAAAGGGAAAGTCACACAGAGAAGCTACTATCCTGGCCACGGCAGGAGTGGCTCAGGTTGTAAATCGGATAAGGAGACTTGGCCTCGAGGTGGCCCTTAACAAGTCAGAAGCATTGTGCTTTCACGGACCTTGAAACAAGCCCACAGCTGGTTTAAACATAGTGGTGGACGGAGTTCGCATCGGCGTTGAGACGACGATGAACTACCTAGGACTCGTCCTTGACAGCCGATGGAATTTTAATGCCCATTTTGAAAGAATAGCGCCTAAGCTGTTGGGAACGGCATCCGCTCTTGAGGGATTGCTGCTCAATCTGAGAGGTGCTAAGGTAGACTGCCAAAGATTGTACATGGGAGTCGTACGATCAATGGCCATGTACGGAGCTCCAGTGTAGGCCGACGCTCTTAACTGCTGAAACATCACTGTTCTGCTAAAGCCGCAAAGAGCCATAGCTGTAAGAGTGATACAGGGATACCACACGATATCCTACGAAGTTGCGTGTGTGCTTGACGGGTCAATGCCATAGGACCTGGACGCAAGATTACTGGCGTCGGATCACGTCTGGCGCAACAAACAAGTGTTACTTGGGCAAAATCCAGCACCAATAGAAGTAGAAAGCAAAAGAGCTGCAATAAATGATGCTGCTACAGAGAAGTGGCTCAGGAGGCTGGCACAGCATAGCGCTGGCATAAGAGTCATCGAGGCTGTTTGCCCGTCTTAAAACAGTGGCTCAAAAGGGAGTATAGGACGTTGACCTTCCGATTGACGCAGGTACTATCGGGACACGGTTGTTTCTCGAAGCATCTATTTCGAATCGGAAAAGAACCGACCCCAGCATGTCACCACTGTGACAGTGTAGAGGACACGGCGCAGAACACGTTAGAAGTTGGCCCAGCTTGGGCTACTTCATGGCAACAGCTCACCGACGGCATAGGAAGAAGCTTATCACTTCCCGCAATAGTTCAGGCTATAGTCGGAGAAAGAGAAGCATGGATGGCTGTAACAACCTTTTACGAGGATGTACTATCGCAAAAGGAATCTGCGGAGAGAGATCGAGAAATATCGACCCCAAACCCGATCCGCAGCAGGAGATCTGGAGGGAGGAGGAAGAGGAGATTCCTCCAAGATATCCATACCTCTTAATGAAGGCTTGGGTGACGATACTTGGGGGTGTCTGTCATCCACTAACTAAAGCCTCGAGGTGGCGCGCGTGGAGGTTCCGCGTGCCTCTTGTACTAGAGAAAAGGTGAGAAGCTACAGCTTTTCTTTATGATGGAGCTCAAATAAAAGCTACATGCTCCGTCTGGGTCCTGGAAGATTGCGAAAGCTTTTCCCACAGCCCTAACGGCAGGCGCTAAGATGGTCCACCTGCTCCCGAAAATGAGCCCCCGACAGTACGGCTACCCCAGCAAAACACCGAGGACTCCCTCTATGACATGATGCAACATCTGTATGAAAAACTAAACGACAGGAAACTAGTAACCGTAATATCATTGGACATAGAGGGAGCTTTCGAACTACGAAGCTTAGGATCTAAAGGAAACACTTACGTATTACAGATTATAGCGTGTTTCGCATAGATATAAATAAAACAACTACATAAATACGAAGCTTAGGATCTATAGAAAACACTTACGTATTACAGATTATAGCGTGTTTCGCATAGATACAAATAAAACAACTACATAAATACAAAGCTTAGGATCTATAGAAAACACTTACGTATTACAGATTATAGCGTGTTTCTAACCTAACCTAACCTAGGATTTTTTTTTTTTTTTTTTTTTTATTCCTGTCCGGGCGCAGAGGCCCGGCCCGCGAGCTAGCCTACATGCTGTCTCCTCCAATGTGGATTTGGAGTCTTTCTTACTGAATGATTGTACACGGGGTGAGTATCTTTATTTCTTAACCTAGCATGGATATTTGATCTTTATTTCTTATTATCTATTTTGCTTATTATTATTATTTTATACATTTTAATATCTTATCACTATTGTCCAAACTATTGATATAGGTTAACTTAATTTACATTTCACTATTTTATAATGTTCCTATATATACTTTATTATACATATTCAGCATTATTATATCCGTTTTCTTATTTGACTTCTTAGATATTATACCTAAATTTACACAGCACTTTAATATAAACATTTCTCCTGAACTTATAATTATCGGTTATTTTGACTTGAACTTGACACTATTACACTCATATAGATTATTTTTATTTACATTTCTTTATTTTTATAATGTTCCTATATATACTCATTATATATAAAACAACATATTTATTATCTATTCTTATTTCTACATATAACTTTTTTACCTATATTAATACAATAATCTATAAACACATTTCTACTTTCATTATCCCTAATTATCAAATATATATTTTCCTTTCTTAAGGCAATGTTTAGATTTTGCTCAAGCTCATATCTCAGCAAGCCATAGATGGGACATTCCAACAGGACGTGTTCAACCGTCTCTGCTTTATCCGGCTCACATGGGCACGATGGGTCCTCCTTACACTTGAACCGGTTCAAGTATTCTGAGAACCCACCGTGCCCCGTTAAAACCTGGGTCAATACATTTGAAATCTCCATCTTCCTAATTATTTGATGGGCCTCAATTGCGTCAGGAAAGAAAAGCTTAGTGACGGCCGCTTTGTCCTCTGATTTATATCTCCGGTTCCATACGTCAAGCGAATCCTTACGGATTTGTCGCTTGACGTATGAGACCGGACACGCATCATAGTCAGGCTTTTTCTTTAACTTCAGTGCGGCATCTTTGGCTACCTCGTCGGCTCTTTCATTACCGTTCATCCCAGCGTGCGCTTTGATCCAAAATAAAGATGTATCTTTATTTTGGAGTTTAATGGTTTCCAGGTTCTGTCTGGCTTCTGTTGCTAAGGGATGAACGGAGCCATGATTCGTCACCGTCTCCAAAGCCGCCCGCGAGTCACTGTAAATACCATAACTGGTTTCGTGGCGCTTTAGAATCTCCCGCGTGGCTCGACATATGGCGTATAGTTCCGCCTGATAGACCGTGCAGTGAGATGGCAGCTTCAGTTTGAGGGATTTGATCTCCGCTTTGCCATTCCATAAGGATAGCGCCGCGCCGACCTTATCCTCAATCCTGCTGCCATCCGTGAAGATTCGGACTGCCTGTTTGTTATGTTTTTCAACATGCTGTGGGTCTATCAGGTTTATGAACTCTAAGCTCATATGCCTTGCCGGATGCGGGCGCAGACTAAACGCCACTCTGCTCTCTACCTCCCTGTCCCCCAAAAATGGCTGAGGAACTCCGCGCCTGGCTTCGTACAAGGCTGCCGCCTCACGGATTCTGATGTCCAGCGGCAGAATCCCAGCCAGTATTAGAGCCGAATTTAGGGAGACAGTTCGGTAGGACTTTGTGAGCTTCTGGGCAAAAACCCTTTGGACCGCGTTTAATTGCCGTTGCACCTTTAGCTTTCCCGTCGCATTTGCCCACGCGCTGGCCGCATATGTCATGACCGGCTCCACTGCTGCCTTGTAGATGATCCGGATCACTTCCGGGTGCAGACCCCAACTGACCCTGGCAGCTCTCGACAACTGCTTGTAGAAGTTCAACGCTCTGACGCAGGTGTTCGCGGTATGTTTGTTGAATGTTAGCTTATTGTCGATTGTGAGTCCCAGGATCTTAACGTCTTCTGACATGGCAATGTCGACCCCTCCCATGCTCAGCAGTGGCGTATCGAATTTAAGTTTGCGTGTAATAGTCATAGCGCAGGTTTTATGTGGCGCAAATTTGAGCTTGTTTTCGATACCCCACCCCTGAACATAGGCGAGAGCGGCATTGGCTTGTCTCTGCACCGTGCTTGTCTCTGTGCCGTGTGACCATCAAACAGTAGGACCACGTCATCCGCGAATGCCTGCACGTGGACACCCCGTCGCTGAAGTCCCTTGAGAAGAGGGTCGAGAAGAAGGTTCCATAGCAGTGGTCCGCCAATGGAACCCTGGACGCAACCCTTGTTTGTGTGCTTAATATATTCGTGCGCGGCGTATCTAACCCTTACCGTTCTATCATCCAGGTAGCTATCTATGACCCTTCTCAAATTTACAGGGCAACCCGCCTCCGCCAGTCTCACTCTGATGGCCGGCCACCATGCGCTATCGAAGGCTCCCTCTATGTCCAGTGATACCATGACTATCAGTTTCTTATGGTCAAGTTTGCTATGGATGTGTTTCATCAGGTCATAGAGGGAGTCCTCGGTACTTTTTTGCGGCATGAACCCGTATTGACAGGCGCTCATTTTTGGTACTAAGTGCCATTTGAGCCGTCCCATCACCATCTTCTCAACCACTTTACCCATGACCGGTAGCAGTCCTATGGGCCTGTACGATTTCGGATTGGTGTAATCGTCTTTACCCGGCTTCCTTAGGACTACCACCGTAGCTTCTTTCCACATTGTGGGAAAGTGGCCGAGGTGCAGACACTTGTTTGAAAGCGCGAGAAACAACTCAGGATCGTGGGATATCACCTTGCTACAAATATCTGCAGTTAAACCGTCTGCCCCCGGAGCCTTCTTTGGGTTGAACGTCTTCACAGTGAATCTTAGCTCTTCGATAGTAAACGGAGGGTCATGTTGTTCATCATGCATCCAACCGTTTACTTTTTCAGCTTCCTCTCTAGTTCGACTGTGAATTTCATTATCATCCCTCTTCAGGTCTTCGGGGTAGAACGTCTCCGCTAAGAGCCTAGCTGATTCTTCCCCGCTCAGAGCCTTCCCGCCACTCACCAGAGGCAAGTCCTCCTGACGTTTCTTGGTCCTACCAATCACCCTGTAAATTCCGTGCCATACTCCTTCTCTTTCTTGTTTTTCACAGAACCCCTTCCAACTGTCAATCTGTGCCTTCTTGGCTTCACTCTCATATTTTTGTTTTGCTTGCAGGTACTCATCGACAACCTTCGCTCTTCGGATTGACGCTGCGCATCTGATTCTACGCCTCCTGGTGACGACTTCTCTCCTCAGCTTCGCCAGTTCTTCGGACCACCACGGTAAGGTAAGTTTTTCTTCCATTTTCTTTTTAGGTATTGTTTGTGTGCATGTGTTTATTATTATATTTGTATATTTTCGTATTGTTTGCTCTAGTTCCTTTTTATTATTAATATTATTTATTTCTGTTTTATTAATTTTATTCTCCCATAACAATTGAGCCAGTTTCTCATGGAATTGGCTCCAATTTGCCTTTTTTGTGTTGTATATTCTAGTAGTCCTTTTTATGTTTATTCCTTTTGCCTTTTCTAGTCTGATTTTAAAAGTTATGCCGTTGTGGTCCGAGCTCATCAGATCATCTTCCACTTTCCAGTCCTCCACCAGGTTAAGCATATCCTCAGAGCAGGCAGTCACATCCACGTGGCTAGCGTACTCTTTATTTCCCCTTATTGTATAAAATGTCGGAGTATCGCCTTCGTTGAGCACCTGCAAGCTCATTTCTTCTAGTGCTCCGGCCATTTCTACCCCTCTTTTGTCTACTTTCTTGCTACCCCACCATGTGCTCTTTGCGTTGGTATCGCCTCCCATTATTGTTTTTCTAGGTCCAAGCTCTTCCTTTATCTTTTTGAGCTGCTCCAAGTATGGCTCTATGGGCTGGTCTGGCTCAAAGTAAAAAGAGACAGCAACGATCTCCCAGGCACTAGTTCGGATTTTCACCTCAACGATGTTGTTAGTGGTGAGTTTCGGGTACTGTTCTACGTCAATATCGCTGTCGAAGACGGCTATTGCCGCTTTGACGTTCCCTTCTCCTTGTTTAGTGCTCTGGTAGATCCTTGCTCCTCTGTAGCTCTTCATACTTTTAGCCCCGCCCACATACGGCTCCTGGAGCAGCGCAAAAGCCACTTTCCTTTTGCTAGCCTTCATCATGAGCTCGTGTGTGGCTAACTCTTTTCTCTGCAGGTTTGCTTGGACTGCTAGGTAGGACCTTCTATTGGTTTGGGTGCTGTTGTTAATTCCCACCATGGAGCCCTCAGCAATACGCTATCGTGGCACGGGCCAGTGCATCCCACTTACGCCGCACTGCACATTCCTGACTGAACGCGCTATGATCGGTAAAGTCAAGTTTTGCATGCGTGCAGTTGCAGCAAGTCGGAGTTCCACCAGCCCGCCAGTCAGCGCACTCCGATCGCAGGTGTGGTCCCCCACAGTGGCTGCACTTCTCTACCGTCTGCTTACAGAAACGCCTGCCATGTCCGTATGCTAGGCAGAGAGAGCACTGCACCAGGGGGGACTGGTCCGCAACCCTGACCTTTTGCAGGTCTATGTGGACGGCTCCTGCTTCTATGGCTCGGGCCCATATTTTGGGAGACACCCTAACTACGATGTGAGACGTTTGGGGGTTTCGGGACTTTCTTCGGTACCGGACTTCCATTCTGTCTTCTTGCTTCTCCAGGCCCAGGAATACTCCCCTGTTCTGATTCCTAAATGCCTTCAGGACGTCCTCATCCATGTTATATTGGAAGACGTCTCTGAGCAGTAGAAGAGGATCTTTGTTCTTTATGTCCTCGACCTGGAGTTGGCCTTCTGCCTTTCTAAGCCTTTCTCTTAGCTTACTCCTTTCTTCCTCTGTTTTACAGCCTATAATTATCTTCCTATCTTTTGCCTTTCTGACCCTGTCCATCGTTATCCCGCCTTCTTTGGCTTTGATAACGCTTCGTATTTTATCCAGTACCTCGTCGCCGGTTTTGCCTTCGTCCTTGGAGGTGATAATGACCGAGTGCAAAGCCGTCTGACCGGGAGGCTGCCTCCTAGCCGACTGAGCCACTACACTAGCATATGAGACCCCCTCCAGGGTTTTCTGTTGTTTTTCCAGTGCATGCTTTAGCTCCTCCATTTGCTCGCTGCTGTCCTTTATTAACCGGCTGTGTTGCTCCATCCTCTTAATCAACTCCTTCTCAAACTCGGATTCCCTTCTTGGTGATAAAGAGGATGGAGAAGGAGGGTCCTCGGGTGTTCGTAGGTTCTCTCTAGCCTCACCCTCGCCCTGATCCTTCTTTTGTTTTGCTTGCTCAGCTTCCGCCTCTTTCACAAGCTGATACAGACGTTCCACAGCCTTCGTGACCTCGAGTTTGATTTCTGTCCTCAGGTTTCGCGCACTGCCAAGTTGTAATTTGGCCGAGTTTAAGCAGGCTCTTCCCTCCGCCGTCCTATTCAGGTATTTAGGCTTTACCGGGACCGGCGGACTTCCTTCCGCTTGTAATACGGCGAAGCGGTTGCCCGCCGGGGCCGGTCCAGCCTTTTTCGGAGTGTTTGGAGCCTTGCTTTTGGTGATGGTCTTTCCCGTCTCCCATTCACCTATGCTGCGCCTTACACCTGAGGCTTGCGTCTGTGTTTCAGAAGGTCCTGCCTCCTCAGTTTGGTCGGGGGTTCTGTGAAGGTCAGGGCTTGCCTTTCCCCCTGGCAATTTGACAGGGGTGCGGATCCCAAACATGTCCGGTTATTATTATTAAAATTAAACAATTTGTAAAATAAAGTAAAATAAAATAATATGTCAATAAAAAAAAAATAAAAATAAAAAACTACACTATTACACGAAAATAAAAGATTTGTATAAGTTATAAATTAAAAATTTTTCAAAAGATATGTGACTCTACGTAGAGTCCGTCTATGTTAACTAATAGATAGGCCCGTATATGACCTATACTATACAAAAATTTTTGTCAAAATAGGTTGCACGGTTGACGAGATATGACGAGCCTTTTCAAAAACTTCCAATTTGGCGGTCAAACGGTCAAAATACAATGTCAAAATAGCAAAATACAATGTAAAAATAGGTATAACAGGGATGGCTATTTCGTCCCTATCCACATCTCCGCCTCACTAGGCGGGGTCGAAAAATTTTTCTTGCTCTACCTAGAGCCCCGACTCTACCAAGATCCAGGTCAACCAAAAGGGGGAGCAAAGACGGTATCAGTCGTGAAAACCCCGTCTCAATCAGACCACTCTAGCCAAAGTTGTGAAGGATCTAAAATTTTCAAGATGGCGGACAAAATGGCCGCCACTTTCAAATTCTTCCACAACTTTGCGAGTTTTCTTCGTAGAGAAACGCGGTTTCAAGCAGAGTATACTGCCTGGCACAGTCTTCACTTTCCACCGGCTGGCTCTGGTCAAAAATGAGAGACTCTACATAGAGTCCTAACCGGTCTTGGCAGACGCTCAAACTGACGCCTATATCAAAATAAAAAACCGCTTTCTAATCGGTCAATCCGTTGCTAAGTTATCACCGTTTTCATCAATCAAAGATGGCGTCCAATATGGCCGACAAAAGGCTAACTCTGTCAGTTTTTGTCCTAAGTAGGCCGTGTTTGGGCTTGTTTTAAAGGCCCAGACCACAGCAGTAATTTACACCCCACAACGTAATTATGAAACCACCCCCCGATTTAATAAATACAATAAACCCCAAAATTTTCACAAAAACTAACCTATCTAAGTCAATTTTCGCTAAACATTCCCGGAAATTTTTGCAAATCCTACTTAAATTTATTGACTAATTTATCCTAATAAACTTAATTTTCTAAATTTAAAATTAAGGGTACCTCGTGTACCTACTAAATTTTGAAAAAATTATATCATAAAAACTAGCTGATGAACCTATGCCAAATTTTTTATATGTTGTTGAGGTCCCTATGATCTATACAAATTTAACTTAAAAAAGGGGGGTCACTGATCTTTTGACTTAATTAAAAATATTTAAAATTTACCAAAAATTTAAAAACGCTATAACTATGTGAAAACTTATCCTATTTAAAATCTGAAAACGCCTTCCGGTTGCCCTCGAAGGTGTCTTGGAGGCCCCGACGTCAGCAGTTCCCTGGCAGCCCCGGATCACCGACCTCGTGGCCACGTGGTTTCTTCTTTTTTGCTATTATTTCCGCGCACCTGCGCGGAAAAAATCTGCAAAAATGCCTAAAATATGGTCCTTCTGGAGGCGCTTCCGGAGGCACTTTAAAAAGTTTATGTCGCCGCTGTAGAACTCGTTTGACACTCACTTTAAACTTTCAAAATCCTCAAATTTTCGGTTTTTTTGTTATAAACTCTTGAATTTTGCACTTAGCGCAACGGTGTTTTCACGCCCGTGTGCGCCTTGTGATTCCGCAGATTTCGGTGTATCGCACTGTTAAAAAAGTCACTTTTTACTATTTTTACCGAATTTTTTAGCGTGGAGGCACGAGTGTAAGTGGGCGCTCTCGACCGCGGTAAGAGCCAGACTCAACCTAACCTAGGTTAGGTTAGGTTTTTTTTTTTTTTTTTTTTTTTTTAATTTCCTAGCCATATTCTCGTTCCTAATGCCGAAATGATTATACGCTTTGGTTTTATTTCTAACTACAACAGTTAAGGTTAGTTTACATTTGTCCCCTGACGTGTTCAAGGCCATTATTAACTATGATAGAATTTTACTATAAGGTTTTATACATTCTTAACCTACTTGTTTGTACAACTTACTTTACTACTTATACAATATTTCCTTATTTTATTACTTTCGTATCTTCTATTACACACAATTATACAATAATTTACAAACGGGGGGGAGGGGTCTACGAAATTCTTAATCTATTATTTTATTATACAACTTATTCTACTTTTACTTGTTTAAACTGTTTTCTCTATTACACTAGGTTCTTATCTACTATTTTAACTATATTTCTGGTGTGTACATATATATCACTATATGCATTCCACAAAAAATTATCTATCTTTATTTCTTAATATTACTTTAGTTGCTACATTTATACAAAAATCAATAAACTTAGTTCTAGATATTTTACTATTAATTAATTCGTGTGCATTTTCCATTTTTACTTCAGTGCCTAAGTTCTGCTCTAGCTCATATCTCCCAACGCCAAATATGGGACACTCAAACAAAAGATGGCTTATAGTCTCATTTTTACCAGGCTCACAAAGACACGATGGGTCATCCTTACATTTGAACCGATTCAGATATTCGGAGAACCCACCGTGCCCCGTCAAGACCTGCGTAAGTACTCCAGTCGGCTCTATCTCTCTAACAGTCTTATAGGCTCGGACAGCATCTGGGAAGAACAGTTTGGTAACCCCTGCCGTCTCCCCCGACTTATACTTACGATTCCATTCGTCAAGCGACCCCAGTCGGATTTGCCGCTTGACGAAAGAAACCGGACATTTGTCGTATTCCGGTCTAGTTTTTTGCTTTTGAGCTGCTTCCTTCGCCAGTTCGTCAGCCCGCTCGTTGCCCTCTAGTCCTGCGTGAGCCTTTATCCAGTACAAAAACACACTTTTGTACTGGTTTTTGCAGGCTCGTAAATTCTTACGAATTTCCACTACCAGAGGATGTACTGAGCTCTGATTCGTGACCGCTTCTAGTGAGGACCTTGAGTCACTATATACGCCATAGGTCACTTCTGGGCGCTTCAGGATCTCCCTGGTTGCCTTACATATTGCCAATAGTTCGGCTTGATATACGGTGCAGTAGGACGGCAACTTCAACTTATAGGCTTTGGTCTCGGCATCACTGTTCCATAAGGAGAGTGCTGCTCCGACCTTGCCCTCCATTTTACTACCGTCCGTAAATATGCGTATTTCGTGATCGCTGTGGATGTTTACTTGCGCTTCGTCCTCCAGGCATGTGAACTGCAGATTCATTTGTTCCGCTGGGTGTGGTGTGTCCGCATACGCTACCATGGCCTCTACCTCCCTGTCCCCCGGTATTTGCTGAGATACCCCTCTCTTGGACTCATACAGTGCGGCTGCTTCTCGTATTCTTATGTCAAGAGGGAGTATTCCAGCCAATAGCAGCGCTGAGTTTAGATAGACCGTACGGTAGGCTTTGCAGAGCTTCTGAGCAAATGCTCGCTGAACCACATTTAGCTGCCTCTGTATGCCCAGTTTCACGGTTGCTGGTGCCCACGCGCTAGCCGCATACATTATCGTGGGCTCGACCACAGCAGTGTAGATAATACGGACAACCTCAGGGTGAAGGCCCCAACTAATTTTGGCTGTTCTGGCAAGCTGCTTGTATAGGTTAAGCGCCTTTTTACAAACGTTCGCCACATGTGTGTTGAACGTCAACTTGTTGTCGACGGTCAAGCCCAGAATTTTAAAATCAGCTGACATGCAAATGTCGATCCCTCCCATGTTCAGGCGTGGCGTGTCGTATTTTAACTTCCTCGTTAGGACCATCGCTTTAGTTTTATGTGGCGCGAACTTAAGTTTGTTTTTCACACCCCATTCCTGAACATAAGAAAGAGCGGCATTTGCCCGCGACTGAACCTCCATTACCGTGTTTCCGTCGACAACAAGGACCACATCATCGGCAAACGCTTGGCAGTAATCGCCTCGCTGCTTCAGGCCCTTTAGTAGTGGGTCAAGGAGAAGGTTCCACAGGATTGGACCTCCGATGGAACCTTGAACGCATCCCTTTGTGGTCTTCCTGATGCATTGCTCCCCGGCGTATCTGACGCATACCTTCCTATTTCGGAAGTAGCTGTCCATTAACCGTCTAATATTTATGGGGCAGTTCTCCTCCGCCAGCCGGACTCTGATGGCAGGCCACCATGCGCTGTCGAAAGCTCCCTCTATGTCTAATGATATCATTGTTATTAGCTTTTTACTGTTTAATTTGTCGCAAATATGTTGCATTAAGACATAGAGGGAGTCCTCAGTGCTCCTTTGAGGCATGAACCCGTACTGGCGTTCGCTTATTTTGGGGATAATATGCCATTTTATCCTTCCGATGACCATTTTTTCAAGTATTTTCCCCAGGACTGGAAGCAACCCTATCGGCCTGTACGATTTCGGGTCTGTGTACTTAGCCTTCCCTGGTTTTCTCAGTACTACCACTGTCGCTTCCTTCCAAATCCCAGGGAAGTGACCTATCTCTAGGCATTTGTTTGCCATTGCCAAGTACACCTCGGGATCCTGAGTTATGGCATGCTTACATATATCAGATGTTAACCCGTCTGACCCTGGGGCTTTTTTGGGGTTGAAGCTATTTACAGCTGCTTTCAGCTCCTCTAGAGTAAACGGTGGGTCATGAATACCATCATGCCCCGAACCGTTTACTTGGTCAGCTTCATACCTGATGCGCTGGTGATCAGCATTATCATCTTCCGGTTTGTCCTCTGGGAAAAACGTCTCCGCTAAAACTTCCGTAGACTCCCTCCGATCCAAAACTCTACCCTCTATGACCAGTGGTAGGTCTTCCTCCCTTTTCATTGTCCTCCCCATTACCCTGTATATACCTTCCCATACCCCTTCCTTTTCCTGTTTACCGCAGAACTCCTTCCAACTGCTTATTTGTGCCTGCTTTGCCATTTCCTCATACCTTTCTTTTATTTCCAGGTACTGTCCAACTACCTTGGCTCTTCGGACCGGCGCTGCCCATCGGACTCTCCGCTTCCTGGTGGTGACCTCCTTTTTCAGCTTCGCGAGTTCCTCCGACCACCACGGCATGGTAATTTTATTGCATGCTTTCTTTTTTGGGATACTAGTGTTGCTTGTTTCTTTTATTATCTCTGTGTATGTTTGTATTTTATGCTCTAATTCGCTTTTGCTTTCTATTCTATTAATTTCTGTTTTACCAAATTTATTTTCTGTTTGTAATTGGGCCAATTTCTCATGAAATTGACCCCAATTTGCTTTCACACTGTTATATATTCTTGTAGTTCTACCTATATCCATACCTTTTATACTTGTTTTCCTAATTTTAAAAGTTATCGCGTTGTGGTCGGAGCTCGTCATGCCCTCGTCTACCCTCCAGTCTTCCAGCAGGTTTAGCAGCTCCGTCGTGCAGGCCGTCACATCCACGCAGCTGGTATATAGCTTGTTTCCCCGTACTGTGTGAAAGGTAGGGGTATCGCCCTCATTCAGCACCTGCATGCCCATCTCTTCTATAGTGCCGGCCATTTCTTCCCCCCTGTGGTCTATCTTTTCACCCCCCCACCACGTGCTCTTAGCGTTCGCGTCGCCACCCATTATAATCTTTCTTGACCCTACTTTTCGCTCTATGTTCCTTAGTTGCTCCAGGTACGGCTGAATTTCTTGGTCAGGTTCAAAATAGAATGAGACGACTACGATCTCCCAGGAACAAGTTCTTATTTTCACCACCGTGATGTTGTTCGTGGTAAGATCCGGATACAGGATGACGTCCATCTCATCGTCAAAGACAGCTATTGCTGCTTTGATGGTACCGTCACCGTGGTTTATGCCCTGGAAGATCCTCACCCCTCTGTAGTTACTCACTCTACCAATTCCCCCAACATATGGCTCCTGGAGCAGTGCGCAGGCTATCTTCTTCCCGCTTGCCTCAAGCATCAGTTCTTGCGTTGCCAGTTTCTTCCGTTAACAAGTTTGCTTGGGCTATTAAGTAGGGTCTTTCGTTAATTGTTGACTTTGTTCCAACCGGGACCACCTTAGCAATACGCTACGGTGGCTCGAGCCAACGCTTCCCACTTTCTGCGTATTGGGCATTCTTGGCTAAACGCGTTGTGGTCGACCTTTTCCAACTTTGCACTCATGCAGTTACAGCAGGAAGGAGCTGTGCCAACCTCCAGGTCCAGACAATTTGACCTCATGTGGGGCCCCCCGCAGTGGCTGCACTTCTCTACGCTCTCCTTGCAGAAGCGTCTGCCATGTCCGTACCCGAGGCACAGCGAGCACTGGACCAGTGGCGATTGGTCTGCCACCCTGACTCGCTGCATGTCCACATGTACGGACCCCACGTGTGTCATACGCTGCCAGATCTGGGGGGACACCCTCAACACGATGTGGCTTGTGTGTGGGTTCCTTGCACGCTTCTTGAACGCAATCTCCATCTTATGCACCTTTTCGTCGAGATCTTTCAAGATGTCTTGGTTCTGGTTCCTCAGGGATCTGATGACATCTTCATCACTGTTTAGGTTAAACACGTCCCTGAGGATTACCATCGGGTTTTTATTTTTGATCTCCTCGACGTTAAGGTGTTCTTCCGCCTGTCTCAGTCTTTCCTTTATTTTTTGTCGTTCCTACTCCGTTCTACAACCCACAATCACTTTCCTATCCTTCGCTTTCCTTACTCTCTCCACAGCTATCCCTCCTTCCTTAGCATTCACGACCTCTCTGATTCTTTGCAGGACTTCCTCCCCCGACTCTGTCTTATCTTTTGCTGTTACCACGATTGAATGTAGCGCGGTCTGCCCAGGGGGCTGCCTCCTGGACGTCGCTGCCACATTCGCGTAGGTCAGCTTTTCCTGTATTTCCTGTTGTCTTTCTATTGTCACCTTAAGCTTTTCTATCTTCTCATTGTTCTCCAATATGAGTTTTGAGTGTTCCTCCATCCTTTTTATTAACTCCCTTTCTTCTTTTCTATCTTCCCTGGGAAGCTTCCCCAGTCCTGTCACCTCTACCGACTCTTTCGTTTGCTCCGGTTTCCCCCCTTCTTTCTTGCCCTTTACATTTTCTCCTTCCTTCACCAGTTGGTACAACCTTTCGATGGCCTGTGTGACTTCGGTTTTTATTTCAGTCTTTAGATTTTTTGCGTTGCCAAGGTTCAATTTTGCCTTGGTTACACAGGCTCTCGCTTCCGTCAGCCGGTCGGTGTACTTGGCCTTTGGTCCTTCTGATGTGAAGGTCAAGTTCAGGCTAACTTTCTGGGGTCCCTCTTGCGCGGTCACCACCGAAGTCTTATTACGCCACCTGAGCACCAGAATCGGGACTCGTTCCGTCTTTTTTCGGTTTTGGCGACGTGTCACCCGTTGTCCTGCCCTCTTTCGGCTTTGGCCGCATGTCCTGAATCACCTTTTCTCCTTTCGGGATTGGCCGCGTCTCCACGTTTTCCTTATCTTCTTTCGATTTCGGTCGCATTTCCTGGGTCGTCTGCCTTGTCGTCATCTTTCCTAGAGAGTCCTCAGTAATTTTGGCCGCTTTTACAGGCGTGCGCATGCCAAACATCTCGTGAACCTCCAGGGGACACGTCAGATTGTAATAAAAACGCACAAGTAAATTTGTAAAAGTTGTAAAAATTTAATAATAAAATAAAAGAACTTAGCCTAACACTGTAAATATAAAATATAAAGATAAAGAGCAGCAATTTGTAAACTAAATTTTTGTTGCCGCGCAGCAGACCACAAATATCAAAATAAAAGTTTGCTCTATGGTAGAGTCAGTCTATATTTACGACCGGCTAACGATTTATGCCTTGTACTATGTCACAAATGTCATATGTCCTATGTTTAAAAGAGTTCGTCAAGAAAAATTTTTTGACTCTACCTAGAGTCAGTCTCTACATATACGTAGATAGTCCAACTGGAGTACCTTCCCCCGCAAAAAACCGCGTCGAATTTGGTTGACTGGCTTAGGAGATACAAGCTTTACAAACTTTCCAATATGGCCGCCAAGATGGCTGCCAAAACACAAAAACCTGCACTGCAGCCTCAATTTTTGGCGCAGAAAGCTCGCGTTTGGACTCCCGTGATGGTCTGGCCGCAAGCTATCGTTTCCCGGTGTCAAAATGATATGTAAGTTTTTGCTCTATGTAGAGCCTTTTACCTGGTAATTGGATAGCGGCAGCCGAGACCACTATACCACAAAAAACGCTGAACAAATCCGACCTCAAATACCAGAGTTATCCAACTTTTCCCCTTTTCAATATGGCTGCCAATATGGCCGCCCCGAGTCCAAAATCGTCAGTTTTGGACGTAATTGATTCGAGTTTGGGCTCGTTGGATAGGTCTTTTTATGACCAGTCTTATTTTTATATAAGTGTGACGAAAACAATCACCCAGATTTTTAAAATTTCAAAAAACTATAAAATTATTACAAAAAATGGCCTATAAAATACAATTTTGAACAAAAAATTCTGAATTTTGGAAAACGCACTTTTAAAATTAACTTACTTATTTTACCTAACTCACTTTTACTCTAACTATTGTTTTTAGGGTACCTCGTGGTCACCCTAAATTTTCAAAAAATTTTAATTAAAAAACCAGCTGATGAAGCTACCCTGAAATTTTTTATGTAAGTAGAGGACCTCGAAAACTATAAAATAATTAATTAAAAAATATATGTAACAGCTCTATCTAACGAGTTATTAAATTTAGAAAAAATGCAAAAATTTTAAAAGTCTGTAACTCGGTGAAAAATGACTTTTTTGATAAACTTGAAAAGCCTCCCTGCTCAGCGCGATGGTGTCCTTCTGGCCCTGTAGTCCTTTTTTGTCCTGCAGCCCTGAATCAATGACCTCGTGGCCACGTGGTTTCTATTTTTTTGGCTTTATTTCCGCGCTCCTGCGCGGAAAAAATCCAAAAAAGGTGCCAACGCGTGAAGTCCACAGAGGGCCTCCTCGGAGTAATATAAAATATATGGGTCACCGCTGAAAAACGGGCAGCGTTTCACTTTTAAACTTTGAAATTTTTCAAAATATCACTTTTTTGCGAATATCTTCGCCACAACTTCACTTTTTCAAAAACAAATTCCACAAACAGATGCGCCCTGTGATTCCGCAAATTTTGGTGTATCGCACTGTACTTTAAAACTACTTTTACTATTTTTTGACGATTTTTTTGCGTAGAGTCACACGTGTTTATGGCCGCTCCGGGGTGCGGTTGGAGCGGGAATGGTTAGGTTAGGTTAGGTTAGGTTAGGTTAGGTTTTTTTTTTTTTTTTTTTTTCTTTTCGGGCGCAGAGGCCCGGCCCGCGAGCTACTGTTGCTATTTATTATGCAACAACGTGAATATCTTTATTAAAAACAATTTTTACAGAAGCTTTGAAACCTATTTTACAATGAATTATTATACTAGTACAATGAATTGGTTATTACATGTAATAACCGTAATCTTAACTAATACATATGTTGAATCAATTACAATTTTTTTTTTTTTTTTTTTTTTTTTTTTTTTTTTTTTTTCTATTTTGTTTTCTTTCTTTCTTTTTTTTCTTTCTTACTTTTTTCTTTCTTTCTTTTCTTTTTCCTACTAGATAATCACTTAATATATATTATTTATAAATGAATCCATTAAAATTACTTATCTTTTGATTACAATCAAGTACTAGGATCTAGCCTTACTTTAAATATTTTTCCGTTATATTTCAATTTTGGCGTTATTCGGTTCGCAATTGTATTACAATAGACAAAATTAAAGGTCATTGGGCATTTTGTTCGGACATATGACCCACGGCGCACAAAAACGAAACAGGGCTAGGTATGTAGTTAAATGTATATGTTACTTAATGGTATGGCCCAATTTTGCAGGATATGGGAGAACCGCAAAAAAAATTTTTTTAATTAATATTATAGCATTTTTAAAATAATTATTATAGCATTTTTAAATTATTATTATAGCATTTTTATAATGAACTAAGTAAAAACTATTGGCCTGACTGTAAAAATACTTTGTAAAACAGTTGTTTTGAACAATTTCCAGGAATACGAAAATAAAATCCATTTTGCGGTAATAATATTTTTATTCTGCATTATCAAAATCTATAGTTAATTCATCTAAAAAGGCTGCAGGCGCGTCTATCACGTCTTGATGCCTGGCCCATGACAGAAAGTATACGACGCTTACAACATGTGCACAGCTTCCGACAGTGCGACGGCCGTGTATACACGAGCAGTAATACTGTTGGATGCTATTTCTTCCAATATGGGTAGGATCTACTAAAATATAGGTGTAGTACTGCTTTGCACGGACGTGTAGTGACTGTATTCTGCCTCTTATCAATATCTTATTTTCAATCATTTCTTGGTGCCGGTATAGTTCGATAGTGTATACACCATCCTCACGCACGTGCTCGTGGCAATACGATCTTGCGATTCTCAAGTGGTATGATCCCAACGTAAACAATATTAATTCGTCAAATGTAAGCCGAGGAAAGTCATCAAAATCCGGATCATTGCCATCGAGTCGCACAAACGCTACTCTCTGCCTGTTTAAATTATGGTTAATCACATATTCTGCCATCTCATTGGGTTCATTCATTCGTTCATTTATAATTCTTATGAATTGTTCCGCATACATATGGTCCTCATATGGATGGCGAGTAGCATTAATTATGGCCGCAGTTATTTTGAAGTCGACCATCATGTTTCTCATGGCAACGTTAAAATATACATGGCGGAAGATTTTAAAATCTTTCTTGAATCTGCCGTTAATGGTTTCCACTACCCACCGGATCATTGTTATTAATCTAGATTTATTAGCATCTAGTGTCGTCAGTTGTTCTCCTCTTACTCTTGTAGGCGGCATGTGAGGATTATACCCGCATTCCTCAATTTTATCAATCGAATCCCGAAATCCACGATCCAATATAAAAACATCATTAACTCTCAAAAACCCATGAATCGGAGAATCTTCTTGCATCAGGTCACGCATAATGCTTGCGTCCGAAGTAGTCGCAGTGTAAGGCCCCGTAACATCTACTATGTAGCCGTCGGTACATACTATAAGGAAGGGTTTTACTAAGTTCCGAAACTTATGAAGACTGTAAGTTTTGCGCTGGAAAAGGAAATTCGAACTCTTTTGTAGATAAATATATGTTCCATCACATACGAGAATGGCCGCCGGTTCATTATAGTTACCACCAAAAAAATGGCTTGGAATTGCAAGATTCTTGGCCACCACATCTTCCCTAGTAATATGATTTAAGCCCAAATGCTGTGGAACAAAATCATTACTTAAGCATTCTCTTGCTATCGCCAACTTCCTTTCTAGGGTTCTCCTCGACATATTGAATTTAGTGGCTAATCGCTCATCTGGTTCACCGGTTCTTATTTTTGTTAAAAAAATTCCAAGAACTGTGGCAGGATGAACTGATCGATCACCCAGTGAAGGCGTTTGGTTCAAAATAACATTAAATTGATATTTTGTTAGTCCCGTCCAAAAGTGAAATTCATTGTCCTCTATTTCTTCAATATTTTCGAAATCAAGGTTGCTTCTTTGTTCGATACCCCATTTATATAAATTCATCATACCAACAACATGAGTACTGTCAAAGTTTTCGTGGGATGTAGTGTTGAGCAAGTCTACCCAATCATTCCTCATAAAATGAGCATTGCAAACCCGAGCTAATTCTGGTATATAAAAATTGTGATTGTGTAAGAGTTGGAACTTAGCATATAGTGAAACATTATGGGCCACTACATTTCTACAGTTTGTAAAAATACAATGTCTCGCTGTATTCGATGCTCGCTTATATCCTCTAGGCGTAACAAAACTAGGCTGCAATTGTACTTGATCTTGCACTGGTTGCTCTTCAACTGGCTGATCTTGTACTGGTATATTTTGTACTTGTTCATTTTGTACGGGTTGATTCCGTAAACGACGATCTAACCTTGACCAACAAGCATGGCACATGGCCCGTGAGCCATTAAAAGTAAACTGAAACAATTGAAAAAAAAAATATATATTCCTCCATTTATCAAGAAGTAAAATGAGCCATTACATTGAGCAAAGCAACATTTGTACAATCAAGAGCACGCGACGAGTCATACACATACGATGACAGTGTAGTGTACTTACCTCACGTGGTATTATTTCTTGCAATAATAAATCTACAAGATCCCTTTGTCTTTCCAAAAAGAGAACTGTCAATATGTGTTTTCGTCGACGTAAAACAGATCGATTACACGACACGCAACTATTTTGTCTTTCCATGTTAATGTAAACCAATCGTCAAGCAAAATCAGGGGTCCATAAAACACGCTCAAGTAATCAATAAAATGCAAAAATCGGAAACACGAGTTTAAACGCACAGATCGAAACGAAGGATGACGTACGACTGCGGGGCGGTCAGAGCGGGTGGGGCGCAGGCGGCGCGTCGCACGCGCACTTCGATACCTTACTGTTATTTTCTACCTGTCGAAAGTGCGAGCGAGAGAGACATACAATCTGTTATGCGATACAAACATTTTTCTTATGCTTGTACATACATTTTCACAATGCTGACAGTAAAATCTTTAGTTTTTAGTCTAATAGAATTATAGTTAGACTCACATACATACTGTTACATAACATTTTTCCTCCAGCAGATACATAAAAAAAATTTACATATTTAGAAAAGTGGAATTGAATACTTTACTTTAAAAGTGATTTGAACACTGTGCGCGAAAAAAAAAATGTGGGTCAAAACCGCCCCATGATCTTTAAATTACAAGTTAAAATCGAAACTTGATTGCTATTATATTTTTCTGTATAAAATTAAATAATTTAGTACTTCCTTGTTTATAAAGTAAATTTAAAATAATTTAAATAAAATATAAAATACACTGATGATCCCACCTAGCGTGTTTCAGATTATAGCTTTCCGTTATATTTCAATTTCAGCGTAATTGGGTTCGCAATTATATGAAAATGGATAAGATTAAATTATAAATTAAAATCCAAATTTGAATGCTATTATATTATTTTCTGTATAAAATTTAATAATATAATAATTCCTTGTTCATAAAATAAATTAGATTAAAATAAAAATACATATAAAAAAAAAATAAAAAATTTAAAACTAAACTGATCACCCCACCTATAGTGCTTCAGACTACTGTGGACCCATTCGCCTTGGCTGCTTTCCGCAGAATGCTCTCTGCGAAGGCAAGGAAATGGGCCCGGCAGTTGTCGTCGTCAATGAACTCACTTATGCTTTGTTTTGTTAGTTTCTGATCCGCCCTACTCTCATAGTTATGTCGCTCTAGTCCGTATTTGGGGCATTCTAATAATATGTGTTCTATCGTTTCAGGACTTGTGTCGTCACAAGTGCAAAACGGATCATCTGCTAACTTAAAACGATTAAGATAAGCTTTTATGCCAGTGTGCCCACTGAATAGTTGCGTCCTCAATGCGTTGGTGCTAATTTTGGATAAGACTCTGTAGGCTTCCTTTATTTTTGGGAAAAACATTTTCGTAACTCCTCCGGTTTTGGCTTCGGTGTATCTTGTCTGCCATTCTCTTAGCGTTTTGTCCCTGATAGAGTGCCTTGAGTAGGACAGCGGGAACGCTTCGTATGCCGGAGCCACTTTCATTTTTGTAGCAGACTTTGCCAGCTCGTCAGCCCGCTCGTTGCCAACGATGCCGGCATGTGCTTTAATCCAGTGCAACCTGACTTTGTTATTATTTTGGCTGAGTTCCTTGAGGACTTGTTGAATTTCCACTGCAATAGGGTTGTCCGTAGAAGGATCGCAAATGGACTCCAATGTCGATCGTGAGTCGCTAATGATGTTGCCATTTGACGACTTGTCCTTCAGAAAGATAGCCGCTCTCAGTATCGCTGTCATTTCTGCTTGGAAGACAGTACAATAATCCGCAAGTTTAATTTTTATACTCTTGTACTCTATGTTATCATTCCAGCATGAGACTGCAGCTCCCACTTTCCCTTCCAGTTTGCTACCATCTGTATATAGTTTGTACCAATCATTTGTGATTCCGTCAGCTTCTTTTTGGCTACAGATGCTCTCAAATGTCGCCCGCTCTCTCTCCGAAGGATGCGGCAGACGAAACGGGCTGATTCGTTTTTCCAGCCCGGTAGTTCGTCGAATGGTTTACCCCGTTTCACCTCATACAGACTTGCTTGCTCTCTCAGTCTCAGGTCCAATGGCAGGATGCGGGATATTAGCGCGCTTGAGATCAGCGATGTAGTCCGATGTGCTCGACTAATTTTCAGGGCAAACATTCTAGTGATGTGGTCCAACCTTGCTTTGACGAACCCTCTATCAGCGGCTGGAGCCCATGTGCTTGCCGCAAAAAGTACTACAGGTTCGACCGTCACCAGATACAGGAGCCTCATTATTTCTGAGTTCAGTCCCCACTGAGTCTTCACCGCTCTCGCCAGCATTTTGAAAATGTTAACTGTTTTCCGGTAGACATTATCCAGGTGTGCTTTAAAGTTTAGAGATCTGTCAACAGTAAGACCCAAAACCTTGAGGCTATCTGACAGGTTCAAGATTTGGCCATTTAGGATGAATTGTGGCCTATTATACTTCAGCTTCTTGGTCACAATGATCGCTTGTGTTTTGTGAGCTGCGAAGCGCATTTTATATTTTGTTCCCCATTCTGCTATGCATTCCAGTGGTTAGGGGTTAGGTTAGGTTAGGTTAGGTTAGGTTAGGTTAGGTTAGGTTCGGGTGGCCCTGGATAAGACGGAGGCCCTATTATTTCATGGGCCCCGTCGTGGTCCACCCGCCGGCGCCTCAATCGAGGTCGGCTCGGTCCTCGTACCGGTCCGGGCCCAGATGAGGTACCTGGGTCTGGTCCTAGACGGTAGGTGGCTCTTCGACGAGCACTTCCGACAGCTTGGTCCGAAGCTGGTGGACACTGCCTCCGCCCTAGGGTGACTTTTGCCCAATTTGGGCGGGGCCAGTGTTCCCACGAGGCGGCTGTATGCGGGGGTTGTCCGGTCCATGGCGCTGTATGGTGCACCGGTGTGGGTGGCGGCTCTGACTGCTCCGAATAGGGCGCGCCTCTGGCGCCCCCAGAGGATATTGGCGGTCAGAGCCATACGCGGATACCGCACGGTGTCCACCGAGGCGGCTTGCGCCTTGGCCGGAACACCCCCGTGGGATTTGGAGGCGGAAGTGCTCGCCGAAGTTTATCGGCGAGTGGCTGACTTCCGGGCGGAGAGCGGATTTCGCCCTCCGCCCGAAGACGTGCGCGAGTGGCGCGAAGCCGCTCGCCGAGTCACCATGGTCAGATGGTCGTTCCGGCTGGAGACTCCACGCGCTGGCTTCGCCGCCGTGGATGCTCTCCAGCCAGTCATCGCCGAGTGGGCAGGGCGGCAGCACGGGACTCTTTCCTTCCGGCTGACGCAGGTGCTTTCCGGGCACGGTTGCTTCGGAAAGTACCTGTACTCGGTCGCTAGGAGGGAATCGAGTCCCGCCTGCCACCACTGCGACTGCAGTGAGGATTCGGCCCAGCACACGCTGGCGGTCTGCCCCGCATGGGCGACGCAGCGCCGGGCCCTCACTGCAGTCATCGGAGCGGATCTCTCGCTACCGGCCGTAGTTCGCTCCATGGCCGGTAGCGACAGTTGTTTTACCGCGGTCGCTTCCTTCTGCGAGGAAGTAATCTCGCAGAAGGAGGCGGCGGAAAAGACCCGGGAGGACGACCTCCACTCGGACCCGATCCGCCGCCGGCGAACCGGACGGCGGAAGCGCGTCCTGCGCCTCATGCCGCCCTGAGTGTGGCCGCGGGTGGACGGGATGGGTTCTCCCCTCCACCCGCATTAGTTTGGCCAACCGCGAGGGGGCGGCGTCCGCGTGTGCCGGACGTCGCCTAAGAGAGGTCCTTGAGACGGAGCCCGCGCCTAGAGCGGGCCGGCGCTGGGAGTGGTCCAGAAGGCGATAACTACCTGGACCCCTCCTAAACTGGAAGCGCAAAGAGGGCACACCGTGTGGTTTTGGTCGGTTCGAGTCCGACACACCGCCCCGCCAAACGAGAGCCCCGGCGGGGTGACGGTCCGAGGGGATTTCCACACGCTAAAAAAAAAATAAAAAAAAAAAGGTTAGGTTAGGTTAGGTTAGGTTAGGTTAGGTTAGGTTAGGTTAGGTTAGGTTTAGAGGGGACCAAGGTGGACAGGTCGGACGCCTGTTACCGCTGCGGTAAGGAGGGGCACATGTCCGCCTCCTGCACGGCCGCCAAGCCGCACTGCGCGGTGTGCGCCGCCAGTGGCCGCCCGGCGGACCACGTGATGAGGGGGAGGAACTGCAATCCTCCCCCAAAGAAGGGCAAAGCGCAGGCGCCGTCCCAGCCTGCCGCTACCACTGTCGTCCCTGAGGCTGGGACCTCGGTGGCTGACGAGGGGGGTGCGATGTCCAAATGATGGATAGGTCCGGACATCGCATCCTACAGGCGAATACTAACCACTGTAAAGCAGCCCAAGACCTGCTGATGCAGGCCCTGGCTGAGTGGTTAGTAGACGTTGCGGTGGTCGCCGAGCCGTACTCTGTCCCTGGCCGTTGGCTGGGTGATCGGGACGGCTCGGTGGCGTTGGTGTCGCGGTCTTCCACGGACTCCCCTCCCCTCTCGCTCTTAGAGAGGGGACCGGGATACGTGGCCGCCGCGTGGGGAGAAATAGCCCTGGTGGGGGTCTATTTCTCCCCTAACCGCCCTTTACAGGACTTCGAGGATTTTCTCGAAGTCCTGACCGCAGTAGTCGGTAGGGCGGCGCCGCGCCAGGTCGCCGTATTGGGCGACCTGAACGCCAAGTCGGCGGCCTGGGGCAACCGGGCCGCCTCTTGCAACGTCCGCGGGCGGGCCGTCGAATTTTGGGCGGCCTCGTCGGGCGTGTCCCTCCTAAATAGAGGGACGGCCCACACGTGTGTGCGGCAACGGGGAGGGACGGTGGTGGACGTGTCGTTCGCCACCCCCGCACTTGCCGCCCGCGTCGTCGGCTGGCGGGTGGAAACGGTGGAGACCTTGTCGGACCACCGATACGTGCGGTTCGACATCGTCTCCACCCAGAGCCCCCGGGGGATGGCCCGCTCGGGCCAGTCCCCCTTTCCACGGTGGGCTCAGATCCACCTGGACCGAGGGGCGGCCAAGGAGGCGGCGTTCGTCCAGGACTGGCTCACGCCTCCTATCAATGTCCTGGACGTCGACGCCTCGGCGGTCCGACTGCGGGAGTCCCTGACCGAGGTGTGCAACTCCAGCATGCCTCGGTCTCGCCGCCCACCTCCCCGACGCGCCGTCTATTGGTGGTCGGAGGAGCTGGCGGGGCTCCGGGCCGCCTGCGTGGTGGCCAGGAGGGCCTACACGCGGAGTCGACGGCGGAACGTGCGGGACGCGTCGAACGAGGACCTTCTCTACGCCTCGTACGTAGAGGCAAAGAAGGTCCTCAAGGCGGCTATGTTCGCCGCCGACGACGCGGCGAGGGCCGAAATGCTAGAGGGTCTCGACAGAGACCCGTACGGGAGACCGTATAAGGCGGCGCGGAATAAACTGCGCCCCTTCGGTCCCCCGCTAGCAGAGACCCTCGAGCCGGCGTTGCTGGATGGGGTGGTTCGGTCCTTGTTTCCAACAAGGACCAACTTCACCCCTCCAGTGATGGACCCCCCGCGGGAGGCGGCTCCGCCGGCGGAGGAGGTCCCTCCGGTCACGGGGGCGGAGATTGGCGCGGCGACGCTTCGCCTCCGCGCCAAGAAAACCGCCCCCGGGCCGGACGGCGTCCCCGCAAGGGTGGTGGCCATTGCGGCCACCCAAATGGCGGACAGGTTTCGGGACCTCTTCAGCGCGTGTTTCACGGCTGGGAGGTTCCCGAAAACCTGGAAGGAGGGGCAACTGTGCCTCCTCCGTAAGGAGGGACGACCGGCAGGCTCCCCCTCGGCATACCGACCCATCGTTCTGCTCGATGAGGTCGGTAAACTGTTCGAGGGGATCGTCGCCGGTCGGCTGAATGGCCTCCTGCGGGGGGTTGGGCCGAACCTGTCGGACGCCCAATTCGGTTTCCGAGTTGGGCGTTCGACAGTGGACGCGCTGGCCCGGCTGAAGGGCCAGGTGAGGGAGGCCGTGGAGTCTGGGGACGGGGTGTTGGCTGTGTCATTTGACATAGCCAACGCGTTCAATTCCGTCCCCCACTCCACAATCTTGGAGGCACTCCGGTACCACGGAGTGCCTTCATACTTGCGGGCCCTCTTGGCCAGCTACTTGGAGGACCGAGCGGTCCTCCTCGTAGACAAGGCTGGCCAAGTCCGGAGGTACGGCGCGGAGTCTGGTGTTCCACAGGGGTCGGTCCTAGGACCACTCCTGTGGAACATCGGCTTCGACTGGCTCCTGCGGGGATCCCTCCTCCCGGGCACGAGTGTCATCAGCTACGCGGATGACACTCTCCTCACTGCCCGGGGGAGGGATTTTAGGGACACGGCCAGTTTGGCCTCGGCTGGCGGATCCTTGGTCGCGGGAAGGATCCGCCGCCTCGGGCTGGGGGTTGCGCTGTACAAGACCGAGGCCGTGTTCTTCCACGGGCCTCGGCAGCGCATCCCTCTTGACGCCCACATCGTCGTGGAGGGCGTCAGGATCGGGGTGAGGACCCAGATGAAATATCTGGGCCTCACCCTGGACAGCAGGTGGCGCTTCGGCCCGCACTTCAGCGGGTTGTCAGCGCGCCTGCTGAAGGCGGCGAACGCCCTCTCGTGGCTCCTCCCAAACCTGGGAGGGCCGAAGGCGAGATGCCGGCATTTGTATGCCGGCATCTTGAAGAGCATGGCCCTTTACGGGGCCCCCATCTGGGCGGACTCCCTCCACAGGAGGGAGAATGCGACCGCCATCCGCAGGCCCCAAAGGGCCATTGCACTGCGGGTGGCGAGAGCCTACCGCTCGGTGGGCTTTGCGGTAGCGTGCGCTCTGGCCGGCACCCCGCCCTGGGAACTCGAGGCGTGGGTGCTCGCCAGAGTGTACGAGTGGACGACGGGGCGCAGGGCACTCGGGGAGTGCCCTGTCCCAGAAGAGCGGGAGGCCGTCCGCAGAGAGGCGAGGGACGCAACTGTCCAACATTGGACGGAGGCCCTCGCCACCGCAGCCTTTGGCCGCAGAACGTTGGACGCGCTCGGGCCAGTCCTGCAGGACTGGCTCGGGCGGTCCCACGGTTTCCTTTCTTTCCGTCTGGTGCAGGTGCTATCCGGGCATGGCGTCTTCGGATCGTGCCTGCATCGGATCGGAAGAGAGGAGACCCCGGCCTGCCACGATTGTGGCGCGGCGGTGGACGCGGCGCAGCACACCCTGGAGGTGTGTGCGTCGTGGTCTGGGCCGCGCCGCCAATTGATGGCGGTGGTCGGGCAGGACCTCTCGCTGCCCAGCGTGGTTTTAGCCATGCTGGGAAGCGAGGAGTCCTGGGCTGCGGTGGCCTCCTTTTGCGAGGAAGTAATTTCGCAAAAGGAGGCGACGGAGCGGGCGCGGGAGGAAGACCCTCTCGCAGCGCCACTCCGCAGGCGACGAACGGGTCGGAGAAGGCGATTGCACGACAATCGTCTTCCCCCTCCTGGTGGAGGATAGCGGGAGACAGGCGCGGGGGCGTGTTCTCCCGCATTGCACGTATCCTCCACTTCCGCCGGGTGGGAATGACCGCGAGCACTCGCGGCTATTCTCGGGCCCCTCTCCCAGGGTGGGGAGGGGGGTGAAGGGCTCGCCGTAAAGGCGGGCGGTCGTCGGCGGGGGGCTGGATGGAAAGGCTGTGCCGGATTCCCAGTTCCCCTCCATATAGGCGATGCGGGAGTGCCGCTGGGTCGTTTAGTGGGTATACCGGTGGGGAGCACCGGGAGTCCCACATAACCCTTCCGTCCCCCGACGGGAGGGCATGCATAAAGCATTTTTCCCAGCGTCAAAACAAAAAAAAAAAAAAAAAGGTTTAGAGGGGACCGGGATACGTGGCCGCCGCGTGGGGAGAAATAGCCCTGGTGGGGGTCTATTTCTCCCCTAACCGCCCTTTACAGGACTTCGAGGATTTTCTCGAAGTCCTGACCGCAGTAGTCGGTAGGGCGGCGCCGCGCCAGGTCGCCGTATTGGGCGACCTGAACGCCAAGTCGGCGGCCTGGGGCAACCGGGCCGCCTCTTGCAACGTCCGCGGGCGGGCCGTCGAATTTTGGGCGGCCTCGTCGGGCGTGTCCCTCCTAAATAGAGGGACGGCCCACACGTGTGTGCGGCAACGGGGAGGGACGGTGGTGGACGTGTCGTTCGCCACCCCCGCACTTGCCGCCCGCGTCGTCGGCTGGCGGGTGGAAACGGTGGAGACCTTGTCGGACCACCGATACGTGCGGTTCGACATCGTCTCCACCCAGAGCCCCCGGGGGATGGCCCGCTCGGGCCAGTCCCCCTTTCCACGGTGGGCTCAGATCCACCTGGACCGAGGGGCGGCCAAGGAGGCGGCGTTCGTCCAGGACTGGCTCACGCCTCCTATCAATGTCCTGGACGTCGACGCCTCGGCGGTCCGACTGCGGGAGTCCCTGACCGAGGTGTGCAACTCCAGCATGCCTCGGTCTCGCCGCCCACCTCCCCGACGCGCCGTCTATTGGTGGTCGGAGGAGCTGGCGGGGCTCCGGGCCGCCTGCGTGGTGGCCAGGAGGGCCTACACGCGGAGTCGACGGCGGAACGTGCGGGACGCGTCGAACGAGGACCTTCTCTACGCCTCGTACGTAGAGGCAAAGAAGGTCCTCAAGGCGGCTATGTTCGCCGCCGACGACGCGGCGAGGGCCGAAATGCTAGAGGGTCTCGACAGAGACCCGTACGGGAGACCGTATAAGGCGGCGCGGAATAAATTGCGCCCCTTCGGTCCCCCGCTAGCAGAGACCCTCGAGCCGGCGTTTCTGGATGGGGTGGTTCGGTCCTTGTTTCCAACAGGGACCAACTTCACCCCTCCAGTGATGGACCCCCCGCGGGAGGCGGCTCCGCCGGCGGAGGAGGTCCCTCCGGTCACGGGGGCGGAGTTTGGCGCGGCGACGCTTCGCCTCCGCGCCAAGAAAACCGCCCCCGGGCCGGACGGCGTCCCCGCAAGGGTGGTGGCCATTGCGGCCACCCAAATGGCGGACAGGTTTCGGGACCTCTTCAGCGCGTGTTTCACGGCTGGGAGGTTCCCGAAAGCCTGGAAGGAGGGGCAGCTGTGCCTCCTCCGTAAGGAGAGACGACCGGCAGACTCCCCCTCGGCATACCGACCCATCGTTCTGCTCGATGAGGTCGGTAAACTGTTCGAGGGGATCGTCGCCGGTCGGCTGAATGGCCTCCTGCGGGGGGTTGGGCCGAACCTGTCGGACGCCCAATTCGGTTTCCGAGTTGGGCGTTCGACAGTGGACGCGCTGGCCCGGCTGAAGGGCCAGGTGAGGGAGACCGTGGAGTCTGGGGACGGAGTGTTGGCTGTGTCATTTGACATAGCCAACGCGTTCAACTCCGTCCCCCACTCCACGATCTTGGAGGCACTCCGGTACCACGGAGTGCCTTCATACTTGCGGGCCCTCTTGGCCAGCTACTTGGAGGACAGAGCGGTCCTCCTCGTAGACAAGGCTGGCCAAGTCCGGAGGTACGGCGCGGAGTCTGGTGTTCCGCAGGGGTCGGTCCTAGGACCACTCCTGTGGAACATCGGCTTCGACTGGCTCCTGCGGGGATCCCTCCTCCCGGGCACGAGTGTCATCTGCTACGCGGATGACACTCTCCTCACTGCCCGGGGGAGGGATTTTAGGGAGGCGGCCAGTTTGGCCTCGGCTGGCGGATCCTTGGTCGCGGGAAGGATCCGCCGCCTCGGGTTGGGGGTTGCGCTGCACAAGACCGAGGCCGTGTTCTTCCACGGGCCTCGGCAGCGCATCCCTCTTGACGCCCACATCGTCGTGGAGGGCGTCAGGATCGGGGTGAGGACCCAGATGAAATATCTGGGCCTCACCCTGGACAGCAGGTGGCGCTTCGGCCCGCACTTCAGCGGGTTGTCAGCGCGCCTGCTGAAGGCGGCGAACGCCCTCTCGTGGCTCCTCCCAAACCTGGGAGGGCCGAAGGCGAGATGCCGGCATTTGTATGCCGGCATCTTGAAGAGCATGGCCCTTTACGGGGCCCCCATCTGGGCGGACTCCCTCCACAGGAGGGAGAATGCGACCGCCATCCGCAGGCCCCAAAGGGCCATTGCACTGCGGGTGGCGAGAGCCTACCGCTCGGTGGGCTTTGCGGTAGCGTGCGCTCTGGCCGGCACCCCGCCTTGGGAACTCGAGGCGTGGGTGCTCGCCAGAGTGTACGAGTGGACGGCGGGGCGTAGGGCGCTCGGGGAGTGCCCTGCCCCAGAAGAGCGGGAGGCCGTCCGCAGAGAGGCGAGGGACGCAACCGTCCAACATTGGACGGAGGCCCTCGCCACCGCAGCCTTTGGCCGCAGAACGTTGGACGCGCTCGGGCCAGTCCTGCAGGACTGGCTTGGGCGGTCCCACGGTTTCCTTTCTTTCCGTCTGGTGCAGGTGCTATCCGGGCATGGCGTCTTCGGATCGTGCCTGCATCGGATCGGAAGAGAGGAGACCCCGGCCTGCCACGATTGTGGCGCGGCGGTGGACACGGCGCAGCACACCCTGGAGGTGTGTGCGTCGTGGTCTGGGCCGCGCCGCCAATTGATGGCGGTGGTCGGGCAGGACCTCTCGCTGCCCAGCGTGGTTTTAGCCATGCTGGGAAGCGAGGAGTCCTGGGCTGCGGTGGCCTCCTTTTGCGAGGAAGTAATTTCGCAAAAGGAGGCGACGGAGCGGGCGCGGGAGGAAGACCCTCTCGCAGCGCCACTCCGCAGGCGACGAACGGGTCGGAGAAGGCGATTGCACGACAATCGTCTTCCCCCTCCTGGTGGAGGATAGCGGGAGACAGGCGCGGGGGCGTCTTCTCCCGCATTGCACGTATCCTCCACTTCCGCCGGGTGGGAATGACCGCGAGCACTCGCGGCTATTCTCGGGCCCCTCTCCTAGGGTGGGGAGGGGGATGAAGGGCTCGCCGTAAAGGCGGGCGGTCGTCGGCGGGGGGCTGGATGGAAAGGCTGTGCCGGATTCCCAGTTCCCCTCCATATAGGCGATGCGGGAGTGCCGCTGGGTCGTTTAGTGGGTATACCGGTGGGGAGCACCGGGAGTCCCACATAACCCTTCCGTCCCCCGACGGGAGGGTATGCATAAAGCATTTTTCCCAGAGTCAAAAAAAAAAAAAAAAAAAAAAAAAAAAAAAGGTTAGGTTAGGTTAGGTTGCAGCGGGTAGCGAGGGCCTACTCCTCTGTGAGCTTTGCGGCGGCGTGCGCTCTGGCGGGCACCCCTCCCTGGGAGCTCGAAGCGTGGGTGCTCGCCAGAGTGTACGAGTGGGGGGCGGGGCGTAAGGCTCTCGGGGAGCACCCTGCCCCGGAAGAGCGGGAGGCCGTCCGCCGAGAGGCGAAGGACGCGATTGTCTACCACTGGACGGAGGACCTCGCCTCCGCCGCGTTTGGCCGACGAACGTTGGACGCTCTCGGACCGGTCCTGCGAGATTGGCTCGAGAGGTCCAACGGTTACCTTTCGTTCCGGATGGTGCAGGTGTTGTCCGGGCATGGATGCTTCGGATCGTACCTGCACCGGATCGGAAGAGAGGAGACTCCGTCGTGCCATGATTGTGGTGCGACGGAGGATTCTGCACAGCACACCCTCGAGGTGTGCCCGGCGTGGTCGGAGCCACGTTGCAGCTTAGCTGCGGTAGTCGGGCCGGACCTCTCGCTTCCCAGCGTGGTCAACTCCATGCTGGGAAGCGAGGGGGCCTGGACAGCGGTCGCCTCCTTTTGTGAGTACGTGATGTCACAAAAGGAGGCGGCGGAGCGCACGCGGGAGGATGACCCTCTCGTGGCGCCGCTCCGCAGGCGAAGAAGGGGTGGGAGAAGGCACAACCGCCTTCCCCCTCTTGGTGGAGGATAGCGGGAGATAGGCGCGGGGGCGTCTACTCCCGCATTGCACGTATCCTCCAATTCCGCCGGGCGGGAATGGCCGAGCACTCACGGTCATTCCCGGGTCTCTCCCTGTCAGGAGGGACGTGAAGGCCCCACTGTAAAGGTGGGCGGTCGTCGGCGGGGGATTGGAAGTAAAGGCTTTTGCCGGTTTCCCAATCCTCCTCCACGCAGACGATGCCGGAGTGCCGCTGGGTCGTTTAGTGGGTATACCGGTCCGGTGTGGACCGGGGAGTCCCACATACCCCTCCCATCCCCCAATGGGGGGGCATGCGTAACGCATTTTTCCCAGAGCAAAAAAAAAAAAAAAAAAAAAAAAAAAAAAAGGTTAGGTTAGGTTAGGTTAGGTTCCGCGGACCTGCTGGGTAGTCCCAGTGGGTGGGGAGGTGTACCCCAACGCGGCGTGTCCCCGGGTGGCGGATAGGGGAACGGCTCCCAGAAATGGGAGTTACCGGTTTACCGGCGCGGACCAAACACTGGGGTGGGATGGGGGGGGGGGGGGGGGGGGGGGGAGGATTTAGAGCGGGGATGCCGTCCATCTTGGTTCCCGTGAGTCGGCTGTATGGGTCAGTTTCCTCGCGGGATGCCGAGTGGACAGGTGCTTGGCTTGAGTTCAAGCTTGAGCTTGAGCGGAGGATAGCCTTCTTAGGCTTGCGGAGAGGTGTCGGGCCTTGGCGTGCACTTACCCTGCCGCCGGGCAGGCAGTGGGAGTTTTCTTCCCTGCCACCGCCCCAAAATCGTAACCCCGCAACATGGTCGCAGTCATGTTTTGCGATCTGAGCGGGACCGATAGGCCTTGGCTTGGTCGCCCGGGCTGCGAGGAAGACAACCTCTATAAAAAATTACCCGAGGATAAGCGGCGGCGCGGCGTAAGGTCTGGAAGGCTGAACGGAGTTTCAGTCGCTACCGCGTCCCCCGCCAGGGAAGTGTCGCTCCCCTGAGCGGGTTACGTTAGACTTCCCCGGTTACAGTGGGCACTGTCCGGGGTGACCCACCCTTCCCACTTACTCGTGGGATCTGATTATGAATAACTTTTTAAACAAATCTAGGTTAGGTGAGACGGTAGGGAGCGGTGAGGAGGTTGTATGCGCGTCTGCGCATAGCAACAGTGGTAGGGCGCTAGAGCCTGAGGAGGCGATGACGCCTCAATTGCGGGACGCCTTCGGTCGTTTCAAAAAAGGCCCTTCTAAGGGCCAACCAAAAGGCCCTTCTCAGGGCCAACCAAAAGGCCCTTCTCAGGGCCAACCAAAAGGTCCTTCTCAGGGCCAACCAAAAAGCCCTTCTCAGGGCTCCGCGGACGATGCTACTTCGGCGTCAGATGCTAGCCGCGCACCATCTGCGGCTAGCTTTTATTGCAGGGCTGACGTGTTGTCAGAGTCCGACAACGCGTTTGAGTCGGACTCAAGTTCGGCGATGGAGGTCGAAGATTGCCTCCAAAAACGCAAGCGGGCCTTCTTAAAGGATGGCAGTGAAGGTTCGTCGGACTCGACGAAGAGCACCAAGTCAAAGAAGGTGAAGGCCAAAAAGCCGAATCCGTCTTCGACTGTAGCGGACACCCACGACGTGGGTTTAGCGGATGCCCAACGGCAGCTAGATCTATCTCGGCGGAAACAACTCCAACAGGATCTGGAGGAGAAGGTTGCCGCCAAGGAGCAGCAGGCACGCGCCGCCCGGGCCAAGACTGGGTACGGCGCGTCCAGCGTCCTCTACGCGGACCACTCGCTGGCCGAGCTAGAGCGGATGGCGCAAGAGGATGAAGAGGAAATTAAGGAGGTCGCCTCTAAGTCCTCTAATCTTAAAGGGACTCTACAGAAGTCCCTTAAGTGCAGGGCCGCCAGCATGGCCAGCATTGTCCGGGAGCTGGTGCAGCGCACAGCGACCGAGGAAACAAGGCAGCTGCAGGCGAAGGTAGATCGCCTGCAGTCGGAGGTCAGCCAGCTGCATAAGAAGCTGGCTGAAGTCATGGCCCGGCCATCTCAAGCCGAGCCGAGACCTGCGGCCGAAGGTCTTTCCTCCTCCAACCTTGAGGATATTATCCGCAAGGTAGTCATGGAGGAAAGGGCCTTCACGAGAGCCTGCTTCGCCGGTATAGAGGACAGGCTCTTGCCGGAAAAACGCCTCCGGCCGCCTCTCGTGGCGGACAAGAGGCCGTCCAAGCCGGGGCCATACTCCCAGGAGCAGGACGCTCTGCTCTCCTCGACCACCCAGTCCAATCAGCCGTGGACGAAAGTGGTCAAGAAGGGGAAGGACAAGGGCAGGACAAAGAAGACAGGAACGGGCGCCGACCCTGCCTCCCACGCCAACAACCCTCCTCCCTGCCCGTCCCAGGCGACTGGCAAGGGGAAGGGGAATGGTAAAGGGCAGAGGAAAACGTCGGCCCCTAAGCCCAGCACCGCTGCTCCCGCAACTAATAGGGCCTCTGCCGGTGGGAGGAAGCCTCTTGTTGCTCCCAAAACCGCGGCCGTCGTGGTGACGCTGACCGCGGAGGCTGCACAGCGAGGGGAAACGTACGAGTCAGTGCTGAGACGGGCTCGTACCAACGCCGATCCCACCCACCTGGGAATCGGCGCAATGACGTGCCGTCAGACCCAAGCCGGGGCTCGGATTTTCGAGTTCCCGGGGGCTCAGGGCGGCGCCAACGCGGACCTCTTCGCAACCAAGTTGCAAGAGGTCATTGCGGATGCGGCCAAAGTGGTCAGGCCCGTCAAGTCCGCCGCATTGGAGGTGTCCAATCTGGACGATTCGGTCACCAAAGAAGAGGTGATGACGGCGGTCGCAGCCATGGGGGGCTGTAGCGTCGCAGCGGTACTGGGTCGGGACATCAGGCCCGGTCGCGGTGGCATGGGCACCATTCGCCTTGAGTGCCCAGTCACCGCGGCCAAGGCCGTCCTCGCCAAGGGACGGCTCACCGTCGGGTTTAGCTCGAGTGTGGTCCAGGCACTTGAAGAGCAGCCTCTGCGCTGTTTCAAGTGCTTTGGCATTGGACACACTCGGGCCCTCTGCACGTCCAAGGTGGACAGATCAAACTGTTGCTACCGCTGCGGCAAGGAGGGACACAGATCCGTCTCCTGCAAGGCCGCCACGCCACACTGTGCGGTGTGCGCCGCTAGTGGCCGCCCAGCGGGCCACGTCATGAAGGGGAGGAATTGCAATCCTCCCTCAAAGAAGGGCAAAGCACAGGCTCCGACTCAGCCTGCCGCCACCGCCGTCGTCCCTGTAGCTGGGACCTCGGTGGCCGACGAGGAGGGTGCGATGTCCGAATGATGAATGGGACCGGTCATCGCATCCTCCAGGCGAACACCAACCACTGCAAAGCAGCGCAGGACCTGCTGATGCAGGCCATAGCTGAGTGGTTGGTGGACGTGGCAGTGGTTGCCGAGCCGTACTCGGTCCCTGGCCGTTGGCTAGGCGATCCGGATGGCTTGGTGGCGTTGGTTTCGCGGCCTTCCACGGACTCCCCTCCCCTCTCGCTCTTAGAGAGGGGACCGGGATACGTGGCCGCCGCGTGGGGGAATATTGCTCTGGTGGGTGTATATTTCTCCCCAAACCGCCCTCTATCGGATTTCGAGAATTTTCTCGAAATCCTCACCGCAGTCGTCGGGAGGGCGGCGCCGCGCCAAGTCGTCGTATTGGGCGACCTAAATGCCAAGTCGGCGGCCTGGGGCAACCCGGCCACCACCTGCAACGTTCGCGGACGAGCCGTCGAGTTTTGGGCGACCTCGTCCGGCTTGTCCCTCCTTAACAGAGGGACAGTCCACACGTGTGTGCGGCAACTGGGAGGGTCGGTGGTCGATGTCTCGTTTGCCACCCCCGCACTTGCCGCCCGCGTCGTTGACTGGCGGGTGGAGATGGTGGTGACCTTGTCGGACCACCGATATGTGCGGTTCGACATCTCCACCCAGAGCCCCCGGGGGGTGGCCCGCTCGGGCCGATCCCCCTTTCCACGGTGGGCCCTCACTCACCTGGACCGGGGAGCGGCCAGGGAGGCGGCGTTCCTCCAGGACTGGTTCACGCCTCCCACCAATGTCCAGGACGTGGACGCCGCAGCGGTCCAGCTGCGAAAGTCCCTGACCGAGGTGTGCAACTCCAGCATGCCTCGGTCTCGCCGACCACCTCCCCGTCGCGCCGTCTATTGGTGGTCGGAGGAACTAGCGGGGGTCCGGGCCGCTTGCGTGAGGGCCAGGAGGGCCTACACGCGGAGCCGACGACGCAGTTTGCAAAACCCGGAGAACGAGGACCTTCTATACGCCTCATATGTAGAGGCAAAGAAGGTCCTCAAGGTGGCGATGTTTGCCGCCGAAGACGCGGCTAGAGCGGAGATGCTCGAGGGTCTCGACAGAGACCCGTACGGGAGACCGTATAAGGCGGCGCGGAATAAACTGCGCCCCTTTGGTCCCCCAATTGCGGAGACCCTCGAGCCGTCATTGCTGGATGGGGTGGTTCGGTCCTTGTTTCCAACTGGGACCAGATTCACCCCACCAGTGATGGACCCCCCGCAGGAGGCGGTTCCACCGCAGGCAGAGGTCCCTCCGGTAACGGAGGTGGAGTTTGGAGTGGCGGCGCTCCGCCTCCGCGCCAAGAAGACGGCCCCAGGGCCGGACGGCGTCCCCGCACGGGTGGTGGCCATCGCCACCACCGAAATGGAGGAAAGGTTTCAGGACATCTTCAGCGCGTGCTTCGCGGCTGGGAGGTTCCCGAAACCTTGGAAGGAGGGGCAGCTGTGCCTCCTCCGAAAGGAGGAACGCCCGGCGGACTCCCCCTCGGCATACCGGCCCATCGTTCTGCTCGATGAGGCTGGTAAATTATTCGAGGGGATCGTCGCCGCTCGGCTTAATGGCCACTTGGGGGGGATAGGGCCGAACCTGTCGGACGCCCAATTCGGTTTCCGAAGAAGGCGTTCGACGGTTGACGCGCTGTCCCGGCTGAAGGGTCAGGTGAGGGAGGCCGTGGAGGCAGGGGACGGAGTTTTGGCTGTGTCATTTGACATAGCCAACGCCTTCAACTCCATTCCCCACCCGACAATACTCGAGGCGCTCCGCTACCATGGAGTGCCTCAGTATCTACGGAGCCTCCTGGCCGACTACCTGGAGGACCGAGCAGTCCTCCTTGTAGACAAAGCGGGCCAGCTTCGGCGGTACAGCGCAGAGTCCGGTGTTCCACAGGGGTCCGTCCTAGGACCACTCCTGTGGAACATCGGGTTTGACTGGCTCCTGCGGGGAACTCTCCTCCGCGGCACGAGTGTCATCTGCTACGCGGATGACACTCTTCTCACTGCTCGGGGGAGAGACTTCAGAGAGGCGGCGAGCCTGGCCTCGGCCGGTGGATCCTTAGTTGCGGGAAGGATCCGCCGCCTAGGATTGGGTGTGGCGCTGCATAAGACCGGGGCCGTGTTCTTCCACGGGCCCCGGCAGCGCACCCCTACTGACGCCCACATTGTCGTAGAGGGCGTCAGGGTCGAGGTGAAGGCCCAGATGAAATATCTGGGCCTAGTCCTCGATAGCAGGTGGCGCTTTGGCCCGCACTTCAGCGGGCTATCGACGCGCCTGCTAAAGGCCGCGGGCGCGCTCGCTTGGCTCCTCCCAAATCTGGGGGGGCCCAAAGCGCGATGCCGGCAATTATACGCCGGCATCTTGAAGAGCATGGCCCTATACGGGGCCCCCATCTGGGCGGACTCCCTCCAAAGGAGGGAGAACGAAACCGCGATCCGCAGGCCCCAGAGGGCTATCGCGCAGCGGGTAGCGAGGGCCTACCGCTCGGTGGGCTTCGCGGCGGCGTGCGCTCTGGCGGGTACCCCTCCTTGGGAGCTCGAGGCGTGGGTGCTCGCCAGAGTGTACGAGTGGACGGCGGGACGCAGGGCGCTCGGAGAGCACCCTACCCGAGAAGAGCGGGAAGCCGTCCGGCGAGAGGCGAGGGACGCGATCGTCCACCATTGGACGGAGGACCTCGCCTCCGCCACCTTCGGCCGCCGAACGCTGGACGCTCTAGGTCCAGTCCTGCAAGACTGGCTGGGGCGGTCCCATGGTGCCCTCTCTTTCCGTCTGGTGCAGGTTTTGTCCGGGCATGGTTGCTTCGGATCATGCCTGCACCGGATAGGAAGAGAGGAGACCCCGTCGTGCCATGAATGTGGCGCGGCAGAGGACACGGCGCAGCACACCCTCGAAGTGTGTCCGTCGTGGTCCGAACCGCGCCGCGACATGGTAGCGGTGGTTGGTCAGGACCTCTCGCTTCCAGGCGTGGTCTTATCCATGCTGGGAAGCGAGGAGGCCTGGACAGCCGTAGCCTCCTTTTGTGAGGACGTAATGTCCCAAAAGGAGGCAGCGGAGCGCGCGCGGGAGGATGACCCCCTCGCAGCACCGCTCCGCAGGCGAAGAAGGGGTGGGAGAAGGCGTTTGTACGACAACCGCCTTCCCCCTCCTGGTGGAGGATAGCGGGAGACAGGTGCGGGGGCGTCTTCTCCTGCATTGCAGATCCTCCATCTCCGCCGGGCGGGGATGGCCGAGCATTTACGGTCATTCCCGGGCCTCTCCCTTTAGGGAGGGGCGTGTGGGCCCCGCTGTAAAGGCGGGCGGTCGTCGGCGGGGGACTGGAAGAAAGCCAGTTTCCCAGTCCTCCTCCACGCAGACGATGCTGGAATGCCGCTGGGTTGTATAGTGGGTATACCGGTCCTTTATAGACCGGGGAGTCCCACATACCCCCCCCATCCCCCAATGGGGGGGCATGCGTAACGCATTTTTCCCAGCGCAAAAAAAAAAAAAAAAAAAAAAAAAAAGGTTAGGTTAGGTTCCCGCGGACCTGCTGGGGTGTCCCAGTGGGTGGGGAGGTGTACCCCAACGCGGCGCGTCCCCGGGTGGCGGATAGGGGAACGGCTCCCATAAATGAGAGTTACCGGTTTACCGGCGCGGACCAAACACTGTGGAGGTTCCCGAACTGTTTTGTGCGGCGTCGGCCTGCCCAGTCTCCCGCGAGTCGGCTGTATGGGTCAGCTTCCTTGCGGGATTCTGGGTGGGTCGGCGCTTCACTGGCGGATTGGGGGCCTCGGGGAGGGAAAGGGGAGGCTTCTCCGCGTGTCTCTATGAAGGTAGCATAGAGCACAGTGGATGAAGCCTGGCGGAGGAAAGGAGTTTCCTACTCCGCCGGGAAGGTGGGACGGCCTGTTTATGCCGCCCACGTGATGGATCCGTCGGGATCAGTGGAGGGCCATATCCCAATATATGGTTTCGGCGCCTGCCGAGGGGAGTATCGCGTGTGTAAATCCGGACCTGCGCTGCTGCATTTTTATGCTCAGTGCTGCTTCGGGTTTACATGCGGGGTATGGTCGGGGGGAACCCGGCCGATAGGGCGCCAAAGGGGACCTCACCCCTTAAAAAAGGAAAACAAAAAATGAAAATGGCATCTTCGAAAAAACAAATACCTCAGGTGGGTACCAGCGTCTCCGACGCTGAAGAATCCCACGGTGCTACGGCACTCAGCCCCATCGTATCTGAGGGGGGCAAGAAATGCCAAGACGTTAGAGGGTCTTCCCGCGCTCCGTCGCGGGGGATGATTGTTCCGAAAGCGGTTGGCGAGGGGTCTTCCCCTTCGACAACCGCTGTTGGAGCGGGCTTCTTCAAGAAGCCGGCCACTAGGTCGTCTAGTGTGGCCAGTGTAGGAGGTGAGGAGTCGGACTGCTCCAGCATGTCCGTCTGCTCGATGGCGTCGACGGCATCAGACGTGTCCCGCACCGCGCTGAAGCGAGGAAGAAAGGCGGAGGATGGCGCCTCGGACCTTCCAGGGACCAAGCGCGCCGCTTTTTTAAAGAAGGGGAACTCGAACGAGGACGATGTATTCGACCCGTCCGTTTCTCCTTCGAAGACAAGGACGAAGGGTAAGCTGCCGAAGGCGGATGACCTAGAAAGGGAGATGGCGGCGCGGCCAACTGAGGAGTTGCGTGCCGTGATTAAAGCCAACCTCGAGACTGTCGAGAAAATCGCCGACAAGTCCAAGAACATGCGGGGTGAATTTATTCACGGCCTGCGGATGTCCGCGAGGAAAGCGCAGGCGGCCTCATCGGTAGTCGTCCAGCGGGCGACTGCTGATGAGAACGTCAAGCGCCTGGAGCGGGAGAATGCGGAGCTGCGTGCTCAGATCGCTGACCTATCTGCAAAGGTAGAGAAGCTGACTGAGTGCGTCAGCCAGCAGCAGGCAGGTAGGCAGGCGAGCGCTGGGAGCACAGCCGAAGCGGCGGTGTCACCACCTGTCGCCAGCGGGAAGGAATGGGAGGGGAGGTTCATGGAGCGCATAGGCGCTCTCATGGACCGGAAGTTGGCTGAGGCTCTTAAGCCGAAGCCAACACCACCCCAAAGAGGTGCGGCTCCCACAGTACCGCCAGGCCAGGCAGGGAAAGCGAAGGGGAAGCGCCAACAGCCGCCAACACCAGCGGTGAGCCCACCAGCGGTGCGGCCGCAGCCCACCGCGAACCAAGCGCCGTCGGCTCCAACGACACCCTGGGTTACGGTGGTCAGGGGTGGAAAAGGGAAGAGGAAGAAGGCTCCTAAGGCAACGGGTGAGTTGCCACCGGTAGTGCCGAGCCCCAAAGCTAGCTCCAAGGCGGCGCCCAATGCCGGCCCCAAGGCCGTGCCTAAGCCCGCCCTCAAGGCGACGCCAATGCGGCTGCCTACTACTGCGGCGATCACTGTGACGGTTCCGGAGGGTTCCGACGTCACATACGCTGCGGTAATGGCGGCCGCAAAGGCACGTATTAGGCTGGCGGACGTCGGGGTGGACACGGTTCGCCCCAAGCGAGCGTTGACGGGGGGATTGATTTTGGAGGTGTCGGGCCCGGAATGCGCGCCGAAAGCTGACGCGTTGGCAGCTCGCATGCGCGAAGCCCTCGCGGATCTGGGTGTGCGCATTTTGCGCCCGATGAAGATGGCTGAATTGAGGCTCAAAGACCTCGATGAAGCCGTCACACCTCGGGAGGTAGCGGAGGCGGTCGCCAAGGCCGGGGACTGCTCGGTTGATGACGTCAAAGTGGGCGAAGTCCATCGCTCGCCCACTGCCCTGGGCACGGTGTGGGTGCGTTGCCCACTAGCGGCAGTGCGCAAGCTTGCCGCGGCAAAGCGCGTCATCATCGGGTGGGTCTCGGCTCGGGTGGACTACCTGACCTCAAGGCCGCTGCAGTGCTTCCGGTGTCTGGAGTACGGGCACGTACGCAGCATGTGTCAGAGCACATTGGACCGCACCAACCTGTGCTACGCGTGCGGTGAACCCTATCATCGGGCGAGCCAATGCACGCGTCCGCGCAGGTGTCCACTGTGCTCTGACAAGGGCTGCAAGGCGGACCACAGGATGGGGAGCAAGCAGTGCACCCCTCCTAAGGGTAAGAGGAAGGGCAAAAAGCCCTTTCCTCCAGCCCCGACACCGGGAAGCGGAACGGCCTCAACAGTGGCGGCCATTCCAGCGGGCCATGGCCCGCCCCAGGAGGCCATGGAGGCGTCGTAATGGATCAAACCATTCGAGTCCTCCAGGGCAATTTGAACCACTGCCGAGGTGCGCAGGATCTTTTCTTGCAAACCCTCGCGCAGTGGTCAATTGCCCTTGCCGTAATAGCGGAGCCCTACAGCGTCCCAGACCATCCACGATGGTTCGGGGACGATGTGGGCTCCGTAGCTATTTACTGGGGTGGTGGCGAAGGTGACCCCCCTTGTGCCCTCATTGAAAGGGGACAGGGCTTCGTGGCCACTGAGTGGGGTCGAATAGCCGTTGTAGGCTGCTACATCTCCCCCAACCGTAATCTCGCTGAGTACGAGGCGTTCCTGGACGAGGTGGGACACTGCATCCGCAGATGCCTGCCCCGTCCCGTGCTTGTCTTGGGCGACTTCAACGCTCACTCTCGTGCGTGGGGGAGTCCCCAAGATGACCGCAGGGGGGAGACCATGGTTGAATGGGCGGCGGGTCATGACCTCCGACTCTTGAATCGGGGGTCCGTAAGCACATGTATGCGGTGGCAGGGGGAGTCGATCGTGGATTTATCATGGGCGACTCCTTCTGCCACACACATGGTGTCGGGATGGAGAGTTGCCGAAGAGATGGTCACGCTTTCCGACCATCGCCACATCGTTTTCGATGTGGCTCTTCGCCCTCCCGGCCGTGCGGCCCGCCGCAGTAGCAGCAACCCGCCGCGACGGTGGGCCCTCAAGCGGCTTAATCGAGATTTTCTCGAAGCTGCAGCCATTGTCGCGGCCTGGCCAGAAGGCCATGTTGGAGAGGATCTGCCCGATCCTGAGAGGGAGGCGGCCTGGTTCCGGGCAACGATGACGTCGATCTGTGACTTATCGATGCCCCGAGCCAGGCCAACCAAGCGTAGGTCGGTGTACTGGTGGTCAGAGGAGATAGCGCGGCTGCGGGAGACATGCCTGCGCTCCAGACGCCTGTACACCAGAGCTAGAAGAAGGCGGCGAGCTCCTGCCGAAGTAAGGGATAGAGCCTACGAGGTATACCGAGGCGCTACGACAGCGCTCCAGGCGGCCATCGCGAACGCGAAGGCTCAGTCCTGGAGTGAACTCCTCGAGGGACTGGATAGAGATCCATGGGGGCGCCCGTACAAGATGGTACTAGGTAAGCTGCGCCCATGGGTCCCTCCTTTGACTGAAACTCTGGACCCTGAGCTGGTGGGGAGTGTGGTTGACACACTGTTTCCCAGGGTCCAGGACAGTCCCTCTCCCCCCGGGCTATCGTCGGAACCGACCATCTGGTCCGATGATCTGGGGGTGACCGACGAGGAGTTGGTCCGCGCTGTGAAGCGCCTCAGGGCTCGCAATACAGCACCAGGCCCTGACGGAATACCTGGTCGGGCTTGGGTGCTGGCTCTATCCGCCGGCCTGGGGAACAGGCTGCGGCAGCTGTTCAACAGCTGTTTACGCCGCGGAGTGTTCCCCAAGGGCTGGAAGGAGGCTAAGTTGGTCCTCTTGAAGAAGGACGGCAGGTCCGCAGACTCACCCTCTACGTATCGTCCCATTTGCCTGCTGGACGAGGCCGGCAAGTTGTTCGAAAGAATAATTGCCGCTCGTCTATGCACACACCTGTGGCGGGTAGGCCCCGACTTGTCGGATGACCAGTTTGGTTTCCGGCGTGCTCGTTCGACAGTGGACGCGATTTTTCGTGTCCGTACGCTGTCGAACCAGGCGGTGTCCCGGGGCGGGAAGGCGTTGGCGGTGTCCTTGGACATCGTAAACGCATTCAACTCCCTGCCCTGGAGGGCGATCAGGGAGGCACTCGTGTTTCACGGAGTGCCGCCCTACCTGCAGAGCATAGTCGGAGCCTACTTGCAGCACAGATGTGTGCAGTACGTGGGCAGGGACGGTACCTTGCACGAGAGGGAGGTCAGTTGCGGGGTTCCACAGGGTTCTGTACTGGGCCCGCTTCTGTGGAACCTCGCATACGACGCGGTCTTGCGTGTCGATCTCCCCGAAGGCGTACACGTCGTCTGCTACGCGGACGACACTCTTGTGTTAGCCAACGGGGACTCCTTCGACGGGACCAAGGAGCTCGCCGAGCTTGGGGTGGCTTGTGTCGTGGACAAGGTCCACGAGCTGGGTCTGAGGACAGCGCCGCACAAGACCGAGGCGCTGTGGTTCCACAAGTTCCCTAGGGGAAGGGAACCACCCAGCTTGTCGGTTCGCGTGGGTGACGTTGACATCCAGGTGGGGCGGTACCTGAAGTACCTGGGCCTCACCCTGGATAGTCGCTGGGGTTTCGAGGAGCACTTCAGCCGCTCCGTCCCCCGGATCCAGAAGGTGGTGGGTGCTCTGCACAGACTGCTGCCTAATCTCGGGGGACCTAGGGAGGGAGTTCGCCGCCTCTACGCCGGAGTCGTGCGGTCGATGGCACTCTACGGAGCGCCCGTCTGGTGGGAGCGACTGGCGCTCCGACGCAGCAGGACTATGTTTCATAGCCTGCAGCGTATTGTCGCCATCCGGATCGCACGAGGATATCGGACGATATCCTTCGAGGTGGCAACTCTCCTGGCGCGGTTCCCGCCCTTCGACATCTTGGCGGAGATGGACGCGCGTGTGTACGTGCGCCTCCGCCATGATGACGGGAGCGGAGTCGCGCCTGCTGAAGTGCGGGTGCAAGAGCGCCGACGTGCGCTCGGGATGTGGCGCGAGCGGCTCGAGGAGCCGTGGAACATGCGCCAACGCGCCGTCGGCGCGATTGTGCCGAGCTTCGAAACTTGGCTGGGGAGGGAAACGGGTAACGTCACCTATAGACTTACTCAGGTACTCACCGGGCACGGGTGCTTCGGTGAGTACCTGAATAGGATCGGACGCGAACCGACACCGCAGTGCCACCACTGTGGGAGGAATCGGGACTCCGCCCAGCACACGCTTGAGGAATGCTCGGCGTGGTGCGAGGAGCGGCGGACCCTGATCGCCAGGATCGGGCAGGACCTCTCTCTACCAGGCGTAGTAGAGACTATGCTGGTAGATGAGACGGCGTGGAAGGCAGTGGCCTCTTTCTGTGAGACCGTTATGGTTCGGAAAGAGGCCGCCGAGCGAGATCGCGAGAGGGCTGATCGCGCTCGGAGAAGGAGGCGACGGCGAGGCGGCAGTGGGCGCCCCGCTGCGCCTGCCCCATAAGGGGCTTTGCGTGGTATCCCCTGCCAAACAGGGGACCTTTCGGGTTCGTGGGTGGTCGGAGTGTGGGCTTCGACTGTCCGTTAAACGGGCCCCGGGAGGGCGGCGGCACATTGTGGCAATGTGCCGCTGTGAACACCGTGGTGTTCGGGGGTGGCTAGATAGCCTCCCCCTGGATGTGCGAAGGCACAGCGCGAGGGGGGCACCGGTGCGTTCCTTTTGGAGATCCCGGAGCCCTCCGACATGCGTCGAAGATGGCCACCGGGGGGATTTTAGTGAGTCCACGAGTCCGTGAACCTCACATAACCCTACTGTACCCTCCATGCAGTAGGGTATCTGGTTGCAGATTTTGCCCCTCGTCAACAAAAAAAAAAAAAAAAAAAAAAAAAAGGTTAGGTTAGGTTAGGTTAGGTTTTTTTTTTTTTTTTTTTTTTTTTTTCCTTCTGTCCAGGCGCAATGGCCTGGCCCTCGAACTGTCCTACTGAGTTCCTCCGATAATAGTTCAGAGACTTAGTTTACTCTTATTCTTTTTTATATCTGTTCGGTTTTATTCTAATATTCTTTTATTCTTAATACTCTTTTATTCTTAATACTATTCATTACACACTTTTCTTTTGCTAATAATTAGGCTAATCTAAATATATATCTATATATATATATATTTTTTTTTTTTTTGTTAGTTTTTTTTTTTTTTTTTTTTTTTTTTTTTTTTTTTTTTTTTTTTTTTTATCTAACTTCAGTTTACAGCTATTTCTTCTTATGTGCTACATTTTGAACTACTTTAATACAATATCTTACAAAACTATTTCTTAGATCTATTTCATTCATTATCTTGCTAATGTTTGCGTTATTCACGTCAAGCCCCATCTCACATTCTACATCAAACCTCAGCTTTCCATAGATGGGACACTCCGTGATTACGTGTAACGCGCTTTCTTCTATTTCTGGGTCGCAGTCACACGCCGGGCTCTCCTTGCACTTGAAACGGTGTAAGTACGAGGAGAACCCACCGTGGCCTGTCATTAACTGGACCATAAAGGGGTCGAGACTTTGCTTTCTCACCAGGGGATACGCCAGTACAGCGTCCGGGAAAAACACCTTGGTTGTTGATGCAGTTTCACCAGTTTTGTAACGCCGGTTCCATTCGTCAAGCGATTCCAAACGAATTTGTCGCTTGACGAATGAAACCGGGCATCTCCTATAGTCGGGCCGGGTCTTCTTGTGCAAAGCTGCGTTCTTTGCTAGCTTATCCGCTCTCTCGTTTCCCTCCAGCCCCACGTGTGCTTTAATCCAAAATAAGCTTAGTATTCTGCCTTCATCTCGTATTTTGTTGATGTTTTCTTTAGTTTCAACAGCGAGGGGGTGGAGGGAAGAGGTGTTTACCACCACTTCAAGAGCCGAGCGCGAGTCACAGTAGATGTTGCATCTAGGTTCCAGGGACTTTAGTGCGTGTTTTGTTGCTTCAAGCAGGGCCAGTAACTCCGCCTGATAGACGGTGCAGCATTGGTCCAACTTCAGTTTCCGGGTAATTATCTCGGTCGCGCCGTTCCATATGGACAACGCGGCGCAGACTTTCCCCTTTATTTTGCTGCCATCGGTATAAATATTTAGGCCATTGTTGTGGTATTGTTCCAATGCTGCCCCGTCAACCACGCTTAGGAATTCCGACCCCGCCTGATCTGCGGGGTGTGGCGCGTCTTTGAAAGGAACTAGCCTTTCCATCTCACGATCACCTACTATTCGCCGGGAGTAACCTTTTCTTACTTCATAAAGCAATGCTGCTTCGCTGACTCTTATGTCCAGCGGAAGCAGCCCGGTGAGCAATAGGGCCGCGTTCAGGGAGACCGTTCTATATGCTTTCACCATTTTCTGCGCGAAGCCCCGCTGCACTGCGTTGAACTGTTTTTGCACGCACAGTTTATTTGTCGCCGGTGCCCACGCACTTGCCGCGTACATTATGGTTGGCTCTACAACCGCCGTGTATATGGTCCGTATGACCTCTGGCTGCAGACCCCAGTGAATTTTCGCGGCTCTCGACAGCTGCTTAAAGAAGTTTAACGCCTTCCGGCAGACGTTTGCCACGTGCGAGTTAAATGTCAACTTGTCATCGATGGTCAACCCTAGCACTTTGATTTCCTTGGACATGCCAATGTCGGTCCCGCCCATGCTCAGACGTGGGGTGTCGTACTTTAATTTACGCGTTATAGCCATGGCCATAGTTTTTTGCGGCGCAAACTTTAACTTATTCCTGGCTCCCCACGTCCGAACGTATTCAAGAGCGGCATTGGCACGTAGCTCTATCTCCTGCGCTGTTTCCCCATCAAAGACAAGGATGACATCGTCGGAAAACGCCTGCACATAGTCCCCCCTGCTGTCGAGGCCTTTCAGGAGCGGGTCTAGCAAGAGATTCCAGAGTATAGGACCCCCGATGGAACCCTGGACGCATCCCTTACTGGTCTTTTTACAGAACTCTTCACCAGCATACCTGACCCTGACTTGTCTGTTTGTCAAGTAGCTGCCGATTACTCTCCTTAGGTTAAGCGGGCACTTCTCTTCCGCTAGACGGACTTTGATGGCCGGCCACCAGGCGCCATCAAAAGCTCCCTCTATATCCAAGGACACTAGGACGACCAGTTTCTTTTGGTCCAATTTTGACCGGATCTTCTGGATAAGGGTATAGAGGGAGTCCTCGGTACTCCTTTGGGGCACAAATCCGTACTGGCATAAGCTTATTTTTGGTAGCAGGTGGAATTTGATTCGAGCAATCAGCATCTTTTCAAACAGTTTGCCGAGTACCGGCAGCAACCCTATGGGTCTGTAGGATTTAGGTGTGGTGTACTTGTCTTTTCCCGGCTTCCTTAGTACCACCACGACCGCCTCTTTCCACAGTTTTGGGAAGTACCGCAGCGCCAAACACTTATTTAGAAGCCCCAGAAAAAGATCTGGGGAGTTTCCCACAGTGCGACTACATATCTCCGCAGTAAAACCATCAGAACCAGGGGCCTTTTTCGGGTTAAAGGATTTTAGAGCAACTTCGAGCTCGGTCTGCGTGAACGGTGGGTCACAAGAGTCATCTTTCTCCCCATCGTTCACTCTCTCCGCTAGCTCTCTGGTAATGCGGTGTTCCGTCGTGTCGCTATCTTCCGTGTCTTCAGGTTAGGTTAGGTTAGGTTAGGTTAGGTTAGGTTAGGTTAGGTTAGGTTTTTTTTTTTTTTTTTTTTTTTTTTTTCCTGTCCGGACGCTGAGGTCCGGCCCGCGAGCTAGCCTACTCTGCCCTCCGATTTCATTTCGGAGTCCTTATAAACTTTCACTCTTGTCTTATCTTTTATAATATCTTTCATACCTCATACTGATTCTTTCTATTGTTCATCTTTCTTTCATGCTGCTTATTGGTGGGATGCCAATATTAACCTAATCTCTTATATCTATTTGTTTGTTTATTTATTTTTATTGTATCAAGGGTGGGATGGGTGGGGTTCACATCTTTCTTTTACATTTAATTTTATAACAACAATTTCTTACTATCTATACACAGTTCTTATTTCTTAATTATTAACTTATTTTCATTTTTTCTTATTTGAACTTATTTACACGATTATAACGATATTATCACGATTCTATTACACATGAGTTTAGTCTTACTTTAGTTTTTATTACTAATTTATACTATTTAATTCAAAGAATTTTAACACATTTTTCTTAAACTATTTTATATATGCTGATGGTATATAAATCAATATATGTTCAGCATATTTTTCTTAGCTATTTATTCCTATTTATTACTATTTTAACTACTTCTGTACAATATTTCAAAAAATGGTTTCTGCTGTCTGTGTCAGACATGATCTTATTAATTGTTTTGGGCGTTATGTCACAGTCTATCCTATTCTCAATCTCGTATCTCCGTAAACCATTGGCGGGGCATTCAAAAAGGATATGTTCCACAGTCTCATTTACGTCGGGCTCACAGATGCACGATGGGTTCTCCTTACACTTGAACCTCGTCAGGTATTCTGAGAACCCACCGTGCCCTGTCATTATCTGTGTAAGTATGCCGTTTAGTTCGATTTTCCTTATGATTTTGTACGCGTCCATTGCGTCCGGGAAAAAGATTTTGGTGGTTGAGGCAGTTTGTCCCGCCCTGTACCTCTCATTCCACTTGGCAAGCGACTCCGAACGAATCTGTCGCCTGACAAATGAAACCGGGCAAAGGTCGTAGTCGGGCTTCTTCTTGAGTCTTAGTGCTGCGCTCTTGGCTAGTTGGTCCGCTCTCTCATTCCCCTCTAATCCAGCGTGGGCTTTGATCCAGAATAAAAACACTTTTTTATCCTGGATCTTGCAGGTTTTTAGGTTTTTTCGAGTTTCCACTGCTAAGGGATGTATGGAAGAAGGGTTTGAGATTGCTTCCAACGCCGATCTTGAGTCGCTATAAATTCCAAAACTCAGTTCCGAGCATTTAAGAATCTCCCTCGTCGCTTTGCATATGGCTAGTAGTTCTGCTTGGTAAACGGTGCAGTACGGTGCCAGCTTTATCTTGAGGGCTTTCGTCTCGGCGTCATTGTTCCAAAAGGACAATGCCGCTCCGACTTTTCCCTCAATTTTGCTGCCATCTGTGAATATCTTGACTGCCTGATAGTTATTTGCATTTACATCGTCTTGGTTTGCCAAGCTCACGAACTCCCAGCTCATATGGTCTGCGGGATGGGGGGTATTCACATACCGCACCATGTTCTCTATATCCCAGTCCTTTGACATCGGCCGCGACACCCCGCGCCTGGTCAGATACAGTGCTGCTGCTTCCTGTATGCGTAGGTCCAGCGGGAGAATCCCGGCCAGCATCAAGGCGGAATTCAGAGACACGGTGCGGTACGCCTTGCTCAGCTTTTGAGCGAAGCCCCTTTGGACAGCATTTAACTGCCTCTGTACCCCCAACTTCTCGGTTGCTGGTGCCCATGCACTGGCCGCATACGTAATCACAGGCTCCACCGTGGCTATGTAGATTAAACGGATGACTTCTGGGTGCAGGCCCCAGCTGACCCTGGCGGCTCTGGAAAGCTGTTTATAGATATTTAACGCTTTCCGGCAGACGTTTATGCTGTGGCTATTGAACGTTAGTTTATCGTCTATCGTGAGCCCCAGGATCTTAATTTCGGTGGACATCCCAATGTCTACCCCTCCCATGCTCAGCAGTGGTGTGTCATATTTCAGCTTTCTAGTAATCACCATAGCTTTGGTCTTGTTTGGTGCAAACTTAAACTTGTTTCTGACACCCCACTGCTGAACATAGGCGAGGGCGGCATTGGCTCGTCCCTGCACTTCCAGTGCCGTGTCTCCGTCGAAAACCAGCACGACATCATCCGCAAATGCCTGAGCATAGTCCCTACGTACTTCGAGCCCCTTAAGGAGTGAGTCCAAGAGCAGGTTCCAAAGGATTGGGCCTCCTATAGACCCCTGAACACAACCTTTGTTAGTGCTTTTTACGTGTTCTTCTCCCAGGTACCGCACTCTAACTCTTCGATCCGTCAGGTAACTGTCTATGACCTTCCTTATATTTATCGGACAGTCTTCTTCAGCCAGCCTGGTTCGTATAGCTGGCCACCATGCACTGTCGAAGGCTCCCTCTATGTCCAAAGATATGACCGTGATAAGTTTTTTCTGGTTTAATTTTGCACGTATATAGCATATCAGGTCATAGAGGGAGTCCTCTGTGCTCTTTTGTGGCATGAAACCATACTGGTGACTATTCATTTTTGGGACAAGGTGCCACTTTATCCGCCTGACTAACATCTTCTCGAACACTTTACCCAAAACCGGTAACAAGCCTATCGGCCTGTACGATTTAGGGTTGGTATACTCATTCTTGCCTGGTTTTCTCAAGACCACCACTGTGGCCTCCTTCCAGCTGTACGGGAAGTGATACAGTGAAAGACACTTGTTGGCCAGAGCAAGGAAGAGTTCTGCGTTTTGCGCGATCGCATGACCGCAGATGTCCGACGTAAGTCCATCTGCTCCCGGCGCTTTCTTCGGGTTGAAACTTCTGGCCGTGGATCTAAGCTCTTCCATTGTAAATGGCGGGTCATGGTGCTCATCATGAACCCGCTTATTTACTTGGTCTGCTACCTCTCTGACCTGCCGATGGTCTGCGTTTTCATCGCTTTCCAGATCTTCTGGGTAAAATGTTTCGGCTAGCAGCCTTGCCGATTCTTGTGACCCCAACGTCCTTCCGTCCTTCACCAAGGGGATGTCCTCCTGTCTTCTAGATGTCCTGCCAATAACCCTATAAATTCCTTGCCATATTCCCTCTTTATCCTGTCTACAACAAAACCCCTTCCAGCTTTCAATCTGTGCTTTTCTGGCCTCATATTCATATTTTTCCTTTGCTTGCAGGTACTCATTTACGACTTTGGGCCTCCGGACCGGCGCTGCGCATCGGATTCTTCGCCTCCTGGTAGTGACCTCCTTCTTCAGTCTGGCAAGCTCTTCAGTCCACCATGGCAAGGTAAGTTTATTTTTATTTTTAATTTTTGGAATGCTACTATCACATGATTCTATTATTACTTTTGTATACGCTTCTACTGCTTTTTCTATTTCTATTTTGCTCTCTAGCTTATCTATTTCTATTTTATTTAGGTTATTTTCTTCTAGTAATCTGGCCAGTTTCTCACGAAACTGGCTCCAATTCGCTTTTTTACTGTTATATATACGTGTTGTTCTTCTAATTATTATTCCTTTTCCTTTATTCATTCTCAGTTTAAGTATAATAGCATTATGGTCCGAGCTTGTCATGCCGACTTCAACCCTCCATTCCTCCACCAGGTCAAGCACCCCCGATGTGCAGGCTGTAAGGTCTATAAAGCTGGTGAGTGTCCTATTCCCTCTTACTGTGTCGAATGTTGGGGTGTCTCCCTCATTGAGCACCTGCAAGCCCATCTCCTCCAATGCCCCAGCCATTTCTTCGCCCCTACTGTCAACTTCCATGCTCCCCCACCATGTGCTCTTCGCGTTAGCGTCTCCTCCAAAGATCATTTTGTCGGCCCTTACACTCTGCTCTATTTCCTTCAGCTGTTCCAAGTAGGGTTCTATTCGTTGATCTGGCTCAAAATAAAAGGAAACCAGCAGGATTTCCCAGGCCTTCGTTTTGATTCCCACGACGACGATGTTGTTAGTGGTCAGGTTCGGATATTGGATGACCTTTATATCGTCATTAAAAACCATTATTGCCGCCTTAACAACTCCACCGTCTCCGCGGTTCACGTTCTGGAAGACCCGAGCACCCCGATAGCTTCCCATTTGGCCTACGGCCCCTATGTACGGCTCCTGGAGCAGCGCCAGGTCTATCCGTTTATCTGTAGCCTCAAGCATCAGCTCTTGTGTTGCAAGCTTTTTCCGCTGCAGGTTTGCTTGGGCTATCTGATAGATCCTGGAAGTAGTGTTCGCAGGTGTGTCGCCCGGGACCACCTCAGCAATATGCTATGGTGGCTCGGGCCAACGCTTCCCACTTTCTCCGGATTGGGCACTCTTCGCTAAACGCGTTGTGCTCTCTCTTATCGAGCTTGGCGTGGGTGCAGTTACAGCATGCCGGAGGCATGCCAGCCAACAGATCGGTACACTCTGCCTTCATGTGTGGCCCCCCACAGTGGCTGCATTTCTCAATGGCGTCTTTGCAGAAACGACGCCCGTGACCATACCCCAGGCAAAGTGAGCACAGGACCAAAGGCGATTGGTCCGCCACCCTCACCCGCTGGAGGTCGATCACGACAGTTTCCGCTTCGACCAGCCGTTTCCAAATTTTTGGGGACACTCTCATGAGGTTAGGTTAGGTTAGGTTTTTTTTTTTTTTTTTTTTTTTTTTTTTCCTGTCCGGGCGCAGAGGCCCGGCCCGCGAGCTAAGTTTTCCCCCGATGTACTTTCAGGGCCTTTATTGATCGTTTCTTTAATACATTATTCTTACTTGCTAGTATACAGAGAAGTTGCAAATGGCAACGAGTTACAGACTACAGGAAAGACTTTTACACAAAAACCTAAAGTTACTAAATCTTTTTAAATTTACATTTAGGATACAGTGTTTCCTACTCAGATTAAGGCTAACAGGTTACGGAATATACAGGAAAGCTTTTACAAACTTAATAACTACCTCTCTAAAGGCTATAATATATTTGACCCTATTATAAAATTTATTCCTAGTTTCCTACTGCACTATTTTACTTATATATTTACTTAAACTAATTACGATATATGCTGATTTAATATATATGACAATATATATTCAACATATTTTATATATCTATTTATTTCTTTGTATTACTATTTCTGCCAATTGAATGCAGTACTTTATAAAAACATGCCTTAAATTTCTATCAATCATAAATATTTTTACATTTTCGGGACTTATTTTGGCATCAAGCAACAACTCAGCCTCATATCTCCTTAGACCAAAAACGGGACACTCGAAAAGAACATGTTGCACTGACTCACTGACACCTGGTTCACAGATGCACGATGGGTTCTCCTTACACTTGAACCGGTTCAAGTATTCTGAGAACCCACCGTGCCCTGTCATCACTTGTGTCACTATATTTGTTGGTTTTAAGTCCTTAACAATCCTAAAGGCTTCTGTCGCGTCAGGCAAAAACATCTTTGTGACAGATGCTGTCAGTCCCTGTTTATACCTCCGGTTCCATTCATCAATCGACTTTAAACGGATATGTCTCCTGATGAACGAAACCGGGCACTCTTCGTAGTCCGGTGTCCTTTTGGACCTAAGAGCTGCATCCTTTGCCAGGCAGTCCGCACGCTCGTTTCCCTCTAGACCAGCATGGGCCTTGATCCAGAAGAAGGATATATCCTTTTTCTGGAGTTTACCGGTCCTGAGGTTCTTACGGGCCTCCATGGCCAAGGGATGAGTGGCGTACTGGTTCGTGATGGTTTCCAACGACGACTTTGAGTCGCTGTAGATTCCAAAAGTGTCCTCGGAGCGTTTAAGAACCTCTGCAGTAGCTCGGCATATGGCCAGCAGTTCCGCCTGATACACCGTGCAGTAAGATGCCAGCTTCAACTTGAGGGTTTTGATCTCGGCTACTTTGTTCCAAAAGGACAATGCAGCTCCGACCTTGCCCTCAAATTTACTGCCATCGGTAAATATTCTGACTGCTTGCTTATTGTGGTTATCCACATCTTCTTGGTGTACCAGGCTCATGAACTCCAGGCTCGTATGGTTTGCGGGGTGAGGAGACTCGTCATATGGAGCCATTTTTTCTATCTCCCTGTCCCCTATCACCGACTGAGGTACCCCCCTCTTGGCCTGGTACAGGGCGGCTGCCTCTTGTATCCTAAGGTCCAATGGAAGTATACCAGCCAGCAACAGTGCCGAGTTCAGGGAGACAGTGCGGTACGCCTTGCACAGCTTCTGGGCGAAACCTCTCTGGACTGTACTAAGCTGTTTCTGTAGACCCAGTTTTTTGGTTGCCGGCGCCCAGGCGCTGGCCGCGTACATGATTAATGGCTCCACAACTGCTCCATATATTGTACGGATCACTTCTGGATGTAGACCCCAACTGATCCTGGCGGCCCTGGACAACTGCTTGTAAATATTGAGCGCTTTTTTACAAACATATGTTGTGTGGCTGTTAAAGGTCAGCTTGTGGTCGACAATGAGCCCCAGGATCTTGATCTTTTTTGACATGCTGATGCCGATCCCGCCCATCGTCAGAAGTGGTGTGTCATATTTAAGTTTGTTAGTTATGACCATCGCTTTTGTCTTTTGAGGCGCAAATTTCAACTTGTTTTGTATACCCCACCCCTGAACGTAGGCGAGAGCGGCATCTGCCCGTACTTCTATTTCTTGTGCTGTATCGCCGTCGAAAACCAAAACCACGTCATCGGCGAATGCTTGGTTGTAGTGGCCGAGGTCATCCAACCCTTTCAGCAGTGGGTCCAGTAGAAGGTTCCACAGTATCGGTCCACCTATGGACCCCTGGACACAACCCTTGTTTGTATTTCGTACATGTTCCTGCCCAGCGTACCTGATTTTTACCTTTCTGTCACGCAGGTAACTGTCCAACAACCTTCTAATATTCACTGGACACCTTTCCTCAGCCAATCTGACTCGTATCGCGGGCCACCATGCGTTGTCGAAGGCTCCCTCTATATCTAGTGATACTAAAATAATGAGCTTCTTCTTTTTTAGTTTCTCATGTATGTGCTGCATTAGATTATAGAGGGAGTCCTCGGTGCTCTTTCGGGGCATAAAGCCGTATTGGCGAGTACTAATTCTGGGAATAATATGCCATTTTACGCGCCCTATCATTAGTTTTTCCAAGACCTTTCCCATTACCGGTAATAAGCCTATGGGCCTGTATGATTTCGGGTTGCTATAGTCCTCTTTGCCGGGTTTTCTAAGAACAACTACTATGGCCTCCTTCCAAATTGTTGGAAAATGTTGGAGAGCCATGCATTTGTTTGCCAAGGCAAGAAAGGAATCCAAGTCCTGCGTGACAGCGTGGAAACAGATATCGGCAGTGATACCATCACTACCCGGGGCTTTCTTGGGGTTGAAGCTTTTCAGCGCAAAGGTCATTGGGCATTTTGTTCGGACATATGACCCACGGCGCACAAAAACGAAACAGGGCTAGGTATGTAGTTAAATGTATATGTTACTTAATGGTATGGGTCGCATTATTGCAGGATATGGGAGAACCGCAAAAAAAATTTTTTTAATTAATATTATAGCATTTTTAAAATAATTATTATAGCATTTTTAAATTATTATTATAGCATTTTTATAATGAACTAAGTAAAAACTATTGGCCTGACTGTAAAAATACTTTGTAAAACAGTTGTTTTGAACAATTTCCAGGAATACGAAAATAAAATCCATTTTGCGGTAATAATATTTTTATTCTGCATTATCAAAATCTATAGTTAATTCATCTAAAAAGGCTGCAGGCGCGTCTATCACGTCTTGATGCCTGGCCCATGACAGAAAGTATACGACGCTTACAACATGTGCACAGCTTCCGACAGTGCGACGGCCGTGTATACACGAGCAGTAATACTGTTGGATGCTATTTCTTCCAATATGGGTAGGATCTACTAAAATATAGGTGTAGTACTGCTTTGCACGGACGTGTCGTGACTGTATTCTGCCTCTTATCAATATCTTATTTTCAATCATTTCTAGTCTATATAGTCTATATATAGTCTATATAGTATCATTTCTAGTAGTTCAAGTCGACCATCATATTTCTCATGGCAACGTTAAAATATACATGGCGGAAGATTTTAAAATCTTTCTTGAATCTGCCGTTAATGGTTTCCACTACCCACCGGATCATTGTTATTAATCTAGATTTATTAGCATCTAGTGTCGTCAGTTGTTCTCCTCTTACTCTTGTAGGCGGCATGTGAGGAATATTCCCCTCATTCCTCAATTTTATCAATCGAATCCCGAAATCCACGATCCAATATAAAAACATCATTAACTCTCAAGAACCCATGAATCGGAGAATCTTCTTGCATCAGGTCACGCATAATGCTTGCGTCCGAAGTAGTCGCAGTGTAAGGCCCCGTAACATCTACTATGTAGCCGTCGGTACATACTATAAGGAAGGGTTTTACTAAGTTCCGAAACTTATGAAGACTGTAAGTTTTGCGCTGGAAAAGGAAATTCGAACTCTTTTGTAGATAAATATATGTTCCATCACATACGAGAATGGCCACCGGTTCATTATAGTTACCACCAAAAAAATGGCTTGGAATTGCAAGATTCTTGGCCACCACATCTTCCCTAGTAATATGATTTAAGCCCAAATGCTGTGGAACAAAATCATTACTTAAGCATTCTCTTGCTATCGCCAACTTCCTTTCTAGGGTTCTCCTCGACATATTGAATTTAGTGGCTAATCGCTCATCTGGTTCACCGGTTCTTATTTTTGTTAAAAAAATTCCAAGAACTGTGGCAGGATGAACTGATCGATCACCCAGTGAAGGCGTTTGGTTCAAAATAACATTAAATTGATATTTTGTTAGTCCCGTCCAAAAGTGAAATTCATTGTCCTCTATTTCTTCAATATTTTCGAAATCAAGGTTGCTTCTTTGTTTGATACCCCATTTATATAAATTCATCATACCAACAACATGAGTACTGTCAAAGTTTTCGTGGGATGTAGTGTTGAGCAAGTCTACCCAATCATTCCTCATAAAATGAGCATTGCAAACCCGAGCTAATTCTGGTATATAAAAATTGTGATTGTGTAAGAGTTGGAACTTAGCATATAGTGGAACATTATGGGCCACTACATTTCTACAGTTTGTAAAAATACAATGTCTCGCTGTATTCGATGCTCGCTTATATCCTCTAGGCGTAACAAAACTAGGCTGCAATTGTACTTGATCTTGCACTGGTTGCTCTTCAACTGGCTGATCTTGTACTGGTATATTTTGTACTTGTTCATTTTGTACGGGTTGATTCCGTAAACGACGATCTAACCTTGACCAACAAGCATGGCACATGGCCCGTGAGCCATTAAAAGTAATCTGAAACAATTGAAAAAAAAAATATATATTCCTCCATTTATCAAGAAGTAAAATGAGCCATTACATTGAGCAAAGCAACATTTGTACAATCAAGAGCACGCGACGAGTCATACACATACGATGACAGTGTAGTGTACTTACCTCACGTGGTATTATTTCTTGCAATAATAAATCTACAAGATCCCTTTGTCTTTCCAAAAAGAGAACTGTCAATATGTGTTTTCTTCGACGTAAAACAGATCGATTACACGACACGCAACTATTTTGTCTTTCCATGTTAATGTAAACCAATCGTCAAGCAAAATCAGGGGTCCATAAAACACGCTCAAGTAATCAATAAAATGCAAAAATCGGAAACACGAGTTTAAACGCACAGATCGAAACGAAGGATGACGTACGACTGCGGGGCGGTCAGAGCGGGTGGGGCGCAGGCGGCGCGTCGCACGCGCACTTCGATACCTTACTGTTATTTTCTACCTGTCGAAAGTGCGAGCGAGAGAGACATACAATCTGTTATGCGATACAAACATTTTTCTTATGCTTGTACATACATTTTCACAATGCTGACAGTAAAATCTTTAGTTTTTAGTCTAATAGAATTATAGTTAGACTCACATACATACTGTTACATAACATTTTTCCTCCAGCAGATACATAAAAAAAATTTACATATTTAGAAAAGTGGAATTGAATACTTTACTTTAAAAGTGATTTGAACACTGTGCGCGAAAAAAAAAAAGTGGGTCAAAACCGCCCAATGATCTTTCAGCTCTTGGATTGTAAACGGTGGGTCATGCTGTTCACCATGGACCCAGTCGTTTACATGTTCGCTTAATTCCCTGATTCGACGGTGATCTGCGTTATCCTGGCTTTCCAAGTCCTCCGGGTAGAATGTCTCCGCCAACATTGCCGCTGATTCTTTCGGGTTCACCATTTTTCCAGCGATTGCCAGGGGTAGGTCCTCCTGCCTTTTTGTAGTCCTTCTTATAACTCTCATGATTCCCTCCCAAACTCCTTCCTTATCCTGTTTTTCGCAGAACTCCTTCCAGCTTTGTATCTGTGCCTCTTTGGCTGCACACTCATATCTTTCTTTTGCTTGCAGGTACTCATCGACGACCTTTTTCTTCCGGATTTGCGCTGCGTATCGGATTCGACGTCTCCTGGTGGTGACTTCCTTCTTGAGTTTGACGAGTTCATCCGACCACCAAGGAAAAGTAAGTGTATTCCTTGATTTCTTTTTTGGTATGCTATTATTACTTGCTTCTATTATTGTATTTATGTATATTTCCACTTTTCTTTCTAATTCTAATTTGTCCTCAATTTTTTCAATTTCTACTTTATTTATATTATTTTCTTTTAGCAAGCTGGCCAGTTTCTCATGAAACTGGCTCCAGTTTGCTTTTTTACTATTGTAAATTCTTGTAGATCTTTTTATGACCATTCCCTTGGCCTTTGTGAGTCTAATCTTAAACGTAATCGTATTGTGGTCGGAACTCGTCAGTCCTTCTTCAACTTTCCAGTCCTCCACCAGGTTCAGCATCTCCGCCGGGCAGGCCGTGATGTCGACAATGCTGGCGTAGGTCTTGTTTCCCCTTATCGTGTAAAATGTTGGGGTGTCTCCTTCGTTAAGCACCTGCAAGCCCATCTCTTCCAGGGCTCCGCTCAGGTCTTCGCCTCTTTGGTTCACTGTGGAGCTCCCCCACCATGTACTCTTGGCGTTAGCGTCTCCTCCTATGATGAGGTTTTTTATCCCTATACGCTCTTGGATCGTTTTGAGCTGCTCCAGGTATGGCCCTATGGCCTGTGGGTCAGGTTCAAAATAAAAGGAGATTAATGCAATCTCCCAGGCACTGGTCTTAACTTTGACTACTACTATGTTGTTTGTAGTGAAATTCGGGCATTGGATCACCTCTATGTCGTCGTCAAATACGGCGATTGCCGCTTTGACTTTTCCACCGTCTTGATTTGTGCACTGGAAGATTCTTACGCCTCTGTAATCTCTCATTCTGCCGATCGCTCCAATGTAGGGCTCCTGGAGTAGCGCAAAGGCCATCTTTTTCGCTGTTGCCTCGAGCATTATCTATTTTGTTGCTAGTTCCATTCGTTGCAAATTGGCTTGAGCTACGTAGTATGGCTTTGCGCTTGCTGGAGGGAATTTTGCGCCTGGAACAACCTTAGCAGTAGGCTACGGTTGCCCGCGCCAGTGCGTCCCATTTCTTCCGTATCGGACATTCCTGGCTGAAGGCGTTGTGCTCAATTTTTTCCAGCTTCGCGTGCGAGCAGTTGCAGCACGATGGGGCCGCACCCGCCTGCCAGTCTGCACAATTTGCTTTCATGTGCGGCCCTCCACAGTGGCTGCACTTCTCTATCGTTTCTTTGCAGAAGCGCCTCCCATGTCCGTATCTTAAGCATAAGGAACACTGCACCAATGGTGATTGATCCGCCACTTTGACTCTCTGAAGATCAATTTGTACCGTACCAGAATCAACCAATCTTTGCCAGATTTTTGGCGATACCCTCAATACGATGTGGCTTGTGTGAGAATTTCTGGTACGTTTCTTGAACAAGACCTCCAGTTTCTGGTCTTTTTCATCGAGGTCTTTCATTACGGATTTATTCTGATTTTTTAGTGCTTTTAATATGTCCTCATCTCTGTTGTACGAGAAGACATCTCTCAGGATCACCATGGGGTCCTTGTTTCTCATCTCCTGGACATTTAGTTGGTCCTCTGCACCTTTCAGCCTTTCTTTAATCTGGTCTCTTTCCTTTTCTGTTCTGCAGCCAACTATTATTTTCCTGTCTTTTGCCTTCCGTATCCTTTTTATTGAAATCCCTCCCTCTGTTGCGTTTACCACTTTTCTAATTCTGTTCAATACGTCTTCTCCAGTTTCCGTTTCCTCTTTAGACGAAATCACTACCGAGTGTAGTGCCGTCTGTTCCGAGGTCTGCCTCCTGGACGTCGCCGCAACACTTGCGTACGTCACCCCTTCCAGAGTTATCCGTTGCTGGTCCATCGCCTGTTTTAACTCCTCCATTCGCTCATTGCTGTCTTTGATTAATTTAGCGTGTTCTTCCATCCTCCTCACTAGCTCGTTCTCGACCTCAGATTTTCTTCTCGGTGATAGTGGGGATGGAAGGGGCAGGTCCAATGGGTTCTCTTTATTCTCAGCAACTTTAATTCTCTCACTCTGGTCTTCCTTAAATTTGGTTCCTTCTGCTTCCGCCTCTTTAACCAACTGGTATAAGCGCTCTACCGACTTTGTGACCTCCATTTTTATGTCTGTCTTTAGGTTTCGCGCGTTGCCAAGCTGTAGTTTGGCCGCAGTTAAGCAGGCTCTTCCCTCTGCTGTCTTACTGGCGTATTTATGTTTGTCTGGAGCCGGCGGACTTTCTCCCGCCTGTAATAAGGCAAAACGGTTGCCCGCCGGGACCGGCCCAGCCTTTTTCGGAGTGGTTTTAGTCTTGCGTTTGGTAATGGTCTTTCCGGACTCCCAATCACCGATGCTACGCCTCACACTTGAAGCTTGGGTCTGATCACCAGAAGGACCAGCCTTCTGTGTCTGGTCGGGGGTTTTCTGGGAGTCAGGGCTTGCCTTGTCCCCTGGCATTTTTATAGGAGTGCGAAAACCAAACATATTTGCGTATTACAGGAAATGTCAATAAAGCGGAACTATACAAGTACACAATAAAATAAAAGTTTGTATAAGTTATAAAATATTTAGTAAAAAGAAAAATGTATTGAATTAAAATATAGGATTTGTAATTAAGAATTAAAATTAATAATAATAATAACTAACTTAAATTAAATATTTTTGATTTCACCAAAGTCTAACTTAATTAAAATAAAATATTTTTTAGATTTCTCTAAAGTCCCTACTCTACGTATTTTGTTTCAGATACCTCTAGGATGCAGGGTTCTGTGGTCTTGTCTACTACAGGTAAGTACACAGTTTTATGTCAAATCTGATTCACAGGTAGGTAAGTAAATACCAACAGAAGTAGGTGCTCTACAGTGCTCTATGTAGAGTAATAAACTCTGCACAGATGTGTCAGTGAGTCAGCAAACGTGTTTATGCGTTGATATACAGAAACCCGAATTTAATTTTATGCTAGAATTTTTTGAGACTCTATGTAGAGTCTGTCTCTATAAATAGGCTGGTTGTCCTGTTTGTTGTCAACTTAACTAAGAAAGTCCGGTCCAATTCGGACAACGGGTTCCAGAGATATGAGCTTTTGAATTTTTGCAAGATGGCGGACAAAATGGCCGCGCAAATTTAAAACTACAATAACTCCGTCAAAATAAGGCCCAGAGTTTCAGGGTTTTGACAGGCGTGATTGCCTTGTCCCCAACTAGTCTCCTAAGCAATCAGTAGAGTCAAAAAATTTTTACTCTACCTAGAGCCCTAACTCAAATTTAATCAGAGAGGGGGCCGTTGCGGTACCGGCAGTGGAAACCCCGTCCCAATCGGACTACTCTAGCGAGGGCTATGCCCGTTCAAAACAATCAAATATGGCGGCCAAAATGGCCGTTCCAGGGTCAACTCCGGCTGTAGAAGTCCGAACCGGACCGTGTTTGGGCTTGTTTTAAAGGGCACAACCCACACAATAGCTTGGATTTGTCCACGTGCTAATAGGACCCCCCCCCCCTGATTTAATACAACCAAAAAACAATAAAATGTTCACTAAAAATATCCTTACTTAGCAAATATTCGCTAAAAAATTCTAGAAAATTTGCTAATATGCTAATATAATTATTATCTATATTTTCTTTAAGTAATTTATTTTGTAACTTTAAAATTTGGGGTACCTCGTGCACACCCAGAAAATTCAACAATGTTTTTCTCGAAAACTGGCTGATCAATCTATGCCAATTTTTTGGTATATTTTTAAGGGCCCTAAACTCTATACAATTCTAAATTAAAAACTATATGTCGTCGATCTTTCAACGGAGATAGAAATATTTAAAATTTTTCAAAATTTAAAACTGTTATAACTAAGTCAAAAATGTACTTTTTTTTATTCTGAAAGTGCCTCCCTACTCTCTGCGACAGCGTTCCGATGGTTCCAAAGTCAGTTTTCACCTGGCGGCCCTGGATCACCGACCTCGTGGCCACGTGGTTTCTATTTTTCTGTTTACATCTCCGCGCTCCTGCGCGGGAAAAATCGGTAAAAACAGAAAAACTGTAGTGCTCCTGATGGCCCTTCAGAAGGCACTTTAAAACTCGTAGGTCGCCGCTGCAGATTCCGAGAAAAATGCACTTTAAACTTTTTAAATTTAAAAATATTCACTTTTTTTGTGATATCTCGTTCAAAAATTCACTTAGCGACACAGCGTTTTCACAGCCGTGTGCGCCTTGTGATTCCGCAATTTTTGATGTATAGCACTGCACTGTATCTCACTTTTTAGATTTTTCACGAATTTATTTGCGTAGAGGTTTACTTGAAAGTGAGCGCTCCGGAGTGCGGTTGGAGCCAGACTATTGGTTAGGTTAGGTTAGGTTAGGTTAGGTTAGGTTAGGTTAGGTTAGGTTAGGTTCATCGTTCTGCTCGATGAGGTCGGTAAACTGTTCGAGGGGATCGTCGCCGGTCGGCTGAATGGCCTCCTGCGGGGGGTCGGGCCGAACCTGTCGGACGCCCAATTCGGTTTCCGAGTTGGGCGTTCGACAGTGGACGCGCTGGCCCGGCTGAAGGGCCAGGTGAGGGAGGCCGTGGAGTCTGGGGACGGAGTGTTGGCTGTGTCATTTGACATAGCCAACGCGTTCAATTCCGTCCCCCACTCCACGATCTTGGAGGCACTCCGGTACCACGGAGTGCCTTCATACTTGCGGGCCCTCTTGGCCAGCTACTTGGAGGACCGAGGGGTCCTCCTCGTAGACAAGGCTGGCCAAGTCCGGAGGTACGGCGCGGAGTCTGGTGTTCCACAGGGGTCGGTCCTAGGACCACTCCTGTGGAACATCGGCTTCGACTGGCTCCTGCGGGGATCCCTCCTCCCGGGCACGAGTGTCATCTGCTACGCGGATGACACTCTCCTCACTGCCCGGGGGAGGGATTTTAGGGAGGCGGCCAGTTTGGCCTCGGCTGGCGGATCCTTGGTCGCGGGAAGGATCCGCCGCCTCGGGTTGGGGGTTGCGCTGCACAAGACCGAGGCCGTGTTCTTCCACGGGCCTCGGCAGCGCATCCCTCTTGACGCCCACATCGTCGTGGAGGGCGTCAGGATCGGGGTGAGGACCCAGATGAAATATCTGGGCCTCACCCTGGACAGCAGGTGGCGCTTCGGCCCGCACTTCAGCGGGTTGTCAGCGCGCCTGCTGAAGGCGGCGAACGCCCTCTCGTGGCTCCTCCCAAACCTGGGAGGGCCGAAGGCGAGATGCCGGCATTTGTATGCCGGCATCTTGAAGAGCATGGCCCTTTACGGGGCCCCCATCTGGGCGGACTCCCTCCACAGGAGGGAGAATGCGCCCGCCATCCGCAGGCCCCAAAGGGCCATTGCACTGCGGGTGGCGAGAGCCTACCGCTCGGTGGGCTTTGCGGTAGCGTGCGCTCTGGCCGGCACCCCGCCTTGGGAACTCGAGGCATGGGTGCTCGCCAGAGTGTACGAGTGGACGGCGGGGCGCAGGGCGCTCGGGGAGTGCCCTGCCCCAGAAGAGCGGGAGGCCGTCCGCAGAGAGGCGAGGGACGCAACCGTCCAACATTGGACGGAGGCCCTCGCCACCGCAGCCTTTGGCCGCAGAACGTTGGACGCGCTCGGGCCAGTCCTGCAGGACTGGCTCGGGCGGTCCCACGGTTTCCTTTCTTTCCGTCTGGTGCAGGTGCTATCCGGGCATGGCGTCTTCGGATCGTGCCTGCATCGGATCGGAAGAGAGGAGACCCCGGCCTGCCACGATTGTGGCGCGGCGGTGGACACGGCGCAGCACACCCTGGAGGTGTGTGCGTCGTGGTCTGGGCCGCGCCGCCAATTGATGGCGGTGGTCGGGCAGGACCTCTCGCTGCCCAGCGTGGTTTTAGCCATGCTGGGAAGCGAGGAGTCCTGGGCTGCGGTGGCCTCCTTTTGCGAGGAAGTAATTTCGCAAAAGGAGGCGACGGAGCGGGCGCGGGAGGAAGACCCTCTCGCAGCGCCACTCCGCAGGCGACGAACGGGTCGGAGAAGGCGATTGCACGACAATCGTCTTCCCCCTCCTGGTGGAGGATAGCGGGAGACAGGCGCGGGGGCGTCTTCTCCCGCATTGCACGTATCCTCCACTTCCGCCGGGTGGGAATGACCGCGAGCACTCGCGGCTATTCTCGGGCCCCTCTCCCAGGGTGGGGAGGGGGGTGAAGGGCTCGCCGTAAAGGCGGGCGGTCGTCGGCGGGGGGCTGGATGGAAAGGCTGTGCCGGATTCCCAGTTCCCCTCCATATAGGCGATGCGGGAGTGCCGCTGGGTCGTTTTGTGGGTAAGCATTTTTCCCAGCGTCAAAAAAAAAAAAAAAAAAAAAAAAAAAAAAAAAAAAAAAAAAAAAAAAAAAAAAAAAAAAAAAAAAAAGGTTAGGTTAGGTTAGGTTTCCACGGCGGCTCATTCCCCGTTCCACACTCATTCCACACGGCGGCTCATTCCAGGGGCGAAGCCGTCGAGGAGTGGGCGGCGTCGGTGGGCCTTTGTTTGCTGAACAGGGGCTCCACCAACACGTGCGTGCGACAGCAGGGGGGGTCGATAGTGGACCTTTCGTTCGCTACCCCTGCAGTCGCCGCACGAGTAAGGAACTGGTGTGTCCTGGAAGAGGTCGAGACGCTCTCGGATCATTTGTACATCCGATTCGAGCTCTCCCGGTTCCAGGACCCTAGTAGGGGTCACGCGGCGCGGCGCCCTACCCGCTTTCCGCGGTGGGCTGTCGCCAAGCTCGACAGGGACCTACTAGAGGAGGCGGCCATTATTCACTCTTGGCTGTCTCCGCAGGCCCCGACCGAGGAGGTCGACATGGGGGCTGGTCGCTTCTGCGATGCGATTACGCAGATTTGCGATGCGGCCATGCCCCGCCTTCGTGGTTGTCGGCCTCCAAGGAAGGAGGTCTACTGGTGGTCCCAGGAGTTGGCGGACCTCCGTGCGGCCTGTGTACGTGCCCGGAGGTCCCTCACCCGTAGTCGGCGACGTCACCGCGGGGTTGGTGAGGAGGTGGAACGGCTTCATGAGGAGTACCATGAAGCTCGGAAAACTCTGCGGCTGGCCATCTGCCGCGCCAAGGATGTGAGCAGAGAGGAGATGCTGGAGAGTATTGAGCGTGACCCCTGGGGTCGCCCTTATCGTGCGGTGCGTCAAAAGCTCCGCACGTCGGGCCCCCCCCTTACGGAGACTCTCCAGCCCAGCTTCCTGCAGGAAGTGGTCGAGGGCCTATTCCCGCAGCGGGTGGAGCACACACCCCCGTCGATGGCTGCATCAGCCGGAGACGACGGGGGCAGCGAGGTTGATGTTCCGCCCGTCAGGGAATCGGAGTTGGGGGCGGCTGTTCTACGGATTCGATCCAAGAATACCGCCCCCGGGCCGGACGGGGTTCCAGCCCGAGTGATGGCCCGAGCCCTCGACTACATGTCGGACCACCTCAGGGAAGTGTTAGACGCTAGCCTGGCGTCCGGACGCTTCCCTGAGCGCTGGAAATGCGGGAAGCTGGTCCTGCTGCAGAAGCCGGGACGGCCTACCGAATCGGTCGCGGCCTATAGGCCTATCGTGTTGCTGGACGAGGCGGGTAAACTTTTTGAGAGGGTGCTCTCTGCCCGCATCGTCCGGCACCTCTGCGAGGTTGGCCCCGATCTGTCGGACGCCCAATTCGGTTTCCGAGAAGGGCGTTCGACGATCGATGCCGTAATGCGCCTTAGGGCCGTGACCGAGGAGGCCGTGAGCTGCGGCGGAGTGGTGTTGGCGGTGTCCTTGGACATCGCCAACGCCTTCAATAGTCTGCCATTCAGCTGCATCAGGGAAGCGCTCCGCTACCACGGAGTGCCGGAGTACCTGAAGCGGCTGGTGGCGGACTATCTTGAGGAGCGAACCGTCATGTACGAGGACCGAGATGGCGTCTTGAGACGCAGGGCCATGTCGTGCGGTGTTCCGCAGGGGTCTGTCCTAGGACCTCTCCTGTGGAACATCGGGTACGACTGGGCCCTACGAGGGCGTCTCCCCCCCGGGCTGGGTGTAATCTGCTACGCGGATGACACCTTACTCACGGCCCGGGGGGCTAACTTCCAGGAGGCGGCGCGCCTGGCCGCCACGGGAGTTTCCCAGGTGATCGGGCGCATTGAGGCGTTGGGATTACGGGTGGCCCTGGATAAGACGGAGGCCCTATTATTTCATGGGCCCCGTCGTGGTCCACCCGCCGGCGCCTCAATCGAGGTCGGCTCGGTCCTCGTACCGGTCCGGGCCCAGATGAGGTACCTGGGTCTGGTCCTAGACGGTAGGTGGCTCTTCGACGAGCACTTCCGACAGCTTGGTCCGAAGCTGGTGGACACTGCCTCCGCCCTAGGGCGACTTTTGCCCAATTTGGGCGGGGCCAGTGTTCCCACGAGGCGGCTGTATGCGGGGGTTGTCCGGTCCATGGCGCTGTATGGTGCACCGGTGTGGGTGGCGGCTCTGACTGCTCCGAATAGGGCGCGCCTCTGGCGCCCCCAGAGGATATTGGCGGTCAGAGCCATACGCGGATACCGCACGGTGTCCACCGAGGCGGCTTGCGCCTTGGCCGGAACACCCCCGTGGGATTTGGAGGCGGAAGTGCTCGCCGAAGTTTATCGGCGAGTGGCTGACTTCCGGGCGGAGAGCGGATTTCGCCCTCCGCCCGAAGACGTGCGCGAGTGGCGCGAAGCCGCTCGCCGAGCCACCATGGTCAGATGGTCGTTCCGGCTGGAGACTCCACGCGCTGGCTTCGCCGCCGTGGATGCTCTCCAGCCAGTCATCGCCGAGTGGGCAGGGCGGCAGCACGGGACTCTTTCCTTCCGGCTGACGCAGGTGCTTTCCGGGCACGGTTGCTTCGGAAAGTACCTGTACTCGGTCGCTAGGAGGGAATCGAGTCCCGCCTGCCACCACTGCGACTGCAGTGAGGATTCGGCCCAGCACACGCTGGCGGTCTGCCCCGCATGGGCGACGCAGCGCCGGGCCCTCACTGCAGTCATCGGAGCGGATCTCTCGCTACCGGCCGTAGTTCGCTCCATGGCCGGTAGCGACAGTTGTTTTACCGCGGTCGCTTCCTTCTGCGAGAAAGTAATCACGCAGAAGGAGGCGGCGGAGAAGGCCCGGGAGAACGACCTCCGCTCGGACCCGATCCGCCGCCGGCGAACCGGACGGCGGAGGCGCGCTTTCCTGCGCCTCATGCCGCCCTGAGTGTGGCCGCGGGTGGACGGGATGGGTTCTCCCCTCCACCCGCATTAGTTTGGCCAACCGCGAGGGGGCGGCGTCCGCGTGTGCCGGACGTCGCCTAAGAGAGGTCCTTGAGACGGAGCCCGCGCCAGGAGCGGGCCGGCGCTGGGAGGGGTCCAGAAGGCGATAACTACCTGGACCCCTCCTAAACTGGAAGCGCAAAGAGGGCACACCGTGTGGTTTTGGTCGGTTCGAGTCCGACACACCGCCCCGCCAAACGAGAGCCCCGGCGGGGTGACGGTCCGAGGGGATTTCCACACGCTAAAAAAAAAAAAAGAAAAAAAAAGGTTAGGTTAGGTTAGGTTAGGTTAGGTTAGGTTAGGTTACGACCGGCAGACTCCCCCTCGGCATACCGACCCATCGTTCTGCTCGATGAGGTCGGTAAACTGTTCGAGGGGATCGTCGCCGGTCGGCTGAATGGCCTCCTGCGGGAGGTTGGGCCGAACCTGTCGGACGCCCAATTCGGTTTCCGAGTTGGGCGTTCGACAGTGGACGCGCTGGCCCGGCTGAAGGGCCAGGTGAGGGAGGCCGTGGAGTCTGGGGACGGAGTGTTGGCTGTGTCATTTGACATAGCCAACGCGTTCAATTCCGTCCCCCACTCCACGATCTTGGAGGCACTCCGGTACCACGGAGTGCCTTCATACTTGCGGGCCCTCTTGGCCAGCTACTTGGAGGACCGAGCGGTCCTCCTCGTAGACAAGGCTGGCCAAGTCCGGAGGTACGGCGCGGAGTCTGGTGTTCCGCAGGGGTCGGTCCTAGGACCACTCCTGTGGAACATCGGCTTCGACTGGCTCCTGCGGGGATCCCTCCTCCCGGGCACGAGTGTCATCTGCTACGCGGATGACACTCTCCTCACTGCCCGGGGGAGGGATTTTAGGGAGGCGGCCAGTTTGGCCTCGGCTGGCGGATCCTTGGTCGCGGGAAGGATCCGCCGCCTCGGGTTGGGGGTTGCGCTGGACAAGACCGAGGCCGTGTTCTTCCACGGGCCTCGGCAGCGCATCCCTCTTGACGCCCACATCGTCGTGGAGGGCGTCAAGATCGGGGTGAGGACCCAGATGAAATATCTGGGCCTCACCCTGGACAGCAGGTGGCGCTTCGGCCCGCACTTCAGCGGGTTGTCAGCGCGCCTGCTGAAGGCGGCGAACGCCCTCTCGTGGCTCCTCCCAAACCTGGGAGGGCCGAAGGCGAGATGCCGGCATTTGTATGCCGGCATCTTGAAGAGCATGGCCCTTTACGGGGCCCCCATCTGGGCGGACTCCCTCCACAGGAGGGAGAATGCGACCGCCATCCGCAGGCCCCAAAGGGCCATTGCACTGCGGGTGGCGAGAGCCTACCGCTCGGTGGGCTTTGCGGTAGCGTGCGCTCTGGCCGGCACCCCGCCTTGGGAACTCGAGGCGTGGGTGCTCGCCAGAGTGTACGAGTGGACGGCGGGGCGCAGGGCTCTCGGGGAGTGCCCTGCCCCAGAAGAGCGGGAGGCCGTCCGCAGAGAGGCGAGGGACGCAACCGTCCAACATTGGACGGAGGCCCTCGCCACCGCAGCCTTTGGCCGCAGAACGTTGGACGCGCTCGGGCCAGTCCTGCAGGACTGGCTCGGGCGGTCCCACGGTTTCCTTTCTTTCCGTCTGGTGCAGGTGCTATCCGGGCATGGCGTCTTCGGATCGTGCCTGCATCGGATCGGAAGAGAGGAGACCCCGGCCTGCCACGATTGTGGCGCGGCGGTGGACACGGCGCAGCACACCCTGGAGGTGTGTGCGTCGTGGTCTGGGCCGCGCCGCCAATTGATGGCGGTGGTCGGGCAGGACCTCTCGCTGCCCAGCGTGGTTTTAGCCATGCTGGGAAGCGAGGAGTCCTGGGCTGCGGTGGCCTCCTTTTGCGAGGAAGTAATTTCGCAAAAGGAGGCGACGGAGCGGGCGCGGGAGGAAGACCCTCTCGCAGCGCCACTCCGCAGGCGACGAACGGGTCGGAGAAGGCGATTGCACGACAATCGTCTTCCCCCTCCTGGTGGAGGATAGCGGGAGACAGGCGCGGGGGCGTCTTCTCCCGCATTGCACGTATCCTCCACTTCCGCCGGGTGGGAATGACCGCGAGCACTCGCGGCTATTCTCGGGCCCCTCTCCCAGGGTGGGGAGGGGGGTGAAGGGCTCGCCGTAAAGGCGGGCGGTCGTCGGCGGGGGGCTGGATGGAAAGGCTGTGCCGGATTCCCAGTTCCCCTCCATATAGGCGATGCGGGAGTGCCGCTGGGTCGTTTAGTGGGTATACCGGTGGGGAGCACCGGGAGTCCCACATAACCCTTCCGTCCCCCGACGGGAGGGTATGCATAAAGCATTTTTCCCAGCGTCAAAAAAAAAAAAAAAAATAAAAAAAAAAAAAAGGTTAGGTTAGGTTAGGTTAGGTTAGGTTCCGCGGACCTGCTGGGTAGTCCCAGTGGGTGGGGAGGTGTACCCCAACGCGGCGCGTCCCCGGGTGGCGGATAGGGGAACGGCTCCCAGAAATGGGAGTTACCGGTTTACCGGCGCGGACCAAACACTGGGGTGGGATGGGGGGGAGGGGGGGGGGGAGGGGGGGGGATTTAGAGTGGGGATGCCGTCCATCTTGGTTCCCGTGAGTCGGCTGTATGGGTCAGTTTCCTCGCGGGATGCCGAGTGGACAGGTGCTTGGCTTGAGTTCAAGCTTGAGCTTGAGCGGAGGATAGCCTTCTTAGGCTTGCGGAGAGGTGTCGGGCCTTGGCGTGCACTTACCCTGCCGCCGGGCAGGATGTGGGAGTTTTCTTCTCTGCCACCGCCCCAAAATCGTAACCCCGCAACACGGTCGCAGTCATGTTTTGCGATCTGAGCGGGACCGATAGGCCTTGGCTTGGTCGCCCGGGCTGCGAGGAAGACAACCTCTATAAAAAATTACCCGAGGATAAGCGGCGGCGCGGCGTAAGGTCTGGAAGGCTGAACGGAGTTTCAGTCGCTACCGCGTCCCCCGCCAGGGAAGTGTCGCTCCCCTGAGCGGGTTACGTTAGACTTCCCCGGTTACAGTGGGCACTGTCCGGGGTGACCCACCCTTCCCACTTACTCGTGGGATCTGATTATGAATAACTTTTTAAACAAATCTAGGTTAGGTGAGACGGTAGGGAGCGGTGAGGAGGTTGTATGCGCGTCTGCGCATAGCAACAGTGGTAGGGCGCTAGAGCCTGAGGAGGCGACGACTCCTCAATTGCGGGACGCCTTCGGGCGTTTCAAAAAAGGCCCTTCTAAGGGCCAACCAAAAGGCCCTTCTCAGGGCCAACCAAAAGGCCCTTCTCAGGGCCAACCAAAAGGCCCTTCTCAGGGCCAACCAAAAAGCCCTTCTCAGGGCTCCGCGGACGATGCCACTTTGGCGTCAGATGCTAGCCGCGCACCATCTGCGGCTAGCTTTTATTGCAGGGCTGACGTGTTGTCAGAGTCCGACAACGCGTTTGAGTCGGACTCAAGTTCGGCGATGGAGGTCGAAGATTGCCTCCAAAAACGCAAGCGGGCCTTCTTAAAGGATGGCAGTGAAGGTTCGTCGGACTCGACGAAGAGCACCAAGTCAAAGAAGGTGAAGGCCAAAAAGCCGAATCCGTCTTCGACTGTAGCGGACACCCACGACGTGGGTTTAGCGGATGCCCAACGGCAGCTAGATTTATCTCGGCGGAAACAACTCCAACAGGATCTGGAGGAGAAGGTTGCCGCCAAGGAGCAGCAGGCACGCGCCGCCCGGGCCAAGACTGGGTACGGCGCGTCCAGCGTCCTCTACGCGGACCACTCGCTGGCCGAGCTAGAGCGGATGGCGCAAGAGGATGAAGAGGAAATTAAGGAGGTCGCCTCTAAGTCCTCTAATCTTAAAGGGACTCTACAGAAGTCCCTTAAGTGCAGGGCCGCCAGCATGGCCAGCATTGTCCGGGAGCTGGTGCAGCGCACAGCGACCGAGGAAACAAGGCAGCTGCAGGCGAAGGTAGATCGCCTGCAGTCGGAGGTCAGCCAGCTGCATAAGAAGCTGGCTGAAGTCATGGCCCGGCCATCTCAAGCCGAGCCGAGAGCTGCGGCCGAAGGTCCTTCCTCCTCCAACCTTGAGGATATTATCCGCAAGGTAGTCATGGAGGAAAGGGTCTTCACGAGAGCCTGCTTCGCCGGTATAGAGGACAGGCTCTTGCCGGAAAAACGCCTCCGGCCGCCTCTCGCGGCGGACAAGAGGCCGTCCAAGCCGGGGCCATCCTCCCAGGAGCAGGACGCTCTGCTCCCCTCGACCACCCAGTCCAATCAGCCGTGGACGAAAGTGGTCAAGAAGGGGAAGGACAAGGGCAGGAAAAAGAAGACAGGAACGGGCGCCGACCCTGCCTCCCACGCCAACAACCCTCCTCCCTGCTCGTCCCAGGCGAATGGCAAGGGGAAGGGGAATGGTAAAGGGCAGGGGAAAACGTCGGCCCCTAAGCCCAGCACCGCTGCTCCCACAGCTAAAAGGGCCTCTGCCGGTGGGAGGAAGCCTCTTGTTGCTCCCAAGACCGCGGCCGTCGTGGTGACGCTGACCGCGGAGGCTGCACAGCGAGGGGAAACGTACGAGTCAGTGCTGAGACGGGCTCGTACCAACGCCGATCCCACCCACCTGGGAATCGGCGCAATGACGTGCCGTCAGACCCAAGCCGGGGCTCGGATTTTCGAGTTCCCGGGGGCTCAGGGCGGCGCCAACGCGGACCTCTTCGCAACCAAGTTGCAAGAGGTCATTGCGGATGCGGCCAAAGTGGTCAGGCCCGTCAAGTCCGCCGCATTGGAGGTGTCCAATCTGGACGATTCAGTCACCAAAGAGGAGGTGGTGACGGCGGTCGCAGCCATGGGGGGCTGCAGCGTCGCAGCGGTACTGGGTCGGGACATCAGGCCTGGTCGCGGTGGCATGGGCACCATTCGCCTTGAGTGCCCAGTCATCGCGGCTAAGGCCGTCCTCGCCAAGGGACGGCTCACCGTCGGGTTTAGCTCGAGTGTGGTTCGGGCACTTGAAGAGCAGCCTCTGCGCTGCTTCAAGTGCTTTGGCATTGGACACACTCGGGCCCTCTGCACGTCCAAGGTGGACAGATCAAACTGTTGCTACCGCTGCGGCAAGGAGGGACACAGATCCGTCTCCTGCAAGGCCGCCACGCCACACTGTGCGGTGTGCGCCGCTAGTGGCCGCCCAGCGGGCCACGTCATGAAGGGGAGGAATTGCAATCCTCCCCCAAAGAAGGGCAAAGCACAGGCTCCGACTCAGCCTGCCGCCACCGCCGTCGTCCCTGTAGCTGGGACCTCGGTGGCCGACGAGGAGGGTGCGATGTCCGAATGATGAATGGGACCGGTCATCGCATCCTCCAGGCGAACACCAACCACTGCAAAGCAGCGCAGGACCTGCTGATGCAGGCCATAGCTGAGTGGTTGGTGAACGTGGCAGTGGTTGCCGAGCCGTACTCGGTCCCTGGCCGTTGGCTGGGCGATCCGGATGGCTTGGTGGCGTTGGTTGCGCGGCCTTCCACAGACTCTCCTCCCCTCTCGCTCTTAGAGAGGGGACCGGGATACGTGGCCGCCGCGTGGGGGAATATAGCTCTGGTGGGTGTATATTTCTCCCCAAACCGCCCTCTATCGGATTTCGAGAATTTTCTCGAAATCCTCACCGCAGTCGTCGGGAGGGCGGCGCCGCGCCAAGTCGTCGTATTGGGCGACCTAAATGCCAAGTCGGCGGCCTGGGGCAACACGGCCACCACCTGCAACGTTCGCGGACGAGCCGTCGAGTTTTGGGCGACCTTGTCCGGCTTGTCCCTCCTTAACAGAGGGACAGTCCACACGTGTGTGCGGCAACTGGGAGGGTCGGTGGTCGATGTCTCGTTTGCCACCCCCGCACTTGCCGCCCGCGTCGTTGACTGGCGGGTGGAGATGGTGGAGACCTTGTCGGACCACCGATATGTGTGGTTCGACATCTCCACCCAGAGCCCCCGGGGGATGGCCCCCTCGGGCCGATCCCCCTTTCCACGGTGGGCCCTCACTCACCTGGACCGGGGAGCGGCCAGGGAGGCGGCGTTCCTCCAGGACTGGCTCACGCCTCCCACCAATGTCCAGGACGTGGACGCCGCAGCGGTCCAGCTGCGAAAGTCCCTGACCGAGGTGTGCAACTCCAGCATGCCTCGGTCTCGCCGACCACCTCCCCGTCGCGCCGTCTATTGGTGGTCGGAGGAACTAGCGGGGCTCCGGGCCGCCTGCGTGAGGGCCAGGAGGGCCTACACGCGGAGCCGACGACGCAGTTTGCGGAACCCGGAGAACGAGGACCTTCTATACGCCTCATATGTAGAGGCAAAGAAGGTCCTCAAGGTGGCGATGTTTGCCGCCGAAGACGCGGCTAGAGCGGAGATGCTCGAGGGTCTCGACAGTGACCCGTACGGGAGACCGTATAAGGCGGCGCGGAATAAACTGCGCCTCTTTGGTCCCCCAATTGCGGAGACCCTCGAGCCGTCATTGCTGGATGGGGTGGTTCGGTCCTTGTTTCCAACTGGGACCAGATTCACCCCACCAGTGATGGACCCCCCGCAGGAGGCGGTTCCGCCGCAGGCAGAGGTCCCTCCGGTAACGGAGGTGGAGTTTGGAGTGGCGGCGCTCCGCCTCCGCGCCAAGAAGACGGCCCCCGGGCCGGACGGCGTCCCCGCACGGGTGGTGGCCATCGCCACCACCGAAATGGAGGAAAGGTTTCGGGACATCTTCAGCGCGTGCTTCGCGGCTGGGAGGTTCCCGAAACCTTGGAAGGAGGGGCAGCTGTGCCTCCTCCGGAAGGAGGAACGCCCGGCGGACTCCCCCTCGGCATACCGGCCCATCGTTCTGCTCGATGAGGCTGGTAAATTATTCGAGGGGATCGTCGCCGCTCGGCTTAATGGCCACTTGGGGGGGATAGGGCCGAACCTGTCGGACGCCCAATTCGGTTTCCGAAGAAGGCGTTCGACGGTTGACGCGCTGTCCCGGCTGAAGGGTCAGGTGAGGGAGGCCGTGGAGGCAGGGGACGGAGTTTTGGCTGTGTCATTTGACATAGCCAACGCCTTCAACTCCATTCCCCACCCGACAATACTCGAGGCGCTCCGCTACCATGGAGTGCCTCAGTATCTACGGAGCCTCCTGGCCGACTACCTGGACGACCGAGCAGTCCTCCTTGTAGACAAAGCGGGCCAGCTTCGGCGGTACAGCGCAGAGTCCGGTGTTCCACAGGGGTCCGTCCTAGGACCACTCCTGTAGAACATCGGGTTTGACTGGCTCCTGCGGGGAACTCTCCTCCGCGGCACGAGTGTCATCTGCTACGCGGATGACACTCTTCTCACTGCTCGGGGGAGAGACTTCAGAGAGGCGGCGAGCCTGGCCTCGGCCGGTGGATCCTTAGTTGCGGGAAGGATCCGCCGCCTAGGATTGGGGGTGGCGCTGCATAAGACCGGGGCCGTGTTCTTCCACGGGCCCCGGCAGCGCACCCCTACTGACGCCCACATTGTCGTAGAGGGCGTCAGGGTCGAGGTGAAGGCCCAGATGAAATATCTGGGCCTAGTCCTCGATAGCAGGTGGCGCTTTGGCCCGCACTTCAGCGGGCTATCGACGCGCCTGCTAAAGGCCGCGGGCGCGCTCGCTTGGCTCCTCCCAAATCTGGGGGGGCCCAAAGCGCGATGCCGGCAATTATTCGCCGGCATCTTGAAGAGCATGGCCCTATACGGGGCCCCCATCTGGGCGGACTCCCTCCAAAGGAGGGAGAACGCAACCGCGATCCGCAGGCCCCAGAGGGCTATCGCGCAGCGGGTGGCGAGGGCCTACCGCTCGGTGGGCTTCGCGGCGGCGTGCGCTCTGGCGGGTACCCCTCCTTGGGAGCTCGAGGCGTGGGTGCTCGCCAGAGTGTACGAGTGGACGGCGGAACGCAGGGCGCTCGGAGAGCACCCTACCCGAGAAGAGCGGGAAGCCGTCCGGCAAGAGGCGAGGGACGCGATCGTCCACCATTGGACGGAGGACCTCGCCTCCGCCACCTTCGGCCGCCGAACGCTGGACGCTCTAGGTCCAGTCCTGCAAGACTGGCTGGGGCGGTCCCATGGTGCCCTCTCTTTCCGTCTGGTGCAGGTTTTGTCCGGGCATGGTTGCTTCGGATCATGCCTGCACCGGATAGGAAGAGAGGAGACCCCGTCGTGCCATGAATGTGGCGCAGCAGAGGACACGGCGCAGCACACCCTCGAAGTGTGTCCGTCGTGGTCTGAACCGCGCCGCGACATGGTAGCGGTGGTTGGTCAGGACCTCTCACTTCCAGGCGTGGTCTTATCCATGCTGGGAAGCGAGGAGGCCTGGACAGCCGTAGCCTCCTTTTGTGAGGACGTAATGTCCCAAAAGGAGGCAGCGGAGCGCGCGCGGGAGAATGACCCCCTCGCGGCACCGCTCCGCAGGCGAAGAAGGGGTGGGAGAAGGCGTTTGTACGACAACCGCCTTCCCCCTCCTGGTGGAGGATAGCGGGAGACAGGCGCGGGGGCGTCTTCTCCTGCATTGCAGATCCTCCACCTCCGCTGGACGGGGATGGCCGAGCATTCACGGTCATTCCCGGGCCTCTCCCTGTCGCGAGAGGCGTGAAGGCCCCGCTGTAAAGGCGGGCGATCGTCGGCGGGGGACTGGAAGTAAGCCAGTTTCCCAGTCCTCCGTCACGCAGACGATGCTGGAATGCCGCTGGGTTGTTTAGTGGGTATACCGGTCCTTTCGGATCGGGGAGTCCCACATACCCCCCCCATCCCCCAATGGGGGGGCATGCGTAACGCATTTTTCCCAGCGCAAAAAAAAAAAAAAAAAAAAAAAAAAAAAAAAAAAAAAAAAAAAAAAAAAAGGTTAGGTTAGGTTAGGTTAGGTTCCGCGGACCTGCTGGGTAGTCCCAGTGGGTGGGGAGGTGTACCCCAACGCGGCGCGTCCCCAGGTGGCGGATAGGGGAACGGCTCCCAGAAATGGGAGTTACCGGTTTACCGGCGCGGACCAAACACTGGGGGGGAAATGGGGAGGTTCCCCGAACTGTTGTTGCGGCGTCGTCCTGCTTGGTCTCCCGCGAGTCGGCTGTATGGGTCAGCTTCCTTGCGGGGTTCTGGATGGGTCAGCGCTTCACTGGCGGATTGGGGGCCTCGGTGAGAGAAAGGGGAGGCTTCTCCGCGTGTCTCTATGAAGGTAGCATAGAGCAAAGTGGATGAAGCCTGGCGGAGGAAGAAGCCTGGATGAAGCCAGGAGCTAAGTGGGACGGCGGCAGTGGGTCGCAGTGGACCTTCGGGTCGGTGGATGGCGGGCCTGCAAGGCCCGCGGCGCGGCAGAGAGTGTCAACACGGCCTCTCTGTCGGGCACGAGGAGGAATGGCGGCAGTCGGTCGCAGTGGGCCTTCGGGCTGGTGGATGGCGGGCCTGCAAGGCTTGCGGCGCGGCAAGGAGGGTCAATTCGGCCACCTTGTCGGGCACATTAATGCGTCTCCGAATCCCGTTGTTTGGTGCCTGCACAAGGGATGCATGGCTGGTGGGGGGAACCCGGTTGGCTAGGGCACCACAAGGGGACCTCACCCCTCAAATAAGGAAAATATGGATACGGTGACTTCTGAAACAACTCCTCAAGTGGGTAGCAACCTAAGTTGTGAATCCCACGGCGCTCCGGCGTTCAGCCCCAATGTATTTGAGGGGGGCAAGAACCACCACGTGGGCTCCGGCCCGCGACACGACAACTCACGCGATAACTCGGACACTGATTCTTCTAAAAATGACGACCTTGGCAAGAAAATGGACGGTGATAATGTGGAGGAGAGGGCTTCTAAAGCCCCATGGCTTCGGACTCAGACAGTGAACCTGTCAGAGTCTGATTCCGATGCCATGACCTGGGAGACCGTGTCATCTCACGGCTCCGGGAGGAGGCTGCGCAAGCGGCGCATGGAAGACAGGAAAGAGCAGGAAGACCAGGGTGAATCCTCACCGTTACCCAAGGTGTCCAGCACTCGACGAGGTAGAGGACGCCCGCCCACTACAGGGCAGTACGTTGGCCTGGCGAAGGCCAAGGCTGAACTCAACCGAGTACGAGAAGAGGAGATTCGGCTCACAGCCGAAAAGGAGCTCCAAGAGGAGCTCCAGCAAAAACGGAGGACGCAGTTCCTCAAGGCGCCGGCATCGGTGCCCGCGGACCGTGGCTCTCAGCTGAGCAACTGCGATGCCGCTGAGCTGGAGTCAATGTTGATGGACTCGGTGGACATCGTTTATGCGGTGGCCACCAAGTCCAAAAACCTAAAGGGCACGTCGGTGAGGGCCCTGAAGGATGCTGCGGACACCATAAGGGCATCCTTTAAGGAAGCGCGGGCCCGCACAATGCCCGAGGAGATGGCCCTACTGGTAAAGGCGAATGAGCGACTCTCAGCGGAGCTGAAGGACCTGCGACAAGAGATGGCGCAGATGAGGGAGACCCAAGCTCGCGTGGCTGCGACCTCGGTTCCTGTTCAGGCACCAGCTCAAACGCCCTGCACGGAGGAAGTGATGCGGCAGATCATGGTGCAAGTGGGCACGATGGTGAACGCCCGCTTTGCCGGGATCGAGGAGAGACTGCTGCCCGGGCAGACCCGGAGGCCCCCTCTGGCCGCAGACCGGCGAAGGGAGGCCGAGGTGCGTTCAGCAGAGACCCCCACTCAAAGGGACTCTCCAGCGCCAAAGCCTGGAGCAAGAGCGGCTCCGAAATCGAAGCCTGCCCCCGCCCCTGCCAGCGCTGCAGCTCCAGCGGAAGACTGGCAGGTGGTGTCAAGGCGTGGAAAGGCCAAGAGGCGAGACAAGGAGCGTGCGGCAGAAGGGGCAAGACCCACCGAGAAGAAGAGGCCCGCCCCTCCAGCCCAAGTCCCTAGGCCGAAACCAAAGCCCTCCAAGGCGAGTGCGGCCAAGCTCCGCCCTCCAAGAACTGCGGCGGTGGTGATCACGCTGCAGGAGAAAGCGGTGGAGAAAGGTGTCACCTACGCCAAGGTGCTGGAGGCGGCCAAGGCGAAGATCAGCCTAAGCGAGCTGGGATTCTCGCCGTTGAAAATCAGGGTGGCGGCCATTGGGGCACGAGTGCTGGAGGTTTCCGGCGCGAACAACGCGGCAAAAGCGGACGTCCTTGCTGAGAAGCTCAGAGAGACGTTTCTAGACGAGGAGAGCATACGAGTCTCCAGGCCTACTATTACAACTGACCTTCGAGTCAGCGGCCTGGACGATTCTGTCACCCCGCACGAGCTAGCGGAGGCCTTGGCCGGGAAGGGCGAATGCCCTGTGACGGCCTTTTCCGTAGGCGCAATACGGCGGGGCCAAGCCGGGATGGGCACCATGTTCGTGCGCTGCCCCACCGCAGCTGCAAAGAAGGTGATGGCCACTGGAGGCCGTGTTTTGGTGGGCTGGGTGGCGGCGCGGGTCAGTATCTTAGATGCAAGGCCCCGCCGCTGCTACCGCTGTCTTGAGCTGGGCCATATAGCGGCCAAGTGCAAGGCCGAAGTTGACCGCAGCGATGAGTGCTACCGTTGCGGTACAAAGGCCCACAAGGCCAAAGAGTGCACAGCAGCCCCCCATTGCACCCTATGTGCAGCAGCGGGAAAGCCGGCGGACCACCTCTCCGGGAGCAAGGCATGCGCCAAGTCCCCGTCAAAGCCAGGGGTCAGACGGAAGGCCAACGCGGCTGGGGCTACGGCCAAGCCACGTCCGCCTCGCCCTAACAAAGGGCCAGCCGAAGGCATGGAGGAAGGTTAATTAGTATGGCCCTAACCTTCCTACAGGCGAATATCAACCGTTGCGCTGGGGCTCAGGACTTACTCTTGCAGTCCATGGCGGAGCGGTTGATCCAGGTGGCGGTGGTCAGCGAGCCCTACGCGGTCCGTCCTAGGCCTGACTGGGCTGGGGACCTTGACGGATTGGTGGCGATCACCACGCAATCGCCGGCTCAATCTCCCCCTCTCGAAGACGTTGTGAGGGGCAGGGGTTTCGTAGCGGCTAGGGTGGGTCAAACCGTCATTGTGGGGGTGTACCACTCCCCGAACCGACCGGTTCGCGAGCTAGAGACTCTCCTCGGCGCGGTGGGGACCTTGATTGGTCAGACCCGCCCACGCCCCGTCCTCGTGCTCGGAGACTTCAACGCCAAATCAGCGGCGTGGGGGTCGCCGGTGACGAACTCGCGGGGCGGTGTCGTACTAGAGTGGATAGCCGAGGTGGGCCTCTGCGTCGCGAACCGCGGATCGGAAAGCACCTGCGTCCGGCGTAATGGTGAGTCCATCGTCGATTTGACGCTCATCACACCGGACATCGCTTCCCGCATTCGCGACTGGCAGGTGCTGTTGGACGTGGTAACGCTGTCCGATCACCGGTACATCCGGTTCAGCCTTTCCTCGACCCAAACGGACGAAGTGAGAGAGGTAGGGGGCGAGATAGGTCCGCGATGGGCCCTGAAGCGCCTCAACGCCGAAGTGCTGCAGGAGGCGGCCCTCGTCGAAGTTTGGAACGGCACTCCTCAGGAGCCGGATCCGATAGACCCGGAGGCGATGGCGGACAGGCTGTGCGAGGCATTGACGCGGGTTTGCGACGCTGCAATGCCGCGCGCGCCAGCCCCACAGCCCAGACGCCAAGTCTATTGGTGGACGGAGGAGATTGCCGAACTCCGGAGAAGATGTGTTAAGAGGCGCCGACTATACCAGCGGTATCGGAGGCGAAGGCGGCAAGAGACGGAAGAGAGCAATTCTCTGTACGCCGCTTACAGAGAGGCTACCGGGGCCCTTCGCGTCGCGATAGTGGAGGCTAAGAGGCAGGCCTGGGAGGAGCTGCTGGAGGGGCTTGAGCGCGACCCATGGGGCCGTCCGTACAAGTGGGTGAGGCAAAAGCTTCGCCCCTGGGCACCCCCCATCACGGCCTCGCTCCAACCGGCGGTGCTCCAACGAGTGGTCGATGGCTTGTTCCCCGGTGCTCCGGGGGCCGAGTTCACGCCTCCCTCGACAACCGCTGATCTCGCCGAAGAAGAGGAGAGCGAGTTTGTCCCTATTTCTGAGGGCGAGCTTGGTGCGGCTGTGCTCAGGATGAGAGCCAAGAACACGGCGCCTGGGCCTGACGGCATACCGGGTCGTGCGTGGGCTCTCTCCTTGAAGCACCTGGATTCCGCCTTGAGGGACCTGTTTGACAGTTGCCTCATGGAAGGAAGATTCCCCAGACGGTGGAAAAGGGGCAAACTCGTTCTCCTGAGGAAGGAGGGTCGTCCTGCGGATGAGCCCTCGGGCTATCGCCCGATTGTGCTGCTTGACGAGGCGGGCAAGCTGTTGGAGAGAGTAGTGGCTGCACGCCTGGTCAGGCACCTTGAGACTGTGGGACCGGATCTGGCGCCTAACCAGTTCGGTTTTCGGAGAGGTCGCTCGACGATTGATGCCATATCACTTGTCCGCGACCTCTCCGAGGAGGCGTGCTCCAGTGGTGGCGTGTTGGTGGCCGTATCGTTGGACATCTCCAACGCATTCAACACGCTACCCTGGAGCACGATACACGCCGGTCTGAGGTACCACAAGGTGCCTCAGTACCTGCGAAGACTTGTCGGGGACTATCTCTCCGACAGAGAGGTAATCTTCCCGACGACTCGCGGGGAGGGTAGTAGTCCCATGACACGCGGCGTTCCACAGGGGTCGGTACTTGGCCCACTCCTGTGGAACGTCGGGTACGATTGGGTACTCCGGGGTGCTAACCTTCGTGGCGTTGGCGTAGTGTGCTATGCCGATGACACGCTGGTCGCCGCCCGGGGAGTCTACTACAGGGAGGCTGCGATGCTAGCTACAGCCGGAGTCGCGACCGTGGTGGCAAGGATCCGGATGCTGGGTCTGGAGGTGGCACTCCACAAATCCGAGGCCATATGTTTTCATGGGCCCCGGCGGAAACCACCTACAGACTCCACCATTGTGGTGGGTGGAGTATCTATTCCCGTCGGGACGACACTGAAGTATCTTGGTGTCGTCCTCGACGGCAGATGGAGTTTTAAGGTGCATGTGCGGCGGCTGGCCCCCAAAATACTGGGGACAGCCGGCGCACTAAGTCGCCTGCTCCCGAACATCGGGGGCTGCGAAGGGAGCTGCCGCCGCCTCTATACAGCGGTGGTAAGCTCGATGGCCCTGTATGGCGCCCCGATATGGGCGGGAGAGCTCGATCGGCAGACCACTGCCGCGCTGATTGGAGCGCAACGGGTGATGGCGGTGAGATTGTGCAGGGGCTATCGCACACTCTCTCACGAGGTGGCATGCGTGCTCGCTGGATCGCTCCCGTGGGACCTTGAGGCCGAAGTTCTGGCCTCGGTCTACTGGCGCAGAGCGCAGGTGCGGGAGCGGGACGAGCGACCGGCGCCGCAGGAGGTGGCGCACTGGCGCGATCAGGCCAGGGCGTCCGCCATCGCCACGTGGAGGGAACGGCTCCTCGCTGGGCAGGTGCAGAGGGGGCAGAGCGCTAGGCGATTCCTAGAGGCGGTCAGCCCAGTACTGGAGGAATGGGTCCGCAGGAAGCATGGGAGTCTTTCCTTCCGGCTGACGCAGGTCCTCTCGGGACATGGTTGTTTTGGGAGGTACCTTCATCGCGTCGCCCAAAGGGAAGACTCCCCGGCTTGTCACCAGTGCGGACACGCGGAGGACACGGCCCAGCACGCGCTGGAAGAGTGCCCGGGAGGAGCCGAGCCGCGGCAATCATTGGTCGCGATCGTAGGGACAGACCTCTCCCTATCGACCATTATACAAAAAATGCTCGATGAGGAGAGGTCTTGGGAGGCAGTGGCCTCCTTCTGCGAGACAGTCATTCTGCAGAGGGAGGAAGAGGAGCGGGAGAGGGAGAGGGATCCACTCTCTCTGCCGCTCCGGAGGGCGCGGACACGGAGGCGAGCTACTCGAGCCCGCACTCCGTCTCCGCTCCGAGGGCCTAGGGTGTTGGGTGCGGGGGCACCTGGCACCCCCTTATAATAGGTCATCGAGAGGTGGAGATGCCCTTTGTGTTCTGGGGCATCACACGAAGGTGGGAGGTCTTGTGTAGACCTCAACATGAGACGGGCCAGCCGTTAGGCTGGCAGCGACACAGACGAGGGCTGCGGAGTGCGCAAGCGGTCCCGCGCCCCACGTTTTTTAGTTGGTGTAGGAGGAACACCCCAGTTTTTTAGTGAGTATGCTGCCACTCTGGCGGAGAGTCTCACATAACCACCGGCCCTCCCCCATGGGAAGGTGGTATCCATAAAGGATTTTCCTGGGTAAAAAAAAAAAAAAAAAAAAGGTTAGGTTAGGTTAGGTTCCGCGGACCTGCTGGGTAGTCCCAGTGGGTGGGGAGGTGTACCCCAACGCGGCGCGTCCCCGGGTGGCGGATAGGGGAACGGCTCCCAGAAATGGGAGTTACCGGTTTACCGGCGCGGACCAAACACTGGGGGGGGGGGGGGGGGGGGGGGCTTCTCCGCGCGTCCCTCTGATTAGCAGAGGGCGCAGTGGATGGAGTCGGGATGGGCTGGTGGAGCCGTCCCTTTGTAGGAGGATAGCCTTTTTAGGCTAGAAGGAGTCGGGAGTCGGGCCTGGCGTGCACTCACCCTGCCGCCGGGCAGGCAGTGGGAGTTTACTCCCCTGCCACCGCCCCAAAATCGTAATCCCGCAACATGGTCGTGGTCATGTTTCGCGACCAGAGCGGGACCGATAGGCCTTGGCTTGGTCGCCCGGGCCACGAGGAAGACAACCTCTATAAAAAATCACCCGAAGGTAAGCGGCGGCGCAGCGTGAGGCCTGGAAGGCTGAACGGAGTTTCAGTCGCTACTGCGTCCCCCGCCAGGGAATTGTCGCTCCCCTGAGCGGGTTACGCTAGACTTCCCCGGTTACAGTGGGCACTGTCCGGGGCGACCCACCCTTCCCACTTACTCGTGGGACTAATTATGCTTTATGAAAATTCTTTTAGTTTAGGAAGCGATAGTGAGGAGGAGGAGATAGTGGGCGCGTCTGCGCGGAGGTGCGCCGAGAAGGCGAGTGGTGAGATCTCGATCGATAGACCAGAGAAAGTAGTTTCTGGAGATTACATGGACGCTAGTAGTCTGGAGTCAGAGGTCGACTCCAGATTAAGCGAATGTGGCTCTGTAGATCCCGTCACCTCCAGGTTCTGGAATAAGAAGGTGGTCCGTGGTAAACGGCGACATACAGAGGATAGGGGCTCAGACTCTGGCTCAAGTGACGAGGCAGGACCGTCACGATTAAAAGTGCCAACCTCGAAAAGAGGCAGAGGTCGGCCACCAACAACGGGCAAGTATGTTGGCCTTGCAAAGGCACAGTCGGAGCTCAAAGCACTAAGGCGAGAGGAAGAAAAGAAGAAAGCGGAAGAGGAAATAGCTGAACAGGTGGCATGCAATAGGGCGAAGCGCTCTGTGGCCCCACTAGATCGCATAGAATTAGACGCGAAGCTGGCGTCAGACTTGAACAAGCAAGTGTTGGATAGCGTGGATGTTGTCTTGAAGGTAGCTAGCAAATCTGGAAACCTGAAGGGCATTTTCCAACGAGCCCTAAAAGATGCAGCAGCATCGATCAAGGCAGCGGCTGGGGCGCTTCACGATCGCTCAATTTCGGAGGAAACGGCAAAGCTTCAAGCCGACAACGTCCGCTTGCGTGCAGAGATGGCTGACCTTCGTAAAGAGCTGGAGGATTTAAAGACCAAAGTGGCGGGGACTCCTGAGAGGATAGAGAAAGTTCCTCAAGGAAGTGTGCGCCACCCGGCACAGGTGCTGAGCGAAAGCCAGCTGTCATCTCTAGATGTTGGGAGCCAACAAGATGAACTGACGCGCTCAATAATGATGCAAGTAGGCAGCATGATAAGTGCAAGGCTGGAAGGTATGGAGGAGAGGCTGTTGCCAGAAAAGCGGATCCGTCCCCCTCTAGCTGCGGACAAGCGGAGAGAGGCCCAGTCTGCTGCAAGTGCGGTACCTGAGAAGACTGTTAATACTAGCACAGCTATTACTTCTCAACCCCAACTGGGGAAAAAGAAGAAGAGGGAAAAGAAAAGAAAGGGGGAAGCTGCTAGAGTTATGGCAACTCAACAACAGCCTCGCGAGTTGCCACCAGCGCCCCAGGATACAAATGAGGGTTGGTCCACTGTGGCCAAAAGAGGGAAGAAAACTGTCTCTCAGGCAAAAACTACAGTTGTTCCACAAAGCGGGAAGAAAACAACTAAACCCTTGGTGAAGAAGTTGCGTGCTCCTAGGACTGCGGCTATAGTCATCACCCTACAGCCGGGAGCCGAGGAGAAGGGGATGACTTACGGCAGGGTGATGGCGGAAGCCAAAGAAAAAGTGGACCTTAACAGCTGTGGCATCGCCAGTATAAGATTCCGGAAGGCAGCCACCGGTGCAAGCATCATAGAAGTGGCAGGTGAAAGCAGCTCTGACAAGGCGGACTCTCTGGCTCAGAAACTCAAGGAGGTCATGAGCGAAGAGGTGGTAAGGATCTCAAGACCCACAAAGTGCGCCGAGTTCCGAATTCTTGGTCTGGATGACTCAGTGACCAAGCAAGAAATCGTCTCCGTTGTAGCGCAACGTGGAGGTTGCACAACAGATTCAATAAAAGTTGGAGAAATTAGACAAACCCACCAGGGTACCGGCGTCACGCTAGTGAGCTGCCCGGTTGTGACTGCCAAGAAGCTTTTGGAGGAAAAGCGTCTGTTAGTCGGCTGGGTATCAGCGCGAATAGAAATGGTTCAGCCCAGGGCAATGAGGTGTTTCCGGTGTCTGCAAAGTGGCCATGTTCGCGCGAAATGTACTGCTGACACTGATCGTAGCGATGAGTGTTACAGATGTGGTCAAGTTGGCCACAAGGCTGCGGCGTGCTCAGCTCAGCCAAAGTGTTCACTCTGCGCGGCAGCAAACAAGGCGTCAGCTCATAGGCTAGGTAGCAAGGCGTGTGCCGCTCCCAGTTCTAGGCCAGGAAGGACTAAAAAGGTTTCGAACAACGAGGCCACCCCACCGTTGGTAGCTACCAGCTGCCCTCCGACACAAACGGGTAACCAGGAGGATCAAATGGACACCGTTTAAGATGGCTCTACGCTTTCTCCAGACGAATCTTAACCACTCCGCCAGCGCCCAGGATCTTATGATCCAGAGCATGGCGGAGTGGTTGATAGATATATCGGTGGTCTCCGAGCCTTATTTCATTCCTTCCCGAGACAACTGGGTAGGGGATATTGACGGGCTCGTTGCAATCACATCTAAGGGCGCGTCCTTCGACAAAATCACGAAAGGCCGCGGATGTGTTGCGGCCCTTGTAGGGAAAATAATGGTGATCACGGCGTACTTTTCACCCAACAGGGTCCTTGCAGACTTTGAAGGGCTTTTAGTTGAAGTGGGAGCTTTGGTTGGTCGGAGTCACCCACATTCAGTGCTCTTCATGGGGGACCTGAACGCCAAATCGGTGGCTTGGGGTTCACCCGTTTCGAATGCACGAGGCGAAGTGTTAGAGGAGTGGGCGCTGGCTACCGGTCTTTTAGTCTTAAATAGAGGTTCAGTACACACATGTGTGCGGCGGCAAGGTGGATCCATTATAGACGTTACGTTTGCTAGCCCTTGTCTGGCACAACGCGTACGCAGATGGGAAGTCCTGACAGAGGCAGAAACATTATCGGACCACCGTTACATCCGCTTTGATGTCACATCTTTACCGGCAACATCGAATGGACTCGATAGAGTAAACACCCACAGAGACAGCCCGCGATGGGCCCTCAAGCGTTTAGACCGGGATGTGCTGGAGGAAGCCTCTATAGTCCAAGCCTGGTTGCCGGCACCAAATGGTCAGGCAGAGACCGACGTCACTGAAGAGGTCAACTGGTTCCGTGAGGCCATGACGAATATCTGTGACGCGGCAATGCCGAGAGTCAAGCCTCATACTGCCAGACGTCACGTGTATTGGTGGTCAGCGGAGATTGCCGGGAAACGTAGAACGTGCATAGTGGCAAGACGACAATACACGAGATATCGTCGCAGACGACGCCGTGATCAAATCGAAGAGGAGCAGTTGTTTGAACTTTATAGTGAAGCCAAAGCGGCCTTACAGCTAGCCATCGTCCAAGCAAAGAGTAAAGCCCGAGACGAATTACTTGAGACCTTGAATCGAGACCCCTGGGGGCGACCCTATAAGATGGTGAGGGGTAAGCTTCGCGCATGGGCACCGCCAATTACTCAGAGTCTGGAGCCACAGCTATTAGAGAGAGTGGTATCAGCTCTTTTCCCAGATAGGGAAGAGCACTCTCCGCCAGCTATGGAGCCGCCGCCAAACGATGAATATGTTTCAGAGGAAGAAGTCCCAGACATAAACGAGGTTGAATTTGGGATGGCAGTCCTGCGGCTGAGAGCTAAAAATACGGCCCCGGGTCCTGACGGCATTCCCGGTCGAGCGTGGGTACTGGCCTTAAGGGCCTTGGGTACTAGGCTCAAAAACCTTCTAAATTCTTGCTTAGGGATAGGGAAATTTCCGGTACAATGGAAAACAGGCCGTTTAGTGCTTTTAAAGAAGGCTGGGCGGCCTGCAGACTCTCCGTCAGCTTACCGCCCCATTGTTCTCTTAGACGAGGTGGGTAAGCTGTTCGAGCGCATCATCGCTGACCGCATTAACAGCCACCTGAACCGTGTTGGTCCAAATTTGGACAGAAACCAGTTCGGCTTTCGTAAGGGAAAATCGACGATTGACGCAATACTGCGGATTAAAGCGGCCGCGGAGGAGGCAGTGTCCCGAGGCGAGGTTGTCTTGGCTGTGTCTCTCGACATCGCCAACGCCTTCAATACCTTGCCTTGGAGCTGCATTAGAGAGGCGCTAAAATATCACCGGGTGCCTTCTTACCTCCGTAAAATTATTGAAGACTACCTTAACGAGCGATATGTCACGTTTCAGGGTCAAGAAGGGTGGAGCCAGTATAGGATGTCATGCGGTGTTCCACAGGGCTCGGTCCTCGGGCCGCTCCTGTGGAACATTGGTTATGATTGGGTGTTGCGAGGAGCTACACTCCATGGTATAGAGGTGACTTGCTACGCAGACGACACTCTTGTCACAGCAAAGGGAAAGTCACACAGGGAAGTAGCTATCCTTGCCACGGCAGGAGTGGCCCAGATTGTTAACCGCATGAGGAGACTTGGCCTTGAGGTTGCCCTGAACAAGTCAGAAGCATTATGCTTTCACGGACCCAGGAACAAGCCCCCAGAGGGTTTAAATATAGTGGTGGGAGGAGTTCGCATCGGCGTCGAGACGACGATGAAGTACCTGGGACTCGTCCTCGACAGTCGATGGAACTTCAATGCCCATTTTGAAAGGCTAGCGCCTAAATTGTTGGGAACGGCATCCACTCTTGGGGGATTGCTGCCTAATCTGAGAGGGGCCAAAGTGGACTGCCGAAGATTGTACATGGGAGTCGTACGATCAATGGCCATGTACGGAGCTCCAGTGTGGGCCGACGCTCTTGATAGCCGAAACGTCGCTGTTCTGCGAAAGCCGCAAAGAGCGATAGCTGTGAGAGTGATACGGGGATACCGCACGATATCTTACGAGGCTGCGTGTGTGCTTGCGGGGTCAATGCCATGGGACCTGGACGCGAGAGTGATCGCGTCGGTTCACTTCTGGCGCAGTCAACAAGTGTTGCTTGGAGAAAATCCGGCGCCAATAGCAATAGAAAGCAAAAGAGACGAAATAAATAATGCTGCTACAGAGGAGTGGCTCAGGAGGCTGGCGCAGCCTAGCGCCAGCATAAGAGTCATCGAGGCTGTCCGCCCTGTCTTAAAACAGTGGCTCAATAGGGAGTATGGGACGATGACATTCCGATTGACACAGGTGCTATCGGGACACGGTTGTTTCTCGAAGTACCTGTGTCGAATCGGAAGAGAACCGTCCCCAGCATGTCACCACTGTGACAGTGTAGAGGACACGGCGAAGCACACGTTAGAGGTGTGTCCAGCCTGGACTACCTCACGGCAAGAGCTCGCCGACGGCATAGGAAGTAGCCTGTCACTTCCTGCAATAGTTCAGGCTATGGTCGGGGAAAAAGAAGCATGGATGGCGGTAACAACCTTTTGTGAACAGGTAATGACGCAAAAGGAAACTGCGGAGAGAGAACGAGAAATATCGACCACAAACCCGATCCGCAGCAGAAGATCTGGAGGGAGGAGGAGGAGATTCCTCCAAGATATCCATACCTCCTGATGAAGGCTTGGGTGACGACACTGGGGGGTGTCTGTCACCCACAACTAAAGCCTCGAGGTGGCGCGCGTGGAGGTTCCGCGTGCCTCTCGTACCAGAGACAAGGTGAGAAGCAACAGTTTCCCTAGTGATGGAGCTCAATAAAAGCTACGCGCTACGTCTGGGCCATGGAAGATTGCGAAAGCCTTTCCCACAGCTCAAACGGCAAGGCGCTAAGATGGAACCCCGTGGTGGTTTTAGCCGGTAAGAGTCCGGCATAACCTTTCCGGCGCCCCCGCGCCGGGTGGTATCCATGAGGATTTCCCCACGTAAAAAAAAAAAAAAAAAATAAAAAAAAAAAGGTTAGGTTAGGTTAGGTTAGGTTTTTTTTTTTTTTTTTTTTTTTTTTTTTTTCCTGTCCGGACGCAGAGGTCCGGCCCGCGAGCTATCCTACTCTGCCCTCCGATTTCATTTTCGGAGTCCTTATTTACTTTCATTCTTGTCTTATCTTTTATAATATCTTTCATTCCTCATACTGATTCTTTCTATTGTTCTTCTTTCTTTCACGCTTTTTATTGGTGGGATGCCAATATTGACCTATTCTCTTATATCTATTTGTTTGTTTATTAATTTTTAATGTATCAAGGGTGGAATGGGTGGGGTTCACATCTTTCTTTAACATTTAATTTTATAACAACAATTTCTTCATATCTATACACAGTTCTTATTTCTTAACTATTAACTTATTTTCATTATTTCTTATTTTTAACTTATTTACACGATTACAGCAACTTATATGAAGACTTAATTTTAATATTTTTTGGTTACAATACAATGTGGCTTAATTAACTTACTTCTTTGTTATTACATATAATGGTTTAAATTTACACAGGTTAGGGCTTTCAGTTTCGGAAATACAGGGAGGTTTATACAGAAATATAAAAGTTTACTTCATATGTTTACTATTTGTATTTTATACTTATTACATGTTTTAATCTTATCCTAATTTCCTACTGCACTAGTACTTATATTTACTTATTCTAATTACTTTATATGCTGTTTTAATATATATATATATTAATATATATATACAACATATCTTATTTAACTATTTATTTCTATTTATTACTTGTGTTGCTACCTGAATGCAGTAGTTGATGAAAACATCTCTCATTACATTATCTGTCATAAACAGCTTAACATTTTCTGCACATATTTTACCATCCAACAACAACTCAGCCTCATATCTCTTTAATCCAAAAACAGGGCACTTAAAGAGAACATGTTGCACTGTCTGATTTACATCTGGCTCGCAGATGCACGATGGGTTCTCCTTACACTTGAACCGATTCAAGTATTCCGAGAACCCACCGTGCCCCGTCATCACTTGCGTAACAATGTTAGTGGGCTGCATTTTTCTAACTATTTTATAGGCTTTTGCCGCGTCAGGGAGGAAAATTTTCGTGACAGACGCTGTCTGTCCCAGCTTATACCTCCGGTTCCATTTATCAATCGACTCCGATCGGATATGTCTCTTGATAAATGAAACCGGACATTCCTCGTAATCGGGCTTCCTTTTTGACTTTAAAGCCGCCTCCTTTGCCAGGCAGTCCGCACGTTCGTTGCCTTCAAGACCGGCATGGGCTTTGATCCAGAATAGGGATATCTCCTTCTTCTGGAGTCTGCCCGTCCTAAGGTTGTTGCGGGCCTCCATGGCTAAGGGATGGGCGGCGTATCGGTTTGTGACGGTTTCTAACGCTGACCTAGAATCACTGTATATACCAAAGGTACTCTCGGAACTTTTTAGTATCTCTGTCGTGGCTCTGCATATAGCCAGCAGTTCCGCCTGATACACCGTGCAGTACGAGGCCAGCTTCAACTTGAGGGTTTTGGTCTCGGCTACATTGTTCCAGAGAGACAATGCAGCTCCAACTTTGCCCTCAATTTTGCTTCCATCTGTGTATATCCTTACCGCTTGGTTGTTGTGGGTTTCCACATCCTGTTGGTGCATCAGGCTCACAAACTCCAGGCACATATTTTTTGCCGGATGGGGAGATCTCTCGTATGGAGCCATTGTTTCTATCTCCCTATCTCCGATCACTGGCTGAGGTACCCCCCTCTTGGCCTGATACAGGGCGGCTGCCTCTTGTATTCTTAGATCAAGTGGGAGTATCCCAGCCAGTACCAGTGCTGAGTTAAGGGAGACAGTGCGGTATGCTTTGCATAACTTCTGGGCGAAACCTCTCTGGACTGCGTTAAGGTGTTTCTGCAGGCCCAGTTTTTCGGTTGCCGGCGCCCATATGCTGGATGCATACATGATTATAGGCTCCACAACGGCTCCATAGATTGTCCGGATTACCACCGGGTGCAAACCCCAACTAATCCTTGCGGCTCTCGACAACTGTTTATAAATGTTCAGTGCCTTCCTACAAACGTAAGTTGCGTGACTGTTGAAGGTCAGTTTGTGGTCGAGGATAAGCCCAAGGATCTTAATCTCTGTTGACATGCCAATGTCGATTCCACCCATGTTCAGCAGTGGTGCGTCGTATTTCAGTTTCCTAGTTATGACCATTGCATTGGTCTTATGAGGCGCGAATGTTAACTTGTTTTTGACGCCCCACTCCTGAACATACGCAAGAGCGGCATTGGCCTGTCTTTCTACTTCTAGTGCAGTGTCACCGTCAAAAACCAACACTACATCATCAGCAAACGCTTGGTTGTAGTTGCCACGACCCTGCAAACCACTCAACAGTGGGTCTAATAGGAGGTTCCACAGGATTGGACCGCCTATTGATCCTTGTACACATCCCTTGCTAGTGCCCTTAACATATTCTTGACCAGCATATCTAACTCTTACCTTTCTGTCCCGAAGGTAGCTGTCCAGTATCCTTCTGATATTTATAGGACACTGTTCTTCTGCCAGTCTTGCTCGTATTGCGTGCCACCATGCATTGTCGAAGGCTCCCTCTATGTCTAGCGATACTACAATAATAAGTTTCTTCTGTTGTAGTTTTCCTTGTATGTGTTGCATGAGATCATAGAGGGAGTCCTCAGTGCTTTTCCGGGGCATAAAGCCGTACTGGCGAGTATTTATTCTGGGTACCAAGTGCCATTTTACTCGTCCTATAATCAGTTTTTCCAGGATCTTTCCCATAACTGGTAAGAGCCCTATCGGTCTATACGACTTTGGGCTGGTGTAATTGTCTTTTCCCGGCTTTCTTAAGACCACTACTGTGGCCTCCTTCCAGATAGTGGGGAAGTGCTGGAGTGCCAAGCATTTGTTTGCCAGGGCAAGATATAATTCTGGATCCTGTGAGATAGCGTGGTCGCAAATGTCGGCTGTTAGGCCATCGATACCCGGGGCTTTTTTAGGGTTGAATGTTTTCACCACGGATTTCAGCTCTTCCATTGTAAACGCTGGATCATACTGTTCATCATGGTCACAGTCGTTTGCGTGATCTGCTGTTGCTCTAACCCGTCGGTGATCTTCATTGTCCTGACTTTCCGAATCCTCGGGGTAAAACGTCTCTGCCAACAATTCTGCCGACTCCTTCGGGGTTAGGGTTAGGTTAGGTTAGGTTAGGTTAGGTTAGGTTAGGTTAGGTTAGGTTAGGTTAGGTTAGGTTAGGTTAGGTTAGGTTAGGTTAGGTTAGGTTAGGTTAGGTTTTTTTTTTTTTTTTTTTTTTTTTTTTTTTTTTTTTTTTTTTTTTTTTTTCCCTGTCCGGACGCAGAGGTCCGGCCCGCGAGCTATCCTGCCTATTGACCTCTGATAACACTTATTCAGAGCTCTTTTTATTTCTGGGGTAGTAAAACAACAGGTTTTGTTTATTTAGGAAGTACACGAAAAATTTTACACACATAAGTTTTGATTGCAATAATTTCAACTAGCTACTAGTATGCTTAAATTTAGTTTATTTTTAACTTAATAATATTCTACCATAACTATTATCATCCATTATACAAAGAGTGACACACAAAATTTTTGTTAACTAATAAAGAATTTACTATATTCTTTATACAAGTCTTACAGTTAATTTTCAAAGATCTAGCAGTGATGACTTAACAATCATTTATCCGTTTAATTTTCTAGATTCTATATTCATTGTTTATACTAAACATAAAATTTAGTAGAGTATTCGCCAAAGTTTCTTACTAGTCTTGTTTTACTCATGACTTTAGTTCTTTATGTCTTATATATTTTACTGGAATCGTAGTTAAGTTTTGTTAACAATTTCGAGTTCTATAAGCATTTTACATTATCTTCTATTTATTTTTCTTAGATTACTTTATTGGTATTATATACTTCTATTTTGGTAGAGTATTCACAAAATTTTCCACTAGTATTGTTTTCTCTTGACTTAAATTCTTTCTAACTTAATGTTCTACTAGGTATCACAATTACTTTGTTTACCATTTCTTAATTAATCTAGGCATGAAATAGTACATCTTTCTATCTTTTTATTTTATTTAAAACATTGTTGCATATGCTGCTGGTATATATACTTCATTATATATACTCAACATAACTTATCTATCTTATCCTATTTATTTTCTTAGATTACTATTATCGTATACTACTAGTATGCCCGAACATTTTCTACTGGTCTTTTATATATTTGCTAAGTTATAGCTTACTAGGTTAAACTAGGTCTTACAATTTAAATTTTAATTAACAACTTCTTATGAAAAATGTTTTCATATATACTTATTATATATAATACAACATGCTTATTATCTATTTTTATTTCTACCAAATTTGTTACCTATTCTTTTAGCAGTAAGCTATTGATGCTCTTGCTAGAGCCTCCCATTTTTTTTTCTAATGCTGCAGCTTTCGCTGAAGGCATTGTGCTCCGTGTTTTCCAAATTTGCATGGACGCAGTTACAACATGCCGGGGCAGCTCCGGCAAGCCAGTTAGCGCATTGCTGTTTTAGGTGGGAGCCTCCGCAGTGACTACATTTCTCTTTTGTATCTTTACAGAAACGTCGACCGTGGCCATAGCCGAGGCACTGGGAGCATTGGTGGTTAGGTTAGGTTAGGTTAGGTTAGGTTAGGTTAGGTTAGGTTAGGTTAGGTTAGGTTAGGTTAGGTTAGGTTAGGTTAGGTTTTTTTTTTTTTTTTTTTTTTTTTTTTTTTTTTTATTACAGCTGCTCTCCACAGACTCAGTGGTCCGTGCTTTTTTTTATTTTGGTATTTTTATTTATTAACTTTATTACTACTTATATTGACAAAAGCTTACTCAGTAAGGAAAAAGACTTATATTATTGACTCTATATAAATTTTAAGATTTTAATGTAACATATATATTTCAAAGTAAATTTACTTATTCTTTTGATTCTATATATATAAATATAATTTTTTTTTTTTTTTTTTTTTTTTTTTTTTTTTTTTTTATTTTTTTTTTTTTTTTTTTTTTTTTTTTTTTTTTTTTATAGTTTAAATATAGGTTTTTGTTTCTTTCTATTGTGTTCTGTTCTTTTTTTTTTAGTTTGTGTTCTTTTCATTATGGGAATTTACTTAAAATTATTTTTACTTACAATTGAAATTATTGATTTACAACATTATGACATTTAATTACTTACAATTAATATATTATTGATAGCATTGACATTAACTTTACTATGGACTATTATTACAACTTTAGTTTACAATTTGGCACACCTCATCTCCTGAGCCAACTTGTCGACGACCGCTGCGTTTCGGTGCTTTATTGACATTTTAAGATTATACTCCAAGATCTTCTTAGTGGACGCGGCCATAGCTCTCTTGATGAAGTACCCTATTGCGTCGTTGTCATCATCGGTGTAGTAGGTACAGCTGGTGGTGTGCCGTGACACTGCTACTACCGCATGGGGAACGCTCTGATGTAAACCGATTGTTCTGCCCTTAGTTTGAACAATGATTACTGTTTCGAACGTTAACCCCTGCGCTTCATGGATGGTGAGCGTTCGCGAACCTGTGCCTTCACCACAGCCCTGTCCAATGAGGCTTTCCTTTTCGCCCTGAGTATGGACTAGAAAAAGCGTGTTGGGGAGCGTAAACGGTATTTGGGCACCAGTGTAGGTTTTCACCTTCAACGAGTGAGCTTTTAGGGTTGAGGAGTAAATCCCGGAGTAAACCTCACGTAGGGCGTAGGCGACGTCCAAGGGGTTCCGGTGTGTGCAGAGCAACTCCTGGCTGATGGTTGCTACCAGGTTTGGGCGGCAGTACCTCAGTTCGAAGAGATTTTCTCTGTCGATATAAGGTAGTTGGTTGACATCTCCGATGAGGACCATTTCTTTGGCATCACACAGCTTGGCAGCCATGACTATGGCTCCGAAGTGGTTCATGAGAGCCTCGTCAACCATGAGACGGTTGAATTTGTCGGACTCTCTGAAGCCATTCACCAAGACTGAAGCCATAGTGCGTACCCTGGTCTTGACAAGGCCACCAACACGAGGCGCTAGCTTCTCCCTTAGGTCGCTAGCTGCATTTGATGTTGTGGTGATGATGGCGTCTTTGTCAGCATCAAAGTGTCCTACCACCCAGGTTGTCTTTCCACACCCCGGTACTCCATTGACCCACTCAATTGTTGGCAGTGCCCAATCCTTCCAGCCGGATGCAGTGTCCTGATTACCCGATATGGTTTTCGCCATATTGAGAATCCTGTCATCCAGTAGGATCCTTGTGCACTTTGCGACAACAACTAAGGGATCTCCTTGTGGGGTATTGAACTTAGGTGCTCCGCTCTTGGTTCCCTCAATGCACATCTCCACAAAACCACTGGTCGCGTTGTAAGCCGCCATATAACTACCTGACATTTTTCCCTTTATGACTTGGGAATTGCCGTTGTTGTATATGGCAGCCTCTGCCTCCTCGAGTTTCTCCTCTAGCAGTTTCGCATTGCCATGCTCAAAGTGTTGCAAGATGGTTTTGCACACTCCGAGGTTGACATCTGCGGTTGCTTTGGTGATAGCTAGAAACTCGAGGAAGGCGTTGTACGCGTGATCCTGTGGTGACGTTGCATTTACTAGACGAGGTGGAACGACCTGCCCCTTGTCGGCTCTAGTTCTTTTCTCCTGCGTTGGTGCCGGTTTTGTTGGGATTTTGGACTTAGGTATTACTGTAGTAAGTGGAGCTTTGAGTTTCGCCTTTTTTGCTGGAGCTTCTACAAGTGCCTCTTTGTCTTTCGATCTCGTTGTTGGAAAAGGATTTCCTGACAGCCCCTGCAGCATCGAGCTGAAGGTGTCTAGAAATCCTTTGAGATGGCCTCCGACTTTGGCTCTCTTCTTTTGCTCCTGCACACTGCTTTGATGTAGTGCAGTTTTTTCGGCGGCTGCTTTTTGTTGGACACGTTCGGATCCGCTGATCGAGGTTGGCATGGGATGTCCCCAGCTATCGGTTGCTGTTTTTGGGTCGTGTGCTTTGAGGAAGTTTAGGTTTTCTCCTCTGTCTTCGTACACGACCACCTCGTGTTGTTCTGAGGCTTTTAAACAGCATAGCCGGTCTACGACTTCTCCCTGCTCATACCCGACCGTCATCGCATCTACACTTATTACACGGGGATCTTCCGCTCCTCCGCCCGTTTCTCCCAACATGGTGAGCATCGAACATGCCTGTGCGAAAGGGGTGTAGTTGCCTTCCAATGCGAGCAGAACGATCGTCTTGTTGTGCGATCGGACTAGTCGGCATCGGTGGCCCGCCACTTCCGTTTCAGGTAACGCGCTGTAAACTTTGCGCCTCATGGTCGTTTTGGATGTGCTCCCATTTACGAGTGCTGCCAAGCCGGGTGAAATCGAAAAGTGACTTCTAGTCCCGGTTCGGCAGAAACCTATTCCCAGCCGCTCGCCGGCGCTGTCCATGAAGAGTGCCACTCCTCGGATTCTAATCCCAGGCACTCCTCTCTCCCCGCAAGCGAGGAGCGTGCGGACAGCGACGCTTTTGGCTATAGGTTCCCGCTGAGAGCCGGCACTACTTGTGGCTTGGCTAACGGGTGTTGGTTGAGATTCGAGGGGCAGAAGATCCGTGTGCCTGCTCGTCGCAACTCTGAAGATCTTCTCGGCGAATGACAGAAAATGCGGTCTGCAATCGGGATCTGCAATGATGTTGTGCAGTTCCGATTCGACCAGGTTTCTGTCGATCCGGGCTTCTAGATCTATTCGAGCCGCTAGGAAACGGGGACAGTCGAGTATGATGTGCCATACTGTTTCACAGATTTCCGGGTCGCATTCGCATCCCGGGCTGTTTTTCAGCTTGAATCTGTGAAGATACTCGGCTATTCCCCCGTGACCTGTCAAGACTTGCACTTGTACTGGTGTAAATTTTGTAGAGCGAGTTATCCGGTACGCACTGTGGACGTCTGGAAGGAACCTTCTCGTTACCGCACCTGTGCTGGAGGTTTCGTATCGATCCTGCCATTTGCGGATCGATTCTTCACGAATTTTCCTCCTAACGTAAGACAGGGGGATCCTTCCGTAGTCCTGAGTGGTGTCCTCGAGTGCAGCAGCTTTCGCTAACTCGTCTGCTCTCTCATTACCGACAGTGCCTACGTGAGCCCTAAGCCAGAACATCCGGATCTCTCGTCCTCCTTCCTGGATCCTGACAATGTTCTCCTTTATGCTTCTCGCCAGAGGGTGGTTCAAGCTGGGACTCCGCAGCAGGTCGAGTGACGATCTCGAGTCACTCAGTATGCTAACTACGGGGTCCCTGCTCGAATTCACCATCTGAAGAGCCCTGTGCAGTGCATATAGTTCCGACTGGAAGACTGTGCACGCGGGGTGAAGCTTAAAGGTGGCGAAGTTTGACTCCTTTCCCTCCTCCCACTGGGTTAGAGCAGCACCTACTTTTCCGTCGATTTTGCTTCCGTCTGTGTAAATTTGGGGTCCGGTGATCTGCGGGACGGCGTCTTCTAGCAGTTCGTACTCCACGGATGTTAGGGTAGATGGATGGGGCTGTTCAAGATATCCCACTCGGAGTTCGAGCTCCGTCTTGGGTGGGAGATAGTCCTTCGCCAGACCTTTTTTGGCTCTGTATAGGTTCGCCGCCTCCTGGATCCTTAGGTCCAATGGCAGCAGACCCGACAGTGCCAGTGCTGCGGTGAGTGAGACCGTCCGGTATGACCTACAGACCTTTTGTGCAAATCCTCTCTGGAGCGCATTGAATTGATTTTTATTCATTTGCAGCTCTACAGATTGGTACCAGGCACTTGAGGCGTATGTCATAATAGGCTCCACCACCGCGATGTATATGGTTCTCGTGATTTCACTATTTAGACCCCACGTTACTTTCGCTGCGCATGCAAGCTGCTTGTAGATATCAGCTACTTTCTTGCATTGCGCGGACACGTGAGATTTAAAAACTAGGTTTCGGTCGATGATAAGGCCCAGAAGCTTTATCTCCTCAACGAGGTCCAATTTTGTACCGGCCATGAATAACTGTGGGGTTTCATACTTCAACTTCTTCGTTAGAAGCATTGCGTTGGTCTTATGCGGTGCGAAGTTGAGTTTATTTTGTTTTCCCCACGTTGCCACATGTTCCAACGTTGAGTTGACAGACCGCTCTAGGCTGCCGACCGACTGTCCTGTGAAAACGAGAACCACATCATCTGCAAAGGCTTGGCAGTATATTCCATCCATCTCTAGGCTTTGCAGCAACGAGTCTAGGATGACATTCCAAAAGATTGGTCCTCCGATGGATCCTTGGACACAACCCTTCGTAGTCTCCTTCTCGTAAGCTGCTCTAGCGTAGTTGACCTTGATCTTCCGGTCTGTGAGGTACGAACACACCATCCGGTACAGATTTTCCGGACACCTTTTTTTAACAAGTTGGTTTTTAAGGGCTGGCCACCACGCATTGTCGAAGGCCCCCTCTATGTCCAGAGAGATTAGGAGTACGATGTTTTTCCCAGTTACTCCTTCTTTTATGTACTCTATAAGGTCATAGAGGGCGTCCTCGGTTCCTCTTTGCGGCATGAACCCATATTGCTTTTTGTTTAGGGTTGGGAGTAAATGCCATTGGAGTCGACCAATCATGAGTTTCTCGATGGTTTTTCCAAGAACAGATAATAGTCCAATTGGTCTGTAGGACTTAGGATGAGTGTAGTCTGCCTTTCCTGGCTTTCGAATGATGACCACGTGTGCCACTTTCCAGTGAGTGGGGAAGTGATTTAGTGACAAGCACTTGTTTGCTATCGCCATGAACACTTCCCTGTCACTTCGTATGGCTGCGGCGCAGATGTCTGCTGTTAGCCCGTCTGGTCCGGGTGCCTTCTTGGGGTTTTGTGCTTGCAGCACCAACTCCAATTCCGCTGCCGTGAATGGTGGATCATCTTCCGAAAGGTCTTCAAGGGCACTCTCCTTCATCCGTTCTCGGAGGTTCGAGTGAAACGACTGGTCGGTACTCTCGGAGTCGTCTGGGTAGAAAGTTCTGGCTAAGAGTTCAGCCGACTGTTTTGGAGTTAGGGTGTTACCTTCAGAGCTTCTCAGGAGCATGTCCTCCTGCCTTCCTGACGTTTTCCTGATCACTCTGTAGATTTTATCCCACATACTCTCCTTTTCCTGAGTCGTGCAGAACTCCTTCCAGCTCTCTGTTTGGGCTTTCTCTGCGATGACTGCGTACTCCGCCTTGCATTTTTGGTATTCTTCTATAACCATTTTTACCCTGCAAGGGGCTGCGTTCCTGATCCTCCTCTTTTTCCTAAGGACCTCTCTCTTAAGATCTTCAAGCTTCTTCGACCACCACGGGGGCCTGGGATTGCCCGCCTTGCTTCCTGCGATAGGGATGGTTTGTTCGCAGGCTTCGTGGATGGCTTCAGTGTAGGCTGTGATCTTATCTTCGAGGTCCCTCGGGGTTTTGGACTCCAAAATTGAGACGGTGGTGATGTCTCTCTCTGCCAGGATGGTTTTTAGCAGATGTGCGAATTCGGTCCACTTTGCCTTCTTGGTGTTGTACTTGCGCGTTGTGATTGGCCTAAGAGTTTCTAAGGCCTTTCCCAAGCGCAAGGTGAAGGTGATAGCGTTGTGGTCCGAAGTCACAAGACCTCTCTCCACTCTCCATCCCTCGATTCTTCCGAGCAGGGGTGTGCTGCAAGCGGATACGTCCACTATGCTTGTGCATGCCCTACCCTTTCTGAAGGTCTCGAAGGTCGGAGTGTCTCCGGTGTTTAGAATTTGGAGTCCCTTCTCATTCAGGAACGCATTGTACGCCTCTCCTCTGTCATCCTCAGATACGCTGCCCCACCAGTGGCTCCAGGCATTTATATCTCCCGCAACGATGAGGTTTCTGGTGTCCAACTTGGTACAAACTTTTTTGATGCGGTCCAGATACGGTACTATGTCCTGGTCCCCCTCTAGGTAGACGGATATTACTCCTAGTTTTAGGCCTCCCCCGATAAGAAGGACTGCCGCTTCGGTTTCGGTTACCAGCTGTGGGTCGTGTACGACTTCTAGCCGGTCACCGAAAATTATAACGGCTGCCTTCACTGGTTTTTGCCTATTTAGGGTGCATTGGATAACCCTAGTCCCAGGATGTTGTTTTAGGACGCCAGTCTTTCCGACGTACGGTTCCTGTACTAGGGCGACCGTGATGCCCCTATCCACCGCAACCTGGAGTAATTCCGTCGTGGCCAGTTTTGAGCGTTGCAGGTTAGCTTGGATAAACCTTAAGCCTGCCCCGCCCAAGTTTTGAGGGACCGAGCTACGGTACTGTGAGACGCCCTCAGCAATACGATACTCGGGACCGCGCTATTGCATCCCATTTTAGTCGCTCTGGGCACTCTTTGCTAAAAGCATTGTGCGCCAGGTTGATGCTTGTGCCGTGCGCGGCCGAGCAGTTTTTGCACTTTGGAGGGTTCCCCTCCTGTCTCCCCTTGCATTTCTCCCAGGAGTGAGCCCTTCCGCAGTGACTGCAGAGCTCGTCTTTCTCCCGGCAGACAACCTTAGTGTGGCCGAAGCCGAGGCATTTGGTGCACTGCACCAGTGGGGTCTGATCAAATATAGGTCTGCGTTGCATACCTATATAGATCTTTCCAGCCTCCACCAGGTTTTTATGGATGGAAGGGGAAACTTCCAGTACCGCATGGCACTCGAGCGGGTTACGTGCCTTTTTACGGTACCGCATCTTGACGGTGCTATCCTTCAAGTTAATGTTCTTTAAAATATTTTTATTTTGCGCCAGTATATTTTCCACGATGTCTACGTCGGTGTGGTAGGATAGGACATCCCTGACGATGACTAGAGGGTTTGCTGCCCTCGCCACTTCCGCTTTTAGGCCTTTGTCCGTCCTAACCCTGCTCTGCACCAGGTCCAGATCTTCTTTGGAGCTACAGCTCAGGATGACCTTTTTGTTTTTGGCCTTCCTTACCCTGTCTACCTTGGCTCCAGTTTTCCTGGTGTCGAGAGCCACCCTGATCCTGTCGATCACATTTTCCCCGGTGTTCTGGGGGTTGTCTGATGTGATGATCAGGGTGTGGTTTGGCTTCAAGGGCGGTGGTGGCTTGGCGGCGACCTTGGCGTAGGTCAGCTTCCCTTTCGAGCTGCATCGTTCCTCAGCTTTGGCGAGCTCCGCTTCGAGGTTGAGGGACGGTGGTGGTGCCCTCATCTTTTCTTCCCGAAGGGTTCGGAGCTCAGATGTCACCGCTTCCATTCTCTCCGTTAGAGGATGCATATGCTCCTCCATGTTGATTAGAATGGGCTGCGGTGGCTCGGATGGGGGCGCTCGTTCAGCTGACATCGCTTTCAGGATGCCCTTCATCTCCTCCACTTCCTGCCTCAGGCCAGGTTCTGGCTGTGCTGATGGGGGTTTGGAGTCCATTTTCTCCATGGCTTTAAGGTTGGACTCCAGGATCTCGCGCGTGTGTTTATTGCTCTCTCTCCGGAGCTCATCCAGCTGATTCTGGAGAGATTCTACTCCTGCTTTGAGGCTCGAGTGGTCTCTCCAGATGGGGTCTTCCTCTTTCCCCTTTTGCCCGCTGGTTACGAGCTCTCCCAATGCTCTAACACGCTTGTCGAGGTCCTGGAGCGCTTCCGACGTTTCCTTTATAAGCCTATGGGGCTCCTGGGTCTCATACCCCTGCCAGTTTCGCACCGCTTGTATCTCCTTGAGCGATGCGCCGATGTCCGTTCTGGCCTTTGACATTTCCGACGTGAGATTGGTGGTAATGTTTATCAATTGTTTTGTATGGGCTCTCTCCACCCTTACGAGCTCCGTGGCGTGTCTCGTCCTTTCCCTTTCCAGACTGGTGATATGTCTGGATCTTGAGTCCGACAGTGAGAGGACTATTTCGTAAAGAGTCTGCAGGCTTTCGAGTGCGACGACTTTGCACTCCCTCTTCATATTGCCTGCAGACTCCAACGCGTCCTTCCCTTTCAGCAGCGTCTCGTTTGCCATCTTTGTGGCTAGGTCCATCTCCACCCCCGTTCGTCGACCCGCTTGCACGACGAGCATGCTCTGTCGTGGTCTGGGCCTGTTCGCGGAGGTGTCTAGGTCTAAGCAAGACGCGACCGAGTCTTCGTCGGACTCTACGGGCTTAGGTGGTGATATCCCACACTGTTCCCAGTTGATGATTTTGTCTGTGACCGACTCCACCGCGGACCGGTCTGAGGATGTGGCCAGGTGTTCGCTTGGCTCTTGCAGCGGTTTCGCTGGCGATGTCCTCTTCCTTCTCGCGGGGACCTTTGGGCTGACTTCCTCCGGCTGTGCTCCGACCGATGATGCCTTCTTCGCTTCGGGTACTGATGGCCGCGTCGACTTTTCTAGTTTTAGTGACTTGGCGACCGTTTCCTTCTTCAGTACCTTTTCACGCAGCGATCTCTTTGGTTGGAGGGTCACCTGAGGTGCCACTTCCGACTTTGGGACGGATCCGGTCACGGATTTGGCTGACATTTTTTTTAAATTAAATAAATACAATTTCTTAATTATAAAATTAAATACTAAGTTGTTTTACTCAATACTAGCTTTAAAAATTTTCGAGGTAGATGTTGAGCCTCGTGCCTGAAATTTAGCCGGCGGTCAGACCCTCCTAGCCGAAACTCAGCAAAGCTGTTTGGCGACAGAATTGGGTGTGATGGTAGTACTTCCCCGGACGAGCCCTTTGAAGTGACTCTTCTACCTTAACGGCTAGTATTATTTATTTAAAGTTATACAATGACTAATAATGTTCCGAACTTTGAACCTATTTACTTGTTACACTATTATTGTTTTTTCTTACTGAGTAATAGCTTCGTCTCGCGCGCCGCCGGTGTTGTGATGCCTGATGGTGATTGAGTTTTCAATTTTCTGCTGAGGTGAGTTTGGAAATTTGGAATTCCCTTGGAGCCAGATTGTAGAGCTCTCGACGCTGATTGCGGGGATACCAAACTTGGGGGGTCTATCTCCACTGGTTCCGGAGATATAGCCCGAGGGGGTTTTGGGAATTTTGAGGGGGGTCGGGGGGGGAAGGTCTCGGGAGGAAACCGGGGGGGGGGGTAGGGGGTATGTAGGGGGGGGGGGGTAGGTAGAGGGGTGGGGGGGTCCCTTAGAGCAAGGTGGTGGGGGCTCCTGTGGCCGGTGGTGGAGGTACCTTACACCAGCGGTCCACCTCCTTCAGGTAATATGACCCCGGAGATAAGACTCGGAGGGGTGAGGTAGCCTTACGGCAAGGGGGGGGGGGGAAATGAAGTTGGGGTGGGGGTAGGGAAAATGTGGACGGGCCTGGTCTCCCCTTTAGAAGGAGTCCAAACTCGGGTGTCCTAGGACTTTGGGTTCAGGAGTTAGACCAAGGTTCACCTGAGGGTCCGACGAAGGTGCTCCGCTGCTGATGTTCCGCAGTGGCGCAGTCCTGAGGCCGGATCCGAAGTCTTCACCTTGGTTGTCCGACGTCACGCCTCGTGTCGATTGAGTGTAACTAGGTTACACGTGTGTCGACCACGCGGTGTGTGAGGTTGTTTTTCCTGATTTTCGGTACCTTGTATCTCCCTTTGGCTTGGACGGATTTTCAAAATTCCAGCTCCGCTTGACAGATCTCGTCGAGCTCCGTCTGGTGGTGGTGATTGTTTGAAGAGTTCTCCGTCCTCCTGTGAGATGTGGTGGTCCAAAGTCCCGGGCCCCCTGTTCCAAAACGCCTTGGTGCAGGATGTTGAAAACAGTAATCCTTGTGAGTCAAGCACTACTGTTACCGACGTTGAAAAATTTTTTGCGCTAGCTCAAAAATTTACAATATAATTGAATTTTTTTTTACGGAGCTATATTGAGTGTGTGGCGAGGTTGGGCTGTTACTGGTTAGGTTAGGTTAGGTTAGGTTAGGTTAGGTTAGGTTAGGTTAGGTTAGGTTAGGTTAGGTTAGGTTAGGTTAGGTTAGGTTAGGTTAGGTTAGGTTAGGTTAGGTTAGGTTTTTTTTTTTTTTTTTTTTTTTTTTTCCTGTCCGGACGCAGAGGTCCGGCCCGCGAGCTATCCTACATGATGGTTCTCCAATATGGGGGTCAGAGAGTTTTTCTTATACTATGGGATGTAATATTACTACAGTAATATTACCATAATTCAAGGATTTGTATGTATTTAGGGAGGATGGGTTAGGTACATTTTTATTTTAGCATTTTGTTTTACATGGGGTAACAACTTCTTATTTCAATATATATTTTACACAGTTTTTTAACAGAAGCTTATCTAAATATTTCTTAATTTTACTTAATTTAATATTACAATGTTTTCTTAGTTTTAAATTTAGGGTGAAGGATTCGGTACACGTTTTATTTTAGCATTTTGGTTTTCATAACTTATTAACTTCTTATTTATATACATATTTTTATACAGCTTTTAAATGGTGTATAACTTTACATTTTCGTTGTCATGGAGTGACAGCTTCCCACTTATTACTTTATACATTTTTATTGGAACTAATGGTGCTAATCTATACAAATACAATATTCGTAATTTTATCTTACATTTTACTTTCTTATAATCTATTGGTTTACATGTAAATGGGCACTTGTCATATATTTTACATATATTATAGTGGATCCTATTTAGTGCTTACTTGTTTTTATTGACTACCTTACTTACTACAAAATTACAATATTTAATAAACCTATCTCTTATATATTTATCTTCCATTATCCCGTTTATATTTTGTCTTTCGATATCTATTCCTATTTCAAATTCAACGTCAAATTTATACCGTGCATAAATGGGACAGTCCGTAATAACATGAAGAGCGCTCTCTTCCACCTGTGGATCACAGTCACACGCCGGGCTCTCCTTGCACTTGAAGCGATGCAAGTACGAGGAGAACCCGCCGTGTCCTGTCATGAGCTGGACAGTTCTTGGGGCCAACTTCAAGTTTCTAAGAACTGAGTACGCGCGAACAGCATCCGGAAAGAACACTTTAGTTGTTGACGCGGTTTCACCAGTTTTGTAGCGCCGGTTCCATTCGTCCAGCGACTCCAGGCGGATTTGTCGCTTGGCAAATGAAACCGGACACTTGTCGTACTGCGGCTTTGTTTTCCGGTGTAGCGCTGCGTCCTTCGCTAGTTCATCCGCTCTTTCGTTTCCCTCCAACCCTGCGTGTGCCTTAATCCAAAATAACCTCAGTATTTTGCCTTTATCGTTGATCTTTTTGATATTGGCTTTGGTCTCCACGGCTAGGGGATGGAGGGAAGTGCTGTCCACCACGGTCTCCAGGGCAGACCTGGAGTCACAGTAAACATTGCAGAAAGGCTCTCTGGACTTTAGCGCATACTTCGTCGCTTCAGATAGGGCCAGTAGTTCCGCCTGGTACACGGTGCAGCACTGTTCCAGCAATAGCTTACGGGTACTTGTCTCCGTCGCGTCCTTCCATACGGAGAACGCGGCGCCGACTTTCCCCTCTATTTTACTGCCGTCTGTATATATATTTAGGCCTTCGTTAATGTGTTGTTCCAGTGCCGCCCCGTCCACCACACATTTGAACTCTAGTTGCGCCTGCTCCGCAGGATGCAGCATATTCGCGTATCCAACTCTTCTCTCCATCTCTCGGTCTCCTATTAGTCGCTGGGTATGGCCTTTCTTTATTTCATAAAGCAAGGCTGCTTCCCGGGCTCTTATGTCCAGAGGAAGCAGCCCAGCGAGCAATAGTGCCGAGTTTAAAGAGACGGTTCTGTACGCTTTAACCATCTTTTGTGCAAAGCCCCGCTGCACTGCGTTAAACTGTTTCTGTGTTCTCAGTTTATTAGTGGTCGTCGCCCACGCACTCGCCGCGTAAAGGATGGTTGGCTCAACCACTGCAGTATAGATGGTCCTTACTATCTCAGGCTGCAATCCCCAATTTACCTTGGCAGCTCTCGACAGTTGTTTGTAGAAGTTGAGCGCTTTGCGGCAGACGCTTGCCACATGCGGATTGAAAGTCAACTTGTCATCGATGGTTAGGCCTAAAATTTTTATTTCTTTAGACATCGGAATGCCAACACCTCCCATTTCCAGATGTGGGGTTTCATACTTAAGCTTACGTGTTAAAATCATGGCCATGGTTTTTTGTGGCGCAAATTTCAGTTTATTTCTGAAACCCCACATCCGTACGTAATCAAGGGCGGCATTGGCACTCCGCTGCGCCTCCTGTGCTGTCTCTCCATCGAAGACCAAGACCACATCATCTGCAAACGCCTGCGCATAGTCCCCCCTTCTGTCGAGTCCTGTCAGGAGCGGGTCCAGCAAAAGATTCCATAGTAATGGACCTCCTATGGAGCCTTGGACGCATCCTTTGCTGGTTCCTTTTGAAAACTCTTTGCCAGCATACCTTACGTTTACTCGTCTGTCTCTCAAATAACTCCCGATTAGACTTCTGAGATTTGCTGGAACCTTTTCCTCTGCCAAACGGACCATAATAGCGGGCCACCAGGCGCTGTCGAAGGCTCCCTCTATATCCAATGACACAAGTATGACCAGTTTTTTCCGATCCAGTTTAGTCCGGATGTTCTGTATGAGGGTATAGAGGGAGTCTTCGGTGCTTCTCTGGGGCATGAATCCGTATTGACGAGTACTAATCTTTGGCAGCAGACAGAACTTGAGTCGGGCAACCAGCATCTTTTCAAGGATTTTTCCCAACACAGGCAGCAGACCTATGGGCCTATATGACTTGGAGACAGTGTATGTATCCTTCCCCGGTTTACGCAATACCACGACTGTTGCCTCCTTCCACAGTTTAGGGAAGTATTGTTTATTAAGACACTGATTTAATAGTCCCAAGAACACCCCGGGGCTAGTTTTTATGGCGCAGGTGCAGATATCTGCCGTGAATCCATCGGCACCAGGAGCTTTTTTAGGGTTGAAGGACCTTAACGCCACGTCGAGCTCAGTCTGCGTGAACGGTGGGTCGCAGAGTTCACTTTGTTCCTCATCGTTCACTCTTTCTGCTAACTCTCGTGTCTGACGGTGCTCCTCGCTATCGGTCTCCGTCAGGTCCTCTGGATAGAATGTTTCCGCCAGCAGCCTAACGGAGCCGACAGCATCTAGGACTTTACCCGCCTTCTCTAGTAGCAGGTCCTCTTCCCTACTCCTAGTTCTTCCGATGACCCTATAGATTCCATCCCAGACGCTTTCCCGGTCCTGCTTTGCACAAAACTCCTTCCAACTCTCAACCTGGGCCTTCTTGGTCTCTAACTCGTATTCATTTTTCTTTTTCAGGTACTCCTGAACGACCTTCTCCCTCCGGATCGGCGCGGCCCATCGGATCCTGCGTCTCCTGGTGGTGACTTCCCGCTTCATTTCAGCAAGTTTTTTGGACCACCACGGCATGGTTAGTATCTCTTTATTCTTTTTTCCTGGTATTGATTGGGTGCATGCTTTTGTGATAGCTTTTGTGTAGTTTTTTATGGCTTCCTCTATTTGATGTGTAGTTTGCATGTTTTTGATCTCTTCTATTGTTAATTTATACTCTGCTTCCAATTGGGTCAGTTTCTCACGAAACTGACTCCAATTAGCCTTCCTTGTATTGTATTTTCTGGTTGTCCTTTCTATTGTTGTGCCTTTTGATTTTTGCAGTAGTATATTGAAAGTTATGCCATTGTGGTCCGAACTCGTGAAGTTTTCTACCACAGTCCAGTCCACCACCAGGTCCAGCATGTCCGCCGTGCAGGCCGTGACATCCACGTGACTGAAATACCGCTTTCCTCCCCGAATGGTGTCGAAGGTCGGAGTTTGCCCTATGTTAAGAATTTGAAGACCCAGGTCATCAAGAGCTCCCCCCATGTCATCGCCTCGGCTATCTATTTCCGTGCTGCCCCACCATGTGCTCTTAGCGTTGGCGTCCCCTCCCATAACCAGCCTTCTGAGTCCCAAACTATGAGCAATCGCAGTTAGTTGGTCCAAGTAGGGTCCCATGGGTTGGTTTGGTTCCAGGTAATAGGACACCAGCGTGATCTTCCAGGCACTGGTTTGGATTCCTACCACTGTGATGTTGTTTGTGGTGAGTTTTGGATACTGGATTATGTCCAATTCAGCGTTAAAAACGACTATTGCCGCTTTCACAGTTCCTTCTCCTTGATCAGTGCTCTGGAAGACCCTTACACCCCGGCGGCTCTTTACCCTTTTCTCTGCACCAACGTATGGCTCCTGCAAGAGTGCAACCGCGATTCCACGCTTTTCCGACTCAATGAGTAACTCGTCAGTGGCCAGTCTGCTTCTTTGCAGGTTTGCCTGTACAATTTTTAGGTTAGGTTAGGTTAGGTTAGGTTAGGTTAGGTTAGGTTAGGTTAGGTTAGGTTAGGTTAGGTTAGGTTAGGTTAGGTTAGGTTAGGTTAGGTTAGGTTAGGTTAGGTTAGGTTAGGTTAGGTTGGGTTAGGTTAGGTTAGGTTAGGTTAGGTTAGGTTAGGTTAGGTTAGGTTAGGTTAGGTTAGGTTAGGTTAGGTTAGGTTAGGTTAGGTTAGGTTAGGTTAGGTTAGGTTAGGTTAGGTTAGGTTAGGTTAGGTTAGGTTAGGTTTTTTTTTTTTTTTTTTTTTTTTTTTTTTTTTTTTATTATTACAGCTGCTCTCCACAGACTCAGTGGTCCGTGCTTTTTTTTATTTTGTTATTTTTATTTATTAACTTTATTACTACTTATATTGACAAAAGCTTACTCAGTAAGGAAAAAGACTTATATTATTGACTCTATATAAATTTTAAGATTTTAATGTAACATATATATTTCTAAGGAAAAATTTACTTATTCTTTTGATTCTATATATAAATTTTTTTTTTTTTTTTTTTTTTTTTTTACCGACATATATATGTATTGTTTTTTTTTTTTTTTGTTTTTTGTTTTTTTTTTTTTTTTTTTTTTAATTTAAATATAGGCTTTTGTTTCTTTACAGTGTGTTCTGTTCTTTTTTGTAGTTTGTGTTCTTTTCATTATGGAAATTTACTTAAAATTATTTTTACTTACAATTGAAATTATTGATTTACAACATTATGACATTTAATTACTTACAATTAATATATTATTGATAACATTGACATTAACTTTACTATGGACAACTTACAACTTATTACAACTTTAGTTTACAAATTGGCACACCTCATCTCCTGAGCCAACTTGTCGACGACCGCTGCGTTTCGGTGCTTTATTGACATTTTAAGATTATACTCCAAGATCTTCTTAGTGGATGCGGCCATAGCTCTCTTGATGAAGTACCCTATTGCGTCGTTGTCATCATCGGTGTAGTAGGTACAGCTGGTGGTGTGCCGTGACACTGCTACTACCGCATGGGGAACGCTCTGATGTAAACCGATTGTTCTGCCCTTAGTTTGAACAATGATTACTGTTTCGAACGTTAACCCCTGCGCTTCATGGATGGTGAGCGTTCGCGAACCTGTGCCTTCACCACAGCCCTGTCCAGTGAGGCTTTCCTTTTCGCCCTGAGTATGGACTAGAAAAAGCGTGTTGGGGAGCGTAAACGGTATTTGGGCACCAGTGTAGGTTTTCACCTTCAACGAGTGAGCTTTTAGGGTTGAGGAGTAAATCCCGGAGTAAACCTCACGTAGGGCGTAGGCGACGTCCAAGGGGTTCCGGTGTGTGCAGAGCAACTCCTGGCTGATGTTTGCTACCAGGTTTGGGCGGCAGTACCTCAGTTCGAAGAGATTTTCTCTGTCGATATAAGGTAGTTGGTTGACATCTCCGATGAGGACCATTTCTTTGGCATCACACAGCTTGGCAGCCATGACTATGGCTCCGAAGTGGTTCATGAGAGCCTCGTCAACCATGAGACGGTTGAATTTGTCGGACTCTCTGAAGCCATTCACCAAGACTGAAGCCATGGTGCGTACCCTGGTCTTGACAAGGCCACCAACACGAGGCGCTAGCTTCTCCCTTAGGTCGCTAGCTGCATTTGATGTTGTGGTGATGATGGCGTCCTTGTCAGCATCAAAGTGTCCTACCACCCAGGTTGTCTTTCCACACCCCGGTACTCCATTGACCCACTCAATTGTTGGTAGTGCCCAGTCCTTCCAGCCGGATGCAGTGTCCTGATTACCCGATATGGTTTTCGCCATATCGAGAATCCTGTCGTCCAGTAGGATCCTTGTGCACTTTGCGACAACAACTAAGGGATCTCCTTGTGGGGTATTGAACTTAGGTGCTCCGCTCTCGGTTCCCTCAATGCACATCTCCACAAAACCACTGGTCGCGTTGTAAGCCGCCATATAACTACCTGACATTTTTCCCTTTATGACTTGGGAATTGCCGTTGTTGTATATGGCAGCCTCTGCCTCCTCGAGTTTCTCCTCTAGCAGTTTCGCATTGCCCTGCTCAAAGTGTTGCAAGATGGTTTTGCACACTCCGAGGTTGACATCTGCGGTTGCTTTGGTGATAGCTAGAAACTCGAGGAAGGCGTTGTACGCGTGATCCTGCGGTGACGTTGCATTTACTAGACGAGGTGGAACGACCTGCCCCATGTCGGCTCTAGTTCTTTTCTCCTGCGTTGGTGCCGGTTTTGTTGGGATTTTGGACTTAGGTATTACTGTAGTTAGTGGAGCTTTGAGTTTCGCCTTTTTTGCTGGAGCTTCTACGAGTGCCTCTTTGTCTTTCGATCTCGTTGTTGGAAAAGGATTTCCTGACAGCCCTTGCAGCATCGAGCTGAAGGTGTCTAGAAATCCTTTGAGATGGCCTCCGACTTTGGCTCTCTTCTTTTGCTCCTGCACACTGCTTTGATGTAGTGCAGTTTTTTCGGCGGCTGCTTTCTGTTGGACACGTTCGGATCCGCTGATCGAGGTTGGCATGGGATGTCCCCAGCTATTGGTTGCTGTTTTTGGGTCGTGTGCTTTGAGGAAGTTTAGGTTTTCTCCTCTGTCTTCGTACACGACCACCTCGTGTTGTTCTGAGGCTTTTAAACAGCATAGCCGGTCTACGACTTCTCCCTGCTCATACCCGACCGTCATCGCATCTACACTTATTACACGGGGATCTTCCGCTCCTCCGCCCGTTTCTCCCAACATGGTGAGCATCGAACATGCCTGTGCGAAAGGGGTGTAGTTGCCTTCCAATGCGAGCAGAACGATCGTCTTGTTGTGCGATCGGACTAGTCGGCATCGGTGGCCCGCCACTTCCGTTTCAGGTAACGCGCTGTAAACTTTGCGCCTCATGGTCGTTTTGGATGTGCTCCCATTTATGAGTGCTGCCAAGCCGGGTGAAATCGAAAAGTGACTTCTAGTCCCGGTTCGGCAGAAACCTATACCCAGCCGCTCGCCGGCGCTGTCCATGAAGAGTGCCACTCCTCGGATTCTAATCCCAGGCACTCCTCGCTCCCCGCAAGCGAGGAGCGTGCGGATAGCGACGCTTTTGGCTATAGGTTCCCGCTGAGAGCCGGCACTACTTGTGGCTTGGCTAACGGGTGTTGGTTGAGATTCGAGGGGCAGAAGATCCGTGTGCCTGCTCGTCGCAACTCTGAAGATCTTCTCGGCGAATGACAGAAAATGCGGTCTGCAATCGGGATCTGCAATGATGTTGTGCAGTTCCGATTCGACCAGGTTTCTGTCGATCCGGGCTTCTAGATCTATTCGAGCCGCTAGGAAACGGGGACAGTCGAGTATGATGTGCCATACTGTTTCACAGATTTCCGGGTCGCATTCGCATCCCGGGCTGTTTTTCAGCTTGAATCTGTGAAGATACTCGGCTATTCCACCGTGACCTGTCAAGACTTGCACTTGTACTGGTGTAAATTTTGTAGAGCGAGTTATCCGGTACGCACTGTGAACATCTGGAAGGAACCTTCTCGTTACCGCACCTGTGCTGGAGGTTTCGTATCGATCCTGCCATTTGCGGATCGATTCTTCACGAATTTTCCTCCTAACGTAAGACAGGGGGATCCTTCCGTAGTCCTGAGTGGTGTCCTCGAGTGCAGCAGCTTTCGCTAACTCGTCTGCTCTCTCATTACCGACAGTGCCTACGTGAGCCCTAAGCCAGAACATCCGGATCTCTCGTCCTCCTTCCTGGATCCTGACAATGTTCTCCTTTATGCTTCTCGCCAGAGGGTGGTTCAAGCTGGGACTCCGCAGCAGGTCGAGTGACGATCTCGAGTCACTCAGTATGCTAACTACGGGGTCCCTGCTCGAATTCACCATCTGAAGAGCCCTGTGCAGTGCATATAGTTCCGACTGGAAGACTGTGCACGCGGGGTGAAGCTTAAAGGTGGCGAAGTTTGACTCCTTTCCCTCCTCCCACTGGGTTAGAGCAGCACCTACTTTTCCGTCGATTTTGCTTCCGTCTGTGTAAATTTGGGGTCCGGTGATCTGCGGGACGGCGTCTTCTAGCAGTTCGTACTCCACGGATGTTAGGGTAGATGGATGGGGCTGTTCAAGATATCCCACTCGGAGTTCGAGCTCCGTCTCGGGTGGGAGATAGTCCTTCGCCAGACCTTTTTTGGCTCTGTATAGGTTCGCCGCCTCCTGGATCCTTAGGTCCAATGGCAGCAGACCCGACAGTGCCAGTGCTGCGGTGAGTGAGACCGTCCGGTATGACCTACAGACCTTTTGTGCAAATCCTCTCTGGAGCGCATTGAATTGATTTTTATTCATTTGCAGCTCTACAGATTGGTACCAGGCACTTGAGGCGTATGTCATAATAGGCTCCACCACCGCGATGTATATGGTTCTCGTGATTTCACTATTTAGACCCCACGTTACTTTCGCTGCGCATGCAAGCTGCTTGTAGATATCAGCTACTTTCTTGCATTGCGCGGACACGTGAGATTTAAAAACTAGGTTTCGGTCGATGATAAGGCCCAGAAGCTTTATCTCCTCAACGAGGTCCAATTTTGTACCGGCCATGAATAACTGTGGGGTTTCATACTTCAACTTCTTCGTTAGAAGCATCGCGTTGGTCTTATGCGGTGCGAAGTTGAGTTTATTTTGTTTTCCCCACGTTGCCACATGTTCCAACGTTGAGTTGACAGACCGCTCTAGGCTGCCGACCGACTGTCCTGTGAAAACGAGAACCACATCATCTGCAAAGGCTTGGCAGTATATTCCATCCATCTCTAGGCTTTGCAGCAACGAGTCTAGGATGACATTCCAAAAGATTGGTCCTCCGATGGATCCTTGGACACAACCCTTCGTAGTCTCCTTCTCGTAAGCTGCTCTAGCGTAGTTGACCTTGATCTTCCGGTCTGTGAGGTACGAACACACCATCCGGTACAGATTTTCCGGACACCTTTTTTTAACAAGTTGGTTTTTAAGGGCTGGCCACCACGCATTGTCGAAGGCCCCCTCTATGTCCAGAGAGATTAGGAGTACGATGTTTTTCCCGGTTACTCCTTCTTTTATGTACTCTATAAGGTCATAGAGGGCGTCCTCGGTTCCTCTTTGCGGCATGAACCCATATTGCTTTTTGTTTAGGGTTGGGAGTAAATGCCATTGGAGTCGACCAATCATGAGTTTCTCGATGGTTTTTCCAAGAACAGATAATAGTCCAATTGGTCTGTAGGACTTAGGATGAGTGTAGTCTGCCTTTCCTGGCTTTCGAATGATGACCACGTGTGCCACTTTCCAGTGAGTGGGGAAGTGATTTAGTGACAAGCACTTGTTTGCTATCGCCATGAACACTTCCCTGTCACTTCGTATGGCTGCGGCGCAGATGTCTGCTGTTAGCCCGTCTGGTCCGGGTGCCTTCTTGGGGTTTTGTGCTTGCAGCACCAACTCCAATTCCGCTGCCGTGAATGGTGGATCATCTTCCGAAAGGTCTTCAAGGGCACTCTCCTTCATCCGTTCTCGGAGGTTCGAGTGAAACGACTGGTCGGTACTCTCGGAGTCGTCTGGGTAGAAAGTTCTGGCTAAGAGTTCAGCCGACTGTTTTGGAGTTAGGGTGTTACCTTCAGAGCTTCTCAGGAGCATGTCCTCCTGCCTTCCTGACGTTTTCCTGATCACTCTGTAGATTTTATCCCACATACTCTCCTTTTCCTGAGTCGTGCAGAACTCCTTCCAGCTCTCTGTTTGGGCTTTCTCTGCGATGACTGCGTACTCCGCCTTGCATTTTTGGTATTCTTCTATAACCATTTTTACCCTGCAAGGGGCTGCGTTCCTGATCCTCCTCTTTTTCCTAAGGACCTCTCTCTTAAGATCTTCAAGCTTCTTCGACCACCACGGAGGCCTGGGATTGCCCGCCTTGCTTCCTGCGATAGGGATGGTTTGTTCGCAGGCTTCGTGGATGGCTTCAGTGTAGGCTGTGATCTTATCTTCGAGGTCCCTCGGGGTTTTGGACTCCAAAATTGAGACGGTGGTGATGTCTCTCTCTGCCAGGATGGTTTTTAGCAGATGTGCGAATTCGGTCCACTTTGCCTTCTTGGTGTTGTACTTGCGCGTTGTGATTGGCCTAAGAGTTTCTAAGGCCTTTCCCAAGCGCAAGGTGAAGGTGATAGCGTTGTGGTCCGAAGTCACAAGACCTCTCTCCACTCTCCATCCCTCGATTCTTCCGAGCAGGGGTGTGCTGCAAGCGGATACGTCCACTATGCTTGTGCATGCCCTACCCTTTCTGAAGGTCTCGAAGGTCGGAGTGTCTCCGGTGTTTAGAATTTGGAGTCCCTTCTCATTCAGGAACGCATTGTACGCCTCTCCTCTGTCATCCTCAGATACGCTGCCCCACCAGTGGCTCCAGGCATTTATATCTCCCGCAACGATGAGGTTTCTGGTGTCCAACTTGGTACAAACTTTTTTGATGCGGTCCAGATACGGTACTATGTCCTGGTCCCCCTCTAGGTAGACGGATATTACTCCTAGTTTTAGGCCTCCCCCGATAAGAAGGACTGCCGCTTCGGTTTCGGTTACCAGCTGTGGGTCGTGTACGACTTCTAGCCGGTCACCGATAATTATAACGGCTGCCTTCACTGGTTTTTGCCTATTTAGGGTGCATTGGATAACCCTAGTCCCAGGATGTTGTTTTAGGACGCCAGTCTTTCCGACGTACGGTTCCTGTACTAGGGCGACCGTGATGCCCCTATCCACCGCAACCTGGAGTAATTCCGTCGTGGCCAGTTTTGAGCGTTGCAGGTTAGCTTGGATAAACCTCAAGCCTGCCCCGCCCAAGTTTTGAGGGACCGAGCTACGGTACTGTGAGACGCCCTCAGCAATACGATACTCGGGACCGCGCTATTGCATCCCATTTTAGTCGCTCTGGGCACTCTTTGCTAAAAGCATTGTGCGCCAGGTTGATGCTTGTGCCGTGCGCGGCCGAGCAGTTTTTGCACTTTGGAGGGTTCCCCTCCTGTCTCCCCTTGCATTTCTCCCAGGAGTGAGCCCTTCCGCAGTGACTGCAGAGCTCGTCTTTCTCCCGGCAGACAACCTTAGTGTGGCCGAAGCCGAGGCATTTGGTGCACTGCACCAGTGGGGTCTGATCAAATATAGGTCTGCGTTGCATACCTATATAGATCTTTCCAGCCTCCACCAGGTTTTTATGGATGGAAGGGGAAACTTCCAGTACCGCATGGCACTCGAGCGGGTTACGTGCCTTTTTACGGTACCGCATCTTGACGGTGCTATCCTTCAAGTTAATGTTCTTTAAAATATTTTTATTTTGCGCCAGTATATTTTCCACGATGTCTACGTCGGTGTGGTAGGATAGGACATCCCTGACGATGACTAGAGGGTTTGCTGCCCTCGCCACTTCCGCTTTTAGGCCTTTGTCCGTCCTAACCCTGCTCTGCACCAGGTCCAGATCTTCTTTGGAGCTACAGCTCAGGATGACCTTTTTGTTTTTGGCCTTCCTTACCCTGTCTACCTTGGCTCCAGTTTTCCTGGTGTCGAGAGCCACCCTGATCCTGTCGATCACATTTTCCCCGGTGTTCTGGGGGTTGTCTGATGTGATGATCAGGGTGTGGTTTGGCTTCAAGGGCGGTGGTGGCTTGGCGGCGACCTTGGCGTAGGTCAGCTTCCCTTTCGAGCTGCATCGTTCCTCAGCTTTGGCGAGCTCCGCTTCGAGGTTGAGGGACAGTGGTGGTGCCCTCATCTTTTCTTCCCGAAGGGTTCGGAGCTCAGATGTCACCGCTTCCATTCTCTCCGTTAGAGGATGCATATGCTCCTCCATGTTGATTAGAATGGGCTGCGGTGGCTCGGATGGGGGCGCTCGTTCAGCTGACATCGCTTTCAGGATGCCCTTCATCTCCTCCACTTCCTGCCTCAGGCCAGGTTCTGGCTGTGCTGATGGGGGTTTGGAGTCCATTTTCTCCATGGCTTTAAGGTTGGACTCCAGGATCTCGCGCGTGTGTTTATTGCTCTCTCTCCGGAGCTCATCCAGCTGATTCTGGAGAGATTCTACTCCTGCTTTGAGGCTCGAGTGGTCTCTCCAGATGGGGTCTTCCTCTTTCCCCTTTTGCCCGCTGGTTACGAGCTCTCCCAATGCTCTAACACGCTTGTCGAGGTCCTGGAGCGCTTCCGACGTTTCCTTTATAAGCCTATGGGGCTCCTGGGTCTCATACCCCTGCCAGTTTCGCACCGCTTGTATCTCCTTGAGCGATGCGCCGATGTCCGTTCTGGCCTTTGACATTTCCGACGTGAGATTGGTGGTAATGTTTATCAATTGTTTTGTATGGGCTCTCTCCACCCTTACGAGCTCCGTGGCGTGTCTCGTCCTTTCCCTTTCCAGACTGGTGATATGTCTGGATCTTGAGTCCGACAGTGAGAGGACTATTTCGTAAAGAGTCTGCAGGCTTTCGAGTGCGACGACTTTGCACTCCCTCTTCATATTGCCTGCAGACTCCAACGCGTCCTTCCCTTTCAGCAGCGTCTCGTTTGCCATCTTTGTGGCTAGGTCCATCTCCACCCCCGTTCGTCGACCCGCTTGCACGACGAGCATGCTCTGTCGTGGTCTGGGCCTGTTCGCGGAGGTGTCTAGGTCTAAGCAAGACGCGACCGAGTCTTCGTCGGACTCTACGGGCTTAGGTGGTGATATCCCACACTGTTCCCAGTTGATGATTTTGTCTGTGACCGACTCCACCGCGGACCGGTCTGATGATGTGGCCAGGTGTTCGCTTGGCTCTTGCGGCGGTTTCGCAGGCGATGTCCTCTTCCTTCTTGCGGGGACCTTTGGGCTGACTTCCTCCGGCTGTGCTCCGACCGATGATGCCTTCTTCGCTTCGGGTACTGATGGCCGCGTCGACTTTTCTAGTTTTAGTGACTTGGCGACCGTTTCCTTCTTCAGTACCTTTTCACGCAGCGATCTCTTTGGTTGGAGGGTCACCTGAGGTGCCACTTCCGACTTTGGGACGGATCCGGTCACGGATTTGGCTGACATTTTTTTTAAATTAAATAAATACAATTTCTTAATTATAAAATTAAATACTAAGTTGTTTTACTTAATACTAGCTTTAAAAATTTTCGAGGTAGATGTTGAGCCTCGTGCCTGAAATTTAGCCGGCGGTCAGACCCTCCTAGCCGAAACTCAGCAAAGCTGTTTGGCGGCAGAATTGGGTGTGATGGTAGTACTTCCCCGGACGAGCCCTTTGAAGTGACTCTTCTACCTTAACGGCTAGTATTATTTATTTAAAGTTATACAATGACTAATAATGTTCCGAACTTTGAACCTATTTACTTGTTACACTATTATTGTTTAAAAAAAATTTTCTTACTGAGTAATAGCTTCGTCTCGCGCGCCGCCGGTGTTGTGATGCCTGATGGTGATTGAGTTTTCAATTTTCTGCTGAGGTGAGTTTGGAAATTTGGAATTCCCTTGGAGCCAGATTGTAGAGCTCTCGACGCTGATTGCGGGGATACCAAACTTGGGGGGTCTATCTCCACTGGTTCCGGAGATATAGCCCGAGGGGGTTTTGGGAATTTTGAGGGGGGTCGGGGGGGGGAAGGTCTCGGGAGGAGACCCGGGGGGGGGGGGGTAGGTAGGGGGTATGTAGGGAGGGGGGTAGGTAGAGGGGTGGGGGGGTCCCTTAGAGCAAGGTGGTGGGGGCTCCTGTGGCCGGTGGTGGAGGTACCTTACACCAGCGGTCCACCTCCTTCAGGTAATATGACCCCGGAGATAAGACTCGGAGGGGTGAGGTAGCCTTACGGCAAGGGGGGGGGGAAATGAAGTTGGGGTGGGGGTAGGGAAAATGTGGACGGGCCTGGTCTCCCCTTTAGAAGGAGTCCAAACTCGGGTGTCCTAGGACTTTGGGTTCAGGAGTTAGACCAAGGTTCACCTGAGGGTCCGACGAAGGTGCTCCGCTGCTGATGTTCCGCAGTGGCGCAGTCCTGAGGCCGGATCCGAAGTCTTCACCTTGGTTGTCCGACGTCACGCCTCGTGTCGACTGAGTGTAACTAGGTTACACGTGTGTCGACCACGCGGTGTGTGAGGTTGTTTTTCCTGATTTTCGGTACCTTGTATCTCCCTTTGGCTTGGACGGATTTTCAAAATTCCAGCTCCGCTTGACAGATCTCGTCGAGCTCCGTCTGGTGGTGGTGAATGTTTGAAGAGTTCTCCGTCCTCCTGTGAGATGTGGTGGTCCAAAGTCCCGGGCCCCTTGTTCCAAAGCGCCTTGGTGCAGGATGTTGAAAACAGTAATCCTTGTGAGTCAAGCACTACTGTTACCGACGTTGAAAAATTTTTTGCGCTAGCTCAAAAATTTACAATATAATTGAATTTTTTTACGGAGCTATATTGAGTGTGTGGCGAGGTTGGGCTGTTACTGGTTAGGTTAGGTTAGGTTAGGTTAGGTTAGGTTAGGTTAGGTTAGGTTTTTTTTTTTTTTTTTTTTTTTTTTTTACCTGTCCGGGCGCAGAGGCCCGGCCCGCGAGCTAAGTTTTCCCCCGATGTGTTTTCAGGGCCTTTATTGATCATTTCTTTATTTATACAGTTTTATTCTTATATGCTATTTACAGAAGGCTTTTTGTTTCTTACATTTTTTACGTAACTTAATTACATCTTGACATTTAACAGTTATCTTATCTATCTATTTTTTTATTTTTTTATTGGTTTTTATTAATTTATTACATCTATGCTATTTATATATATACTTTATTATATATACATTACATAGTCTTTCTATCCTTTTCTTATTTGTAGTCTTGATACACTAACTAAAGTAAAACAGTATTACATAGGGACTATCTTCTACTAGGCTTATACATTATTAGATTCTTAGGTGTACTTAGGTAACTTAACAGTAATTATTTTTATTTTATTTTTTTTTATTTTTCGATGCAGTAATTTTTGCTTACAACTTTTGTTTTTATAATGTTCTTATATATATACTCATTATATATAAAACATATAATTAACTATCTATTCTTATTTCTACGTATAACTTTATTACCTATATTAATACAATATTCTATAAATGTATTCCTACTGTCCTTATCTCTAATTATCTGGTATATATTTTCTTTCGTTAGGGTTACGTTTAGGTAAGTCTCCAGGTCATATCTCGCCAGGCCGTAAATAGGACAATCTAATAAGACGTGTTGTATCGTTTCTTCTTTACCGGGCTCACATGGGCACGATGGGTCCTCCTTACACTTGAACCGATACAAGTATTCTGAGAACCCACCGTGCCCCGTTAACACCTGGGTCAGCACATTAGATATTCCTATCTTCCTAACTATTTTATAAGCCTCAATTGCGTCAGGAAGAAACATCTTGGTGACGGCCGCTTTGTCCTCCGATTTGTATCTCCGGTTCCATACGTCAAGCGAATCCTTACGGATTTGTCGCTTGACGTATGAGACCGGACACGCGTCATAATCTGGTTTTTTCTTTAGGTTAAGGGCAGCACTCTTGGCCAATTCGTCGGCTCTTTCATTCCCGTCCATCCCTGCGTGTGCTTTGATCCAAAATAAAAATACCTTTTTATTTTGGAGCCTAATGAGTTCTAGATTTTTTCTGGTTTCTATTGCTAAGGGATGGACGGAACCACGATTCGTCACTGTCTCCAGGGCCGCGCGCGAGTCACTGTAAATGCCATAGCTTGTTTCGTGACGCTTCAGGATCTCCTGCGTGGCTCGACATATGGCGTATAGTTCCGCCTGATAGACCGTGCAGTGAGATGGCAGCTTCAACTTTAGAGATTTGGTCTCCACTGCGCTATTCCATAAGGATAGCGCCGCGCCGACCCTCTCCTCAATCTTGCTACCATCTGTAAAAATGCGGACTGCTTGCTGGTTGTGTTGTTCTACATCATATTGGTCTATCAGGTTTGTGAACTCCCAGCTCATATGCCTTGCCGGATGCGGGTTCGAACTGAAAGCCACTCTACACTCTACCTCCCTATCCCCCAAAAACGACTGGGGAACTCCACGCCTGGTTTCGTACAGGGCTGCCGCCTCTCGGATTCTAAGGTCCAGCGGCAGTATCCCAGCCAGTATTAGAGCCGAATTTAGGGAGACAGTTCGGTAGGACTTTGTGAGCTTCTGGGCAAAGACCCTCTGGACAGCGTTAAGCTGTTTCCTCACATTAAGTTTTTCGGTCGCGTCAGCCCAGGCACTAGCCGCATACGTCATTACCGGTTCCACTGTTGCCTTATAAATAATCCGGACAACTTCCGGGTGCAGACCCCAACTGACCCTGGCGGCTCTCGACAATTGCTTGTAGAAGTTCAAGGCTTTAATGCAAGTATTCGCAGCGTGTTTGTTGAATGTAAGCTTATTGTCGATTGTGAGTCCCAGGATCCTGACGTCTTCTGACATGCCAATGTCGACCCCCCCCATGCTCAGCAGTGGTGTGTCGAATTTAAGTTTGCGAGTTAGTGTCATAGCACAAGTTTTGTGCGGTGCAAATTTGAGCTTGTTTTCGACACCCCACTCCTGGACGTAGGTGAGAGCGGCATTGGCATGCCTCTGCACCTCCAGTGCCGTGTCTCCATCAAACAGTAGAACAACGTCATCAGCGAATGCCTGGACATAATCTCCCCGTTGCTGCAGTCCCTTGAGAAGGGGGTCGAGAAGAAGGTTCCACAGAATTGGTCCGCCGATGGAACCCTGGACGCAGCCTTTGTTTGTGGGTTTTGCGTATTCATGCGCGGCGTACCTTACCCTTACAGCTCTATCCTCTAGGTAGCTGTCAATTACCCTTCTCAAATTTACTGGGCAACCCGCTTCTGCCAGTCTCACTTTGATGGCAGGCCACCACGCGCTATCGAAGGCTCCCTCTATGTCCAACGATACCATGACTATCAGTTTCTTTTGGTCAAGTTTATTGTGGATACGTTGCATCAGGTCATAGAGGGAGTCCTCGGTACTTTTTTGCGGCATGAACCCATATTGGCAAGTGCTCATTTTTGGCACTAGGTGCCATTTGAGCCGTCCTATCACCATCTTCTCCACCACCTTACCCAAGACTGGTAGCAGTCCTATGGGCCTGTACGACTTCGGGTTTGTGTAGTCGTCTTTACCCGGCTTCCTTAGGACTACCACCGTAGCCTCTTTCCACAATGTGGGAAAGTGGCCGAGGAGCAAACACTTGTTTGCAAGTGCGAGAAACAGCTCAGGATCGCAGCCTATTGCCTTGCTGCAAATGTCCGCCGTCAATCCGTCAGCCCCCGGAGCCTTCTTAGGGTTAAAGGTTTCCACAGTGAATTTTAGCTCCTCGGTAGTAAACGGTGGGTCATGTTTCTCATCATGCGTCCAACGGTTTACTATATCAGCTGCCTCTCTAGTTCGACTGTGAACACCAGTATCATCCCTCCCCGAGTCCTCGGGGTAGAAAGTCTCCGCCAGGGCCCTTGCAGACTCCTCACCTACCAGAACCTTTCCGCATTTCACCAGAGGCAAGTCCTCCTGACGCTTCCTGGTCCTACCAATGACCCTGTAAATCCCATCCCAAACTCCCTCCCTATCTTGTTTTTCACAAAAGCCCTTCCAACTAGCTATTTGTGCCTTCTTGGCTTCGCTCTCATACTTTTCTTTTGCTTCCAGGTACTCATCGACGACCTTCGCTCTTCGGATTGCCGCTGCCCACCTGATTCTGCGCCTCCTAGTGACGACCTCTCTCTTAAGATTCGTAAGCTCATTGGACCACCACGGCAAGGTAAATTTATCGTTAATCTTCTTCTTTGGTATTGTTTTTGTGCATGTATGTGTTATTGTGTCTGTGTATTTTCTTATAGTTTTTTCTAGTTCTGTTTTATTGTCAATTTTGTTTATTTCTATTGTATTTAATTTATTTTCTGTTAACAATTGAGCCAGTTTCTCATGAAACTGGCTCCAATTGGCCTTTTTTGTGTTGTAGATTCTTGTGGTTCTTTCTATATTTATTCCTTTTATTTTTGCTAGTCTAATTTTAAATGTTATGCCGTTGTGATCCGAGCTTGTCAGGTCATCTTCGACTCTCCAGTCTTCCACCAGGTCAAGCATGTCCTCAGTGCAGGCAGTTACGTCCACGTGGCTAGCGTACTCCTTATTACCCCTTATGGTGTAAAAAGTAGGGATATCGCCGTCGTTGAGCACCTGCAAACTCATTTCTCCTAGTGCTCCAGCCATTTCCATTCCCCTGTTGTCCACTTTTCTGCTACCCCACCATGTGCTCTTGGCGTTGGTATCGCCTCCCATTATAGCTTTTCTAGGTCCAAGCTCTTCCTTTATCTTTTTGAGCTGCTCCAGGTATGGCTCTATGGGCTGGTCTGGCTCGAAGTAAAAAGAGACAGCAAAGATCTCCCAGGCACTGGTTCGGATCCTCACCACAACGATGTTGTTAGTGGTGAGTTTCGGGTAATGCACCACGTCCATTTCGCGGTCGAAGACAGCTACTGCCGCTTTGACATTCCCTTCTCCTTGTCCAGTGCTCTGGTAGATCCTTACTCCTTTGTAGCTCTTCATACTTTTAGCCCCGCCCACATACGGTTCCTGGAGCAGCGCAAAAGCCACTTTCCTCTCGTCAGCTTTTATCATCAGCTCGTTTGTGGCTAGTTCTTTTCTTTGTAGGTTTGCTTGGACAACTAGGTAGGGCTTCACATTGGTTTGGTTGCTATTCCGAGTCTCTACAGTGGCGCCCTTAGCAATACGCTATCGTGGCTCGGGCCAGTGCATCCCACTTCCGCCGCACTGCACATTCCTGACTAAAAGCACTGTGGTCAGTAAAATCATATTTTGCTTGTGTGCAGTTGCAGCAGGTCGGGGTTCCGCCAGCCCGCCAGTCGGCGCACTCTGATCGCATGTGTGGTCCCCCACAGTGACTGCATTTCTCAACTGTCTGTCTGCAAAACCGCCTGCCATGTCCGTACGCGAGACAGAGAGAGCACTGCACCAGGGGGGACTGGTCTTCCACTCTTACTTTCTGCAGATCTATGTGGACTGCTCCTGCTTCAATGGCTCGAGCCCATATTTTAGGAGACACTCTGACCACGATGTGGGATGTCTGGGGGTTTCGGGACTTTCTTCGGTACCGGACCTCCATCCTGTCTTCGTGTTTCTCCAGGCCCAGAAATACCCTTTTGTTCTGGTTTCTTAATGCGTTCAGGACGTCCTCATCAGTGTTGTATTGGAAGACGTCTCTGAGCAGCAAAAGAGGATCTTTGTTTTTTATATCCTCGACCTGGAGGTGGCCTTCTGCCTTTTTAAGCGTTTCCCTTAGTTTACTCCTTTCCTGTTCAGTTTTACATCCAATGATGATCTTCCTATCTTTTGCTTTTCTCACTCTATCCATTGTTATCCCCCCCTCCTTGGCATTTACAACGCTTCTTATCCTGTCCAGTACCTCGTCTCCGGTTTCACCTTCATCCTTGGAGGTAATGACGACCGAGTGCAGAGCTGTATGGGCAGGGGGATGCCTTCTGGTAGGTTGAGCCGCTACACTCGCGTATGTTACCTCCTCCAAGGTTTTCCGCTGGTTTTCCATCGCCTGTTTTAGCTCTTTCATCCGCTCGTTGCTGTCTTTTATTAAATTACTATGTTCTTCCATCCTTTTTATCAGCTCCTTCTCCACATCGGATTCTCTCCTTAGTGGTGGCAAAGATGGGAGCGGCAGGTCCGATGGGTTTTCTTTGTTTTTTACGTCTTTTTGTCCCACACCCTGGTCCTTACTTGATTTGGTGCCCTCCGCTTCCGCCTCTTTTACCAACTGGTATAACCTCTCCAGTGACCTCGTTACCTCAATTTTTATTTCGGTCCTTAAATTACGAGCGTTGCCGAGCTGTTGTTTGGCCATAATAAGGCAGGCTCTTCCCTCTGCTGTCTTACTCGTATATTTAGGCTTGACCGGGACCGGCGGACTTCCTCCCGCCTGTAACACGGCAAAAGAGTTGCCCTCCGGTGCCGGCCCAGCCTTCTTCGGAGTGGTCTGGGGCTTACGCTTGGTGATTGTCCTCCCAGTCTCCCAATCACCAATGCTACGCCTCACCCCTGAGGTTTGTTCACCAGAAGGTCCTGCCATCTCAGTTTGGTCGGGGGATTTTTGGGGGTCAGGGGTAGCCATGTCCCCTGTCGCTTTTATAGGCGTGCGGAACCCAAACATGTCTAATTAAAACTTAAAACAATTGTCAAACGGGGGAAAACTAGTCTAATACACAAAAAATAATAAAATATAAAAAGTTTGTAAAAGTTATAAATCAAAATTAAAATAAAATATTTTGTCAAAAAAAAAAAAAAAAAATTTTTTGACTCTACCTAGAGTCAGTCCGTGCTATGGTAAAGAAAGGCCCGTAGATGACCTATACCTAACAAGAAACTTCGTTAAAATCGGTTAACCGGTTGGCGAGATATGAGCCTTTTAGACTTTCCAAAATGGCCGACAAAATGGCCGCACCTAACTTAGAATTACGGTATCTCTACTAAAATAGAAGGCTGAGACGGTGCCAGAAGTGAAAACCGCGCCTCAATCGGACCACTCTGACAAAAGTTATGCAGGAATTAAAATTTTCAAAATGGCGGACAAAATGGCCGCCAAATTTCAATATTCCCGCAACTTTGTGAGTTTTAATCGTAGAGAGACGCGGTTTTGGGCAGAGTGAACTGCCTGACACAGTCTACGCCTCCTGCAGGTTAGTTTGGGTTTGAAAAAAGTGACTCTACCTAGAGTCACAACCGTTGTAAGCAAACTCTGTGGTTGATGACCACTCTAAAACAGAAAACCGTTTTCCAATCGGACTATCCGCCACCGAGTTATCCTCGTTTAAATTTTTCTAAGATGGCGTCCAAAATGGCCGCTCTGGAGCAACTCTGGCAATTACAGCCCGAATCGGCCCGAGTTTGGGCTTGTTTAAAAGATAATTTTAAGTCTTATTCGAATATACCCCTAGCGGTACAATATTCTTAACCCCCGAATTAATTTAAATAAAAAACCAAGAAATATTAAGTAAAATTAATGTTAAAAATTCAGTTTTCGTCTAAAAATTTTGGAAAAAACTTACTATAGTTTAAAATATTATTACCTATTTATATTAAATTAAATTTTTACTCTAACTTATTTAGAAGGGGTACCTCGTGTTAGTCTAAATATTTTAAAAATTTATATCTCAAAAACTGGCTGACAAATGTATGCCAATTTTTTGATATGTGGTAGACGACCTTAGTTTTTGTATAAAATGAATTTAAAAAAGGGGGGTTACAGATCTTGTTAATTAGTTATAAAATTTAGAAAAAAGAAAAAATTTAAAAATGCTCTAACTTATTCAAAACTTAACTTATCTAAAATCAAAAAGTGCCTCCAGTATGTCCACGGTGGTGTCTTGAGAGTTCCGACTTCAGTTTTTTTCCAGGACTTCGGATCGCTGACCTCGTGGCCACGTGGTTATTGTTTTTTTTGCGTTTAATTCCGCGCTCCTGCGCGGAAAAATTCAGCAAAAACTGCAAAAATGTTGTCCTTTTAGGGGCCCTTCAGGAGGTACAATAAAAAATGTAGGTCACCGCTGTAGGTTCCGAGAAAATTCAATTTTAAACTTTTAAAAATTTCCAAATTTTCACTTTTTCCGTGAAAACTTTGCGACGGAAACACCTAGCGACACAGCGTTTTCACTGCCGTGTGCGCCTTGTAATTTCACGAATTTCAATATGTCGCACTGCACTGTAAGTCACTTTTTCAATTTTTTGAGAATTTTTTAACGTGGATTAATGCTTGTAAGTGGGCGCTCCAGAGTGCGGTTGGCGCCGGACTGGTTAGGTTAGGTTAGGTTAGGTTAGGTTAGGTTAGGTTAGGTTAGGTTAGGTTAGGTTAGGTTAGGTTAGGTTAGGTTAGGTTAGGTTAGGTTAGGTTAGGTTAGGTTTTTTTTTTTTTTTTTTTTTTTTTTTTTTCCTGACCGGGCGCAGAGGCCCGGCCCGCGAGCTATCCTACATGATGCCTCGGACGTGGTGGTCGGAGTCTTTATTTCTGAATAATTGTACACAGGGTGATTCTTTATTTTATTAGTCTAACATGGAGGTTGGATCTTTATTTCTTATTATCTATACATTGTTTTATTACTATTTTATGCATTTTATTGTCTTATCTCTATTGTCTATACAAGTCTATATAATTATCATAATTAATTTATAATTACATTGTCTTTATTTATAATATATTTGGCACTTTTCATATCTTATATGTGAAGGTTTACAATTTTTTATTCTATTTATTCTTACTTACTACTCTTTTAACTACTTTAGTACAATAATCTATAAAGATATTTCTTTGGTATTTATCTTCAATTATTTTACTAATGCTATCTATGTTAACTTTATGATCCATCTCACATTCAACTTGAAATCTCATTTTCCCATAGATAGGGCATTCCGTAATGACGTGCAACGCGCTCTCTTCGACTTCAGGGTCGCAGTCGCACGACGGGCTGTCCTTGCACCTGAATCTATACAAGTACGAGGAGAACCCGCCGTGCCCTGTCATAAATTGAACGATAATTTTATCAATTATTATATTTTTGATTATCGGATACGCGCTAATTGCATTCGGGAAGAAGATTTTAGTAGTGGATGCCGTTTCACCGTCTGCGTATCTCTGGTTCCATTCTCCAAGCGACAGCAGGCGTATTTGTCGCCTGGCGAAGGATATTGGACACCTGCAGTAGTCTGGCTTTGTCTTTTTGTATAACGCCGCGTCCTTTGCCAGACCGTCAGCTCTCTCGTTTCCCTCCAGCCCCGCGTGTGCCTTAATCCAGAATAATTGTATATTCTGGCCCATTTGGTTGATTTTCCTAATGTTGGCTCTCGTGTCTACCGCAAGGGGATGGAGGGAACGACAGTCTGTCACCGTTTCAAGGGCGGATCTCGAGTCACAAAAAATGCTACAACTGAGGTTCGCGGATTTTAGTGCATATTCAGTTGCTTTATAGAGGGCCAGTAACTCCGCCTGGCACACGGTGCAGCACTGGTCCAGCTTTAGCTTTCGGGAACTTGTCTCCGCCGCATTAGTCCATACAGAAAATGCGGCGCCGACCTTTCCCTCCAGCTTGCTGCCGTCGGTGAAAATGTTCAGGCCATCGTTGTTGTAATGCTGTACCAGTGCTGCCTCATCCACCACGCAGGTGAATTCTGACCCTATCTGCTCCGCGGGATGTGGTGCGTCGCTGAAAGCAACCCGTCTTTCCATATCCCGGTCTCCTATTACTTGCTGGGTGTAACCTTTTCTTATCTCATAAAGCAAGGCTGCTTCCCTGACTCTGATGTCCATAGGAAACAGCCCAGCGAGTAATAGTGCCGAGTTTAGGGAGACCGTTCTGTATGCCTTTACGATTTTCTGTGCGAACCCCCGTTGGACAGCATCTAACTGTTTACGGATTCCAAGCTTATTGGTAGCAGGCGCCCACGCACTCGCCGCGTACAAGATCGTTGGCTCAACTACCGCCGTATAGATGATTTTTACAATATCGGTTTGAAGGCCCCAACTTGTTTTCGCTGCTCTCGACAGCTGTTTGTAAAAGTTTAGGGCTTTCCGGCAGACGTTTGCTACGTGCGGATTAAAAGTTAGTTTGTCGTCGATGGTAAGACCCAGAACTTTCATCTCTTTGGACATGCCAATGTCGACCCCGCCCATGCTCAGGCGTGGAGTGTCATACTTGAGCTTCCGCGTTATGGTCATGGCCATGGTTTTGTGCGGAGCGAATTTCAACTTGTTTTTGACACCCCACGTCCGAACATACTCGAGAGCGGCATTGGCCTGTCCTTCTACTTCCAGCGCCGTCTCACCATCGAAAACCAACACCACGTCGTCTGCAAACGCCTGCGCATAGGAGCCCTTTCTGTCGAGATCTTTTAGGAGTGGATCTAAGATCAGGTTCCACAAGATGGGGCCCCCAATGGAGCCTTGCACGCAACCCTTGCTAGTTTTCCTGTGGCATTCCTCGCCGGCATACCTAACTTGGACCGCCCTGTTCGTTAGATAACTATCCATTACCCGCCTCAAGTTTAGCGGACACTTTTCCTCCGCCAGACGGACCCTGATAACTGGCCACCAGGCGCTATCGAAGGCTCCCTCTATATCCAAGGACACCAGTAAAACCAATTTCTTTTTGTCCCATTTTGTTCGGATGATTTGGATAAGGTTATAGAGGGAGTCCTCGGTGCTCTTCTGGGGCATGAACCCGTACTGGTGGGTACTCATCCGCGGTATTAGGTGGAATTTGAGGCGGGCAACCAGCATCTTCTCGTAGATCTTGCCCAAAACGGGCAGGAGTCCGATTGGCCTATAGGATTTCGGGTCGTTATACTTTTCTTTGCCGGGTTTTCTCAGCACCACGACAACCGCTTGCTTCCACAGATTGGGAAAGTAATGAAGAGCAAGGCACTTGTTCAGCAGGCCCAGGAAGAGATTTGGGCAGTTTTTTATCGCCTGTCTGCAAATATCGAGGGTAAATCCATCGGCTCCAGGTGCTTTTTTCGGGTTAAAGGACTTTGTTGCGACTTCTAGCTCCGTCTTTGTGAACGGAGGGTCGCATGAGTCATCATGCTCTCCTCCGTTTATTTTTTCCGCTAGGTCCCTGGTTAGGTGGTGCTCGGCGTTATCTTCTTCTATTAAGTCCTCCGGATAAAACTTTTCTGCTAAAAGTTTTACGGAGTCCTTCGCGTCCAACACCGTTCCCTCCCTTTCCAGTAGCAAGTCCTCTTCCCTTTTCTTTGTCCTTCCTATTACCCGATATATGCCGTCCCAGACCCCCTCCCTGTCCTGTTTCCCACAGAACTCCTTCCAGCTCTCGACCTCAGCCCTCCGAGCCTCCAACTCATATTCTTCTTTCTTTTTCAGGTACTCTTCGACTACCATCTTTCTCCGGATCGGCGCAGCGCAGCGGATTCTACGCTTCCTGGTTGTGACTTCGCGTTTCATCTGTGCAAGTTTATCAGACCACCACGGCATTGAAAATTTTTCTATGTTTTTCTTTTCAGGAATTGAATATTTACACGCTTCTGTGATGACTTTTGAATAATTTACTATTACTAATTCTAATTTTCCTACTGTATTAATATCATTTAATTCATCTAAAGTTAATTTATGGTCTGCTTTTAATTGGGTCAGTTTCTCATGAAACGATCCCCAATTTGCTTTTAAAGTATTGTATTTTCGTGTGCTTCTAATAATATTTGTACCTTTTGATTTTTTCAACCGAATATTAAAAATAATGCCGTTGTGGTCCGCGCTTGTCAGATTCTCCACGACTGTCCAGTCCTCAACCAGGTCTAGCACATTCTCCGTGCAGGCAGTTACGTCAACATGACTTTTATACCGTTGGCCGCCTCTGATGGTGTCGAAGGTCGGAGTTACACCCGTGTTGAGGATCTGAAGGCCGAGGTCGTCCAGCGTTCCCATCATATCCTCTCCTCGGTTGTCCACCACATTACTGCCCCACCAACTGCTCTTCGCGTTTGCGTCGCCACCTATTATAAGCTTTTTCACTCCAGCGGTTTGCCTTACCAACGTTATATGGTCCAGGTAGGGGCCTATGGGCAAGTCTGGTTCGAAGTAGTAAGACACCAGCGTGATCTCCCATGCACTGGTTCGGATCCCCACCACTACGATGTTATTAGTGGTGAGTTGCGGGTACTGTATTATATCAAGGTCATGGTTGAATACGGCTATTGCCGCCTTGACAGTCCCTTCTCCTTGCTCAGTGCTCTGGAAGACCCTTACGCCCCGGTGACTTCTCATCTTCCTCTCCGCTCCCACATAAGGCTCCTGCAGAAGCGCTGCGGTTATTCCGCGCTTTTCTGCTTCGACCAGGATTTCATTGGTGGCTAATCTTTTCCGCTGGAGATTTGCTTGTGCTATCTTATATGGGGAGACCGTAACCACGCCCTCAGCAATATGCCACGGTGGATCTCGCCAGTGCCTCCCACTTGCGCCTCACCGGGCATTCGCTGCTAAAAGCGTTGTGGTCTGCTCCCCCCATTTTCGACTTTACGCAGTTGGTGCAACTGGGGGGTTCGCCCGCAATCCGATCCGCGCACTCGGGCCTCAGGTGTGGTCCTCCGCAGTGGCTGCACGCGTCGACTGCCTCGCGGCAGAATCTCTTGCCATGTCCATATCCCAAACAGCGCGAGCACTGAATGAGGGGGGACTGGTCGACCACTCTGACGCGCTGCAAGTCGACGTGCACCGCCCCTGCGTCGGTGAAGCGCCGCCATATCAGTGGCGACACCTTGGCCACTATGTGCGTGGTAAGCGGGTTTCTGGCCTTACGACGGAAGGAGATCTCCATCCGGTCATCCTCCGGACTTAAATCCCTGAGCAGATGTCCGTTCTGTCTCCTGATGGCCTTTAGGATTTCTTCGTCCTTGTGGTAATTGCAGACTCCGAGGAGCACTACAAGGGGGTCCTTGTTTTTAATGTCTTCGACATTAAGATGACACTCTCTCTCGCTGAGCCTGTCCCTGACCTTCTTTAGCTCCTCCCGATTTTTACATCCTATTATTACTTTCCTGTCCCTTGCTCTTCTCACCTTGTCAATCTGTACTCCCTCCTCCTTTGCATTTACTGCTGCCCTAATCCTCTCATATACTTGGTCGCCCGTCTCCTGGTCATCCTTGGACGTTATGACGACCGAGTGCATGGGGGTTTGCTCCTGTGATTTCGTTCTCATCGGTCCGGCCGTGACGCTCGCATAGCTTGACCCCTCCAAGACCTTCTGGTGGCTCAGTAGGGTCTCCTTGAGGCCCTCCATCTTTGCCGTGTTTTCAGCGATCAAGGTAAGGTGCTCCTCCATCTTTTTTATTAATTCATTATTAACCGGGTTTGGGACAGGGTGAGAAGGGAGCGGGGGGTGTAAAGGTTCCCCCGTCTCCTTCCCATCCCGACCCTTACTCCGAGCTCCCTCCTTGACCGCCTCCGACTCTTTGAGCAGCTGATAAAGCCGGTCCACGGCTGCGGTGACCCCGTCCTTAATTTCCGTTTTTAAGTTCCTAGCATTGCCGAGGTGGAGCTTTGCCTTATTCAGGTATGCCCTTCCCTCGGCAAGTCTGGTGGGATAAGTTGGTTTCAAGGGCGGGCTGGCCGCAGCCTCCGATGATGCGGTGCGTGTTTTTACCTTTGAGGGGCCCGCCACCGGCGCCTCGGCCTTTTTCGGTGAGGTCTTTGCCCGGGCCTCAATCTCCCCAATGCTGCGGCGGACAGTAAAAGTCCGGTCTTGGGTCTCCAATAGGGGGCCCACCTTGTCCGCCGGTTCTACAGCTTTTTTGGGGGAGTTCGCAGTTGAGTTTTTCACCGGGGTCCTCATTCCGAACATTGTTGAGAACGTAGGATAGTCGCTTCGTCAAAATTAAATCAAATTTACTCAATAAGAGTATGTCTATAACTACGCTAGTACACGATAAATAGGAAATTTGTAAATGTTATAAAAATATGCTAAAATTGTCTGTGTAAAATTGTTGGCTCAATAGGAGTATGTCTTAATTAATCTAATGTAACTTAAATACTAATCTTAATAATAATATCTAATTAATAATTGTATAAAAATAAAATTAAGGTCAAAATTTTAAAATTAAAATGTAAATTGAATAATGGACGCTTATAACTATCACAGTAACACACAATTGACACAACCTATATTAATTTCGAATAATTTGAGTCCATTCAAGGGAACCCGAAATTAGGTCAGTAGCCGAAAAATATTGCCGAAAAATAAGCCGAAAAATGTGAAAGTTAAGAGGTAGGGTGATTTCGATAGGCTTTCCGATCTGGGCCCTCGCGATGTACTAACGAGGCTCTATCCTTTTTTGATGTCAAAGTGTGGGTCAAAGTTTTGACTCTAGGTAGAATCCTAGAGGTGATCAGAGGATAGAGAACTCAATTCCAAGGACACCAGCGAAAACCCCAACCAAATAGCACGAAAAACAAAGAAGTTATGGGCTATTTAAAAATTCCAAAATGGCCGCCGCGTTCGCCGCGCGAACTTTAAAAGCCCGCTGCTAGTCTATTTCTGATCGTATCTACCTAGTGTTTTGGGTTTTCGGGATGGCCTCGCCAAGATCTATCTCTTCCCGATGTCAAATTTGTGTTTTAGAGTTGGACTCTATTGTGACAATTTTACGGTTAATTTGGGTAGAGCTAGTCCTGTCAAAGCCAGTGCCGAAAACGCAAATGATTTCTGATCAAAAATGAGGCAGATACAAGTCATCAAAATTTTCCAATATGGCCGCCAAAAGGCCGTCTCGGGTCTAACTTTTGCTGTATTTGTCCAAACTCAACCGAGTTTGGAATCCCAAAAAAGGTCTTTTGAAGACCTATCACTTAGTTCTAACTACTACTTAAAATAACCCCCCCCTTATTTTTAAAATACAAAAAAGACCCTGATTTCTTGAAAAATGCAAATTAAAAATCTGAGAATACAATTTTCAAAAAACCAAAACAGCACAAAGTCTTAAAATTAAAATATCCTTACTTTCCAATACTTAAAATTTTGCTATCACTTTTATTTCAGGCACCTCGTGCTAACCTCAAACTTTTAAAATATCATTACTCGAAAACCAGCTGATCAATCTATTGTGAATTTTTTACTGGTGGTAGAAGACCACCAGACCTACTGAATTTTGATTTTTAATTTATAGGTAAAAGATTTAAATAAAAAGATATGGGTGTTCAAAAATTTAAAAATATTGAAATAATAATATCTAAGTCAAAACTTAACTAATTTTTATTTCTTAAAGTGCCTCCCTGGTTCCTCCTATAGCGCCCAGCTGCTCCAGGTGTCTGTTTGATTCCAGGTGGTCGGGATCGATGACCTCGTGGCCACGTGGAACTTGTTTTTTTGTCTTTTTCTCAGCGCTCCTGCGCGAGAAAAATCAGACGATGGAATAAAACGAGAGGTCTCCAGAAGGCACAAAAATATATGTAGGTTGTCGCTGTAGAATTCGAGATAATCGAGTTTAAAGTTTAAAATAACTTTAAAAAACCACTTTTCTCACAATAACTTCGCGAGTTTTTCACTTATTACTACGCGGTTTTTTGTATCGTGTGCGCGATTACAAGACGCTTATTTTGATGTATAGCACTGGTATATTCCGTCACTTTTTCTATTTTTCACGATTTTTTAGCACGGAGCTTCCTCCAAAAAGCAGCTCGCTCGACAACGGGCGGCAGCAGACTGTGGTTAGGTTAGGTTAGGTTAGGTTAGGTTAGGTTAGGTTAGGTTAGGTTAGGTTAGGTTAGGTTGCGAATACTAACCACTGTAAAGCAGCCCAGGACCTGCTGATGCAGGCCCTGGCTGAGTGGTTAGTAGACGTTGCGGTGGTCGCCGAGCCGTACTCTGTCCCTGGCCGTTGGCTGGGTGATCGGGACGGCTCGGTGGCGTTGGTGTCGCGGTCTTCCACGGACTCCCCTCCCCTCTCGCTCTTAGAGAGGGGACCGGGATACGTGGCCGCCGCGTGGGGAGAAATAGCCCTGGTGGGGGTCTATTTCTCCCCTAACCGCCCTTTACAGGACTTCGAGGATTTTCTCGAAGTCCTGACCGCAGTAGTCGGTAGGGCGGCGCCGCGCCAGGTCGCCGTATTGGGCGACCTGAACGCCAAGTCGGCGGCCTGGGGCAACCGGGCCGCCTCTTGCAACGTCCGCGGGCGGGCCGTCGAATTTTGGGCGGCCTCGTCGGGCGTGTCCCTCCTAAATAGAGGGACGGCCCACACGTGTGTGCGGCAACGGGGAGGGACGGTGGTGGACGTGTCGTTCGCCACCCCCGCACTTGCCGCCCGCGTCGTCGGCTGGCGGGTGGAAACGGTGGAGACCTTGTCGGACCACCGATACGTGCGGTTCGACATCGTCTCCACCCAGAGCCCCCGGGGGATGGCCCGCTCGGGCCAGTCCCCCTTTCCACGGTGGGCTCAGATCCACCTGGACCGAGGGGCGGCCAAGGAGGCGGCGTTCGTCCAGGACTGGCTCACGCCTCCTATCAATGTCCTGGACGTCGACGCCTCGGCGGTCCGACTGCGGGAGTCCCTGACCGAGGTGTGCAACTCCAGCATGCCTCGGTCTCGCCGCCCACCTCCCCGACGCGCCGTCTATTGGTGGTCGGAGGAGCTGGCGGGGCTCCGGGCCGCCTGCGTGGTGGCCAGGAGGGCCTACACGCGGAGTCGACGGCGGAACGTGCGGGACGCGTCGAACGAGGACCTTCTCTACGCCTCGTACGTAGAGGCAAAGAAGGTCCTCAAGGCGGCTATGTTCGCCGCCGACGACGCGGCGAGGGCCGAAATGCTAGAGGGTCTCGACAGAGACCCGTACGGGAGACCGTATAAGGCGGCGCGGAATAAATTGCGCCCCTTCGGTCCCCCGCTAGCAGAGACCCTCGAGCCGGCGTTTCTGGATGGGGTGGTTCGGTCCTTGTTTCCAACAGGGACCAACTTCACCCCTCCAGTGATGGACCCCCCGCGGGAGGCGGCTCCGCCGGCGGAGGAGGTCCCTCCGGTCACGGGGGCGGAGTTTGGCGCGGCGACGCTTCGCCTCCGCGCCAAGAAAACCGCCCCCGGGCCGGACGGCGTCCCCGCAAGGGTGGTGGCCATTGCGGCCACCCAAATGGCGGACAGGTTTCGGGACCTCTTCAGCGCGTGTTTCACGGCTGGGAGGTTCCCGAAAGCCTGGAAGGAGGGGCAGCTGTGCCTCCTCCGTAAGGAGAGACGACCGGCAGACTCCCCCTCGGCATACCGACCCATCGTTCTGCTCGATGAGGTCGGTAAACTGTTCGAGGGGATCGTCGCCGGTCGGCTGAATGGCCTCCTGCGGGGGGTTGGGCCGAACCTGTCGGACGCCCAATTCGGTTTCCGAGTTGGGCGTTCGACAGTGGACGCGCTGGCCCGGCTGAAGGGCCAGGTGAGGGAGGCCGTGGAGTCTGGGGACGGAGTGTTGGCTGTGTCATTTGACATAGCCAACGCGTTCAACTCCGTCCCCCACTCCACGATCTTGGAGGCACTCCGGTACCACGGAGTGCCTTCATACTTGCGGGCCCTCTTGGCCAGCTACTTGGAGGACAGAGCGGTCCTCCTCGTAGACAAGGCTGGCCAAGTCCGGAGGTACGGCGCGGAGTCTGGTGTTCCGCAGGGGTCGGTCCTAGGACCACTCCTGTGGAACATCGGCTTCGACTGGCTCCTGCGGGGATCCCTCCTCCCGGGCACGAGTGTCATCTGCTACGCGGATGACACTCTCCTCACTGCCCGGGGGAGGGATTTTAGGGAGGCGGCCAGTTTGGCCTCGGCTGGCGGATCCTTGGTCGCGGGAAGGATCCGCCGCCTCGGGTTGGGGGTTGCGCTGCACAAGACCGAGGCCGTGTTCTTCCACGGGCCTCGGCAGCGCATCCCTCTTGACGCCCACATCGTCGTGGAGGGCGTCAGGATCGGGGTGAGGACCCAGATGAAATATCTGGGCCTCACCCTGGACAGCAGGTGGCGCTTCGGCCCGCACTTCAGCGGGTTGTCAGCGCGCCTGCTGAAGGCGGCGAACGCCCTCTCGTGGCTCCTCCCAAACCTGGGAGGGCCGAAGGCGAGATGCCGGCATTTGTATGCCGGCATCTTGAAGAGCATGGCCCTTTACGGGGCCCCCATCTGGGCGGACTCCCTCCACAGGAGGGAGAATGCGACCGCCATCCGCAGGCCCCAAAGGGCCATTGCACTGCGGGTGGCGAGAGCCTACCGCTCGGTGGGCTTTGCGGTAGCGTGCGCTCTGGCCGGCACCCCGCCTTGGGAACTCGAGGCGTGGGTGCTCGCCAGAGTGTACGAGTGGACGGCGGGGCGTAGGGCGCTCGGGGAGTGCCCTGCCCCAGAAGAGCGGGAGGCCGTCCGCAGAGAGGCGAGGGACGCAACCGTCCAACATTGGACGGAGGCCCTCGCCACCGCAGCCTTTGGCCGCAGAACGTTGGACGCGCTCGGGCCAGTCCTGCAGGACTGGCTTGGGCGGTCCCACGGTTTCCTTTCTTTCCGTCTGGTGCAGGTGCTATCCGGGCATGGCGTCTTCGGATCGTGCCTGCATCGGATCGGAAGAGAGGAGACCCCGGCCTGCCACGATTGTGGCGCGGCGGTGGACACGGCGCAGCACACCCTGGAGGTGTGTGCGTCGTGGTCTGGGCCGCGCCGCCAATTGATGGCGGTGGTCGGGCAGGACCTCTCGCTGCCCAGCGTGGTTTTAGCCATGCTGGGAAGCGAGGAGTCCTGGGCTGCGGTGGCCTCCTTTTGCGAGGAAGTAATTTCGCAAAAGGAGGCGACGGAGCGGGCGCGGGAGGAAGACCCTCTCGCAGCGCCACTCCGCAGGCGACGAACGGGTCGGAGAAGGCGATTGCACGACAATCGTCTTCCCCCTCCTGGTGGAGGATAGCGGGAGACAGGCGCGGGGGCGTCTTCTCCCGCATTGCACGTATCCTCCACTTCCGCCGGGTGGGAATGACCGCGAGCACTCGCGGCTATTCTCGGGCCCCTCTCCTAGGGTGGGGAGGGGGGTGAAGGGCTCGCCGTAAAGGCGGGCGGTCGTCGGCGGGGGGCTGGATGGAAAGGCTGTGCCGGATTCCCAGTTCCCCTCCATATAGGCGATGCGGGAGTGCCGCTGGGTCGTTTAGTGGGTATACCGGTGGGGAGCACCGGGAGTCCCACATAACCCTTCCGTCCCCCGACGGGAGGGTATGCATAAAGCATTTTTCCCAGAGTCAAAAAAAAAAAAAAAAAAAAAAAAAAAAAGGTTAGGTTAGGTTAGGTTAGGTTAGGTTTTTTTTTTTTTTTTTTTTTTTTTTATTATTGCAGCTGCTCTCCACAGACTCAGTGGTCCGTGCTTTTTTTTATTTTGGTATTTTTATTTATTAACTTTATTAATACTTATATTGACAAAAGCTTACTCAGTAAGGAGTTTTTTTTTGTTTACATATCTTGTTTTTTTTTTTTTTTTTTTTTTTTTTCTTTTAATAATTTAAATATAGGTTTTTGTTTCTTTACATTGTGTTCTGTTCTTTTTTTTAGTTTGTGTTCTTTTCATTATGGGAATTTACTTAAAATTATTTTTACTTTTTACAATTGAAATTATTGATTTACAACATTATGACATTGACATTAACTTTACTATGGACTATTATTACAACTTTAGTTTACAAATTGGCACACCTCATCTCCTGAGCCAACTTGTCGACGACCGCTGCGTTTCGGTGCTTTATTGACATTTTAAGATTATACTCCAAGATCTTCTTAGTGGACGCGGCCATAGCTCTCTTGATGAAGTACCCTATTGCGTCGTTGTCATCATCGGTGTAGTAGGTACAGCTGGTGGTGTGCCGTGACACTGCTACTACCGCATGGGGAACGCTCTGATGTAAACCGATTGTTCTGTCCTTAGTTTGAACAATGATTACTGTTTCGAACGTTAACCCCTGCGCTTCATGGATGGTGAGCGTTCGCGAACCTGTGCCTTCACCACAGCCCTGTCCAATGAGGCTTTCCTTTTCGCCCTGAGTATGGACTAGAAAAAGCGTGTTGGGGAGCGTAAACGGTATTTGGGCACCAGTGTAGGTTTTCACCTTCAACGAGTGAGCTTTTAGGGTTGAGGAGTAAATCCCGGAGTAAACCTCACGTAGGGCGTAGGCGACGTCCAAGGGGTTCCGGTGTGTGCAGAGCAACTCCTGGCTGATGTTTGCTACCAGGTTTGGGCGGCAGTACCTCAGTTCGAAGAGATTTTCTCTGTCGATATAAGGTAGTTGGTTGACATCTCCGATGAGGACCATTTCTTTGGCATCACACAGCTTGGCAGCCATGACTATGGCTCCGAAGTGGTTCATGAGAGCCTCGTCAACCATGAGACGGTTGAATTTGTCGGACTCTCTGAAGCCATTCACCAAGACTGAAGCCATGGTGCGTACCCTGGTCTTGACAAGGCCACCAACACGAGGCGCTAGCTTCTCCCTTAGGTCGCTAGCTGCATTTGATGTTGTGGTGATGATGGCGTCCTTGTCAGCATCAAAGTGTCCTACCACCCAGGTTGTCTTTCCACACCCCGGTACTCCATTGACCCATTCAATTGTTGGCAGTGCCCAATCCTTCCAGTCGGATGCAGTGTCCTGATTACCCGATATGGTTTTCGCCATATTGAGAATCCTGTCATCCAGAAGGATCCTTGTGCACTTTGCGACAACAACTAAGGGATCTCCTTGTGGGGTATTGAACTTAGGTGCTCCGCTCTTGGTTCCCTCAATGCACATCTCCACAAAACCACTGGTCGCGTTGTAAGCCGCCATATAACTACCTGACATTTTTCCCTTTATGACTTGGGAATTGCCGTTGTTGTATATGGCAGCCTCTGCCTCCTCGAGTTTCTCCTCTAGCAGTTTCTCATTGCCCTGCTCAAAGTGTTGCAAGATGGTTTTGCACACTCCGAGGTTGACATCTGCGGTTGCTTTGGTGATAGCTAGAAACTCGAGGAAGGCGTTGTACGCGTGATCCTGCGGTGACGTTGCATTTACTAGACGAGGTGGAACGACCTGCCCCATGTCGGCTCTAGTTCTTTTCTCCTGCGTTGGTGCCGGTTTTGTTGGGATTTTGGACTTAGGTATTACTGTAGTTAGTGGAGCTTTGAGTTTCGCCTTTTTTGCTGGAGCTTCTACGAGTGCCTCTTTGTCTTTCGATCTCGTTGTTGGAAAAGGATTTCCTGACAGCCCTTGCAGCATCGAGCTGAAGGTGTCTAGAAATCCTTTGAGATGGCCTCCGACTTTGGCTCTCTTCTTTTGCTCCTGCACACTGCTTTGATGTAGTGCAGTTTTTACGGCGGCTGCTTTTTGTTGGACACGTTCGGATCCGCTGATCGAGGTTGGCATGGGATGTCCCCAGCTATCGGTTGCTGTTTTTGGGTCGTGTGCTTTGAGGAAGTTTAGGTTTTCTCCTCTGTCTTCGTACACGACCACCTCGTGTTGTTCTGAGGCTTTTAAACAGCATAGCCGGTCTACGACTTCTCCCTGCTCATACCCGACCGTCATCGCATCTACACTTATTACACGGGGATCTTCCGCTCCTCCGCCCGTTTCTCCCAACATGGTGAGCATCGAACATGCCTGTGCGAAAGGGGTGTAGTTGCCTTCCAATGCGAGCAGAACGATCGTCTTGTTGTGCGATCGGACTAGTCGGCATCGGTGGCCCGCCACTTCCGTTTCAGGTAACGCGCTGTAAACTTTGCGCCTCATGGTCGTTTTGGATGTGCTCCCATTTATGAGTGCTGCCAAGCCGGGTGAAATCGAAAAGTGACTTCTAGTCCCGGTTCGGCAGAAACCTATTCCCAGCCGCTCGCCGGCGCTGTCCATGAAGAGTGCCACTCCTCGGATTCTAATCCCAGGCACTCCTCTCTCCCCGCAAGCGAGGAGCGTGCGGACAGCGACGCTTTTGGCTATAGGTTCCCGCTGAGAGCCGGCACTACTTGTGGCTTGGCTAACGGGTGTTGGTTGAGATTCGAGGGGCAGAAGATCCGTGTGCCTGCTCGTCGCAACTCTGAAGATCTTCTCGGCGAATGACAGAAAATGCGGTCTGCAATCGGGATCTGCAATGATATTGTGCAGTTCCGATTCGACCAGGTTTCTGTCGATCCGGGCTTCTAGATCTATTCGAGCCGCTAGGAAACGGGGACAGTCGAGTATGATGTGCCATACTGTTTCACAGATTTCCGGGTCGCATTCGCATCCCGGGCTGTTTTTCAGCTTGAATCTGTGAAGATACTCGGCTATTCCCCCGTGACCTGTCAAGACTTGCACTTGTACTGGTGTAAATTTTGTAGAGCGAGTTATCCGGTACGCACTGTGGACGTCTGGAAGGAACCTTCTCGTTACCGCACCTGTGCTGGAGGTTTCGTATCGATCCTGCCATTTGCGAATCGATTCTTCACGAATTTTCCTCCTAACGTAAGACAGGGGGATCCTTCCGTAGTCCTGAGTGGTGTCCTCGAGTGCAGCAGCTTTCGCTAACTCGTCTGCTCTCTCATTACCGACAGTGCCTACGTGAGCCCTAAGCCAGAACATCCGGATCTCTCGTCCTCCTTCCTGGATCCTGACAATGTTCTCCTTTATGCTTCTCGCCAGAGGGTGGTTCAAGCTGGGACTCCGCAGCAGGTCGAGTGACGATCTCGAGTCACTCAGTATGCTAACTACGGGGTCCCTGCTCGAATTCACCATCTGAAGAGCCCTGTGCAGTGCATATAGTTCCGACTGGAAGACTGTGCACGCGGGGTGAAGCTTAAAGGTGGCGAAGTTTGACTCCTTTCCCTCCTCCCACTGGGTTAGAGCAGCACCTACTTTTCCGTCGATTTTGCTTCCGTCTGTGTAAATTTGGGGTCCGGTGATCTGCGGGACGGCGTCTTCTAGCAGTTCGTACTCCACGGATGTTAGGGTAGATGGATGGGGCTGTTCAAGATATCCCACTCGGAGTTCGAGCTCCGTCTCGGGTGGGAGATAGTCCTTCGCCAGACCTTTTTTGGCTCTGTATAGGTTCGCCGCCTCCTGGATCCTTAGGTCCAATGGCAGCAGACCCGACAGTGCCAGTGCTGCGGTGAGTGAGACCGTCCGGTATGACCTACAGACCTTTTGTGCAAATCCTCTCTGGAGCGCATTGAATTGATTTTTATTCATTTGCAGCTCTACAGATTGGTACCAGGCACTTGAGGCGTATGTCATAATAGGCTCCACCACCGCGATGTATATGGTTCTCGTGATTTCACTATTTAGACCCCACGTTACTTTCGCTGCGCATGCAAGCTGCTTGTAGATATCAGCTACTTTCTTGCATTGCGCGGACACGTGGGATTTAAAAACTAGGTTTCGGTCGATGATAAGGCCCAGAAGCTTTATCTCCTCAACGAGGTCCATTTTTGTACCGGCCATGAATAACTGTGGGGTTTCATACTTCAACTTCTTCGTTAGAAGCATCGCGTTGGTCTTATGCGGTGCGAAGTTGAGTTTATTTTGTTTTCCCCACGTTGCCACATGTTCCAACGTTGAGTTGACAGACCGCTGTAGGCTGCCGACCGACTGTCCTGTGAAAACGAGAACCACATCATCTGCAAAGGCTTGGCAGTATATTCCATCCATCTCTAGGCTTTGCAGCAACGAGTCTAGGATGACATTCCAAAAGATTGGTCCTCCGATGGATCCTTGGACACAACCCTTCGTAGTCTCCTTCTCGTAAGCTGCTCTAGCGTAGTTGACCTTGATCTTCCGGTCTGTGAGGTACGAACACACCATCCGGTACAGATTTTCCGGACACCTTTTTTTAACAAGTTGGTTTTTAAGGGCTGGCCACCACGCATTGTCGAAGGCCCCCTCTATGTCCAGAGAGATTAGGAGTACGATGTTTTTCCCGGTTACTCCTTCTTTTATGTGCTCTATAAGGTCATAGAGGGCGTCCTCGGTTCCTCTTTGCGGCATGAACCCATATTGCCTTTTGTTTAGGGTTGGGAGTAAATGCCATTGGAGTCGACCAATCATGAGTTTCTCGATGGTTTTTCCAAGAACAGATAATAGTCCAATTGGTCTGTAGGACTTAGGATGAGTGTAGTCTGCCTTTCCTGGCTTTCGAATGATGACCACGTGTGCCACTTTCCAGTGAATGGGGAAGTGATTTAGCGACAAGCACTTGTTCGCTATCGCCATGAACACTTCCCTGTCACTTCGTATGGCTGCGGCGCAGATATCAGCTGTTAGCCCGTCTGGTCCGGGTGCCTTCTTGGGGTTTTGTGCTTGCAGCACCAACTCCAATTCCGCTGCCGTGAATGGTGGATCATCTTCCGAAAGGTCTTCAAGGGCACTCTCCTTCATCCGTTCTCGGAGGTTCGAGTGAAACGACTGGTCGGTACTCTCGGAGTCGTCTGGGTAGAAAGTTCTGGCTAAGAGTTCAGCCGACTGTTTTGGAGTTAGGGTGTTACCTTCAGAGCTTCTCAGGAGCATGTCCTCCTGCCTTCCTGACGTTTTCCTGATCACTCTGTAGATTTTATCCCACATACTCTCCTTTTCCTGAGTCGTGCAAAACTCCTTCCAGCTCTCTGTTTGGGCTTTCTCTGCGATGACTGCGTACTCCGCCTTGCATTTTTGGTATTCTTCTATAACCATTTTTACCCTGCAAGGGGCTGCGTTCCTGATCCTCCTCTTTTTCCTAAGGACCTCTCTCTTAAGATCTTCAAGCTTCTTCGACCACCACGGAGGCCTGGGATTGCCCGCCTTGCTTCCTGCGATAGGGATGGTTTGTTCGCAGGCTTCGTGGATGGCTTCAGTGTAGGCTGTGATCTTATCTTCGAGGTCCCTCGGAGTTTTGGACTCCAAAATTGAGACGGTGGTGATGTCTCTCTCTGCCAGAATGGTTTTTAGCAGATGTGCGAATTCGGTCCACTTTGCCTTCTTGGTGTTGTACTTGCGCGTTGTGATTGGCCTAAGAGTTTCTAAGGCCCTTCCCAAGCGCAAGGTGAAGGTGATAGCGTTGTGGTCCGAAGTCACAAGACCTCTCTCCACTCTCCATCCCTCGATTCTTCCGAGCAGGGGTGTGCTGCAAGCGGATACGTCCACTATGCTTGTGCATGCCCTACCCTTTCTGAAGGTCTCGAAGGTCGGAGTGTCTCCGGTGTTTAGAATTTGGAGTCCCTTCTCGTTCAGGAACGCATTGTACGCCTCTCCTCTGTCATCCTCAGATACGCTGCCCCACCAGTGGCTCCAGGCATTTATATCTCCCGCGACGATGAGGTTTCTGGTGTCCAACTTGGTACAAACTTTTTTGATGCGGTCCAGATACGGTACTATGTCCTGGTCCCCCTCTAGGTAGACGGATATTACTCCTAGTTTTAGGCCTCCCCCGATAAGAAGGACTGCCGCTTCGGTTTCGGTTACCAGCTGTGGGTCGTGTACGACTTCTAGCCGGTCACCGAAAATTATAACGGCTGCCTTCACTGGTTTTTGCCTATTTAGGGTGCATTGGATAACCCTAGTCCCAGGATGTTGTTTTAGGACGCCAGTCTTTCCGACGTACGGTTCCTGTACTAGGGCGACCGTGATGCCCCTATCCACCGCAACCTGGAGTAATTCCGTCGTGGCCAGTTTTGAGCGTTGCAGGTTAGCTTGGATAAACCTCAAGCCTGCCCCGCCCAAGTTTTGAGGGACCGAGCTACGGTACTGTGAGACGCCCTCAGCAATACGATACTCGGGACCGCGCTATTGCATCCCATTTTAGTCGCTCTGGGCACTCTTTGCTAAAAGCATTGTGCGCCAGGTTGATGCTTGTGCCGTGCGCGGCCGAGCAGTTTTTGCACTTTGGAGGGTTTCCCTCCTGTCTCCCCTTGCATTTCTCCCAGGAGTGAGCCCTTCCGCAGTGACTGCAGAGCTCGTCTTTCTCCCGGCAGACAACCTTAGTGTGGCCGAAGCCGAGGCATTTGGTGCACTGCACCAGTGGGGTCTGATCAAATATAGGTCTGCGTTGCATACCTATATAGATCTTTCCAGCCTCCACCAGGTTTTTATGGATGGAAGGGGAAACTTCCAGTACCGCATGGCACTCGAGTGGGTTACGTGCCTTTTTACGGTACCGCATCTTGACGGTGCTATCCTTCAAGTTAACGTTCTTTAAAATATTTTTATTTTGCGCCAGTATATTTTCTACGATGTCTCCGTCGGTGTGGTAGGATAGGACATCCCTGACGATGACTAGAGGGTTTGCTGCCCTCGCCACTTCCGCCTTTAGGCCCTTATCCATCCTAACCCTGCTCTGCACCAGGTCCAGATCTTCTTTGGAGCTACAGCTCAGGATGACCTTTTTGTTTTTGGCCTTCCTTACCCTGTCTACCTTGGCTCCAGTTTTCCTGGTGTCGAGAGCCACCCTGATCCTGTCGATCACATTTTCCCCGGTGTTCTGGGGGTTGTCTGATGTGATGATCAGGGTGTGGTTTGGCTTCAAGGGCGGTGGTGGCTTGGCGGCGACCTTGGCGTAGGTCAGCTTCCCTTTCGAGCTGCATCGTTCCTCAGCTTGGTGGCGAGAGCCTACCGCTCGGTGGGCTTTGCGGTAGCGTGCGCTCTGGCCGGCACCCCGCCTTGGGAACTCGAGGCGTGGGTGCTCGCCAGAGTGTACGAGTGGACGGCGGGGCGCAGGGCGCTCGGGGAGTGCCCTGCCCCAGAAGAGCGGGAGGCCGTCCGCAGAGAGGCGAGGGACGCAACCGTCCAACATTGGACGGAGGCCCTCGCCACCGCAGCCTTTGGCCGCAGAACGTTGGACGCGCTCGGGCCAGTCCTGCAGGACTGGCTCGGGCGGTCCCACGGTTTCCTTTCTTTCCGTTTGGTGCAGGTGCTATCCGGGCATGGCGTCTTCGGATCGTGCCTGCATCGGATCGGAAGAGAGGAGACCCCGGCCTGCCACGATTGTGGCGCGGCGGTGGACACGGCGCAGCACACCCTGGAGGTGTGTGCGTCGTGGTCTGGGCCGCGCCGCCAATTGATGGCGGTGGTCGGGCAGGACCTCTCGCTGCCCAGCGTGGTTTTAGCCATGCTGGGAAGCGAGGAGTCCTGGGCTGCGGTGGCCTCCTTTTGCGAGGAAGTAATTTCGCAAAAGGAGGCGACGGAGCGGGCGCGGGAGGAAGACCCTCTCGCAGCGCCACTCCGCAGGCGACGAACGGGTCGGAGAAGGCGATTGCACGACAATCGTCTTCCCCCTCCTGGTGGAGGATAGCGGGAGACAGGCGCGGGGGCGTCTTCTCCCGCATTGCACGTATCCTCCACTTCCGCCGGGTGGGAATGACCGCGAGCACTCGCGGCTATTCTCGGGCCCCTCTCCCAGGGTGGGGAGGGGGGTGAAGGGCTCGCCGTAAAGGCGGGCGGTCGTCGGCGGGGGGCTGGATGGAAAGGCTGTGCCGGATTCCCAGTTCCCCTCCATATAGGCGATGCGGGAGTGCCGCTGGGTCGTTTAGTGGGTATACCGGTGGGGAGCACCGGGAGTCCCACATAACCCTTCCGTCCCCCGACGGGAGGGTATGCATTAAGCATTTTTCCCAGCGTCAAAAAAAAAAAAAAAAAAAAAAAAAAAAAAAAAAAAAAAAAAAAAAAAAAAAAAAAAAAAAAAAGGTTAGGTTAGGTTAGGTTAGGTTAGGCGGGTCTCGAGGGGTCAACATTACGTGCTACGCCGACGACACCCTTGTCACGGCTCGTGGTGGCACCCACAGGGAAGCAGCGGTCATTGCGACAGCGGGCGTCGCCCAGGTGGTACGGAGAATCCGGGCCCTAGGATTGGAGGTGGCTCTTAACAAGTCTGAGGCACTATTCTTTCACGGCCCTCGAAATACACCCCCACAGGGGATGACTATTGTGGTTGGCGGTACATCGATTGCTGTCAAGCCCACAATTCGATACTTAGGTATCGTTCTGGACGGTCAGTGGCGGTTTACGGAGCATTTTCGGCGACTAGCACCAAAGCTCATATCTTTTGCTGGAGTGCTTGGAAAACTGCTTCCAAATTTAAGTGGTCCAAGCGTAGCATGTCGCCGGTTGTACATAGGCGTAGTCCGCTCTAAGGCCCTCTATGGAGCGCCTATATGGGCGGACGCTCTGAGCACCCAAAATAAGGCCTTGCTGCGGCGTCCGCAGCGGGCCATTGCACTTAGGGCGGCTCGAGCATATTGCACGGTATCGTTTGAGGCAGCATGTCTGCTAGCAAACAGCCCACCTTGGGATCTTGAAGCAGGGGTACAAGCGGAAGTGTACCGCAGAAGTGCAGCAGTACGAGCTGAAGGAGGTTGGCCTCTTCCGGAGGAAATCGAAAAGTGGAGAGAGGAAGCACAAGATGAGCTCCTCGAGAAATGGTCTGACAGGCTGGAGAACCCGAGCGCTAGCAGGGAATTGGTTGCTGCTTTTCGACCCGTGTTTACGGCATGGGTCAAACGCAAGTTCGGCGCGCTGACGTTCCGCCTGACGCAGCTCTTAACAGGGCATGGTTGCTTCAGCAGATATTTGTGTCGGGTGGCCCGTCGGGAGCCATCAGCGGAGTGCCACCATTGCGGTCAGAGGGATGAGGATACGGCCCATCATACTCGTGCCGTGTGTCTTTCGTGGGTGGTGCCCCGAGCGGCCCTCACAACAGTAGTTGGTTCTGACCTGTCACTACCAGTGCTTATCAGCGCCATGGTCAGCAGTGAACAGGCATGGGATGCGGCTGTTGCATTCGCGGAGACAGTCATGTCCGAGAAGGAAAAGGCGGAAAGGGACCGAGAAGACAATGTCCTGTCGCTTCCGATTCGCCGCAGGAGAACTGGCCGCAGGCGGTTGGCCTTTGCCCAACAAATGCCGCCATAAAGGGATTTTCGGGCATGGATCGGGGGGTCTGTGTCCGAATTTAAAAGTCCCGAGCTGTAAGGCACCCCGTATGTGTTCCGGTGTGCCTTGAGCGAAGAGTAGGAGAGAAACTCCGAGAGTAGAGCCTGCATCAGGCACCCGTACTGTGTGAGAGGGTTATGAATGCGCGTTCAGCGATCTCACGGCCCTCTCATCAAAATGCGGTGAGAAGGAACACCCAGGTGGTTTTAGTGGGTATGGCGCCTTTAGCTGAGTCCGACATATCCTTTCCGCCCCCTGGCGGGAAGGAATCCATAAAGGATTTCCCCTGGTAAAAAATAAAAAAAAAAAAGGTTAGGCGGGTCTGGGTTTATCCCTTAGTAGTTGCTATGCCTAGCTTGCGTGCTTCGGCCGCTTGTTTTGGATAAATCCAGGCCTTCCTTACTCGGCTCTGGGAGCGAGTAGGGAGGCGTATGGTCTTGAGGGAGAGCGCAGGTCGTGTAGATCCTCAAGGCAAGTCTGGTGGGGTCAGCCTTCTCGCGGTTGCTGCCCGTTATTAGTCTATTTCCATCTGAAATAGACGTAACTGAAACCACCAGGCGCCGACACTTTGTCGGTGGGGTAGGCTGGGTTGGGGTTTTAACTTCTCCGCGCGTCCCTCTGAGTAGCAGAGGGCGCAGTGGATGGAGGCGAGATGGGCTGGTGGAGCTGTCTCTGAGGAGGTAGGCGTCGTCCACCTTGGTTTCCGCGAGTCGGCTGTGTGGGTCAGCTTCCTTGCGGGAAGTCCAAGTGGACTGGTGCTTGGCTTGGTTCTTCGAGCCAAATGAGTGGTGATTAGCCTTCTCAGGCTAGTTAAAGTATGAGGCCTTCCTGTCGGGCACGAGGCGGAACGGCGACAGTGGGTCGCAGTGGGCCTTTGGGTCGGGGGATGGCGGGCCTGCAAGGCCCGCGGCGCGGCAGAGAGTGTCAACACGGCCTCCCTGTCGAGCGCGAGGTAGAACGGCGGCAGTGGGTCGCAGTGGGCCTTTTGGGTCGGTGGATGGCGAGCCTGCAAGGCTGGCGGCGCGGCAAGGAGGGTCAACTCGGCCACCTTGCTGGGCACAATAATGCGTCTCCGAATCCCGTTGTTTGGTGCCCGCACAAGGGATGCATGGCTGGGGGGAACCCGGTTGGCTAGGGCACCACAAGGGGACCTCACCCCTCAAATAAGGAAAACATGGATACGGCGAATTCTAAAAAAAATCCTCAGGTGGGCAGCAATGAATATTGTGAATCCCACGGCGCTCCGGCGTCTAGCCCCATTGTATATGAGGGGGGCAAGAACCGCCACGTGGGCTCCGGCCCACGACACGACAACTATGGCAATAACTCGGACACTGATTTTTCGAAACATGACGACCTTGGCAAGAAAACGGATAATGATGGTGTAGAGGAAGAGACATCTCAAGCCTCATGGCTTCGGACTCAGACTGTGAGCCTGACGGAGTCTGATTCTGATGCCATGACCTGGGAGACAGTGTCGTCTCGCGGCTCCGGGAGGAAGATGCGCAAGCGGCACATAGAAGAGAGTAAAGAGGAGGAAGACCAGGGTGAATCCTCACCGTTACCCAAGGTCATGAGCACGCCGAGCACTCGGCGTGGTAGAGGACGACCGCCCACAACAGGGAAGTACGTTGGTCTGGCGAAGGCCAAGGCCGAGCTTAACCGGGTACGGGAAGAGGAGATGCGGCTCATAGCCGAAAAGGAGCTCCAAGAGGAGATCCAACAAAAGAGGAAGGCGCAGTTCCTCAAGGCGCCAGCATCGGTGTCTGCGGACTGTGGCCCTCGGCTGAGCAACTGCGATGCCGCCGAGCTGGAGTCAATGTTAATCGACTCAGTGGACATCGTATATGCGGTGGCCACCAAGTCCAAAAACCTAAAAGGCACGTCGGTGAGGGCCCTCAAGGAAACAGCAGACACCATAAGGGCATCCTTTAAGGAAACGCGAGCCCGCACAATGCCCGAGGAGATGGCCCTCCTAGTAAAGGCCAATGAGCGGCTCTCGGCAGACCTGAAGGAGCTGCGACAAGAGATGGAGCTGATGAGGGCGACCCAAGCTCGCGTGGCTCCGATTTCGGTGCCTGCTCAGGTCCCAGCTCAAACCCCCTGCACAGACGAGGTAATGCAGCAGATCATGGTGCAAGTGGGCACAATGGTGAACGCCCGCTTTGCCGGGATCGAGGAGAGACTGCTGCCCGAGCAGACCCTGAGGCCCTCTCTGGCCGCAGATCGGAAACGGAAGGCTAAGGGGTGTCAAGCTGAAACCTTCACTCAACAGGACTCTGCAGCGCCAAAGCCTGGAACAAGAGCGGCTTCAAAACCAAAGCCCACTCCCACCTATGCCAGCGCTGCGGCTCCAGCTGAAGACTGGCAAGTGGTGACGAGGCGTGGAAAGGGCAAGAGACGTGACAAGGTGCGTGCAGCGGAAGGGGCAACACGCACCGAGAAGAAAAGGCCTACCCTTCCAGACCAAGTCCCTAGGCCGAAGCCACAGCCTCCCAAGGCGGGTGCGGCCAAACTCCGCCCTCCAAGGACCGCAGCGGTGGTGATCACGCTGCAGGAGAGAGCGGCGGAGAAAGGCGTCACCTACGCCAAGGTGCTGGAGGCGGCCAAGGCGAAGATCAACCTGAGCGAGCTGGGGTTCTCGCCGCTAAAGATCAGGGCAGCGGCCACTGGGGCACGAGTGCTGGAGGTTTTCGGTGTGGACAACGCTGCCAAAGCGGACGTCCTTGCTGAAAAGCTCAGAGAGGTGTTCGTTGATGAGGAGAGCGTACGAATCTCTAGGCCGACCATAAAAACAGACCTTCGTGTCAGCGGCCTGGACGATTCGGTCACCCCGCAGGAGCTGGCGGAGGCCTTGGCAGGGAAGGGTGATTGCCCTGTGACGGCGTTGTCCGTGGGCACAATACGCCGGGGTCAAGCCGGGATGGGTACCGTGCTCGTGCGCTGCCCTACCACAGCCGCAAAGAAAGTGATGGCCAGTGGAGGCCGCGTTTTGGTGGGCTGGGTGGCGGCGCGAGTCAGCATCTTAGATGCAAGACCCTTTCGCTGCTACCGCTGCCTCGAACTGGGTCATGTAGCGGCCAAGTGCAAGGCCGAAGTTGACCGCAGTGATGAGTGTTACCGCTGCGGTATAAAGGCCCACAAGGCCAAAGAATGCACCGCCGAACCCCACTGCACCATATGCGCAGCAGCGGGGAAGCCAGCGGATCACCTCTCTGGGAGCAAGGCATGCGCCAAGTCCCCGTCAAAGCCAGGGGTCAGACGGAAGGCTAATGCGGCTGGGGCTACGGCCCAGCCGCATCCGCCTCGCCCCAACAAAGGGCCAGCTGTAAGCATGGAGGAAGGTTAGTTAGTATGGCCCTATCCTTCCTTCAGGCGAATATCAACCGGTGCGCCGGGGCTCAGGACTTGCTCCTGCAGTCCATGGCGGAGCGGTTGATACAAGTGGCGGTGGTCAGCGAGCCCTATGCGGTCCGACCTAGATCTGACTGGGTTGGGGATCTCGACGGCTTAGTGGCAATCACCACGCAATCGCCGGCTCACTCTCCCCCTCTCGAAGACGTGGTGAGGGGCAGAGGTTTTGTAGCGGCTAGGGTGGGCCAAGCCATGGTCGTGGGGGTGTACCACTCCCCGAATCGGCCGGTTCGCGAGCTAGAGACTCTTCTCGGCGAGGTGGGGACCTTAATTGGTCAGACCCGCCCACGTCCCCTCCTCGTGCTCGGGGACCTCAACGCCAAATCAGTGGCGTGGGGGTCTCCGGTGACAAACCCACGGGGCGGTGTCGTACTGGAGTGGATGGCCGAGGTGGGCCTCTGCGTCGTGAACTGCGGATCAGTAGGCACCTGCGTCCGGCGAAACGGTGAGTCGATCGTCGACTTGACGCTCGTCACGCCAGACATCGCTTGTCGCATTCGCGACTGGCAGGTGCTGGTAGAGGTGGTAACGCTGTCTGATCACCGTTACATCCGGTTCAGCGTCTCCCCAACCCGAACGGACGAGGTGAGAGAGGTAGGTGGCGAAATAGGCCCGCGATGGGCCCTGAAGCGCCTCAACGCTGAAGTGCTGCAGGAAGCGGCCCTCGTCGAAGTGTGGAACGGCACTCCTCAAGAGCCGGATCTGATAGACCCGGACGCGATGGCGGACAGGCTGTGCGAAGCACTAACGCGCGTCTGCGACTCTGCGATGCCACGCGCGCCAACCCCGCAGCCAAGACGCCAAGTCTATTGGTGGACGGAGGAGATTGCCGAACTCCGGAGAAGATGCGTGACGAGGCGCCGGCTATACCAGCGGTATCGGAGGCGAAGGCGGCGAGAGACTGAGGAGAGCGAGTCTCTTTACGCCGCCTATAGAGAAGCTTCCGGGGCCCTTCGCATTGCGATAGCCGAGGCTAAGAGACGAGCCTGGGAGGAGTTGCTGGAGGGGCTTGAGCGCGACCCATGGGGCCGCCCGTACAAATGGGCGAGGCAAAAGCTTCGTCCCTGGGCACCCCCTATTACAGCCTCGCTCCAACCGGCGGTGCTCCAAAGAGTGGTCGATGGCTTATTTCCCGGTGCTCCGGGGGCCGAGTTCGCGCCTCCCTTGGCAACGGCCGATCTCGCCGAAGAAGAGGAGAGCGAGTTTATCTCTATCTCTGAGAGCGAGCTGGGTGCGGCGGTGCTCAGGATGAGAGCCAAGAACACGGCGCCTGGGCCTGACGGCATACCGGGTCGGGCGTGGGCCCTCTCTTTAAAGCACCTAGAACCCACCTTGAGGGACCTGTTCGACAGGTGCCTCATAGAAGGAAAATTCCCCAGACGATGGAGAAGGGGCAAACTCGTCCTCCTGAGGAAGGAGGGTCGTCCTGCGGATGAGCCCTCGGGCTATCGCCCGATAGTGCTGCTTGATGAGGCGGGCAAGTTATTGGAGAGAATAGTAGCTGCCCGCCTGGTCAGGCACCTCGAGACGGTGGGACCGGATCTGGCGCCTGACCAGTTTGGTTTTCGGAGAGGTCGCTCGACGATTGACGCCATATCTCGCGTACGCTATCTCTCCGAGGAGGCGTGCTCCAGTGGTGGCGTGTTGGTGGCCGTATCGCTAGACATCTCTAACGCATTCAACACGCTACCCTGGAGCACGATACACGCCGGTCTGGGGTATCACAAGGTGCCTCAGTATCTACGAAGACTCGTCAGGGATTATCTCTCAGACAGAGAGGTAATCTTCCCGACGACTCGCGGGGAGGGATGTAGTCCCATGACGCGCGGCGTTCCACAGGGGTCGGTACTTGGCCCACTCCTGTGGAACGTCGGGTACGATTGGGTCCTCCGGTGTGCGAACCCTCGTGGCGTCGGCGTAGTATGCTACGCCGATGACACGCTGGTCGCCGCCCGGGGAGGCGACTACAGGGAGGCTGCGATCCTGGCCACTGCCGGAGTCGCGACGGTCGTGGCAAGGATCCGGATGCTGGGTCTACAGGTGGCGCTCCATAAATCTGAGGCCATATGTTTTCATGGCCCCCGGCGGAAACCACCTGCAGACTCCACCATTGTGGTGGGTGGAATTTCCATCCCCGTTGGGACGACACTGAAATATCTTGGTGTCGTCCTCGACGGCAGATGGAATTTCAAGGCGCACGTGCGAAGGCTGGCCCCTAAAATCTTGGGGACAGCCGGCGCACTTAGTCGCCTGCTGCCGAATATCGGCGGCTGTGAGGGGAGCTGCCGCCGCCTCTATACAGCGGTGGTAAGTTCGATGGCCTTGTATGGCGCCCCGATATGGGCGGGAGAGCTCGATCGGCAGACCACTGCCGTGCTGATCGGAGCCCAACGGGTGATGGCGGTGAGGGTGTGCAGGGGTTATCGCACACTCTCGCACGAGGTGGCATGCGTGCTCGCCGGCTCGCTTCCGTGGGACCTCGAGGCCGAAGCTCTGGCCTCGGTCTACTGGCGCAGAGCGCAGGCGCGGGAGCGGGGCGAGCGACCAGCGCTGCAGGAGGTGGCGCACTGGCGCGATCAGGCCAGGGCGTCCGCTATAGCCATGTGGAAGGAGCGGCTCCTCACGGGGCAAGTGCAGAGGGGGCAGAGCGCCAGGCGACTCATAGAGGCGATCAGCCCAGTTCTGGAGGAGTGGGTCCGCAGGAAGCATGGAAGTCTTTCCTTCCGCCTGACGCAGGTCCTCTCGGGACATGGTTGTTTCGGGAGGTACCTACATCGCGTCGCCCGAAGGGAAGACTCCCCGGCTTGTCACCAGTGCGGACATGCGGAGGACACGGCCCAGCATGCGCTGGAGGAATGCCCGGGAGGAGCCGGACCGCGGCAGTCATTGGTTGCGGTCGTGGGGACTGACCTGTCCCTGTCGGCCATTATTCTAAAAATGGTGGATGAGCAGAGGTCATGGGAGGCAGTGGCCTCCTTCTGCGAAGAAATCATCTCGCAGAGGGAGGAAGAGGAGCGGGAGAGGGAGAAAGATCCTCTCTCACTGCCGCTCCGGAGAGTGCGGAAACGAAGGCGGGCTAATCGAGCCCGCACTCCGTCTCCGCTCTGAGGGTCTGGGGTGTTGGGTGCGGGGGCGCCTAACATCCCTTAACAAAGGGCCGTCAAAAGGTGGAGATGCCCCTTGTGTTTCGGGGTATCGCACGCAAGGTGGGGAAGTCTTGCGAAGACCTCCCAAGAGGTGGGCCTGCCGCAAGGCGGGCAGCGACACTGATGAGGGCTGCGGAGTGTGCAAGCGGTCCCGTGCCCCCCGTCTTTAGTTGGTGTTAGAGGAACACCCCAGGTTTTTAGTGAGTATGCCGCCACTCTGGCGGAGAGTCTCACATAACCACCAACCCCCCCCTTGGGACGGTAGTATCCATAAAGGATTTTCCTGGGTAACAAAAAAAAAAAAAAAAAAAAAAAAAAGGTTAGGTTAGGTTAGGTTAGGTTAGGTTCCGCCGCAGGGTCCCCACCTATTGATAAGGTATCGAAGGGTCGAGGGTACGTGTCGGCCGTTTTGGGTGGCATTACGGTAATAGGGGTGTATTTTTCGCCCAATCGGAGCCTTGCCGACTTCGAGCAAATGCTCGTAGAGGTCGGGGCCCTGATTGGGCAGGTAGCCTCCAACTCAGTGCTTGTTGCTGGGGATTTCAACGCCAAATCAACGGCGTGGGGATCTCCAGCAACAGATGTAAAGGGAGAGGCGTTAGAGGAATGGGCGGTGTCCATGGGGCTGGCCGTACTCAATAGGGGATCGGTAGACACGTGCGTGCGACAACAGGGCGGGTCGATCGTGGACATTACGTTCGCGTCCCCTAGCCTGGTGCATTGTGTCCAGGGTTGGAGAGTGCTGGAGGACGTGGAGACGCTGTCGGATCACCGTTATATACGGTATGATGTCTCTGCGTTCCCCACCACTCCGAGAAGAGATGACTTCCGCTCCCCTATTGGGTGTGGCCCACGCTGGGTGCTGGGACGTCTCGAGAGAGACCTAGCCATAGAGGCCGCTATTGTGGAGGCCTGGAATGCCGGTTCTAACCCGGTCGAGGAGGTGGACGGTGCGGCTGAGCAGCTGCCAGCCGCTTTGACCCGCATTTGCGATGCGGCGATGCCGAGGGCTAAGCCATTCCCGCCGCGGCGGGCAGTGCACTGGTGGCGCCCAGAGCTGGGCGATTTGCGGAGGGCTTGCGTGGCTGCACGCCGTCAATACACCCGTTACAGGAGGAGGAGGGTTCGCGTCCAGAGTCAGGAGGAAGCTCTCTATAATGTTTATAGGGCTAAATGCAAATCTCTGCAGGTGGGCATTGCACAAGCCAAGGAGGCAGCGTGGGAGGAATGGTTGGGGACGCTTGACAGGGACCCCTGGGGAAGGCCATATCGCGTAGTACGGCAAAAACTTCGACCGTGGGCCCCTCCGCTGACGAGCACTCTCCAACCGCTGCTTCTGGATCAAGTGGTGGGCACTCTGTTTCCCCAACGAGATGAGTGGGTGCCACCATTGATGGGCAATTCACAGTTTGCTCAGGAGACAGAGATGGACTCAGTTCCTCCAGTGACCGAGGTAGAATTTGGGGTGGCTATTCTAAAACTTCGGTCGAAGAATACCGCCCCAGGCCCAGATGGGGTGCCGGGGCGAGCTTTGGTGCTTGCACTGGAAGAGATGGGTGAGTGGGTGAGGGCCCTTTTCACCGCGTGCCTGGAGCAGGGTCGGTTTCCGCAGGCGTGGAAGACGGGGAAACTCGTACTTCTTCGGAAGGAAGGGCGCCCGGCTGATTCGCCGTCAGCCTATCGCCCCATTGTGCTGCTCGACGAGGTGAGCAAGCTCTTTGAGCGTGTGCTTGCTTCTCGCTTAGTCGAGAGCATGGAGCCGGGGCTGCACGACGCGCAATTTGGCTTCCGCCGGGGCCGATCGACGCTGAGCGCAATCGCGCGGGTCAGAGACCTTGCCGAGGAAGAAGTCTCTCGCGGCGGAGTGCTGTGGGCGGTGTCGCTAGACATCTCCAACGCCTTCAACACTCTGCCTTGGGAAACTGTGAAGGCTGCGTTACAGTTCCACAACGTGCCGGGATACCTACAATCAGTCGTGTCCGACTACTTCGCAGGTAGGGTGGTCGAATTCCCAACCAAGCACGGCTGGGGGAGGAGAGCAATGTCGTGCGGTGTTCCACAAGGTTCGGTCCTCGGACCGCTCTTGTGGAACATCGGCTACGACTGGGTGTTGCGCGGAGCTACGTTACCCGGAGTGAGCGTAACGTGTTACGCGGACGACACGCTCGTGACGGCCCGCGGAGGTACTCATCGGGAGGCGGCTCACCTCGCAACGGCGAGTGTTGCCCAGATGATACACAGAATCCGGGCTCTGGGGCTAGAGGTGGCCCTGAGCAAATCCGAGGCCCTAGCATTTCATGGCCCTCGGAATGCGCCACTGCCCGGGGCGGCGATAATAGTGGGTGGAACTTCCATAGCTGTCGGGTCGACGATGAAGTATTTAGGAGTCGTCCTCGACAGCAGATGGAAGTTCGATGAACACTTCCGGCGTTTAGCCCCGAAGCTGGTGGCTGTTGCCGGAGCGCTGGGCAGGATTCTCCCAAATTTGGGGGGTCCGGGAGGTGCGTGCCGCCGCTTATACGCTGGCGTAGTGCGCTCAATGGCGCTTTACGGTGCTCCGATTTGGGCGGATGCTCTGTGCGCCCGAAACGTGCCAATGCTGCGGCGCCCGCAGCGTGCTATGGCACTCAGGGCAGCACGAGCGTACTGCACGGTATCGCATACCGGGGCGTGTCTGCTCGCCGGAAGCCCGCCGTGGGAGATGGGAGCGCAGGTGCTCGCGGCGAGATATTGGCGAGGCGTGGAGGCGCAAGAGGCAGGGGACCGTCCGCATCCACGAGAGATCGCGCAGTGGGAAGTCGAGGCACGCGACGATCTCTTCCAGAAGTGGACGGCGAGATTGGAGATCCCGGGGGCTAGCCGGGAACTAGTGGAGGCAGTTCGGCCAATCCTTAGGATTTGGGTCGAACGCAAGCACGGTGCGATCACCTATCACCTTGCGCAGATGCTGACCGGACACGGGTGCTTCGGCAAGTATCTGTGCCAGGTGGTGGGAAGGGAGCCGTCGACGGCGTGCCACCACTGTGGAAGGGGGGTTGCAGATACGGCACAGCATACGCGCGAAGAGTGCCCAGCCTGGGCGGAGCCTCGCGCTGCCGTATCAGCAATTGTGGGAAGGGACCTCTCGCTGCCGGCCCTGGTTCAGATCATGGCTGAGAGCGAAGAGGCGTGGAGTGCGGTCGAAACCTTCTGCGCTACCATCATGACGCAGAAGGAAGCGGCGGAACGGGAGCGGGAACAAGACCCAAGCTCTCTTCCGATTCGTCGCACGCGGCACGGCCGGCGGCGCTTGGCTTTCATAGCGCGAATGCCGCCATAACGGGGACCTGTGGGCGATGGATCGGGGGGTCTGTCGCCTGCACAACTAGGTCTCGAGCTGGAAGGCGCCTTTTGTGTTCTGAGGCGCCTTAAGCGGAGAGGGAGGAGGCTTTGAGCCCATCCCCTTGAAGACGGGCCCGACGGGGCGAACCAAACGCTGATGGGGCCGCGGTAAGAGCTTTCCCGTGACCCCACCAACGCGAGGGAGCAGGAACACCCAGGTGGTTTTAGTCGGTATGGCGTCTTTAGCTGAGTCCGACATATCCTTTCCGCCCCCCGGCGGGAAGGAATCCATAAAGGATTTCCCCTGGTAAAAAAAAAAAAAAAAAAAAAAAAAAAAAAAAAAAAAAAAAAAAAAAAAAAAAAGATTAGGTTAGGTTAGGTTAGGTTAGGTTAGGTTAGGTTAGGTTAGGTTAGGTTAGGTTCCCCCGCGGGAGGCGGCTCCGCCGGCGGAGGAGGTCCCTCCGGTCACGGGGGCGGAGTTTGGCGCGGCGACGCTTCGCCTCCGCGCCAAGAAAACCGCCCCCGGGCCGGACGGCGTCCCCGCAAGGGTGGTGGCCATTGCGGCCACCCAAATGGCGGACAGGTTTCGGGACCTCTTCAGCGCGTGTTTCACGGCTGGGAGGTTCCCGAAAACCTGGAAGGAGGGGCAACTGTGCCTCCTCCGTAAGGAGGGACGACCGGCAGACTCCCCCTCGGCATACCGACCCATCGTTCTGCTCGATGAGGTCGGTAAACTGTTCGAGGGGATCGTCGCCGGTCGGCTGAATGGCCTCCTGCGGGGGGTTGGGCCGAACCTGTCGGACGCCCAATTCGGTTTCCGAGTTGGGCGTTCGACAGTGGACGCGCTGGCCCGGCTGAAGGGCCAGGTGAGGGAGGCCGTGGAGTCTGGGGACGGAGTGTTGGCTGTGTCATTTGACATAGCCAACGCGTTCAATTCCGTCCCCCACTCCACGATCTTGGAGGCACTCCGGTACCACGGAGTGCCTTCATACTTGCGGGCCCTCTTGGCCAGCTACTTGGAGGACCGAGCGGTCCTCCTCGTAGACAAGGCTGGCCAAGTCCGGAGGTACGGCGCGGAGTCTGGTGTTCCACAGGGGTCGGTCCTAGGACCACTCCTGTGGAACATCGGCTTCGACTGGCTCCTGCGGGGATCCCTCCTCCTGGGCACGAGTGTCATCTGCTACGCGGATGACACTCTCCTCACTGCCCGGGGGAGGGATTTTAGGGAGGCGGCCAGTTTGGCCTCGGCTGGCGGATCCTTGGTCGCGGGAAGGATCCGCCGCCTCGGGTTGGGGGTTGCGCTGCACAAGACCGAGGCCGTGTTCTTCCACGGGCCTCGGCAGCGCATCCCTCTTGACGCCCACATCGTCGTGGAGGGCGTCAGGATCGGGGTGAGGACCCAGATGAAATATCTGGGCCTCACCCTGGACAGCAGGTGGCGCTTCGGCCCGCACTTCAGCGGGTTGTCAGCGCGCCTGCTGAAGGCGGCGAACGCCCTCTCGTGGCTCCTCCCAAACCTGGGAGGGCCGAAGGCGAGATGCCGGCATTTGTATGCCGGCATCTTGAAGAGCATGGCCCTTTACGGGGCCCCCATCTGGGCGGACTCCCTCCACAGGAGGGAGAATGCGACCGCCATCCGCAGGCCCCAAAGGGCCATTGCACTGCGGGTGGCGAGAGCCTACCGCTCGGTGGGCTTTGCGGTAGCGTGCGCTCTGGCCGGCACCCCGCCTTGGGAACTCGAGGCGTGGGTGCTCGCCAGAGTGTACGAGTGGACGGCGGGGCGCAGGGCGCTCGGGGAGTGCCCTGCCTCAGAAGAGCGGGAGGCCGTCCGCAGAGAGGCGAGGGACGCAACCGTCCAACATTGGACGGAGGCCCTCGCCACCGCAGCCTTTGGCCGCAGAACGTTGGACGCGCTCGGGCCAGTCCTGCAGGACTGGCTCGGGCGGTCCCACGGTTTCCTTTCTTTCCGTTTGGTGCAGGTGCTATCCGGGCATGGCGTCTTCGGATCGTGCCTGCATCGGATCGGGAGAGAGGAGACCCCGGCCTGCCACGATTGTGGCGCGGCGGTGGACACGGCGCAGCACACCCTGGAGGTGTGTGCGTCGTGGTCTGGGCCGCGCCGCCAATTGATGGCGGTGGTCGGGCAGGACCTCTCGCTGCCCAGCGTGGTTTTAGCCATGCTGGGAAGCGAGGAGTCCTGGGCTGCAGTGGCCTCCTTTTGCGAGGAAGTAATTTCGCAAAAGGAGGCGACGGAGCGGGCGCGGGAGGAAGACCCTCTCGCAGCGCCACTCCGCAGGCGACGAACGGGTCGGAGAAGGCGATTGCACGACAATCGTCTTCCCCCTCCTGGTGGAGGATAGCGGGAGACAGGCGCGGGGGCGTCTTCTCCCGCATTGCACGTATCCTCCACTTCCGCCGGGTGGGAATGACCGCGAGCACTCGCGGCTATTCTCGGGCCCCTCTCCCAGGGTGGGGAGGGGGGTGAAGGGCTCGCCGTAAAGGCGGGCGGTCGTCGGCGGGGGGCTGGATGGAAAGGCTGTGCCGGATTCCCAGTTCCCCTCCATATAGGCGATGCGGGAGTGCCGCTGGGTCGTTTAGTGGGTATACCGGTGGGGAGCACCGGGAGTCCCACATAACCCTTCCGTCCCCCGACGGGAGGGTATGCATAAAGCATTTTTCCCAGCGTCAAAAAAAAAAAAAAAAAAAAAAAAAAAAAAGGTTAGGTTAGGTTAGGTTAGGTTAGGTTAGGTTAGGCTAGGTTTGCGGGGTCAATGCCATGGGACCTGGACGCGAGAGTGATCGCGTCGGTTCACTTCTGGCGCAGTCAACAAGTGTTGCTTGGAGAAAATCCGGCGCCAATAGCAATAGAAAGCAAAAGAGACGAAATAAATAATGCTGCTACAGAGGAGTGGCTCAGGAGGCTGGCGCAGCCTAGCGCCAGCATAAGAGTCATCGAGGCTGTCCGCCCTGTCTTAAAACAGTGGCTCAATAGGGAGTATGGGACGATGACATTCCGATTGACACAGGTGCTATCGGGACACGGTTGTTTCTCGAAGTACCTGTGTCGAATCGGAAGAGAACCGTCCCCAGCATGTCACCACTGTGACAGTGTAGAGGACACGGCGAAGCACACGTTAGAGGTGTGTCCAGCCTGGACTACCTCACGGCAAGAGCTCGCCGACGGCATAGGAAGTAGCCTGTCACTTCCTGCAATAGTTCAGGCTATGGTCGGGGAAAAAGAAGCATGGATGGCGGTAACAACCTTTTGTGAACAGGTAATGACGCAAAAGGAAACTGCGGAGAGAGAACGAGAAATATCGACCACAAACCCGATCCGCAGCAGAAGATCTGGAGGGAGGAGGAGGAGATTCCTCCAAGATATCCATACCTCCTGATGAAGGCTTGGGTGACGACACTGGGGTGTCACCCACAACTAAAGCCTCGAGGTGGCGCGCGTGGAGGTTCCGCGTGCCTCTCGTACCAGAGACAAGGTGAGAAGCAACAGCTTCCCTAGTGATGGAGCTCAATAAAAGCTACGCGCTACGTCTGGGCCATGGAAGATTGCGAAAGCCTTTCCCACAGCTCAAACGGCAAGGCGCTAAGATGGAACCCCGTGGTGGTTTTAGCCGGTAAGAGTCCGGCATAACCATTCCGGTGCCCCCGCGCCGGGTGGTATCCATGAGGATTTCCCCACGTAAAAAAAAAAAAAAAAAAAAAAAAAAGGTTAGGCTAGGTTAGATGCAAGGCCCCGCCGCTGCTACCGCTGTCTTGAGCTGGGCCATATAGCGGCCAAGTGCAAGGCCGAAGTGGACCGCAGCGATGAGTGCTACCGCTGCGGTACAAAGTTCCACAAGGCCAAAGAGTGCACAGCCGCCCCCCATTGCACCCTATGTGCAGCAGCGGGAAAGCCGGCGGACCACCTCTCCGGGAGCAAGGCATGCGCCAAGTCCCCGTCAAAGCCAGGGGTCAGACGGAAGGCCAACGCGGCTGGGGCTACGGCCAAGCTACGTCCGCCTCGCCCTAACAAAGGGCCAGCCGAAGGCATGGAGGAAGGTTAATTAGTATGGCCCTAACCTTCCTACAGGCGAATATCAACCGTTGCGCCGGGGCTCAGGACTTACTCTTGCAGTCCATGGCGGAGCGGTTGATCCAGGTGGCGGTGGTCAGCGAGCCCTACGCGGTCCGTCCTAGGCCTGACTGGGCTGGGGACCTTGACGGATTGGTGGCGATCACCACGCAATCGCCGGCTCAATCCCCCTCTCTCGAAGACGTTGTGAGGGGCAGGGGTTTCGTAGCGGCTAGGGTGGGTCAAACCGTCATTGTGGGGGTGTACCACTCCCCGAACCGACCGGTTCGCGAGCTAGAGACTCTCCTCGGCGCGGTGGGGACCTTGATTGGTCAGACCCGCCCACGCCCCGTCCTCGTGCTCGGAGACTTCAACGCCAAATCAGCGGCGTGGGGGTCGCCGGTGACGAACTCGCGGGGCGGTGTCGTTCTAGAGTGGATAGCCGAGGTGGGCCTCTGCGTCGCGAACCGCGGATCGGAAAGCACCTGCGTCCGGCGTAATGGTGAGTCCATCGTCGATTTGACGCTCATCACACCGGACATCGCTTCCCGCATTCGCGACTGGCAGGTGCTGTTGGACGTGGTAACGCTGTCCGATCACCGGTACATCCGGTTCAGCCTTTCCTCGACCCAAACGGACGAAGTGAGAGAGGTAGGGGGCGAGATAGGTCCGCGATGGGCCCTGAAGCGCCTCAACGCCGAAGTGATGCAGGAGGCGGCCCTCGTCGAAGTTTGGAACGGCACTCCTCAGGAGCCGGATCCGATAGACCCGGAGGCGATGGCGGACAGGCTGTGCGAGGCATTGACGCGGGTTTGCGACGCTGCAATGCCGCGCGCGCCAGCCCCACAGCCCAGACGCCAAGTCTATTGGTGGACGGAGGAGATTGCCGAACTCCGGAGAAGATGTGTTAAGAGGCGCCGACTATACCAGCGGTATCGGAGGCGAAGGCGGCAAGAGACGGAAGAGAGCAATTCTCTGTACGCCGCTTACAGAGAGGCTATCGGGGCCCTTCGCGTCGCGATAGTGGAGGCTAAGAGGCAGGCCTGGGAGGAGCTGCTGGAGGGGCTTGAGCGCGACCCATGGGGCCGTCCGTACAAGTGGGTGAGGCAAAAGCTTCGCCCCTGGGCACCCCCCATCACGGCCTCGCTCCAACCGGCGGTGCTCCAACGAGTGGTCGATGGCTTGTTCCCCGGTGCTCCGGGGGCCGAGTTCACGCCTCCCTCGACAACCGCTGATCTCGCCGAAGAAAAGGAGAGCGAGTTTGTCCCTATTTCTGAGGGCGAGCTTGGTACGGCTGTGCTCAGGATGAGAGCCAAGAACACGGCGCCTGGGCCTGACGGCATACCGGGTCGTGCGTGGGCTCTCTCCTTGAAGCACCTGGATTCCGCCTTGAGGGACCTGTTTGACAGTTGCCTCATGGAAGGAAGATTCCCCAGACGGTGGAAAAGGGGCAAACTCGTTCTCCTGAGGAAGGAGGGTCGTCCTGCGGATGAGCCCTCGGGCTATCGCCCGATTGTGCTGCTTGACGAGGCGGGCAAGCTGTTGGAGAGAGTAGTGGCTGCCCGCCTGGTCAGGCACCTTGAGACTGTGGGACCGGATCTGGCGCCCAACCAGTTCGGTTTTCGGAGAGGTCGCTCGACAATTGATGCCATATCACTTGTCCGCGACCTCTCCGAGGAGGCGTGCTCCAGTGGTGGCGTGTTGGTGGCCGTATCGTTGGACATCTCCAACGCATTCAACACGCTACCCTGGAGCACGATACACGCCGGTCTGAGGTACCACAAGGTGCCTCAGTACCTGCGAAGACTTGTCGGGGACTATCTCTCCGACAGAGAGGTAATCTTCCCGACGACTCGCGGGGAGGGTAGTAGTCCCATGACACGCGGTGTTCCACAGGGGTCGGTACTTGGCCCACTCCTGTGGAACGTCGGGTACGATTGGGTACTCCGGGGTGCTAACCTTCGTGGCGTTGGCGTAGTGTGCTATGCCGATGACACGCTGGTCGCCGCCCGGGGAGTCGACTACAAGGAGGCTGCGATGCTAGCTACAGCCGGAGTCGCGACCGTGGTGGCAAGGATCCGGATGCTGGGTCTGGAGGTGGCACTCCACAAATCCGAGGCCATATGTTTTCATGGGCCCCGGCGGAAACCACCTACAGACTCCACCATTGTGGTGGGTGGAGTATCTATTCCCGTCGGGACGACACTGAAGTATCTTGGTGTCGTCCTCGACGGCAGATGGAGTTTTAAGGTGCATGTGCGGCGGCTGGCCCCCAAAATACTGGGGACAGCCAGCGCACTAAGTCGCCTGCTCCCGAACATCGGGGGCTGCGAAGGGAGCTGCCGCCGCCTCTATACAGCGGTGGTAAGCTCGATGGCCCTGTATGGCGCCCCGATATGGGCGGGAGAGCTCGATCGGCAGACCACTGCCGCGCTGATTGGAGCGCAACGGGTGATGGCGGTGAGATTGTGCAGGGGCTATCGCACACTCTCTCACGAGGTGGCATGCGTGCTCGCTGGATCGCTCCCGTGGGACCTTGAGGCCGAAGTTCTGGCCTCGGTCTACTGGCGCAGAGCGCAGGCGCGGGAGCGGGACGAGCGACCGGCGCCGCAGGAGGTGGCGCACTGGCGCGATCAGGCCAGGGCGTCCGCCATCGCCACGTGGAGGGAACGGCTCCTCGCTGGGCAGGTGCAGAGGGGGCAGAGCGCTAGTCGATTCCTAGAGGCGGTCAGCCCAGTACTGGAGGAATGGGTCCGCAGGAAGCATGGGAGTCTTTCCTTCCGGCTGACGCAGGTCCTCTCGGGACATGGTTGTTTTGGGAGGTACCTTCATCGCGTCGCCCAGAGGGAAGACTCCCCGGCTTGTCACCAGTGCGGACACGCGGAGGACACGGCCCAGCACGCGCTGGAAGAGTGCCCGGGAGGAGCCGAGCCGCGGCAATCATTGGTCGCGATCGTAGGGACAGACCTCTCCCTATCGACCATTATACAAAAAATGCTCGATGAGGAGAGGTCTTGGGAGGCAGTGGCCTCCTTCTGCGAGACAGTCATTCTGCAGAGGGAGGAAGAGGAGCGGGAGAGGGAGAGGGATGCACTCTCTCTGCCGCTCCGGAGGGCGCGGACACGGAGGCGAGCTACTCGAGCCCGCACTCCGTCTCCGCTCCGAGGGCCTAGGGTGTTGGGTGCGGGGGCACCTGGCACCCCCTTATAATAGGTCATCGAGAGGTGGAGATGCCCTTTGTGTTCTGGGGCATCACACGAAGGTGGGAGGTCTTGTGTAGACCTCAACATGAGACGGGCCAGCCGTTAGGCTGGCAGCGACACTGATGAGGGCTGCGGAGTGCGCAAGCGGTCCCGCGCCCCACGTTTTTAGTTGGTGTAGGAGGAACACCCCAGTTTTTTAGTGAGTATGCTGCTACTCTGGCGGAGAGTCTCACATAACCACCGGCCCTCCCCCATGGGAAGGTGGTATCCATAAAGGATTTTCCTGGGTAAAAAAAAAAAAAAAAAAAAAAAAAAGGTTAGGTTAGGTTAGGTTAGGTTAGGTTAGGTTTTTTTTTTTTTTTTTTTTTTTTTTAAGGGCGCCGAGGCCCGGCCCGCGAGCTACTGTTGCTATTTATTATGCAACAACGTGAATATCTTTATTAAAAACAATTTTTACAGAAGCTTTGAAACCTATTTTACAATGAATTATTATACTAGTACAATGAATTGGTTATTACATGTAATAACCGTAATCTTAACTAATACATATGTTGAATCAATTAAATTTTTTTTTTTTTTTTTTTTTTTTTTTTTTTTTTCTCTCTTTTTTTTCTTTTTTCTATTTTTTTTTCTTTCTTTCTTTTTTTTCTTTCTTACTTTTTTCTTTCTTTCTTTTCTTTTTCCTACTAGATAATCACTTAATATATATTATTTATAAATGAATCCATTAAAATTACTTATCTTTTGATTACAATCAAGTACTAGGATCTAGCCTTACTTTAAATATTTTTCCGTTATATTTCAATTTTGGCGTTATTCGGTTCGCAATTGTATTACAATAGACAAAATTAAATTTAAATTACAAATTAAAATCGAAACTTGATTGCTATTATATTTTTCTGTATAAAATTAAATAATTGAGTACTTCCTTGTTTATAAAGTAAATTTAAAATAATTTAAATAAAATTAAAAATACACTGATGATCCCACCTAGCGTGTTTCAGATTATAGCTTTCCGTTATATTTCAATTTCAGCGTAATTGGGTTCGCAATTATATGAAAATGGATAAGATTAAATTATAAATTAAAATCCAAATTTGAATGCTATTATATTTTTCTGTATAAAATTTAATAATATAATAATTCCTTGTTCATAAAATAAATTAGATTAAAATAAAAATACAAATAAAAAAAATAATAAAAAATTTAAAACTAAACTGATCACCCCACCTATAGTGCTTCAGACTACTGTGGACCCATTCGCCTTGGCTGCTTTCCGCAGAATGCTCTCTGCGAAGGCAAGGAAATGAGCCCGGCAGTTGTCGTCGTCAATGAACTCACTTATGCTTTGTTTTGTTAGTTTCTGATCCGCCCTACTCTCATAGTTATGTCGCTCTAGTCCGTATTTGGGGCATTCTAATAATATGTGTTCTATCGTTTCAGGACTTGTGTCGTCACAAGTGCAAAACGGATCATCTGCTAACTTAAAACGATTAAGGTAAGCTTTTATGCCAGTGTGCCCACTGAATAGTTGCGTCCTCAATGCGTTGGTGCTAATTTTGGATAAGACTCTGTAGGCTTCCTTTATTTTTGGGAAAAACATTTTCGTAACTCCTCCGGTTTTGGCTTCGGTGTATCTTGTCTGCCATTCTCTTAGCGTTTTGTCCCTGATAGAGTGCCTTGAGTAGGACAGCGGGAACGCTTCGTATGCCGGAGCCACTTTCATTTTTGTAGCAGACTTTGCCAGCTCGTCAGCCCGCTCGTTGCCAACGATGCCGGCATGTGCTTTAATCCAGTGCAACCTGACTTTGTTATTATTTTGGCTGAGTTCCTTGAGGACTTGTTGAATTTCCACTGCAATAGGGTTGTCCGTAGAAGGATCGCAAATGGACTCCAATGCCGATCGTGAGTCGCTAATGATGTTGCCATTTGACGACTTGTCCTTCAGAAAGATAGCTGCTCTCAGTATCGCTGTCATTTCTGCTTGGAAGACAGTACAATAATCCGCAAGTTTAATTTTTATACTCTTGTACTCTATGTTATCATTCCAGCATGAGACTGCAGCTCCCACTTTCCCTTCCAGTTTGCTACCATCTGTATATAGTTTGTACCAATCATTTGTGATTCCGTCAGCTTCTTCTTGGCTACAGATGCTCTCAAATGTCGCCCGCTCTCTCTCCGAAGGATGCGGCAGATGAAACGGGCTGATTCGTTTTTCCAGCCTTCTGCCCGGTAGTTCGTCGAATGGTTTACCCCGTTTCACCTCATACAGACTTGCTTGCTCTCTCAGTCTCAGGTCCAATGGCAGGATGCGGGATATTAGCGCGCTTGAGATCAGCGATGTAGTCCGATGTGCTCGACTAATTTTCAGGGCAAACATTCTAGTGATGTGGTCCAACCTTGCTTTGACGAACCCTCTATCAGCGGCTGGAGCCCATGTGCTTGCCGCAAAAAGTACTACAGGTTCAACCGTCACCAGATACAGGAGCCTCATTATTTCTGAGTTCAGTCCCCACTGAGTCTTCACCGCTCTCGCCAGCATTTTGAAAATGTTAACTGTTTTCCGGTAGACACTATCCAGGTGTGCTTTAAAGTTTAGAGATCTGTCAACAGTAAGACCCAAAACCTTGAGGCTATCTGACAGGTTCAAGATTTGGCCATTTAGGATGAATTGTGGCCTATTATACTTCAGCTTCTTGGTCACAATGATCGCTTGTGTTTTGTGAGCTGCGAAGCGCATTTTATATTTTGTTCCCCATTCTGCTATGCATTCCAGTGCTTTATTAACCCTTGTTTCCAGTTCGGCTGTAGTTTTTGCGCTGGCAACCACGAGGATGTCGTCTGCAAATGCCTGGACGTGGGCTTCAAGGGTGTCCGCCACTTCCAAGAGTGGGTTCAGCTGTATGTTCCATAGCAAGGGTCCACATATTGAGCCCTGCACACAACCTTTGTTAGTTCCTCGGGTCACCAGTTCATTCATATAAGCTAGGTTAACTGACCTATCGGAAAGATAGCTGGCTACCAGTTTAAGTGTCGGCTTATCCACTCTCTTTTCGTGAAGCTGTTTCAAGATCCCAGGCCACCAGCAGTTGTCAAATGCTCCCTCGATGTCCAGGGAGACCACGGCTACTATGGCTTTGTTTTTTACTTCCCGCTTCACGATTTCGATGGAATCATAGAGAGCGTCCTCCGTACCACGCTGTGGCATAAATCCGTATTGCCTGCTACTCAATTTTTCCTGGCTGCCAAGATTCCACATGATACGGGTCGCGAAGAGTTTCTCTAGTGCCTTGCCTAGCACCGACAAGAGTCCTATAGGGCGGTATGATTTAGGTGCAGTATAATCTTCTTTGCCGGGCTTGGGGATAACTTTTATTCTTGCTGTCTTCCATATTCTCGGAAAGTAGCCAGTTCTCAGGCAAAGGTTGAATATCCCCAATTGAACGAAGGGGACAATCTCAAAACAGGTCTGGCATATATCGGAGGTGAGTCCATCCTCTCCGGGAGATTTGTTCGGATTCATCTTCGAGTAGACCATACGGAGCTCCTCAAGGGTGAATTTTGGGCAATCTTGGGGGCACTTCTGGTCACTATCGATGTTCTGAATGAGGTCGAGCATCTCCCTTCTAACTCTGGCCTGATCTCCGCTGTCCGTTGCTTCGCAATCCCACGGATAGAATGTATTTGCCAGGAGTTCGGCTGATCCCACAGGGTCCAAGGCATCATCATCCGGGGCTGTTCGAAGAAGCTTCTCCACTGTGCTCCCTTCGCATAACTTTAGGACACGGTAAGATCGTTGCCAGATTGTCTCCTTTTCTTCTTTATTACAAAATTCTATCCAGCTTGAATTTATAGTGGCTTGGATAAGGTCCTTGTATTCCGCTTTTGCCTTTTTGTATTTTTCTACAACAAGGGGTTTTCTAATTGAGTTTGCTTTCCGGATCCTATTCCTGCACCTCAGCATCTCCTGTTTCTTCTCCGTCAGTTGCTCTGTCCACCATATTATTTTCTTTTCATTCTTTTTTTCGGGAATGACCGGAATCGTCTCCCTGCACACCTCCAGCACGGCGTCAGTATAGAGCTCCACTATTTCGTCTGTCCCTGTTTTGGTGTCTATTGCCTCAATCCTGTCGGAGGTGATTCGTTTTTCTTCCAGCCTTTCCATAAATAATTTCCTGAATCCCTTCCAGTCAGCTTTCTTTGTGTTGAAGATGCGTGTCCCTTTTCTCTTCGTCTCCAGGTCTGTTTGGCCTAGCTGTACGTCGAATTTAATCTGTCTGTGATCCGATAGAGTCACTGCTTTCTTATCAACATGCCAGTTTCTGATTTTATCTAAGAGGCCGGTTGAGCATGCGGTGACGTCCGGGATGCTAGTATAGAGTCTATCTCCTCTGTGAATGTAGAATGTTGGTGTAGCTCCTTCATTCAGGATATTGAGATCGCACTGTGATACGAACTCTACAAACTTAGCACCCCTATCGTTCTCCTCTCTAGAGCCCCACCAAGGACTCGCCGAGTTGATATCGCCGCCAATGATGATGTTTGGCGTACCCAACTTAGCTATGATATTCTGAAGCTTGTGAATATCTTCTTCAATGTCGAGAGTCCCATCTAAATATACATTTATTATGCCTATTCTAATCAGTCCTACTTTAACAACGCATCCCACCATAGACTCATGCACTAAATCAGTATTCTCGATTACGTCTAAATTTGGATCCACAACGACCACCGCTGCGCGGACAGGCCTAGACTTATCCTGAGTTTTCCTTTGTATGACTCTAAAGCTACATGATACATGGGCTTTAGCCCCAACATAAGGCTCCTGTAATAAGAGAAGGGAAGTCTTGCTGACAGTAGCTGCTTGCAGACACTCCTTCGTAGCGGAAAAACCTCGACCAAGATTCACCTGCCCCATTCTTAATACACCAGGGGTGCCCTCTGCTAGTAGTACGAGGTCATGCCACGCGCTATCCGGTCCCATTTTTTCCATTCTGGGCACTCCGATGCATAGGCTGGGTGAGTGCTGAGCTCTTTTGCCTGAATAGACTGGGCGCAGTTTATGCAGCAAGGTGCGGAGTCTCGATTCCCACACTCACGCGTGTCGTGCTGCTCTGAGCAGTAACCACATCTTGTTGGTTCTTTGCAATCCCGAGCCATGTGACCGAATGCCAAGCACCGGTAGCACTGGACCACAGGCGATTGGTCCACCGCACGGATCATCTGGTAGCCGATGCGAAGTTGCTGGTCCCTAAGACTGCTCCACAGACATGGAGTTACCTCCAGAATCACATTGGACCTTGCGTTGTTTCGGACTCGACTACGACGCAAGACCTTTACTGTGATGTTCTTTGGCATCGGGTTAGGGAGCAACTTTTTATTCTGGCTGATTAATGCCTCTTCCAGTTTTGTATTGCTCAGGTCATTTGCCACACCTATGAGCTTTAGAAGCGGTAGTTTCACTTTAGGCTGTGAGATTGTGAACTTTTGAGAAGACTTATTTATAGCCTCTTTCAGTGCATTCCTATCCCGCTCACTATCGCAGTTAATAATTACCTTCTGGTTTTTGACCTTCCTGAGGCTACAAACTCCTATCCCCAGTTGGATGACATCCACCTTTTCCTTCAAGTTCTGCACTACGTCAGAACTAGAGTGTTGAGGGTCCGCGGATTCAACCATAATAGGGTATCGTGGCCTCATCAGTGCCTCTTTATATGAAACACTGAGAGTCCCGAACTCAGTACTGGTCACTGGGGAGGCTGATGTAGCCTGTAGAGACCTCTGCACAGTTGGTGCTGAGACAGAGTTCTCTGTGACCTTGACTTCCCGCCTCAGGTCCTCCACTGCCATTCTTATTGGGGCCGTTGTTTCCACTGTGGTTTCCCTTAAGTCAGCCAAGCCGCGCTTGATTTCATCTACCTTCGAGGAGATGCTCATTGCGGCTTCCTTATGAACCGCAGTTGATTTTATCTCCTCGACGCCCCTTGATATGGATTGTACCGCAGCGTGAGTACTACCGCAGAGTTCTATGACTGGTCCTAGATCACGACTCTCAGTCGCTGCGGCTAAGGCCTCCTTCACTGCGAGGCATAACTCGTTTTTGTCAAAGGTATGGGGCGCCAAGTCGGCTGACGCTGGTTGCGTGGCAGATGACCAACGCAGTTCCCGGACCACCTCTCGCACCGCATCCTTGAGATCGCTCATGTCGATTCTTGGCACGGGTACACTCTGGCATACCATCATTGTTTTAGCTGGTGTCAAATCTCGAGCCTGCTGTTCTTTGACCGTGCCGCAGATTGCTTCAGAAACTGCCTTAACCTGTCCTAAGTGTTTTTTGATGGCCTCTGAATCCCGTTGGATGGATTTTATGGGATCCGCGAGGTCAATTGACAATATCTGCCGTAGGTTTTCAGAGTCCTTGTGAATCCGATTCATGTCATCCCTAAGGTTGCGGTACTCCGCGAGCGCTGTCTCCAGAGCCCTTCCATGCCTAACTGCCACGCGTTCCTGGTCTTTTGCTTGACTGGCGCGCAATCTTTGGGCCTCCATCATGTGAAGTGTCCTTGAGTCCGCAATTTTTAGGACCATTTCATAAAGAACTTGCAGCGCAGAGACCACGCTGTCCCTTATGTCTCTCCTCAAGTTTCCAGATTTTTCCAGGTCTAATTTCGCCTGTTGCAGGACTGCGTTTGCATGCCTGGGCATCTCGTTAAGGATAATCCTCCTTCCGTCCACTGTCCTCGTTGAGGAATTCAGTGACGCGTCCGAATCATATCCATCCCCATCCGATTGTCCCGCGTCCTCACCGGCAGACTGCACCACGTTTCCCACACCAGCTGCCTTGGCCTGCCTCAATTGTGCCTGTATTCGGAGCAGACTAGAGTCCGATCTCGCGCATCCTGACACAGCTGGCCTCTGTACACACTCTGGCCTTGCTGGTGTCGAGGACGCAACCAATACCTCCAGCTCTGTTTCTCTTCCCATGATTGGCATGTCATCCTCGCACCGATCCCGGGTAAGGACGACCTGAACGCTCTCTTCTTCAGCTCTGGAGCAATCTTTGGGAGTCTCCGTACTGCCAATATCACTCTCCTTGGCAATAAGCGGGTCTTGTGAGGAGTCTGTTGCCATTGGTACCAAGGTGGGTGCCGCCGATGCCTTAGCCATCTCCGAGCCACTGGACTTCCCCGAAACAGAGACTGGCCTTCTGCGCACAACCGCTGAACCCTGTGAAGATGGTTTCCTGGTCTTTCGCGGCAGAGCCGCATTGGTTCCAGGGACACTTTTCGAAGACATGGTCGCTCGACCCAGAACCCGAAATGAAGATGCTAACTATAAAGAAAAGGCAAAGACGGTGTCAGAATTGAAAACCGCGTCTCAATCGGACTACTCTAGCAAAAGTTATGCAGGATTTAGAATTTTCAAAATGGTGGACAAAATGGCCGCCAATTTCCAATATTCCCACAACTTTGCGAGTTTTAGTCGTAGAGAGACGCGGTTTCGCGCAGAGTGTACTGCCTGACACAGTCTAAGCTTCCTGCAGGTTAGTAAGGGTTAGAAAACAGTGACTCTACTAGAGTCCCAACCGTTCTTATCAGACTCTGTGGCCGACGACCACTCCAAAACAGAAAACCGCACTCCGATCGGACTATCCACTACCGAGTTATACTCGTTTTAAATTTTTAAAAATGGCGTCCAAAATGGCCGCTCCGGAGCAACTCCGGCAATTACACCTCGAATCAGCCCGAGTTTGGGCTCGTTTAAAAGATAATTTAAAATCCTATTCGAATATCCCCCCAGCGGTGTAATTTTCTTAATACCCGAATTAAATTTAACGGAAAACTAAAAAAAAATGAATAAAACTAATACTAAAAATACAATTGTGGTCCAAAAATTCTGGAATAAACTTATTATAACTTAAAATATTATTAACTATTTATATAAATTTAAATTTTTACACTAACTACTTTTAAAGGGGGACCTCGTGTTTGCATAAATATTTAAAAAATTTATAACTCGAAAACTGGCTGATCAAAGTATGCCGAATTTTTTATATATGGTAAAGGACCTTAACTTTTATATAAAAAGAATTTAAAAAAAGGGGGTTACAGATCTTATTAAGAAGAAATGAAATTTAGAATAATGAAGAAATTTAAAAATGCTCTAACTTGCTCAAATTTTGACTTATCTAATTTCCAAAAGTGCCTCCAGTGTCTCCACGATTGTGTCTTGAAGGCCCTGAAGCCAGTTTTCTTCTAACACGTCGGATTGCTGACCTCGTGGCCACGTGGTCTTTGTTTTTTTTGCGTTTATTTCCGCGTCCCTGCGCGCAAAAATTAGGCAAAAGCAGCAAAGCTGTTGAGCTTCTGAAGGTCCTTTAGGACGTGTAATAAAAAATGTGGGTCACCGCTATAGGTTTCGAGAAAAATCACTTTTAAACTTTTGAAAAAATCAAAATTTTCACTTTTTCTGTGATAATTTCGCGACAAATGCGCTTAGCGACATGCCGTTTTGTGCGGTTAGGTTAGGTTAGGTTACGTTAGGTTAAGTTAGGTTAGGTTAGGTTAGGTTAGGTTAGGTTAGGTTAGGTTAGGTTAGGTTAGGTTAGGTTAGGTTAGGTTAGGTTAGGTTAGGTTAGGTTAGGTTAGGTTAGGTTAGGTTAGGTTAGGTTAGGTTTTTTTTTTTTTTTTTTTTCCTGTCCGGGCGCAGAGGCCCGGCCCGCGAGCTAATATCGTTGCTATTTATCGTGCAACGTTTTAATCTTATTTATTGTGTCCTATAAATTTTTATTATATTTTGGGGTTTCCATTTGTTTTTTTTTTTTTTTTTTTTTTTTTCTTCCCCTTTTTTTTTTTTTTTTTTTTTTATTTTTTTTTTAGTGTCGTTCTTATTCTATTTTATATTACTTCTCTTACACTAGTTTACATTTTACACTATTTCTATTTGCATTACTACTTTTGGTTTACATTTCATATTAGGAGTCTCTATGATTAGGCCTTAGAATATTTACATTCCAGAAAGATCCTTTATTAAATTCCATTATTGTCGATTTGTTTTTATTAGAATTAAATTACAATTTGGTCAACTATATTACTAATTATTACTATTATTTAATAAATTAATTAATAAAATTTAATAATAACTACACAAAACCCTAATAATACTAAATAAGACTTAATAATAACTAAATTAATCAATACATTTTAGGATTGGGATTTATGTCAATTCTTATTTTATTTATGTCAAATATTTACTTTATTAAATTAAACCTATAGGTATAATTAAATTCGACTATTGTTGCCATACAACGATTTTTATTTTTGTAAGTGACAGTTAACAAACAGTGCTGCCGTTTGCTTTGCCGGCGGATCTTACAACGCGTTCCGCGTACTTTAGAAATTCCTCACGATCGTCACTGTCACCGACAAACTCGCTATAATTGTCGGATGTCACGTCCCTACGGAACCTACCACTTAGTTGTTGGCGCCATGCGCCATACCTGGGACAGGAATCAAGAAGGTGGGGCACAGTCTCCAAGGTAGCCGAGTCGCAGACACAGTGTGGTGATTGGGCTAGTTTGAAGCGGTGCAAGTACTCTCTGAATCCCCCATGTCCGGTGAACAGCTGTGCCATAACATTTGACATTTTTATCTTTAATATGGTTTTGTGTCCTTCCCGAACACTGGGGAAAAATAACTTAGTAATCTTTCCTGTTTCAGACTCTGTGTACCGCTTATTCCAGAGATTGATGGTATTCTGGCGGAGGAAGTACTTAGCGCAGGATACAGGGACTCTATCGTACTCGGGGCTGGTCTTCTTAGTCAATGCCGCTGTCTTTGCTAGTTCATCAGCTCTTTCGTTGCCGACGAAACCTTTATGGGCTTTAATCCAAAACAGACGCACTTGTCTTCCTTCTGCCTCGAGTTGATGAATTTTCACCTGAACTTCCGCCACAATGGGATGGGTGCTGTCCGGATCAGCAATCGCTTCCAAAGAGGACCTCGAGTCACTTATGATGTTCGCAATTTTCGTTCTCGAATTCTTTATCATTTTAAGTGCTCTGAGGATTGCCGCCAGCTCTGCTTGGTACACCGAACAGTATGACGCAAGGATGAAATTGGAGTAGCGCTTCTCTTGGCCTCCCTCCCACCATGTCACCGCCGCTCCGACCCTACCCTGTATTTTACTTCCATCTGTGAACAGGTTTGGATGCGAATTTAGGTTTTTTATATCTTGCTCTGTCGTTAGCAGCTCATGGCGTATGGGGTGTCTTTGCGCTGGATGGGGCAGCTCAAAGGCTCCTATTCTCCTTTCCAGTTCGCATCCAGGCAGTTCAGGGTTGGGTTTTCCACGCCTCATCTCATACAGCTCAGCAGCCTCCCTCACTCTCAAGTCCAGGGGCAATATTCCGGCCAAACAAAGGACCGATGTGAGTGAAGCTGTCCTGTGAGACCGCGAGACCATAATGCCGAACTTTCGGGATAGCTGGTTGAGCCGAGTTATGGCGTACTTTTTGTCGGTTATCGGTGCCCAAGAACTTGCCGCGTAGAGGACTATCGGCTCCACAACTGCAGTATACAGCAGCCTGGTAATCGCCGGATTTAGTCCCCAGTTAGCTCTTGTCGCAGTTGATACCTTCTGATAGATGTTGACCGCCTTTTTACACACTTTCTCCAGGTGTGATCTGAAGATGAGCTTGGAGTCTATCGTCAAGCCAAGCAACTTCAGTTCGTTCGCAATGCCGAGAATTACTCCGTTCAAGGTGAAGTGGGGAGTGTCATATTTTTGTTTGTTTGTAATGACCACGGCTTGAGTTTTGTGTGCGGCGAACTTCATTTTGCTGCGACGACCCCAGTCGGCGATAGCTTCCAGGGCACTATTGACAACTCCGTTCAGTTCTGTGGTTGTATTTGCGGAGGCAATAACGAGGATATCGTCCGCAAAAGCCTGCACGTGCGCCTGAAGCAGTTCTGCTTGCTGAAGCAAGGGGTCAAGCTGAACATTCCACATGATGGGACCGCAGGTGGAACCTTGTATGCAGCCTTTGTTAGTCGCCCTCTCTTTCTGCACTCCCGCATACTGTACACACACCGACCTCTCCGACAGATAGCTGTCAATGAGCAGTAGAATGTCTCTGGGACAGTTTCTGGCAATGAGCTGTTGCACGATTTGGGGCCACCAAGCTCCATCAAAAGCCCCCTCAATATCGAGAGACACAACTGCGACTATTTTTTTGTTATATACTTCGCGTCTAATTAGTCCCACGGCGTCATAAAGGGCGTCCTCAGTGCTGGTTTGTGGCATGAACCCGTACTGTCGCCTGCTCAGGGATCCGGTGCTTCCCAGGTGCCACAAGAGTCTGGTAGCGAACATCTTCTCCAAGATCTTGCCGAACACCGGCAGAAGTCCTATAGGTCGGTATGACTTAGCGGCTGAGTAATCTTCTTTCTGCGGCTTTGGGATGACACGTATTATGGCCTTTTTCCATAGCCTGGGAAAGTAACCCAGTGTCAGGCACCTGTTCAATATCGCCAGAAAGATATCGCCGGTGTTGAGGATAGCTCTAAGGCATATATCCGCCGTGAAGCCGTCCCCTCCAGGAGCCCTTGCCGGGCCAATCTTCCTGGCGACACTAAGGAGCTCGTCTCTTTCAAACACAGTGGAGATGGTATCACTACAGCTCTGCTCCAGCCTTATGGATGCTATGTGCCTTTGCGTCTCCCTCCTGATATCCGCCTGGGTCTGGCTGTCCGTGGTCGGATCATCCTCCGGATAAAATGTGCTAGCCAGCAACGAGGCTGATTCTTCCGGATCAAGTGGTACTCCAGCTTGGTTTCTCAGGAGGCAATCGCTTTGACGACCCGTTATAGTTAGCACCTTATATATGCTTTCCCACATCGTAGATTTTTCCTGCCCTGTGCAGTACTCCTTCCAACTGGATAGTCTGGTATTTGCAAGATCTTCTTTATATTTCTCGAGGGCCTCCAAGTATCTTCTGACCACATCCGGTCTTCGCAGTGGGTTTGCCTTGCGGATTCTGTTCCGGAGTGTGATGACCTCCGACTTCTTCTTGGTGAGTTCCTCGGTCCACCAGCTAATTTTATTCCGCTTGCGCTCACTGACTGCGGGAATGGTCTTAGCACAAGCCAGCTCTACGCAACCCGAAAAGGTCTCCACAACAGAGTCAAGGTCCTTCGAGAACTGTACATTGCCTATAGCTTCCGCATGTAGAGCCCGGTCGCTTAGTTCTTGTCTGAGGCAGTCCCCAAAAGCCGTCCAATCTGCTTTTTTGGTATTGTACCTTCGAGTAGTGTGTCTCTGTGCAACGTCAGACCGAGACTCCAGGCGAAAACCGAAAGTGATAGCTCGGTGGTCAGATGTGGTGACCAGATCCGCAGCTACCCCCCAATGTGCGACGTTTCCCAGGGCAACATTGGTGCAAGCTGTGACGTCAACGATGCTCTCGTAGGCCCGGCCATCCCGTATTGCGCTGAAGGTTGGTGTACTACCAGTATTAAGTACGGCCATGTCCAGTTGTGCTAGCAGCTCCGCGTACGCAGCACCCCTGGGGTCCTCGGCATCTTCCCCCCACCAGTAACTCTTGGCGTTTACGTCACCCGCCAGGATGATATGTGGCGTGGCCAAGGATTGGCATGCCCGCTGGATGTGTTGCAGATAGGGCTCGATGTCTTCACTTCCCTCGAGGTACACGGAGACTATGCCCAACCTTCTGTTTCCCAGACCTAAAACTAGACATACGATGTTCTCCGTACACAAGTCCGGGTACTCAGTAACAGCGAGATCATCGTTGACAACGACGATCGCAGACTTGACTGGTTTGTCTCCTCGATACATTTGGATAACCCTACATGATCCCCATTTTGTAAAGCCGTGACTCCCGACATACGGCTCCTGAACCAACAAAATACCAACCCCCTGGTCCAAAGCCACTTTCAGGCACTCCTGGGTAGCGTTGCCCCCTCTACCAAGATTGACCTGAATAAACTTTAAGAGGGCGCCTGTATTGGAAGTGTCCTTGTTTGCATCATCCTTAGCAATAGCTGATCACCGATCGAGCAAGGCGATCAAATTTTCTCCATTCCGGGCATTGGTCGCTGTAAGCTGGATGTGACCTGATGGTTCCCGTTTTGCAGTTAATACAAGACGCCACTCCAGAACGTTCACATGTTCTGGTATCGTGGTCGCCTGCGCAGTAGCCACATTTTTGGGGCTTATCACAGTTCCTAGCTTCATGACCAAACCCGAGGCATTTGAAGCATTGCCTTATCGGTGACTGGTCGATGGCCCGAATTACCTGGTATCCAAGTTTCACCCTTTGATCTACGAGCTTTTGGTAGACTCCTGGAGCAGCCTCCACAATGATATTGCCCAAGCACTCAGTGCGATGCTTCGTTCTCCTGAGTACTTTGAGATGCTCGCCGACATGGGTACCCAAGGTCCCCTTGTTTTGTCGTCGGATAGCTTCAATGACTTTGTCATTCGCAATATCATTGGTTACACCTATGAGTCTTAGCTGCGGAAACTTAGGTGGAGGTTCTGTCACCGTGAAGTCTTTACCCAGCAGGTTTATTGCGGATTTAATGGCGCTGCGGTCTTCATCTGTCTCAACCGAGATGACCACTCTGCTGTTTCGCCCCTTTCTGAGTCCATGCACCGAGATACCCAATTCGGCGACATCCACCCCTTTCTTGATGTCGTGAAGTATATCTTCACTTGACTTATGAGGGTCTGTGGATTCCACAACAACGGTACGTCGAGCCGCGGCGTTGGGCACCCGAGGATGCAATGGTCTCCGGTGGGCCATGGCAGAAGAGGGAGCATCCGGTAACTCAGAGACCTCTTGATGATGCAGGGTTTTCGGAGTAAGATCCTCCAGTTCTCGCCGAAGTGACTCCACCGCAGTTCTGACAGGACCGACCGTCTCCACCATTGTGTCAATCGTATCCCGGACCTCTGTTCTCAGCTGTGACATTCCCTCAGCAAGTGACTTTCCAGATAGCCTGGATGCGGAAGCATCACCACGAATAAGCGCAATGTCCTCGCCTATTGCTCCAATAGCCGTGAGAGCCTCCACACCCCAGTCCTTGCTTTTGGATTCGACGCTTAAAAGAGAGCGAGTTTGCAATTGGTGGGCCTTTACCTCTGCAATTTCCTCTTTTATGTGGGTGAGTAGGCTCTCCACATCCAGTGAGCAAGCATGCGATGCAAAATCCACGGGCGTGCGCACCCATATTTCTTTTTCACAGAGGTTTGTGAGGTCATCGATTGCCTGTCTCATATTGCGAAGCTGGTCGGTGATCTGGTCAAATTTTGGAGTGATGCCCTGGACCGCCAATGCGACATTTCCCGCTGTTTGGGATGCCGTAGAGCCGTCAGCCGTCCCCAAGGACTGGCTAGTCAGAGTGCGGAGCTCGCTTTGGATGGTGGCTATGTTTTTTATTGGCCCATCCATTTCATAATTCAGCCATCCGCGTATTGCCTCGGCTGTCTTGTGAGTGGTGACAATAGCTTCATGAGCTTCTCGTAGCTTGAGGACATGGGATTGGGTAATTTCAGCTAGTTGCTTGGAGTGGGCTCGCTCCACTCTCACCAGCTCTCTTGCAGCCCTGGATCTCTCCTGCTCCAGCGCCACCCTGTGTCGAGAACGCGAGTCCGAAACCGAGAGCACAATCTCGTACAGCGATTGTAGGCATTCTTGTGTCTCCACCTTACATTCACGCTTCATGTTTCCCGCTTTTTCCAGGGCCTCTTTTCCTGATTGAAGCAGGTCATTGGCGCGTTGAGACGCAAGGTCCATTGACACGCCGGGGATTTCGGAGCGTCTGGATGTGGATGGGAGAATGCTGGAACGTCTGCTGCGTGTGCTCTCCACGTCCGACCAATCGTCATCCGCCTTTGGGGGTGGCCGAGCGATGCCAAGTCGGTCCAGCTCCTCGTCCATCTCAAACGCAGAAGACACCACTGACTTAGCCGAGCCGACACTTAGTGTTTTCGGCTCAGAAAGGCCCTCAGTAGTCTTCGCCGTCTCCGCCTTCGCACCGCGTTCAGGTTCTGCGTTGCCGTCCGTAGCTGCAAGCAGCAGAGGAGCCGCCTGACACTCGGCGCTCTCGATTGACCCAGTGACCATTGCTTGACCCGTAGCCATGCTCTCTTTTTTGCCCATTGCCTGTGTCACGGCTTTCTTGTGCAATGTTCTCGTGCTTCGCGCTCCCGGAGGTGCAGAGCGCACCGATCTAGAAGACATTGTCCCAGCGAGGTCCTACTAGGTTCCCAGAAACACGCACAAACCGAAAAACAACCGCAGCACAAGTACAATAAACCTTTACAAGAAGTCAAGTCGGATTTACTTAAACCTATATACCGAATATTTGAATCGCTGTATAACAATTATAAGTCAGTAACCTGTTTTCTGCAATAGGAGCACGGTATGGTCTCCACCAACAATATAAGCACAAAGAATAAATATTTGCTCTTGATATTTGAGCCTGAACTTATTTTAAATGGCAATACCTACTCAATAATCTGGGCCCAAAGGCTTACCAATAAAAAAAAAAAAAAATTTTTACTATAAAATGAGGGTAATCGTGTACCCTTGATATTTAAAATTTTAATAACTTAAAAACTATAGATCTGAACGTTACTACATTTAATTCCCAGTTTGAAATATAACAAATAAACAAGAATTTAATTTTAAAACTAAAAGGTGACCTCTTAAGGGATCAAAATAAATAATTTTAAAAATTTAAATTTTTTTTTTTTTTTTTAAACGGGAAGAACTATAAATATAGGATAAAATAGAGGTCCTGTATATATTAAACCTAACAAAGAAAATCCCGTCGAAATCGGGCAACGGGTTCCAGAGATATGAAACTTTGAAGTTTTCCAAGATGGCGGAACAAGATGGCGCCTATTATGAAAAAATACCCGTATCTTAGTCAATTTTGAAGCTAGAGCTTCGGGATTTCGATGGTCGTGCTTGGCTCGTCCCCGTCTAGCCTCTAACACGATAGGTAGAGCAAAAAATTTTTTGCTCTACCTAGAGCCCCAACTAATATCAAGTCAGGGAGGGGGCAGTAACGGTACCAACAGTGGAATTCCCGTCCCAATCGGACCACTCTAGCGAGGGTTATGCCCGTTCAAAACAATCCAAGATGGCGTCGCAAATGGCTGCTCCAGAGCTAACTCCGGCGATAATTATCCGAAGTCGGCCGTGTTCGGGCTTGTTTTGAAGGGCACAACTCACACAATGGCTTGGTTAGGGCCACGTGTTGATAAGTCCTCCCCCTGATTTTATAATTACAAAAAACTCAATAATTTAACCTAAAAATAGCCTAACTAAATGAATATTAGCCTAAAATTTTCGAAATTTTGCACAAGCTTCTAAATAATTATTAAAAAAATAATCCTTTTTTAATTTTAATGTTAACTTTAAAATTAGGGGTACCTCGTGTACCCCTTGAATTTTCAAAAATGTTTTTCTCTAAAACTAGCTGATCGACCTATGTCGAAATTTTTATATAATGTTGGGGGCCCTAAGATCTATGTAAAACAAATTTAAAATATATACGTCACAGATCTTTTCGACGAGATAAAAATTTATAAAATTTACAAAAATTTAAAACAGTTATATCTTTGTCAAAAATTTACCTAGACAAAAATAAAAAGTGCCTCCCAGATCTCCGCAGCGGCGTCCTGGTGCTTCCGTTGTCAGCTTCTTCCTGGCTGCCCTGGATCGCTGACCTCGTGGCCACGTGGTTTTGGCTTTTCTGCTTTTATCTCCGCGCTCCTGCGCGGGAAAAATCGGGAAAAGCAGAAAAACCGTAGTGCTCCTTAAGGCCTTCCAGAAGGCACTTTAAAAAGAATACGTCACCGCAGCAGAACTTGAGTAAACTCCACTTTTAACTTTCAAATTTTTCAAATTTTCACTTTTTCTGTGATAACTCGGTGACAAAACCACTTAGCGACACAACGTTTGCACAGCCGTGTGCGCCTTGTGATTCCTCAAATTTTGGTATATCACACGGCCATTAAAAACACTTTTTCAAATTTTTGCGAATTTTTTGGCGTAGAGGTATGGTTGTAAGTGGGCGCTCCGGAGTGCGGTTGGAGCCAGACTGGTTAGGTTAGGTTAGGTTAGGTTAGGTTAGGTTAGGTTAGGTTAGGTTAGGTTAGGTTAGGTTAGGTTAGGTTAGGTTAGGTTAGGTTAGGTTAGGTTAGGTTAGGTTAGGTTAGGTTAGGTTAGGTTAGGTTAGGTTAGGTTAGGTTAGGTTAGGTTTTTTTTTTTTTTTTTTTTTTTTTTCCTGTCCGGACGCAGAGGTCCGGCCCGCGAGCTATCCTACTCTGCCCTCCGATTTCATTTCGGAGTCCTTATATACTTTCATTCTTGTCTTATCTTTTATAATATCTTTCATTCCTCATACTGATTCTTTCTATTGTTCATCTTTCTTTCATGCTGTTCATTGGTGGGATGCCAATATTAACCTATTCTCTTATATCTATTTGTTTGTTTATTCATTTTTAATGTATCAAGGGTGGAATGGGTGGGGTTCACATCTTTCTTTAACATTTATTTTTATAACAACAATTTCTTATTATCTATACAGTTCTTATTTCTTAATTATTAATTTTTGTTCATTATTTCTTATTTTTAACTTATTTACACGATTACAGCAATTTATATGAAGACTTAATTTTAATATTTATAGGTTACAGTACAATGTGGCTTAACTAACTTACTACTTTGTTATTACATATAATGGCTAAAATTTACACAGGTTAGGGTTTTTAGTTTTCGGAAATACAGGGAGGTTTATACAGAAACTTAAAAGTTTACTTCCTATGTTTACTATTTGTATTTATTTAAAAGGTACACGAAAATTTAACACACATTCTATTCTATTACACATGAGTTTAGGTTTTTAGCAGTATACCTCTAGTATACTTAACACTTATTATTTCTATCGTATCTTTTACAATCTATTCTAACAATTCAATGGGTATAGAGTCTTACTTTAGTTTTTATTACTAATTAATACTATTTAATTAAAAATAAAATTAAATTTAACACATTTTTCTTAGGCTATTTTATATATGCTGATGGTATATAAATCAATATATGTTCAGCATATTTTTCTTAACTATTTATTCCTATTTATTACTATTTTGACTACTTCTGTACAATATTTCAAAAAATGGTTTCTGCTCTCTGTGTCAGACATGATCTTATTTACTGTTTTGGGCGTTATGTCACAGTCTAGCCTATTTTCAATCTCGTATCTCCGTAAACCATTGGCGGGGCATTCGAAAAGAATATGTTCTACAGTCTCATTTACGTCGGGCTCACAGATGCACGATGGGTTCTCCTTACACTTGAACCTCGTCAGGTATTCTGAGAACCCACCGTGCCCTGTCATTATCTGTGTAAGTATGCCGTTTAGTTTAATTTTTCTAATGATTTTGTACGCGTCCACCGCGTCCGGAAAGAAGATTTTGGTGGTTGAGGCAGTTTGTCCCGCCCTGTACCTCTCATTCCACCTGGCAAGCGACTCCGAACGAATCTGCCGCTTGACAAATGAAACCGGGCAAAGGTCGTAGTCGGGCTTCTTCTTGAGTTTTAGTGCTGCGATCTTGGCTAGTTGGTCCGCTCTCTCATTACCCTCTAATCCAGCGTGGGCTTTGATCCAGAATAAAAACACTTTTTTATCCTGGATCTTGCAGATTTTTAGGTTTTTCCGAGTTTCCACTGCTAAGGGATGTATGGAAGAAGGGTTTGAGATTGCTTCCAACGCCGATCTTGAGTCGCTATAGATTCCAAAACTCTGTTCCGAGCATTTAAGAATCTCCCTCGTCGCTTTGCATATGGCCAGGAGTTCTGCCTGGTAAACGGTGCAGTACGGTGCCAGCTTTATCTTGAGGGCTTTCGTCTCGGCGTCATTGTTCCAAAAGGACAATGCCGCTCCGACTTTTCCCTCAATTTTGCTGCCATCCGTGAATATCTTGACTGCCTGATAGTTATTTGCGTTTACATCGTCTTGGTTTTCCAGGCTCACGAATTCCCAGCTCATATGGTCTGCGGGATGGGGGGTATTCACATACCGCACCATGGTCTCTACATCCCAGTCTTTTGACATCGGTCGTGACACCCCACGCCTGGCCAGATATAGTGCTGCTGCTTCCTGTATGCGTAGGTCCAGCGGGAGAATCCCGGCCAGCATCAAGGCGGAATTCAGAGACACGGTGCGGTACGCCTTGCTCAGCTTTTGAGCGAAGCCCCTTTGGACAGCATTTAACTGCCTCTGTACCCCCAACTTCTCGGTTGCTGGTGCCCATGCACTGGCCGCATACGTAATCACAGGCTCCACCGTGGCTGTGTATATTAAACGGATGACTTCTGGGTGCAGGCCCCAGCTGACCCTGGCGGCTCTGGAAAGCTGTTTGTAGATATTTAACGCTTTCCGGCAGACGTTTATGCTGTGGCTATTGAACGTCAGTTTATCGTCTATCGTGAGCCCCAGGATCTTAATTTCGGTGGACATCCCAATGTCTACCCCTCCCATGCTCAGCAGTGGTGTGTCATATTTCAGCTTTCTAGTAATCACCATAGCTTTGGTCTTGTTTGGTGCAAACTTTAACTTGTTTCTGACACCCCACTGCTGAACATAGGCGAGGGCGGCATTGGCTCGTCCCTGCACTTCCAGTGCCGTGTCTCCGTCGAAAACCAGCACGACATCATCCGCAAATGCCTGAGCATAGTCCCTACGTACTTCGAGCCCCTTAAGGAGTGAGTCCAAGAGCAGGTTCCAAAGTATTGGGCCTCCTATAGACCCCTGAACACAGCCTTTGTTAGTGTTTTTTATGTGTTCTTCTCCCAGATACCGCACTCTAACTCTTCGATCCGTCAGGTAACTGTCTATGACCTTCCTTATATTGATCGGACAGTCTTCTTCAGCCAGCCTGGTTCGTATAGCTGGCCACCATGCACTGTCGAAGGCTCCCTCTATGTCCAACGATATGACCGTGATAAGTTTTTTCTGGTTTAATTTTGCACGTATATAGCATATCAGGTCGTAGAGGGAGTCCTCTGTGCTCTTTTGTGGCATGAAACCATACTGGCGACTATTTATTTTTGGGACAAGGTGCCACTTCATCCGCCTGACTAACATCTTCTCGAACACTTTACCTAAAACCGGTAACAAGCCTATCGGCCTGTACGATTTAGGGTTGGTATACTCATCCTTGCCTGGCTTTCTCAAGACCACCACTGTGGCCTCCTTCCAGCTGTACGGGAAGTGATACAGCGAGAGACACTTGTTGGCCAGAGCAAGGAAGAGTTCTGCGTTTTGCGCGATCGCATGACCGCAGATGTCCGACGTAAGTCCATCTGCTCCCGGCGCTTTCTTCGGGTTGAAACTTCTGGCCGCGGATCTAAGCTCTTCCATTGTAAATGGCGGGTCATGGTGCTCATCATGAACCCGCTCATTTACTTGGTCTGCTACCTCTCTGGCCTGCCGATGGTCTGCGTTTTCATCGCTTTCCAGGTCTTCTGGGTAAAATGTTTCGGCTAGCAGCCTTGCCGATTCTTGTGACCCCATCACCCTTCCGTCCTTCACCAAGGGGATGTCTTCTTGTCTCCTAGATGTCCTACCAATAACCCTATAAATTCCTTCCCATATTCCCTCTTTATCCTGTCTACCACAAAACCCCTTCCAGCTTTCTATCTGTGCTTTTCTGGCCTCATATTCATATTTTTCCTTTGCTTGCAGGTACTCGTTTACGACTTTGGGCCTCCGGACCGGCGCTGCGCATCGGATTCTTCGCCTCCTGGTGGTGACCTCCTTCTTCAGTCTGGCAAGCTCTTCAGTCCACCATGGCAAGGTAAGTTTATTTTTATTTTTAATTTTTGGAATGCTACTATCACATGATTCTATTATTACTTTTGTATACGCTTTTACTGCTTTTTCTATTTCTATTTTGCTCTCTAGCTTATCTATTTCTATTTTATTTAGGTTATTTTCTTCTAGTAATCTGTCCAGTTTCTCACGAAACTGGCTCCAATTCGCTTTTTTACTGTTATATATACGTGTTGTTCTTCTAATTATTATTCCTTTTCCTTTATTCATTAGTTATAGGTTAGGTTAGGTTAGGTTAGGTTAGGTTAGGTTAGGTTAGGTTAGGTTAGGTTAGGTTAGGTTAGGTTAGGTTAGGTTAGGTTAGGTTAGGTTAGGTTAGGTTAGGTTAGGTTAGGTTAGGTTAGGTTAGGTTAGGTTTTTTTTTTTTTTTTTTTTTTTTTTTTTTTTTTTTCCTGTCCGGGCGCAGAGGCCCGGCCCGCGAGCTATCCTACATGATGCCTCCGACATGGGGGTTGGAGTCTTTGCTTCTAAATAATTCTACACAGGTGGTGTCTTTATTTCTTATTCTACATGGAAGTTGGATCTTTATTTTAATTATTGTCTATACATTATTTTATTGCTATTTTATACATTTTTATTATCTTATCCCTATTGTCTATACAAAATCTATATTCTTAATTAAATCATCATTACATTGTTTCTTATTATTATATTTGACATTTTTTATATCTTACATGTGAAGAGTTACAATATTCTAATTCTATTTGTTCTTATTTACTACTCTTTTAACTACTTTAGTACAATAATCTATAAAAATATATCTTGTGTCTTTATCTTCCATTATCTTATTAATACTTCCTATGCTCACATTCCGATCCATCTCACATTCAGCTTCGAATCTCAATTTACCATATATGGGGCATTCTGTTATAATATGCAGCGCGCTCTCTTCCTGTTCTGGGTCGCAGTCGCACGACGGGCTGTCCTTGCACTTAAATCGGTGCAAGTACGAGGAGAACCCGCCGTGCCCTGTCATAAGTTGGACAATAAATTTATCAAGTGTTATTTTCTTAATTACAGGGTACGCGCTTATTGCGTTTGGGAAAAAGGTTTTTGTGGTGGATGCCGTTGCACCGTCTACGTATCGCTGGTTCCATTCTCCAAGCGACAGCAGGCGTATTTGTCGCTTGGCGAAGGATATTGGACACCTGCAGTAGTCCGGTTTGGTCTTTTTGTATAACGCCGCGTCCTTTGCCAAAACGTCCGCTCTCTCGTTTCCCTCCAACCCCGCGTGTGCCTTTATCCAGAATAATTGTAAATTCTTACCCATTTTGTTAATTTTTCTAAGGTTGGCTTTCGTGTTTACCGCGAGGGGATGGAGGGAACGACAGTCTGTCACCGTTTCGAGGGCAGACCTCGAGTCACAAAAAATGCTGCAACTGAGGTTCGCGGATTTAAGTGCATATTCAGTTGCTTTGTAAAGGGCCAGCAACTCTGCCTGGTACACGGAGCAGCACTGGTCCAGCTTTAGCTTTCGGGAACTTGTCTCCGCCGCATTAATCCATACAGAAAATGCGGCGCCGACCTTTCCTTCCAGCTTGCTGCCGTCGGTGAAAATGTTCAGGCCATCGTTGTTGTAATGCTGTACCAATGCCGCCTCGTCCACGACGCAGGTGTATTCTGTCCCCATCTGCTCCGCAGGGTGTGGTGCGTCGCTGAAAGCAACTCGTCTTTCCATATCCCGGTCTCCTATTACTCGCTGGGTGTAACCTTTCTTTATCTCATAAAGCAAGGCTGCTTCCCTGACTCTGATGTCCATAGGAAGCAGCCCAGCGAGTAATAGTGCCGAGTTTAGGGAGACCGTTCTATATGCCTTAACAATTTTTTGCGCGAACCCCCGTTGAACAGTATCTAACTGTTTACGGATTCCAAGCTTGGTCGTTGCAGGCGCCCACGCACAAGCCGCGTACAAAATTGTTGGCTCGACCACCGCCGTATAAATGATTTTTACGATGTCGGTTTGAAGGCCCCAGCTTGTTTTCGCAGCTCTCGACAGCTGTTTGTAGAAATTAAGGGCCTTCCGGCAGACGCTTGCTACGTGCGGATTGAAAGTTAGTTTGTCGTCGATGGTGAGACCCAGGACTTTCATCTCTTTGGACATGCCGATGTCGACCCCGCCCATGCTCAGGCGTGGAGTGTCATGCTTGAGCTTCCGTGTTATGGTCATGGCCATGGTTTTGTGCGGAGCGAATTTTAGCTTGTTTTTGACACCCCACGTCCGAACATACTCGAGAGCGGCATTGGCCTGTCCTTCTACTTCCAGCGCTTTCTCACCATCGAAAACCAACACCACGTCGTCTGCAAACGCCTGCACATAGCAGCCCCTTTTGTCGAGATCTTTTAAAAGTGGATCTATGATCAAATTCCACAAGATGGGGCCCCCAATGGAGCCTTGTACGCAACCTTTGCTCGTCTTCCTGTGGCATTCCTCCCCGGCATACCTAACCTGGACCGTTCTGTTCGTTAGGTAACTGTCCATTACCCGCCTCAAATTTAGTGGACACTTTTCCTCCGCCAGACGGACCCTAATAACCGGCCACCAAGCGCTATCAAAGGCTCCCTCTATATCCAAGGACACCAGTAAAACCAATTTCTTTTTGTCTAATTTTGTCCGGATGATTTGGATGAGGTTATAGAGGGAGTCTTCGGTGCTCTTCTGGGGCATGAACCCGTACTGGTGGGTACTCATCCGCGGTATTAAGTGGAATTTGAGGCGGGCAACCAGCATCTTCTCGTAGATCTTGCCCAAAACAGGTAGAAGTCCGATTGGCCTGTAGGATTTCGGGTCGTTATACTTTTCTTTCCCAGGTTTTCTAAGGACCACGACAACCGCCCTCTTCCACAGATTGGGAAAGTAATGAAGAGCAAGGCACTTATTCAGCAGGCCCAGGAAGAGGTTTGGGCAGTTTTTTATTGCCTGTCTGCAAATATCGAGGGTAAAACCATCGGCTCCAGGTGCTTTTTTCGGGTTAAAGGACTTTGTTGCGACTTCTAGCTCCGTCTTTGTGAACGGAGGGTCGCATGAGTCATCATGCTCTCCTCCGTTTATTTTTTCCGCTAGGTCCCTGGTTAGGTGGTGCTCGGCGTTATCTTCTTCTATTAAGTCCTCCGGATAAAACTTTTCTGCTAAAAGTTTTACGGAGTCCTTCGCGTCCAACACCGTTCCCTCCCTTTCCAGTAGCAAGTCCTCTTCCCTTTTCTTTGTCCTTCCTATTACCCGATATATGCCGTCCCAGACCCCCTCCCTGTCCTGTTTCCCACAGAACTCCTTCCAGCTCTCGACCTCAGCCCTCCGAGCCTCCAACTCATATTCTTCTTTCTTTTTCAGGTACTCTTCGACTACCATCTTTCTCCGGATCGGCGCAGCGCAGCGGATTCTACGCTTCCTGGTTGTGACTTCGCGTTTCATCTGTGCAAGTTTATCAGACCACCACGGCATTGAGAGTTTTTCTATATTTTTCTTTTTTGGAATCGAATATTTACAAGTTTCTGTAATAATTTCTGAATAATTTACTAATGCTAATTCTAATTTTTCCACTGTGTTGATATTATTTAAATTGTCTAAAGTTAACTTGTGGTCTGCTTTTAATTGGGTTAGTTTCTTATGAAACAGTCCCCAATTTGCTTTTAAAGTGTTATATTTTCGCGTGCTTCTAACAATGTTTGTTCCTTTTGATTTTTTGAGCCGAATGTTAAAGATAATGCCGTTGTGGTCTGAGCTTGTCAGATTCTCCACTACTGTCCAGTCCTCAACCAGGTCTAGCAAATTTTCCGTGCAGGCTGTTACGTCAACATGACTTTTGTATCGTTGGCCGCCTCTGATGGTGTCGAAGGTCGGAGTTACTCCCGTGTTGAGGATCTGAAGGCCGAGGTCGTCCAGCGTTCCTACCATATCCTCTCCTCGGTTATCTACCACGGTACTGCCCCACCAGCTGCTCTTCGCGTTTGCGTCGCCACCTATTAAGAGTTTTTTAACTCCAGCGGTTTGCCTTACCAACGTTATATGGTCTAGGTAGGGGCCTATGGGCGAGTCTGGTTCGAAGTAGTAAGACACCAGCGTGATCTCCCATGCACTGGTTCGGATCCCCACCACTACGATGTTGTTAGTGGTGAGTTGCGGGTACTGTATTATGTCAAGGTCATGGTTGAATACGGCTATTGCCGCCTTGACAGTCCCTTCTCCTTGCTCAGTGCTCTGGAAGACCCTTACGCCCCGGTGACTTCTCATCTTCCTCTCCGCTCCCACATAAGGCTCCTGCAGAAGCGCTGCGGTTATTCCGCGCTTTTCTGCTTCGACCAGGATCTCATTGGTGGCTAATCTTTTCCGCTGGAGATTTGCTTGTGCTATCTTATATGGGGAGACCGTAACCACGCCCTCAGCAATATGCCACGGTGGATCTCGCCAGTGCCTCCCACTTGCGCCTCACCGGGCATTCGCTGCTAAAAGCGTTGTGGTCTGCTCCCCCCATTTTCGACTTTACGCAATTGGTGCAACTGGGAGGTTCGCCCGCAATCCGATCCGCGCACTCGGGCCTTAGGTGTGGTCCTCCGCAGTGGCTGCACGCGTCAACTGCCTCGCGACAGAATCTCTTGCCATGTCCATATCCCAAACAGCGCGAGCACTGAATGAGGGGGGACTGGTCGACCACTCTGACGCGCTGCAAGTCGACGTGCACCGCCCCTGCGTCGGTGAAACGCCGCCATATCAGTGGCGACACCTTGGCCACTATGTGCGTGGTAAGCGGGTTTCTGGCCTTACGACGGAAGGAGATCTCCATCCGGTCATCCTCCGGACTTAAGTCCCTGAGCAGATGTCCGTTCTGTCTCCTGATAGCCTTTAGAATTTCTTCGTCCGTGTGGTAGTTGCAAACTCCGAGGAGCACTACGAGGGGGTCCTTGTTTTTAATGTCTTCGACATTTAGTTGACACTCTCTCTCACTGAGCCTGTCCCTGATCCTCTTTAACTCCTCCCGATTCTTGCATCCTATTATTACCTTCCTGTCCCTTGCTCTTCTCACCTTGTCAATCTTTACTCCTTCCTCCTTTGCATTTACTGCTGCCCTAATCCTCTCATACACTTGGTCGCCCGTCTCCTGCTCGTCCTTAGACGTTATGACGACCGAGTGCATGGGGGTTTGTTCCTGTGGTTTCGTTCTCATCAATCCGGCCGTGACGCTCGCATAGCTGGACCCCTCCAAAACCTTCTGGTGGCTCAGTAGGGTCTCCCTAAGGCCTTCCATCTTTGCCGTGTTTTCAGCGATCATGGTAAGGTGCTCCTCCATCTTTTTCATTAATTCATTATTAACAGGGTTCGGGACAGGGTGAGAAGGTAGCGGGGGGTGTAAAGGTTCCCCCGCCTCCTTCCCATCCCGACCCTTACTCCGAGCTCCCTCCTTGACCGCCTCCGACTCTTTGAGCAGCTGATAAAGCCGGTCCACGGCTGCGGTGACCCCGTCCTTAATTTCCGTTTTTAAGTTCCTAGCATTGCCGAGGTGGAGCTTTGCCTTATTCAGGTATGCCCTTCCCTCGGCAAGTCTGGTGGGATAAGTTGGTTTCAAGGGCGGGCTGGCCGCAGCCTCCGATGATGCGGTGCGTGTTTTTACCTTTGAGGGGCCCGCCACCGGCGCCTCGGCCTTTTTCGGTGAGGTCTTCGCCCGGGCTTCAATCTCCCCAATGCTGCGGCGGACAGTAAAAGTCCGATCTTGGGTCTCCAATAGGGGGCCCACCTTGTCCGCCGGTTCTACAGCTTTTTTGGGGGAGTTTGTAGTTGAGTTTTTCACCGGGGTCCTCATTCCGAACATTGTTGAGAACGTAGGATAGTCGCTCCGTCAAAATAAAATCAAATTTACTCAATAAGAGTATGTCTATAACTACGCTAGTACACGATAAATAGGAAATTTGTAAAAGTTATAAAATATGCTAAAATTGTCTGTGTAAAATTTGTTGGCTCAATAGGAGTATGTCTTAATTAATCTAAAGTAACTTAAATGCTAATCTTAATAATAAAATCTAATTAATAATTGTATAAAATAAAAATAAAGTCAAAATTTTAAAATTAAAATGTAAATTGAATAATGGACGCTTGATATAACTATCACAGTAACACACAAATGATACAACCTATAATAATTTCGAATAATTTGTCAACTTACTACTCTATGTGTACTCTATGTAAAGTATTGTGCTCTACATAGGTGTGTCAACGTTTAGGCGTGCGCGCTTTACAATAATATTCCAGAAAAGTACTGGAGAAATCAAGGAAGATCAAAATAAAATAAAATTTTATCGACTCTATGTAGAGTCTGTTTCTACGTACTGGCAGGTAGTCCTGCTACCGGTCAGTTAAACCGAAGAAATCCCGTCAAAAACGGACAGCGGGTTCGCGAGATATAAGACTTTTAATTTTTCCAAGATGGCGGTCAAAATGGCTGCCAAAGCTTGTAATTAAAATATCTCGGTAAATATAGGTCCTGGAGCTTCGGGATTTCTTCAGGCGTATGCACCTCGTCTCCGTCTAGTCTCCAACGTAAAATGTAGAGTCAAAAATATTCGGCTCTACCTAGAGCCCTAAGTCAAGTAAAAACAGGGAGGGGGCAGTAACGGTACCAACAGTGGAAACCCCGTCCCAATCGGACCACTCTAGCGAGGGCTATGCCCGTTCAAAACTATCCAAAATGGCGTCCAAAATGGCCGCCTCGGGAATAACTTTGGCAGTTATTGTCCGAACCGGACCGTGTTTGGACTTGTTTTAAAGGGCACAACCCACACAATGGCTTGGAATGGGCCACGTGTTGATAAGACCCCCCCCTGATTTTATAAATTGAAAAAACACGAAAATTAACACCAAAAATAGCCCAACTGTGTAATTATTTGCCGAAATCGCTCAAAATTTCACATAAACCTTTAAATAACTATTAGAAATTTATCTATAAATTTAAAATTATTCTGGCTATAAAATAAGGGGTACCTCGTGTTTGATTTAAAACTTTAAAAAATTTTTACTCAAAATCTGGTTGATCAACCTATGTCAAATTTTTTATATAATATAGAGGGCCCTAAGATCTAAACAAAAATAATTTAAAAAAGGTACGTTGTCGATCTTTTGAACGAGATATAAATATTTAAAGTTTAACAAAAATTTAAAAACCCTATAACTTGATGAAAACTTAACTTAGACTTGATCTGGAAGTGCCTCCGAGCTGTTCGCGGCGATGTCTTGCTGTTTCCGACGTCAGTTTACACCTGGCGGTCCTGGGTCCCTGACCTCGTGGCCACGTGGTTTTTGTTTTTCTGCTTATATTTCGGCGCTCCTGCGCGGGAAAAATCAGGAAAAGCAGAGAAACTGTAGCTCACGTGAAGGCCTTTCCGAAGGCACCTTAAAAAGTGTAGGTCGCCGCTGTAGATCTCGAGGAAAATCCAGTTCAAAGTTTCAAAATTTGTAAAATTTCACTTTTATCGTGATAACTTCGCGGAAAAAACACTTAGCGCCTCAGCGTTTGCACAGCCGTGTGCGCCACGTGATTCCGCGATTTTTGATGTATTACACGACAATAAAAATCACTTTTTCCAATTTTTGGTGAATTTTTTAGCGTGGAGGTATGGTTAAAAGTGGGCGCTCCGGAGTGCGGTTGGAGCCAGACTGGTTAGGTTAGGTTAGGTTAGGTTAGGTTAGGTTAGGTTAGGTTAGGTTAGGTTAGGTTAGGTTAGGTTAGGTTAGGTTAGGTTAGGTTAGGTTAGGTTAGGTTAGGTTAGGTTAGGTTAGGTTAGGTTAGGTTAGGTTTTTTTTTTTTTTTTTTTTTTTTTTTACCTGTCCGGGCGCAGAGGCCCGGCCCGCGAGCTAAGTTTTCCCCCGATGTGTTTTCAGGGCCTTTATTGATAATTTCTTTATTTATACAGTTTTATTCTTATATGCTATTTACAGAAGGCTTTTTGTTTCTTACATTTTTTACGTAACTTAATTACATCTTGACATTTAACAGTTATCTTATCTATCTATTTTTTTATTTTTTTATTGGTTTTTATTAATTTATTACATCTATGCTATTTATATATATACTTTATTATATATACATTACATAGTCTTTCTATCCTTTTCTTATTTGTAGTCTTGATACACTAACTAAAGTAAAACAGTATTACATAGGGACTATCTTCTACTAGGCTTATACATTATTAGATTCTTAGGTGTACTTAGGTAACTTAACAGTAATTATTTTTATTTTATTTTTTTTTTATTTTTCGATGCAGTAATTTTTGCTTACAACTTTTGTTTTTATAATGTTCTTATATATATACTCATTATATATAAAACATATAATTAACTATCTATTCTTATTTCTACGTATAACTTTATTACCTATATTAATACAATATTCTATAAATGTATTCCTACTGTCCTTATCTCTAATTATCTGGTATATATTTTCTTTCGTTAGGGTTACGTTTAGGTAAGTCTCCAGGTCATATCTCGCCAGGCCGTAAATAGGACAATCTAATAAGACGTGTTGTATCGTTTCTTCTTTACCGGGCTCACATGGGCACGATGGGTCCTCCTTACACTTGAACCGATACAAGTATTCTGAGAACCCACCGTGCCCCGTTAACACCTGGGTCAGCACATTAGATATTCCTATCTTCCTAACTATTTTATAAGCCTCAATTGCGTCAGGAAGAAACATCTTGGTGACGGCCGCTTTGTCCTCCGATTTGTATCTCCGGTTCCATACGTCAAGCGAATCCTTACGGATTTGTCGCTTGACGTATGAGACCGGACACGCGTCATAATCTGGTTTTTTCTTTAGGTTAAGGGCAGCACTCTTGGCCAATTCGTCGGCTCTTTCATTCCCGTCCATCCCTGCGTGTGCTTTGATCCAAAATAAAAATACCTTTTTATTTTGGAGCCTAATGAGTTCTAGATTTTTTCTGGTTTCTATTGCTAAGGGATGGACGGAACCACGATTCGTCACTGTCTCCAGGGCCGCGCGCGAGTCACTGTAAATGCCATAGCTTGTTTCGTGACGCTTCAGGATCTCCTGCGTGGCTCGACATATGGCGTATAGTTCCGCCTGATAGACCGTGCAGTGAGATGGCAGCTTCAACTTTAGAGATTTGGTCTCCACTGCGCCATTCCATAAGGATAGCGCCGCGCCGACCCTCTCCTCAATCTTGCTACCATCTGTAAAAATGCGGACTGCTTGCTGGTTGTGTTGTTCTACATCATATTGGTCTATCAGGTTTGTGAACTCCCAGCTCATATGCCTTGCCGGATGCGGGTTCGAACTGAAAGCCACTCTACACTCTACCTCCCTATCCCCCAAAAACGACTGGGGAACTCCACGCCTGGTTTCGTACAGGGCTGCCGCCTCTCGGATTCTAAGGTCCAGCGGCAGTATCCCAGCCAGTATTAGAGCCGAATTTAGGGAGACAGTTCGGTAGGACTTTGTGAGCTTCTGGGCAAAGACCCTCTGGACAGCGTTAAGCTGTTTCCTCACATTAAGTTTTTCGGTCGCGTCAGCCCAGGCACTAGCCGCATACGTCATTACCGGTTCCACTGTTGCCTTATAAATAATCCGGACAACTTCCGGGTGCAGACCCCAACTGACCCTGGCGGCTCTCGACAATTGCTTGTAGAAGTTCAAGGCTTTAATGCAAGTATTCGCAGCGTGTTTGTTGAATGTAAGCTTATTGTCGATTGTGAGTCCCAGGATCCTGACGTCTTCTGACATGCCAATGTCGACCCCCCCCATGCTCAGCAGTGGTGTGTCGAATTTAAGTTTGCGAGTTAGTGTCATAGCACAAGTTTTGTGCGGTGCAAATTTGAGCTTGTTTTCGACACCCCACTCCTGGACGTAGGTGAGAGCGGCATTGGCATGCCTCTGCACCTCCAGTGCCGTGTCTCCATCAAACAGTAGAACAACGTCATCAGCGAATGCCTGGACATAATCTCCCCGTTGCTGCAGTCCCTTGAGAAGGGGGTCGAGAAGAAGGTTCCACAGAATTGGTCCGCCGATGGAACCCTGGACGCAGCCTTTGTTTGTGGGTTTTGCGTATTCATGCGCGGCGTACCTTACCCTTACAGCTCTATCCTCTAGGTAGCTGTCAATTACCCTTCTCAAATTTACTGGGCAACCCGCTTCTGCCAGTCTCACTTTGATGGCAGGCCACCACGCGCTATCGAAGGCTCCCTCTATGTCCAACGATACCATGACTATCAGTTTCTTTTGGTCAAGTTTATTGTGGATACGTTGCATCAGGTCATAGAGGGAGTCCTCGGTACTTTTTTGCGGCATGAACCCATATTGGCAAGTGCTCATTTTTGGCACTAGGTGCCATTTGAGCCGTCCTATCACCATCTTCTCCACCACCTTACCCAAGACTGGTAGCAGTCCTATGGGCCTGTACGACTTCGGGTTTGTGTAGTCGTCTTTACCCGGCTTCCTTAGGACTACCACCGTAGCCTCTTTCCACAATGTGGGAAAGTGGCCGAGGAGCAAACACTTGTTTGCAAGTGCGAGAAACAGCTCAGGATCGCAGCCTATTGCCTTGCTGCAAATGTCCGCCGTCAATCCGTCAGCCCCCGGAGCCTTCTTAGGGTTAAAGGTTTCCACAGTGAATTTTAGCTCCTCGGTAGTAAACGGTGGGTCATGTTTCTCATCATGCGTCCAACGGTTTACTATATCAGCTGCCTCTCTAGTTCGACTGTGAACACCAGTATCATCCCTCCCCGAGTCCTCGGGGTAGAAAGTCTCCGCCAGGGCCCTTGCAGACTCCTCACCTACCAGAACCTTTCCGCATTTCACCAGAGGCAAGTCCTCCTGACGCTTCCTGGTCCTACCAATGACCCTGTAAATCCCATCCCAAACTCCCTCCCTATCTTGTTTTTCACAAAAGCCCTTCCAACTAGCTATTTGTGCCTTCTTGGCTTCGCTCTCATACTTTTCTTTTGCTTCCAGGTACTCATCGACGACCTTCGCTCTTCGGATTGCCGCTGCCCACCTGATTCTGCGCCTCCTAGTGACGACCTCTCTCTTAAGATTCGTAAGCTCATTGGACCACCACGGCAAGGTAAATTTATCGTTAATCTTCTTCTTTGGTATTGTTTTTGTGCATGTATGTGTTATTGTGTCTGTGTATTTTCTTATAGTTTTTTCTAGTTCTGTTTTATTGTCAATTTTGTTTATTTCTATTGTATTTAATTTATTTTCTGTTAACAATTGAGCCAGTTTCTCATGAAACTGGCTCCAATTGGCCTTTTTTGTGTTGTAGATTCTTGTGGTTCTTTCTATATTTATTCCTTTTATTTTTGCTAGTCTAATTTTAAATGTTATGCCGTTGTGATCCGAGCTTGTCAGGTCATCTTCGACTCTCCAGTCTTCCACCAGGTCAAGCATGTCCTCAGTGCAGGCAGTTACGTCCACGTGGCTAGCGTACTCCTTATTACCCCTTATGGTGTAAAAAGTAGGGATATCGCCGTCGTTGAGCACCTGCAAACTCATTTCTCCTAGTGCTCCAGCCATTTCCATTCCCCTGTTGTCCACTTTTCTGCTACCCCACCATGTGCTCTTGGCGTTGGTATCGCCTCCCATTATAGCTTTTCTAGGTCCAAGCTCTTCCTTTATCTTTTTGAGCTGCTCCAGGTATGGCTCTATGGGCTGGTCTGGCTCGAAGTAAAAAGAGACAGCAAAGATCTCCCAGGCACTGGTTCGGATCCTCACCACAACGATGTTGTTAGTGGTGAGTTTCGGGTAATGCACCACGTCCATTTCGCGGTCGAAGACAGCTACTGCCGCTTTGACATTCCCTTCTCCTTGTCCAGTGCTCTGGTAGATCCTTACTCCTTTGTAGCTCTTCATACTTTTAGCCCCGCCCACATACGGTTCCTGGAGCAGCGCAAAAGCCACTTTCCTCTCGTCAGCTTTTATCATCAGCTCGTTTGTGGCTAGTTCTTTTCTTTGTAGGTTTGCTTGGACAACTAGGTAGGGCTTCACATTGGTTTGGTTGCTATTCCGAGTCTCTACAGTGGCGCCCTTAGCAATACGCTATCGTGGCTCGGGCCAGTGCATCCCACTTCCGCCGCACTGCACATTCCTGACTAAAAGCACTGTGGTCAGTAAAATCATATTTTGCTTGTGTGCAGTTGCAGCAGGTCGGGGTTCCGCCAGCCCGCCAGTCGGCGCACTCTGATCGCATGTGTGGTCCCCCACAGTGACTGCATTTCTCAACTGTCTGTCTGCAAAACCGCCTGCCATGTCCGTACGCGAGACAGAGAGAGCACTGCACCAGGGGGGACTGGTCTTCCACTCTTACTTTCTGCAGATCTATGTGGACTGCTCCTGCTTCAATGGCTCGAGCCCATATTTTAGGAGACACTCTGACCACGATGTGGGATGTCTGGGGGTTTCGGGACTTTCTTCGGTACCGGACCTCCATCCTGTCTTCGTGTTTCTCCAGGCCCAGAAATACCCTTTTGTTCTGGTTTCTTAATGCGTTCAGGACGTCCTCATCAGTGTTGTATTGGAAGACGTCTCTGAGCAGCAAAAGAGGATCTCTGTTTTTTATATCCTCGACCTGGAGGTGGCCTTCTGCCTTTTTAAGCGTTTCCCTTAGTTTACTCCTTTCCTGTTCAGTTTTACATCCAATGATGATCTTCCTATCTTTTGCTTTTCTCACTCTATCCATTGTTATCCCCCCCTCCTTGGCATTTACAACGCTTCTTATCCTGTCCAGTACCTCGTCTCCGGTTTCACCTTCATCCTTGGAGGTAATGACGACCGAGTGCAGAGCTGTATGGGCAGGGGGATGCCTTCTGGTAGGTTGAGCCGCTACACTCGCGTATGTTACCTCCTCCAAGGTTTTCCGCTGGTTTTCCATCGCCTGTTTTAGCTCTTTCATCCGCTCGTTGCTGTCTTTTATTAAATTACTATGTTCTTCCATCCTTTTTATCAGCTCCTTCTCCACATCGGATTCTCTCCTTAGTGGTGGCAAAGATGGGAGCGGCAGGTCCGATGGGTTTTCTTTGTTTTTTACGTCTTTTTGTCCCACACCCTGGTCCTTACTTGATTTGGTGCCCTCCGCTTCCGCCTCTTTTACCAACTGGTATAACCTCTCCAGTGACCTCGTTACCTCAATTTTTATTTCGGTCCTTAAATTACGAGCGTTGCCGAGCTGTTGTTTGGCCATAATAAGGCAGGCTCTTCCCTCTGCTGTCTTACTCGTATATTTAGGCTTGACCGGGACCGGCGGACTTCCTCCCGCCTGTAACACGGCAAAAGAGTTGCCCTCCGGTGCCGGCCCAGCCTTCTTCGGAGTGGTCTGGGGCTTACGCTTGGTGATTGTCCTCCCAGTCTCCCAATCACCAATGCTACGCCTCACCCCTGAGGTTTGTTCACCAGAAGGTCCTGCCATCTCAGTTTGGTCGGGGGATTTTTGGGGGTCAGGGGTAGCCATGTCCCCTGTCGCTTTTATAGGCGTGCGGAACCCAAACATGTCTAATTAAAACTTAAAACAATTGTCAAACGGGGGAAAACTAGTCTAATACACAAAAAATAATAAAATATAAAAAGTTTGTAAAAGTTATAAATCAAAATTAAAATAAAATATTTTGTCAAAAAAAAAAAAAAAAAATTTTTTGACTCTACCTAGAGTCAGTCCGTGCTATGGTAAAGAAAGGCCCGTAGATGACCTATACCTAACAAGAAACTTCGTTAAAATCGGTTAACCGGTTGGCGAGATATGAGCCTTTTAGACTTTCCAAAATGGCCGACAAAATGGCCGCACCTAACTTAGAATTACGGTATCTCTACTAAAATAGAAGGCTGAGACGGTGCCAGAAGTGAAAACCGCGCCTCAATCGGACCACTCTGACAAAAGTTATGCAGGAATTAAAATTTTCAAAATGGCGGACAAAATGGCCGCCAAATTTCAATATTCCCGCAACTTTGTGAGTTTTAATCGTAGAGAGACGCGGTTTTGGGCAGAGTGAACTGCCTGACACAGTCTACGCCTCCTGCAGGTTAGTTTGGGTTTGAAAAAAGTGACTCTACCTAGAGTCACAACCGTTGTAAGCAAACTCTGTGGTTGATGACCACTCTAAAACAGAAAACCGTTTTCCAATCGGACTATCCGCCACCGAGTTATCCTCGTTTAAATTTTTCTAAGATGGCGTCCAAAATGGCCGCTCTGGAGCAACTCTGGCAATTACAGCCCGAATCGGCCCGAGTTTGGGCTTGTTTAAAAGATAATTTTAAGTCTTATTCGAATATACCCCTAGCGGTACAATATTCTTAACCCCCGAATTAATTTAAATAAAAAACCAAGAAATATTAAGTAAAATTAATGTTAAAAATTCAGTTTTCGTCTAAAAATTTTGGAAAAAACTTACTATAGTTTAAAATATTATTACCTATTTATATTAAATTAAATTTTTACTCTAACTTATTTAGAAGGGGTACCTCGTGTTAGTCTAAATATTTTAAAAATTTATATCTCAAAAACTGGCTGACAAATGTATGCCAATTTTTTGATATGTGGTAGACGACCTTAGTTTTTGTATAAAATGAATTTAAAAAAGGGGGGTTACAGATCTTGTTAATTAGTTATAAAATTTAGAAAAAAGAAAAAATTTAAAAATGCTCTAACTTATTCAAAACTTAACTTATCTAAAATCAAAAAGTGCCTCCAGTATGTCCACGGTGGTGTCTTGAGAGTTCCGACTTCAGTTTTTTTCCAGGACTTCGGATCGCTGACCTCGTGGCCACGTGGTTATTGTTTTTTTTGCGTTTAATTCCGCGCTCCTGCGCGGAAAAATTCAGCAAAAACTGCAAAAATGTTGTCCTTTTAGGGGCCCTTCAGGAGGTACAATAAAAAATGTAGGTCACCGCTGTAGGTTCCGAGAAAATTCAATTTTAAACTTTTAAAAATTTCCAAATTTTCACTTTTTCCGTGAAAACTTTGCGACGGAAACACCTAGCGACACAGCGTTTTCACTGCCGTGTGCGCCTTGTAATTTCACGAATTTCAATATGTCGCACTGCACTGTAAGTCACTTTTTCAATTTTTTGAGAATTTTTTAACGTGGATTAATGCTTGTAAGTGGGCGCTCCAGAGTGCGGTTGGCGCCGGACTGGTTAGGTTAGGTTAGGTTAGGTTAGGTTAGGTTAGGTTAGGTTAGGTTAGGTTAGGTTAGGTTAGGTTAGGTTAGGTTAGGTTAGGTTAGGTTAGGTTAGGTTAGGTTTTTTTTTTTTTTTTTTTTTTTTTTTTTTCCTGACCGGGCGCAGAGGCCCGGCCCGCGAGCTATCCTACATGATGCCTCGGACGTGGTGGTCGGAGTCTTTATTTCTGAATAATTGTACACAGGGTGATTCTTTATTTTATTAGTCTAACATGGAGGTTGGATCTTTATTTCTTATTATCTATACATTGTTTTATTACTATTTTATGCATTTTATTGTCTTATCTCTATTGTCTATACAAGTCTATATAATTATCATAATTAATTTATAATTACATTGTCTTTATTTATAATATATTTGGCACTTTTCATATCTTATATGTGAAGGTTTACAATTTTTTATTCTATTTATTCTTACTTACTACTCTTTTAACTACTTTAGTACAATAATCTATAAAGATATTTCTTTGGTATTTATCTTCAATTATTTTACTAATGCTATCTATGTTAACTTTATGATCCATCTCACATTCAACTTGAAATCTCATTTTCCCATAGATAGGGCATTCCGTAATGACGTGCAACGCGCTCTCTTCGACTTCAGGGTCGCAGTCGCACGACGGGCTGTCCTTGCACCTGAATCTATACAAGTACGAGGAGAACCCGCCGTGCCCTGTCATAAATTGAACGATAATTTTATCAATTATTATATTTTTGATTATCGGATACGCGCTAATTGCATTCGGGAAGAAGATTTTAGTAGTGGATGCCGTTTCACCGTCTGCGTATCTCTGGTTCCATTCTCCAAGCGACAGCAGGCGTATTTGTCGCCTGGCGAAGGATATTGGACACCTGCAGTAGTCTGGCTTTGTCTTTTTGTATAACGCCGCGTCCTTTGCCAGACCGTCAGCTCTCTCGTTTCCCTCCAGCCCCGCGTGTGCCTTAATCCAGAATAATTGTATATTCTGGCCCATTTGGTTGATTTTCCTAATGTTGGCTCTCGTGTCTACCGCAAGGGGATGGAGGGAACGACAGTCTGTCACCGTTTCAAGGGCGGATCTCGAGTCACAAAAAATGCTACAACTGAGGTTCGCGGATTTTAGTGCATATTCAGTTGCTTTATAGAGGGCCAGTAACTCCGCCTGGCACACGGTGCAGCACTGGTCCAGCTTTAGCTTTCGGGAACTTGTCTCCGCCGCATTAGTCCATACAGAAAATGCGGCGCCGACCTTTCCCTCCAGCTTGCTGCCGTCGGTGAAAATGTTCAGGCCATCGTTGTTGTAATGCTGTACCAGTGCTGCCTCATCCACCACGCAGGTGAATTCTGACCCTATCTGCTCCGCGGGATGTGGTGCGTCGCTGAAAGCAACCCGTCTTTCCATATCCCGGTCTCCTATTACTTGCTGGGTGTAACCTTTTCTTATCTCATAAAGCAAGGCTGCTTCCCTGACTCTGATGTCCATAGGAAACAGCCCAGCGAGTAATAGTGCCGAGTTTAGGGAGACCGTTCTGTATGCCTTTACGATTTTCTGTGCGAACCCCCGTTGGACAGCATCTAACTGTTTACGGATTCCAAGCTTATTGGTAGCAGGCGCCCACGCACTCGCCGCGTACAAGATCGTTGGCTCAACTACCGCCGTATAGATGATTTTTACAATATCGGTTTGAAGGCCCCAACTTGTTTTCGCTGCTCTCGACAGCTGTTTGTAAAAGTTTAGGGCTTTCCGGCAGACGTTTGCTACGTGCGGATTAAAAGTTAGTTTGTCGTCGATGGTAAGACCCAGAACTTTCATCTCTTTGGACATGCCAATGTCGACCCCGCCCATGCTCAGGCGTGGAGTGTCATACTTGAGCTTCCGCGTTATGGTCATGGCCATGGTTTTGTGCGGAGCGAATTTCAACTTGTTTTTGACACCCCACGTCCGAACATACTCGAGAGCGGCATTGGCCTGTCCTTCTACTTCCAGCGCCGTCTCACCATCGAAAACCAACACCACGTCGTCTGCAAACGCCTGCGCATAGGAGCCCTTTCTGTCGAGATCTTTTAGGAGTGGATCTAAGATCAGGTTCCACAAGATGGGGCCCCCAATGGAGCCTTGCACGCAACCCTTGCTAGTTTTCCTGTGGCATTCCTCGCCGGCATACCTAACTTGGACCGCCCTGTTCGTTAGATAACTATCCATTACCCGCCTCAAGTTTAGCGGACACTTTTCCTCCGCCAGACGGACCCTGATAACTGGCCACCAGGCGCTATCGAAGGCTCCCTCTATATCCAAGGACACCAGTAAAACCAATTTCTTTTTGTCCCATTTTGTTCGGATGATTTGGATAAGGTTATAGAGGGAGTCCTCGGTGCTCTTCTGGGGCATGAACCCGTACTGGTGGGTACTCATCCGCGGTATTAGGTGGAATTTGAGGCGGGCAACCAGCATCTTCTCGTAGATCTTGCCCAAAACGGGCAGGAGTCCGATTGGCCTATAGGATTTCGGGTCGTTATACTTTTCTTTGCCGGGTTTTCTCAGCACCACGACAACCGCTTGCTTCCACAGATTGGGAAAGTAATGAAGAGCAAGGCACTTGTTCAGCAGGCCCAGGAAGAGATTTGGGCAGTTTTTTATCGCCTGTCTGCAAATATCGAGGGTAAATCCATCGGCTCCAGGTGCTTTTTTCGGGTTAAAGGACTTTGTTGCGACTTCTAGCTCCGTCTTTGTGAACGGAGGGTCGCATGAGTCATCATGCTCTCCTCCGTTTATTTTTTCCGCTAGGTCCCTGGTTAGGTGGTGCTCGGCGTTATCTTCTTCTATTAAGTCCTCCGGATAAAACTTTTCTGCTAAAAGTTTTACGGAGTCCTTCGCGTCCAACACCGTTCCCTCCCTTTCCAGTAGCAAGTCCTCTTCCCTTTTCTTTGTCCTTCCTATTACCCGATATATGCCGTCCCAGACCCCCTCCCTGTCCTGTTTCCCACAGAACTCCTTCCAGCTCTCGACCTCAGCCCTCCGAGCCTCCAACTCATATTCTTCTTTCTTTTTCAGGTACTCTTCGACTACCATCTTTCTCCGGATCGGCGCAGCGCAGCGGATTCTACGCTTCCTGGTTGTGACTTCGCGTTTCATCTGTGCAAGTTTATCAGACCACCACGGCATTGAAAATTTTTCTATGTTTTTCTTTTCAGGAATTGAATATTTACACGCTTCTGTGATGACTTTTGAATAATTTACTATTACTAATTCTAATTTTCCTACTGTATTAATATCATTTAATTCATCTAAAGTTAATTTATGGTCTGCTTTTAATTGGGTCAGTTTCTCATGAAACGATCCCCAATTTGCTTTTAAAGTATTGTATTTTCGTGTGCTTCTAATAATATTTGTACCTTTTGATTTTTTCAACCGAATATTAAAAATAATGCCGTTGTGGTCCGCGCTTGTCAGATTCTCCACGACTGTCCAGTCCTCAACCAGGTCTAGCACATTCTCCGTGCAGGCAGTTACGTCAACATGACTTTTATACCGTTGGCCGCCTCTGATGGTGTCGAAGGTCGGAGTTACACCCGTGTTGAGGATCTGAAGGCCGAGGTCGTCCAGCGTTCCCATCATATCCTCTCCTCGGTTGTCCACCACATTACTGCCCCACCAACTGCTCTTCGCGTTTGCGTCGCCACCTATTATAAGCTTTTTCACTCCAGCGGTTTGCCTTACCAACGTTATATGGTCCAGGTAGGGGCCTATGGGCAAGTCTGGTTCGAAGTAGTAAGACACCAGCGTGATCTCCCATGCACTGGTTCGGATCCCCACCACTACGATGTTATTAGTGGTGAGTTGCGGGTACTGTATTATATCAAGGTCATGGTTGAATACGGCTATTGCCGCCTTGACAGTCCCTTCTCCTTGCTCAGTGCTCTGGAAGACCCTTACGCCCCGGTGACTTCTCATCTTCCTCTCCGCTCCCACATAAGGCTCCTGCAGAAGCGCTGCGGTTATTCCGCGCTTTTCTGCTTCGACCAGGATTTCATTGGTGGCTAATCTTTTCCGCTGGAGATTTGCTTGTGCTATCTTATATGGGGAGACCGTAACCACGCCCTCAGCAATATGCCACGGTGGATCTCGCCAGTGCCTCCCACTTGCGCCTCACCGGGCATTCGCTGCTAAAAGCGTTGTGGTCTGCTCCCCCCATTTTCGACTTTACGCAGTTGGTGCAACTGGGGGGTTCGCCCGCAATCCGATCCGCGCACTCGGGCCTCAGGTGTGGTCCTCCGCAGTGGCTGCACGCGTCGACTGCCTCGCGGCAGAATCTCTTGCCATGTCCATATCCCAAACAGCGCGAGCACTGAATGAGGGGGGACTGGTCGACCACTCTGACGCGCTGCAAGTCGACGTGCACCGCCCCTGCGTCGGTGAAGCGCCGCCATATCAGTGGCGACACCTTGGCCACTATGTGCGTGGTAAGCGGGTTTCTGGCCTTACGACGGAAGGAGATCTCCATCCGGTCATCCTCCGGACTTAAATCCCTGAGCAGATGTCCGTTCTGTCTCCTGATGGCCTTTAGGATTTCTTCGTCCTTGTGGTAATTGCAGACTCCGAGGAGCACTACAAGGGGGTCCTTGTTTTTAATGTCTTCGACATTAAGATGACACTCTCTCTCGCTGAGCCTGTCCCTGACCTTCTTTAGCTCCTCCCGATTTTTACATCCTATTATTACTTTCCTGTCCCTTGCTCTTCTCACCTTGTCAATCTGTACTCCCTCCTCCTTTGCATTTACTGCTGCCCTAATCCTCTCATATACTTGGTCGCCCGTCTCCTGGTCATCCTTGGACGTTATGACGACCGAGTGCATGGGGGTTTGCTCCTGTGATTTCGTTCTCATCGGTCCGGCCGTGACGCTCGCATAGCTTGACCCCTCCAAGACCTTCTGGTGGCTCAGTAGGGTCTCCTTGAGGCCCTCCATCTTTGCCGTGTTTTCAGCGATCAAGGTAAGGTGCTCCTCCATCTTTTTTATTAATTCATTATTAACCGGGTTTGGGACAGGGTGAGAAGGGAGCGGGGGGTGTAAAGGTTCCCCCGTCTCCTTCCCATCCCGACCCTTACTCCGAGCTCCCTCCTTGACCGCCTCCGACTCTTTGAGCAGCTGATAAAGCCGGTCCACGGCTGCGGTGACCCCGTCCTTAATTTCCGTTTTTAAGTTCCTAGCATTGCCGAGGTGGAGCTTTGCCTTATTCAGGTATGCCCTTCCCTCGGCAAGTCTGGTGGGATAAGTTGGTTTCAAGGGCGGGCTGGCCGCAGCCTCCGATGATGCGGTGCGTGTTTTTACCTTTGAGGGGCCCGCCACCGGCGCCTCGGCCTTTTTCGGTGAGGTCTTTGCCCGGGCCTCAATCTCCCCAATGCTGCGGCGGACAGTAAAAGTCCGGTCTTGGGTCTCCAATAGGGGGCCCACCTTGTCCGCCGGTTCTACAGCTTTTTTGGGGGAGTTCGCAGTTGAGTTTTTCACCGGGGTCCTCATTCCGAACATTGTTGAGAACGTAGGATAGTCGCTTCGTCAAAATTAAATCAAATTTACTCAATAAGAGTATGTCTATAACTACGCTAGTACACGATAAATAGGAAATTTGTAAATGTTATAAAAATATGCTAAAATTGTCTGTGTAAAATTGTTGGCTCAATAGGAGTATGTCTTAATTAATCTAATGTAACTTAAATACTAATCTTAATAATAATATCTAATTAATAATTGTATAAAAATAAAATTAAGGTCAAAATTTTAAAATTAAAATGTAAATTGAATAATGGACGCTTATAACTATCACAGTAACACACAATTGACACAACCTATATTAATTTCGAATAATTTGAGTCCATTCAAGGGAACCCGAAATTAGGTCAGTAGCCGAAAAATATTGCCGAAAAATAAGCCGAAAAATGTGAAAGTTAAGAGGTAGGGTGATTTCGATAGGCTTTCCGATCTGGGCCCTCGCGATGTACTAACGAGGCTCTATCCTTTTTTGATGTCAAAGTGTGGGTCAAAGTTTTGACTCTAGGTAGAATCCTAGAGGTGATCAGAGGATAGAGAACTCAATTCCAAGGACACCAGCGAAAACCCCAACCAAATAGCACGAAAAACAAAGAAGTTATGGGCTATTTAAAAATTCCAAAATGGCCGCCGCGTTCGCCGCGCGAACTTTAAAAGCCCGCTGCTAGTCTATTTCTGATCGTATCTACCTAGTGTTTTGGGTTTTCGGGATGGCCTCGCCAAGATCTATCTCTTCCCGATGTCAAATTTGTGTTTTAGAGTTGGACTCTATTGTGACAATTTTACGGTTAATTTGGGTAGAGCTAGTCCTGTCAAAGCCAGTGCCGAAAACGCAAATGATTTCTGATCAAAAATGAGGCAGATACAAGTCATCAAAATTTTCCAATATGGCCGCCAAAAGGCCGTCTCGGGTCTAACTTTTGCTGTATTTGTCCAAACTCAACCGAGTTTGGAATCCCAAAAAAGGTCTTTTGAAGACCTATCACTTAGTTCTAACTACTACTTAAAATAACCCCCCCCTTATTTTTAAAATACAAAAAAGACCCTGATTTCTTGAAAAATGCAAATTAAAAATCTGAGAATACAATTTTCAAAAAACCAAAACAGCACAAAGTCTTAAAATTAAAATATCCTTACTTTCCAATACTTAAAATTTTGCTATCACTTTTATTTCAGGCACCTCGTGCTAACCTCAAACTTTTAAAATATCATTACTCGAAAACCAGCTGATCAATCTATTGTGAATTTTTTACTGGTGGTAGAAGACCACCAGACCTACTGAATTTTGATTTTTAATTTATAGGTAAAAGATTTAAATAAAAAGATATGGGTGTTCAAAAATTTAAAAATATTGAAATAATAATATCTAAGTCAAAACTTAACTAATTTTTATTTCTTAAAGTGCCTCCCTGGTTCCTCCTATAGCGCCCAGCTGCTCCAGGTGTCTGTTTGATTCCAGGTGGTCGGGATCGATGACCTCGTGGCCACGTGGAACTTGTTTTTTTGTCTTTTTCTCAGCGCTCCTGCGCGAGAAAAATCAGACGATGGAATAAAACGAGAGGTCTCCAGAAGGCACAAAAATATATGTAGGTTGTCGCTGTAGAATTCGAGATAATCGAGTTTAAAGTTTAAAATAACTTTAAAAAACCACTTTTCTCACAATAACTTCGCGAGTTTTTCACTTATTACTACGCGGTTTTTTGTATCGTGTGCGCGATTACAAGACGCTTATTTTGATGTATAGCACTGGTATATTCCGTCACTTTTTCTATTTTTCACGATTTTTTAGCACGGAGCTTCCTCCAAAAAGCAGCTCGCTCGACAACGGGCGGCAGCAGACTGTGGTTAGGTTAGGTTAGGTTAGGTTAGGTTAGGTTAGGTTAGGTTAGGTTAGGTTAGGTTAGGTTGCGAATACTAACCACTGTAAAGCAGCCCAGGACCTGCTGATGCAGGCCCTGGCTGAGTGGTTAGTAGACGTTGCGGTGGTCGCCGAGCCGTACTCTGTCCCTGGCCGTTGGCTGGGTGATCGGGACGGCTCGGTGGCGTTGGTGTCGCGGTCTTCCACGGACTCCCCTCCCCTCTCGCTCTTAGAGAGGGGACCGGGATACGTGGCCGCCGCGTGGGGAGAAATAGCCCTGGTGGGGGTCTATTTCTCCCCTAACCGCCCTTTACAGGACTTCGAGGATTTTCTCGAAGTCCTGACCGCAGTAGTCGGTAGGGCGGCGCCGCGCCAGGTCGCCGTATTGGGCGACCTGAACGCCAAGTCGGCGGCCTGGGGCAACCGGGCCGCCTCTTGCAACGTCCGCGGGCGGGCCGTCGAATTTTGGGCGGCCTCGTCGGGCGTGTCCCTCCTAAATAGAGGGACGGCCCACACGTGTGTGCGGCAACGGGGAGGGACGGTGGTGGACGTGTCGTTCGCCACCCCCGCACTTGCCGCCCGCGTCGTCGGCTGGCGGGTGGAAACGGTGGAGACCTTGTCGGACCACCGATACGTGCGGTTCGACATCGTCTCCACCCAGAGCCCCCGGGGGATGGCCCGCTCGGGCCAGTCCCCCTTTCCACGGTGGGCTCAGATCCACCTGGACCGAGGGGCGGCCAAGGAGGCGGCGTTCGTCCAGGACTGGCTCACGCCTCCTATCAATGTCCTGGACGTCGACGCCTCGGCGGTCCGACTGCGGGAGTCCCTGACCGAGGTGTGCAACTCCAGCATGCCTCGGTCTCGCCGCCCACCTCCCCGACGCGCCGTCTATTGGTGGTCGGAGGAGCTGGCGGGGCTCCGGGCCGCCTGCGTGGTGGCCAGGAGGGCCTACACGCGGAGTCGACGGCGGAACGTGCGGGACGCGTCGAACGAGGACCTTCTCTACGCCTCGTACGTAGAGGCAAAGAAGGTCCTCAAGGCGGCTATGTTCGCCGCCGACGACGCGGCGAGGGCCGAAATGCTAGAGGGTCTCGACAGAGACCCGTACGGGAGACCGTATAAGGCGGCGCGGAATAAATTGCGCCCCTTCGGTCCCCCGCTAGCAGAGACCCTCGAGCCGGCGTTTCTGGATGGGGTGGTTCGGTCCTTGTTTCCAACAGGGACCAACTTCACCCCTCCAGTGATGGACCCCCCGCGGGAGGCGGCTCCGCCGGCGGAGGAGGTCCCTCCGGTCACGGGGGCGGAGTTTGGCGCGGCGACGCTTCGCCTCCGCGCCAAGAAAACCGCCCCCGGGCCGGACGGCGTCCCCGCAAGGGTGGTGGCCATTGCGGCCACCCAAATGGCGGACAGGTTTCGGGACCTCTTCAGCGCGTGTTTCACGGCTGGGAGGTTCCCGAAAGCCTGGAAGGAGGGGCAGCTGTGCCTCCTCCGTAAGGAGAGACGACCGGCAGACTCCCCCTCGGCATACCGACCCATCGTTCTGCTCGATGAGGTCGGTAAACTGTTCGAGGGGATCGTCGCCGGTCGGCTGAATGGCCTCCTGCGGGGGGTTGGGCCGAACCTGTCGGACGCCCAATTCGGTTTCCGAGTTGGGCGTTCGACAGTGGACGCGCTGGCCCGGCTGAAGGGCCAGGTGAGGGAGGCCGTGGAGTCTGGGGACGGAGTGTTGGCTGTGTCATTTGACATAGCCAACGCGTTCAACTCCGTCCCCCACTCCACGATCTTGGAGGCACTCCGGTACCACGGAGTGCCTTCATACTTGCGGGCCCTCTTGGCCAGCTACTTGGAGGACAGAGCGGTCCTCCTCGTAGACAAGGCTGGCCAAGTCCGGAGGTACGGCGCGGAGTCTGGTGTTCCGCAGGGGTCGGTCCTAGGACCACTCCTGTGGAACATCGGCTTCGACTGGCTCCTGCGGGGATCCCTCCTCCCGGGCACGAGTGTCATCTGCTACGCGGATGACACTCTCCTCACTGCCCGGGGGAGGGATTTTAGGGAGGCGGCCAGTTTGGCCTCGGCTGGCGGATCCTTGGTCGCGGGAAGGATCCGCCGCCTCGGGTTGGGGGTTGCGCTGCACAAGACCGAGGCCGTGTTCTTCCACGGGCCTCGGCAGCGCATCCCTCTTGACGCCCACATCGTCGTGGAGGGCGTCAGGATCGGGGTGAGGACCCAGATGAAATATCTGGGCCTCACCCTGGACAGCAGGTGGCGCTTCGGCCCGCACTTCAGCGGGTTGTCAGCGCGCCTGCTGAAGGCGGCGAACGCCCTCTCGTGGCTCCTCCCAAACCTGGGAGGGCCGAAGGCGAGATGCCGGCATTTGTATGCCGGCATCTTGAAGAGCATGGCCCTTTACGGGGCCCCCATCTGGGCGGACTCCCTCCACAGGAGGGAGAATGCGACCGCCATCCGCAGGCCCCAAAGGGCCATTGCACTGCGGGTGGCGAGAGCCTACCGCTCGGTGGGCTTTGCGGTAGCGTGCGCTCTGGCCGGCACCCCGCCTTGGGAACTCGAGGCGTGGGTGCTCGCCAGAGTGTACGAGTGGACGGCGGGGCGTAGGGCGCTCGGGGAGTGCCCTGCCCCAGAAGAGCGGGAGGCCGTCCGCAGAGAGGCGAGGGACGCAACCGTCCAACATTGGACGGAGGCCCTCGCCACCGCAGCCTTTGGCCGCAGAACGTTGGACGCGCTCGGGCCAGTCCTGCAGGACTGGCTTGGGCGGTCCCACGGTTTCCTTTCTTTCCGTCTGGTGCAGGTGCTATCCGGGCATGGCGTCTTCGGATCGTGCCTGCATCGGATCGGAAGAGAGGAGACCCCGGCCTGCCACGATTGTGGCGCGGCGGTGGACACGGCGCAGCACACCCTGGAGGTGTGTGCGTCGTGGTCTGGGCCGCGCCGCCAATTGATGGCGGTGGTCGGGCAGGACCTCTCGCTGCCCAGCGTGGTTTTAGCCATGCTGGGAAGCGAGGAGTCCTGGGCTGCGGTGGCCTCCTTTTGCGAGGAAGTAATTTCGCAAAAGGAGGCGACGGAGCGGGCGCGGGAGGAAGACCCTCTCGCAGCGCCACTCCGCAGGCGACGAACGGGTCGGAGAAGGCGATTGCACGACAATCGTCTTCCCCCTCCTGGTGGAGGATAGCGGGAGACAGGCGCGGGGGCGTCTTCTCCCGCATTGCACGTATCCTCCACTTCCGCCGGGTGGGAATGACCGCGAGCACTCGCGGCTATTCTCGGGCCCCTCTCCTAGGGTGGGGAGGGGGGTGAAGGGCTCGCCGTAAAGGCGGGCGGTCGTCGGCGGGGGGCTGGATGGAAAGGCTGTGCCGGATTCCCAGTTCCCCTCCATATAGGCGATGCGGGAGTGCCGCTGGGTCGTTTAGTGGGTATACCGGTGGGGAGCACCGGGAGTCCCACATAACCCTTCCGTCCCCCGACGGGAGGGTATGCATAAAGCATTTTTCCCAGAGTCAAAAAAAAAAAAAAAAAAAAAAAAAAAAAGGTTAGGTTAGGTTAGGTTAGGTTAGGTTTTTTTTTTTTTTTTTTTTTTTTTTATTATTGCAGCTGCTCTCCACAGACTCAGTGGTCCGTGCTTTTTTTTATTTTGGTATTTTTATTTATTAACTTTATTAATACTTATATTGACAAAAGCTTACTCAGTAAGGAGTTTTTTTTTGTTTACATATCTTGTTTTTTTTTTTTTTTTTTTTTTTTTTCTTTTAATAATTTAAATATAGGTTTTTGTTTCTTTACATTGTGTTCTGTTCTTTTTTTTAGTTTGTGTTCTTTTCATTATGGGAATTTACTTAAAATTATTTTTACTTTTTACAATTGAAATTATTGATTTACAACATTATGACATTGACATTAACTTTACTATGGACTATTATTACAACTTTAGTTTACAAATTGGCACACCTCATCTCCTGAGCCAACTTGTCGACGACCGCTGCGTTTCGGTGCTTTATTGACATTTTAAGATTATACTCCAAGATCTTCTTAGTGGACGCGGCCATAGCTCTCTTGATGAAGTACCCTATTGCGTCGTTGTCATCATCGGTGTAGTAGGTACAGCTGGTGGTGTGCCGTGACACTGCTACTACCGCATGGGGAACGCTCTGATGTAAACCGATTGTTCTGTCCTTAGTTTGAACAATGATTACTGTTTCGAACGTTAACCCCTGCGCTTCATGGATGGTGAGCGTTCGCGAACCTGTGCCTTCACCACAGCCCTGTCCAATGAGGCTTTCCTTTTCGCCCTGAGTATGGACTAGAAAAAGCGTGTTGGGGAGCGTAAACGGTATTTGGGCACCAGTGTAGGTTTTCACCTTCAACGAGTGAGCTTTTAGGGTTGAGGAGTAAATCCCGGAGTAAACCTCACGTAGGGCGTAGGCGACGTCCAAGGGGTTCCGGTGTGTGCAGAGCAACTCCTGGCTGATGTTTGCTACCAGGTTTGGGCGGCAGTACCTCAGTTCGAAGAGATTTTCTCTGTCGATATAAGGTAGTTGGTTGACATCTCCGATGAGGACCATTTCTTTGGCATCACACAGCTTGGCAGCCATGACTATGGCTCCGAAGTGGTTCATGAGAGCCTCGTCAACCATGAGACGGTTGAATTTGTCGGACTCTCTGAAGCCATTCACCAAGACTGAAGCCATGGTGCGTACCCTGGTCTTGACAAGGCCACCAACACGAGGCGCTAGCTTCTCCCTTAGGTCGCTAGCTGCATTTGATGTTGTGGTGATGATGGCGTCCTTGTCAGCATCAAAGTGTCCTACCACCCAGGTTGTCTTTCCACACCCCGGTACTCCATTGACCCATTCAATTGTTGGCAGTGCCCAATCCTTCCAGTCGGATGCAGTGTCCTGATTACCCGATATGGTTTTCGCCATATTGAGAATCCTGTCATCCAGAAGGATCCTTGTGCACTTTGCGACAACAACTAAGGGATCTCCTTGTGGGGTATTGAACTTAGGTGCTCCGCTCTTGGTTCCCTCAATGCACATCTCCACAAAACCACTGGTCGCGTTGTAAGCCGCCATATAACTACCTGACATTTTTCCCTTTATGACTTGGGAATTGCCGTTGTTGTATATGGCAGCCTCTGCCTCCTCGAGTTTCTCCTCTAGCAGTTTCTCATTGCCCTGCTCAAAGTGTTGCAAGATGGTTTTGCACACTCCGAGGTTGACATCTGCGGTTGCTTTGGTGATAGCTAGAAACTCGAGGAAGGCGTTGTACGCGTGATCCTGCGGTGACGTTGCATTTACTAGACGAGGTGGAACGACCTGCCCCATGTCGGCTCTAGTTCTTTTCTCCTGCGTTGGTGCCGGTTTTGTTGGGATTTTGGACTTAGGTATTACTGTAGTTAGTGGAGCTTTGAGTTTCGCCTTTTTTGCTGGAGCTTCTACGAGTGCCTCTTTGTCTTTCGATCTCGTTGTTGGAAAAGGATTTCCTGACAGCCCTTGCAGCATCGAGCTGAAGGTGTCTAGAAATCCTTTGAGATGGCCTCCGACTTTGGCTCTCTTCTTTTGCTCCTGCACACTGCTTTGATGTAGTGCAGTTTTTACGGCGGCTGCTTTTTGTTGGACACGTTCGGATCCGCTGATCGAGGTTGGCATGGGATGTCCCCAGCTATCGGTTGCTGTTTTTGGGTCGTGTGCTTTGAGGAAGTTTAGGTTTTCTCCTCTGTCTTCGTACACGACCACCTCGTGTTGTTCTGAGGCTTTTAAACAGCATAGCCGGTCTACGACTTCTCCCTGCTCATACCCGACCGTCATCGCATCTACACTTATTACACGGGGATCTTCCGCTCCTCCGCCCGTTTCTCCCAACATGGTGAGCATCGAACATGCCTGTGCGAAAGGGGTGTAGTTGCCTTCCAATGCGAGCAGAACGATCGTCTTGTTGTGCGATCGGACTAGTCGGCATCGGTGGCCCGCCACTTCCGTTTCAGGTAACGCGCTGTAAACTTTGCGCCTCATGGTCGTTTTGGATGTGCTCCCATTTATGAGTGCTGCCAAGCCGGGTGAAATCGAAAAGTGACTTCTAGTCCCGGTTCGGCAGAAACCTATTCCCAGCCGCTCGCCGGCGCTGTCCATGAAGAGTGCCACTCCTCGGATTCTAATCCCAGGCACTCCTCTCTCCCCGCAAGCGAGGAGCGTGCGGACAGCGACGCTTTTGGCTATAGGTTCCCGCTGAGAGCCGGCACTACTTGTGGCTTGGCTAACGGGTGTTGGTTGAGATTCGAGGGGCAGAAGATCCGTGTGCCTGCTCGTCGCAACTCTGAAGATCTTCTCGGCGAATGACAGAAAATGCGGTCTGCAATCGGGATCTGCAATGATATTGTGCAGTTCCGATTCGACCAGGTTTCTGTCGATCCGGGCTTCTAGATCTATTCGAGCCGCTAGGAAACGGGGACAGTCGAGTATGATGTGCCATACTGTTTCACAGATTTCCGGGTCGCATTCGCATCCCGGGCTGTTTTTCAGCTTGAATCTGTGAAGATACTCGGCTATTCCCCCGTGACCTGTCAAGACTTGCACTTGTACTGGTGTAAATTTTGTAGAGCGAGTTATCCGGTACGCACTGTGGACGTCTGGAAGGAACCTTCTCGTTACCGCACCTGTGCTGGAGGTTTCGTATCGATCCTGCCATTTGCGAATCGATTCTTCACGAATTTTCCTCCTAACGTAAGACAGGGGGATCCTTCCGTAGTCCTGAGTGGTGTCCTCGAGTGCAGCAGCTTTCGCTAACTCGTCTGCTCTCTCATTACCGACAGTGCCTACGTGAGCCCTAAGCCAGAACATCCGGATCTCTCGTCCTCCTTCCTGGATCCTGACAATGTTCTCCTTTATGCTTCTCGCCAGAGGGTGGTTCAAGCTGGGACTCCGCAGCAGGTCGAGTGACGATCTCGAGTCACTCAGTATGCTAACTACGGGGTCCCTGCTCGAATTCACCATCTGAAGAGCCCTGTGCAGTGCATATAGTTCCGACTGGAAGACTGTGCACGCGGGGTGAAGCTTAAAGGTGGCGAAGTTTGACTCCTTTCCCTCCTCCCACTGGGTTAGAGCAGCACCTACTTTTCCGTCGATTTTGCTTCCGTCTGTGTAAATTTGGGGTCCGGTGATCTGCGGGACGGCGTCTTCTAGCAGTTCGTACTCCACGGATGTTAGGGTAGATGGATGGGGCTGTTCAAGATATCCCACTCGGAGTTCGAGCTCCGTCTCGGGTGGGAGATAGTCCTTCGCCAGACCTTTTTTGGCTCTGTATAGGTTCGCCGCCTCCTGGATCCTTAGGTCCAATGGCAGCAGACCCGACAGTGCCAGTGCTGCGGTGAGTGAGACCGTCCGGTATGACCTACAGACCTTTTGTGCAAATCCTCTCTGGAGCGCATTGAATTGATTTTTATTCATTTGCAGCTCTACAGATTGGTACCAGGCACTTGAGGCGTATGTCATAATAGGCTCCACCACCGCGATGTATATGGTTCTCGTGATTTCACTATTTAGACCCCACGTTACTTTCGCTGCGCATGCAAGCTGCTTGTAGATATCAGCTACTTTCTTGCATTGCGCGGACACGTGGGATTTAAAAACTAGGTTTCGGTCGATGATAAGGCCCAGAAGCTTTATCTCCTCAACGAGGTCCATTTTTGTACCGGCCATGAATAACTGTGGGGTTTCATACTTCAACTTCTTCGTTAGAAGCATCGCGTTGGTCTTATGCGGTGCGAAGTTGAGTTTATTTTGTTTTCCCCACGTTGCCACATGTTCCAACGTTGAGTTGACAGACCGCTGTAGGCTGCCGACCGACTGTCCTGTGAAAACGAGAACCACATCATCTGCAAAGGCTTGGCAGTATATTCCATCCATCTCTAGGCTTTGCAGCAACGAGTCTAGGATGACATTCCAAAAGATTGGTCCTCCGATGGATCCTTGGACACAACCCTTCGTAGTCTCCTTCTCGTAAGCTGCTCTAGCGTAGTTGACCTTGATCTTCCGGTCTGTGAGGTACGAACACACCATCCGGTACAGATTTTCCGGACACCTTTTTTTAACAAGTTGGTTTTTAAGGGCTGGCCACCACGCATTGTCGAAGGCCCCCTCTATGTCCAGAGAGATTAGGAGTACGATGTTTTTCCCGGTTACTCCTTCTTTTATGTGCTCTATAAGGTCATAGAGGGCGTCCTCGGTTCCTCTTTGCGGCATGAACCCATATTGCCTTTTGTTTAGGGTTGGGAGTAAATGCCATTGGAGTCGACCAATCATGAGTTTCTCGATGGTTTTTCCAAGAACAGATAATAGTCCAATTGGTCTGTAGGACTTAGGATGAGTGTAGTCTGCCTTTCCTGGCTTTCGAATGATGACCACGTGTGCCACTTTCCAGTGAATGGGGAAGTGATTTAGCGACAAGCACTTGTTCGCTATCGCCATGAACACTTCCCTGTCACTTCGTATGGCTGCGGCGCAGATATCAGCTGTTAGCCCGTCTGGTCCGGGTGCCTTCTTGGGGTTTTGTGCTTGCAGCACCAACTCCAATTCCGCTGCCGTGAATGGTGGATCATCTTCCGAAAGGTCTTCAAGGGCACTCTCCTTCATCCGTTCTCGGAGGTTCGAGTGAAACGACTGGTCGGTACTCTCGGAGTCGTCTGGGTAGAAAGTTCTGGCTAAGAGTTCAGCCGACTGTTTTGGAGTTAGGGTGTTACCTTCAGAGCTTCTCAGGAGCATGTCCTCCTGCCTTCCTGACGTTTTCCTGATCACTCTGTAGATTTTATCCCACATACTCTCCTTTTCCTGAGTCGTGCAAAACTCCTTCCAGCTCTCTGTTTGGGCTTTCTCTGCGATGACTGCGTACTCCGCCTTGCATTTTTGGTATTCTTCTATAACCATTTTTACCCTGCAAGGGGCTGCGTTCCTGATCCTCCTCTTTTTCCTAAGGACCTCTCTCTTAAGATCTTCAAGCTTCTTCGACCACCACGGAGGCCTGGGATTGCCCGCCTTGCTTCCTGCGATAGGGATGGTTTGTTCGCAGGCTTCGTGGATGGCTTCAGTGTAGGCTGTGATCTTATCTTCGAGGTCCCTCGGAGTTTTGGACTCCAAAATTGAGACGGTGGTGATGTCTCTCTCTGCCAGAATGGTTTTTAGCAGATGTGCGAATTCGGTCCACTTTGCCTTCTTGGTGTTGTACTTGCGCGTTGTGATTGGCCTAAGAGTTTCTAAGGCCCTTCCCAAGCGCAAGGTGAAGGTGATAGCGTTGTGGTCCGAAGTCACAAGACCTCTCTCCACTCTCCATCCCTCGATTCTTCCGAGCAGGGGTGTGCTGCAAGCGGATACGTCCACTATGCTTGTGCATGCCCTACCCTTTCTGAAGGTCTCGAAGGTCGGAGTGTCTCCGGTGTTTAGAATTTGGAGTCCCTTCTCGTTCAGGAACGCATTGTACGCCTCTCCTCTGTCATCCTCAGATACGCTGCCCCACCAGTGGCTCCAGGCATTTATATCTCCCGCGACGATGAGGTTTCTGGTGTCCAACTTGGTACAAACTTTTTTGATGCGGTCCAGATACGGTACTATGTCCTGGTCCCCCTCTAGGTAGACGGATATTACTCCTAGTTTTAGGCCTCCCCCGATAAGAAGGACTGCCGCTTCGGTTTCGGTTACCAGCTGTGGGTCGTGTACGACTTCTAGCCGGTCACCGAAAATTATAACGGCTGCCTTCACTGGTTTTTGCCTATTTAGGGTGCATTGGATAACCCTAGTCCCAGGATGTTGTTTTAGGACGCCAGTCTTTCCGACGTACGGTTCCTGTACTAGGGCGACCGTGATGCCCCTATCCACCGCAACCTGGAGTAATTCCGTCGTGGCCAGTTTTGAGCGTTGCAGGTTAGCTTGGATAAACCTCAAGCCTGCCCCGCCCAAGTTTTGAGGGACCGAGCTACGGTACTGTGAGACGCCCTCAGCAATACGATACTCGGGACCGCGCTATTGCATCCCATTTTAGTCGCTCTGGGCACTCTTTGCTAAAAGCATTGTGCGCCAGGTTGATGCTTGTGCCGTGCGCGGCCGAGCAGTTTTTGCACTTTGGAGGGTTTCCCTCCTGTCTCCCCTTGCATTTCTCCCAGGAGTGAGCCCTTCCGCAGTGACTGCAGAGCTCGTCTTTCTCCCGGCAGACAACCTTAGTGTGGCCGAAGCCGAGGCATTTGGTGCACTGCACCAGTGGGGTCTGATCAAATATAGGTCTGCGTTGCATACCTATATAGATCTTTCCAGCCTCCACCAGGTTTTTATGGATGGAAGGGGAAACTTCCAGTACCGCATGGCACTCGAGTGGGTTACGTGCCTTTTTACGGTACCGCATCTTGACGGTGCTATCCTTCAAGTTAACGTTCTTTAAAATATTTTTATTTTGCGCCAGTATATTTTCTACGATGTCTCCGTCGGTGTGGTAGGATAGGACATCCCTGACGATGACTAGAGGGTTTGCTGCCCTCGCCACTTCCGCCTTTAGGCCCTTATCCATCCTAACCCTGCTCTGCACCAGGTCCAGATCTTCTTTGGAGCTACAGCTCAGGATGACCTTTTTGTTTTTGGCCTTCCTTACCCTGTCTACCTTGGCTCCAGTTTTCCTGGTGTCGAGAGCCACCCTGATCCTGTCGATCACATTTTCCCCGGTGTTCTGGGGGTTGTCTGATGTGATGATCAGGGTGTGGTTTGGCTTCAAGGGCGGTGGTGGCTTGGCGGCGACCTTGGCGTAGGTCAGCTTCCCTTTCGAGCTGCATCGTTCCTCAGCTTTGGCGAGCTCCGCTTCGAGGTTGAGGGACAGTGGTGGTGCCCTCATCTTTTCTTCCCGAAGGGTTCGGAGCTCAGATGTCACCGCTTCCATTCTCTCCGTTAGAGGATGCATATGCTCCTCCATGTTGATTAGAATGGGCTGCGGTGGCTCGGATGGAGGCGCTCGTTCAGCTGACATCGCTTTCAGGGTGCCCTTCATCTCCTCCACTTCCTGCCTCAGGCCAGGTTCTGGCTGTGCTGATGGGGGTTTGGAGTCCATTTTCTCCATGGCTTTAAGGTTGGACTCCAGGATCTCGCGCGTGTGTTTATTGCTCTCTCTCCGGAGCTCATCCAGCTGATTCTGGAGAGATTCTACTCCTGCTTTGAGGCTCGAGTGGTCTCTCCAGATGGGGTCTTCCTCTTTCCCCTTTTGCCCGCTGGTTACGAGCTCTCCCAATGCTCTAACACGCTTGTCGAGGTCCTGGAGCGCTTCCGACGTTTCCTTTATAAGCCTATGGGGCTCCTGGGTCTCATACCCCTGCCAGTTTCGCACCGCTTGTATCTCCTTGAGCGATGCGCCGATGTCCGTCCTGGCCTTTGACATTTCCGACGTGAGATTGGTGGTAATGTTTATCAATTGTTTTGTATGGGCTCTCTCCACCCTTACGAGCTCCGTGGCGTGTCTCGTCCTTTCCCTTTCCAGACTGCTGATATGTCTGGATCTTGAGTCCGACAGTGAGAGGACTATTTCGTAAAGAGTCTGCAGGCTTTCGAGTGCGACGACTTTGCACTCCCTCTTCATATTGCCTGCAGACTCCAACGCGTCCTTCCCTTTCAGCAGCGTCTCGTTTGCCATCTTTGTGGCTAGGTCCATCTCCACCCCCGTTCGTCGACCCGCTTGCACGACGAGCATGCTCTGTCGTGGTCTGGGTCTGTTCGCGGAGGTGTCTAGGTCTAAGCAAGACGCGACCGAGTCTTCGTCGGACTCTACGGGCTTAGGTGGTGATATCCCACACTGTTCCCAGTTGATGATTTTGTCTGTGACCGACTCCACCGTGGACCGGTCTGAGGATGTGGCCAGGTGTTCGCTCGGCTCTAGCGGCGGTTTCGCAGGCGATGTCCTCTTCCTTCTCGCGGGGACCTTTGGGATGACTTCCTCCGGCTGTGCTCCGACCGATGATGCCTTCTTCGCTTCGGGTACTGATGGCCGCGTCGACTTTTCTAGTTTTAATGATTTGGCGACCGTTTCCTTCTTCAGTACCTTTTCACGCAGCGATCTCTTTGGTTGGAGGGTCACCTGAGGTGCCATTTCCGACTTTGGGACGGATCCGGTCACGGATTTGACTGACATTTTGTTGTTAAATTAAATAAATACAATTTCTTAATTATAAAATTAAATACTAAGTTATTCTACTTTATACTAGCTGTAACTTTTTCGAGGTGGGTGTTGAGCCTCGCGTGACTGTAATTTAGCCGGCAATCAGACCCTCCTAGCCGAAACACAGCAGTGCTGTTTGGCGGCGGATTAGGGTGTGATGGTAGTACTTCCCCGGACGAGTCCTTGACAGTGACTCTTCTACCTTTACGGCTAGTATTATTTGTTAGAGTTTTACAATATTTTAATGTTCAGAACTTGTTACACCTGTTAATTTGTTACACTAATTACTTTAAAATTTTTTCTTACTGAGTAAAAGCCTTCTCGCGCGCCGCCGGTGTAGTGATGCTTGATGGTGATTTTGTTTTCAGATTTTTCTGCTGACGTGGGGTGGAAATTTGGAATTCCCTTGGAGCCAGATTGTAGAGCTCTCGACGCTGATTGCGGGGATACCAAACTTGGGGGGTCTATCTCCACTGGTTCCGGAGATATAGCCCGAGGGGGTTTTGGGAATTATGAGGGGGGTCGGGGGGGGAAGGTCTCGAGAGGAGACGGGGGGGGGGGGGGGGGGTAGGGGGGGGGGGTAAAGGGGGTAGGGGGTAGGGGGGGTGGGGGGGTCCCTTAGAGCAAGGTGGTGGGGGCTCCTGTGGCCGGTGGTGGAGGTACCTTACACCAGCGGTCCACCTCCTTCAGGTAATATGACCCCGGAGATAAGACTCGGAGGGGTGAGGTAGCCTTACGGCAAGGGGGTTGGGGGGGGGGGGGGAAATGAAGTTGGGGTGGGGGTAGGGAAAATGTGGACGTGCCTGGTCTCCCCTTTAGAAGGAGTCCAAACTCGGGTGTCCTAGGACTTTGGGTTCAGGAGTTAGACCAAGGTTCACCTGAGGGTCCGACGAAGGTGCTCCGCTGCTGATGTTCCGCAGTGGCGCAGTCCTGAGGCCGGATCCGAAGTCTTCACCTTGGTTGTCCGACGTCACGCCTCGTGTCGACTGAGTGTAACTAGGTTACACGTGTGTCGACCACGCGGTGTGTGAGGTTGTTTTTCCTGATTTTCGGTACCTTGTATCTCCCTTTGGCTTGGACGGATTTTCAAAATTCCAGCTCCGCTTGACAGATCTCGTCGAGCTCCGTCTGGTGGTGGTGATTGTTTGTAGAGTTCTCCGTCCTCCTGTGAGATGTGGTGGTCCAAAGTCCCGGGCCCCCTGTTCCAAAACGCCTTGGTGCAGGATGTTGAAAACAGTAATCCTTGTGAGTCAAGCACTACTGTTACCTACGTTGAAAAATTTTTTGCGCTAGCTCAAAAATTTACAATATAATTGAATTTTTTTACGGAGCTATATTGAGTGTGTGGCGAGGTTGGGCTGTTGGTTAGGTTAGGTTAGGTTAGGTTAGGTTAGGTTAGGTTAGGTTAGGTTAGGTTAGGTTAGGTTAGGTTAGGTTAGGTTAGGTTAGGTTAGGTTAGGTTAGGTTAGGTTAGGTTAGGTTAGGTTAGGTTAGGTTAGGTTAGGTTAGGTTAGGTTAGGTTGGGTGGGTCTGGGTTTATCCATTAGTAGTTGCTATGCCTAGCTTGCGTTACTCGGCTCTGGGAGCGAGTAGGGAGGCGTATGGTCTTGAGGGAGAGCGCAGGTCGTGTAGATCCTCAAGGCAAGTCTGGTGGGGTCGTTCCTTCTCGCGGTTGCTGCCTGCTATTGGTCTATTCCCATCAGAAATAGACGTAACTGAAACCACCAGGCGCCGGCACTTTGTCGGTGGGGTAGGATAGGGAAGCTTCTCCGCGTGTCCCTCTGGTTAGCAGATGGCACAGTGGAAGAAACAGGCACGGGCTCGTAGAGCCATCATAGAGTAGAGAAGCATTGTTGGCTTGGCGTCTTTCCGCTTGGGTTTCCGTGAGTCGGCTGTATGGGTCAGCTTCCTTGCGGGATCTTGAGTGGACCGATGCTTCGCTGGCAGTGTTGTGGGCGGTTACGCCCTTTTCAGGGCGCGTTGGTGGAGGAGGCGAGCACGCCCTTTTCAGGGCGCTCACTCCAAACTTACAGGGGAGCTCACCCCTAGATAAAAGAGACGACGATGTGGAGCATTGGAGTTAAGATAAAGGACCCAAGCAGTTGTAATTTTGGTCCCCAGGTGGGTCCCCGAAAGGGGGAATCCCACCCCTCTACTTCTAACGAGGTGGAGGGCTGCCCCTCGTACTCTGGGGGGGGCAGCAACTGCTTCGTAGCCAGGCAATCCGCCCGGCTCCGTGAACGCAACTCTGGCAAAACTCTGACACTGGACACTGATATAGCAAGCGATATGGACAACGTTGTGATGGAGGTGGAAGCATGCGCCCCGAAGGCATGTGTTGACACCGCTGACGCTGGCCTGAATAAGGACACTGAAGCGGAAGCGCGCACGCCGAAGTTGTGCGTGGAAGCAAACGACCCCTGCATGAAGAAGGAATTGAAAGTGGTGGTAACGCGCCTGTCGGATTCTGAATCTGACAGGAGCATGGTGATGGTGTCACCTGGACCCGCGTTGGATCCCGCCAGATTTTGGCGAAAGAGGCCAGGCTCAGCAAGCCCGAGCCTTTGCTCTGAATCGGATTCGGACGTAACTGTTACCGGGGACGTGTCGTCACCTAAAGTGACGAAATCGTTGAAGGGAAGAGGCAGCGGCCGCCAGACCAGTTCTGGGAAGTTTGTGGCCGCGGCGAGGGAAAAGGTGGCCAGAAGAGAAGAATTCCTTCTGGACGCAACCGAGGAGGTGACGGTTGCGATGGAAAAGACGCGGAAAGGGAGAGTGACGCTCCCATCGCGTTTGGCAAGCCTTTTGGCAGGGGATGTAGATGACCAACTTGCGACGTCCCTGAACAAGCAGGTGCTGGATTGCGTGGACGTCATCAAAACGGTGTCCCGCAAGTCTGGCCACTTGAGTGGCCCATTCCAAAAGTCCCTTAACGAGGCGACTAAATTCATAGTGGAGGCAGTGGAGGTGTTGAGTAAGCGCTCCATTTCTGACGAGACGGCTAAGTTGCAGGCCGACAACACACGCCTGCAAATGGAGCTCACCGCATTGCGAAAGGAGTTTGCGGAGTTAAGGGCGGAGCTGCGGCCGGTTCGACCTATAACGGAGCCCCAGGATGGGAGTCGGCAACTGGACGTGGAGGGGTTGTCGCGCGCCATCATGGTTCAAGTAGGGACCATGGTGAACGCTAGGCTGGAAGCCCTAGAGAGTAGGCTTCTACCGGAAGTGCGTCTGCGGCCACCGTTAGCTGCGGACAAAACCCGCCTAGGCAGAGCGGAGGCTAGGCCCGAACGTGAGGTGCCGACTGTGGTGCTGAAAGCCTCCACCTCATCCCAGAAGAAGGAAAAGAAGGTGAGCCTGGCGGCTAAGGAGGCGGCTGCAGCAAGTGTGCCGCGGTTAGAATGCTCTGCGCCTCCGCCAACAGGCGAGGCGTGGAGTACGGTGGTCCGTAAAGGCACGAAAAAGACGGCCAAAAAGACTGGCCAAAAGGTGGCTGGCGTTCCCGCGTCTGCTCCCAAAGCAAAGCTCCGCCCGCCTCGTTCGGCAGCCATCACCCTCACCCTGTTGCCAGGTGCTGTGGAAAGCGGCGTCACGTATCAGGCGCTGCTCAGGGAAGCCAAGGAACGCGTTGACCTCAAGAGCCTCGGCATTGAGGAGATGCGTTTCAGGACGGGGGCAACTGGTGCTCGGGTGCTGGAGATAGCCGGCGCCACGGGTGCTGTGAAGGCCAATTCTCTGGCGGAGAAATTCAGAGAGGTCTTAAGCGCGGACGTGGTACGCGTACAGCGGCCGGTGATGCGCGCAGATATAAGAGTCATGGAGCTAGATGACTCCGCAACACCAGATGAGGTAGCGTCGGCCGTAGCAGAACAGGGTGGCTGCTCTGTCGACAGTATAAAGGCTGGCGTTATAGGGCCCCGCGGCTCACTGTGGCTGAGCTGCCCAGTCGCGGCCGCTAAAAAGGTGACGGGAGTTGGCCGGCTCAAAGTGGGCTGGATCTCGGCAAAAGTGGTGCTGCTCGACCGCTTGCCTATGAGATGCTTCCGTTGCCTCGAGGTCGGCCATGTTGGGACCATGTGCAAGGCTGAGGTGGACCGTAGCGGTCTTTGTTACCGTTGTGGGAAACCTGACCACAAGGCGAGGGACTGCCAGGCTGAACCAAACTGCGCTGTATGTGCAGCGGCCGGAAAATCTGCAGCGCACCCAATTGGTGGGAAGGAGTGCCCCGATACCGTAACCAGGTCCCAAAAGGGGCCTCGAACGAGTCAAAGAGGCCAGAAAAGAAGGGGGAAAGTGAAAGCGGGCTCCAAAGTCGCACAGCCGTCTCAGCGCAACTCTCTGCGGGAGGAGGAGCAGATGGACACCGCAATCTAGATGGCGCTAGCATTTCTGCAGGCGAACGTCATGCACTCTGCCAGGGCTCAGGACCTGTTAGTTCAGAGCATGGCAGAGTGCATGATAAAGGTAGCTGTGGTCGCCGAGCCGTATGTGGTCCCTCCCCGGAATGACTGGGTGGGTGACTGCGATGGCTTGGTGGCTATCGTAGCACCAGCGGCCGCGGGCGCTCCGTCTATTGATCGGGTGTCCAAAGGTCGAGGGTGCGTGTTGGCTGTTGTGGGTGGTGTGGCGATTGTCGGGGTGTATTTTTCGCCTAATAGAGGCCTCGCCGACTTCGAGCAAATGCTTGTAGATGTCGGGATCTTGATTGGGCAGATACCCTCATACCCCGTGCTTGTTGCTGGAGATTTCAACGCGAAATCAACCGCGTGGGGTTCCCCAGCAACAGACTCTAAGGGAGAGGCACTGGAAGAGTGGGCGGTGTCCATGGGACTCACCCTTCTTAATACGGGGTCGGTTGATACATGCGTGCGACAGCAGGGGGGGTCTATCGTGGACTTAACGTTTGCGTCCCCCTCCCTGGTAAATCGGGTCCAAGGATGGAGAGTGTTGGAGGATGTGGAGACGCTATCGGATCACCGCTACATCCGTTACGAGGTGACCACATCCTCCACCACTCCACGAGTAGGTTCTCGACTTCCTCTTGGAGGCCTCCCGCGTTGGGTGCTACGGCGCTTGGACCGGGATGTAGCAATAGAGGCGGCTCTGGTAGAGTCCTGGACTATGCCCGATCCTATTGAGGAGGTGGATGATGCGGCGGAGTGGCTACGGAGCGCCTTGACCCGCGTCTGCGATGCCGCGATGCCGAGGGCAAAACCATTCCCGCCTCGGCGGGAAGTGCACTGGTGGCACTTTTTTTTTTTTTTTTTTTTTTTTTTTTTTTTTTCATATGTTTAAGGATGGGATGGATAGGGTTCATTTTTTTTTATTTTATATAGCCTCCCAAATTGGGTTACAATTTATTCTAATTCTATTTCTAAAAGGTTTATACAAGAATATTACTTAATTAAGTTATTACTATTTTAATCCTACATATTTTATTACATTTTAATTACAGTTTCCCATATAGTTGTACTTATCTATATTATTTTTATAATCTAACTTATTTGTATGCAACTTATATATATATTATAATATATATAATTCATAACTTATCTAACTATTTATTTCTTAATATTACTTTTTTAACAATTTTTGTACAGAAATCAAGGAAAATTGTTCGTGCTTTTTTATTTTCGATGATATTACTTGCATTTTGGGCTGTTATATCGCATTCTAGTAGGTTCTCAGCTTCGTGTCTGGCGTAACCGTATACAGGGCATTCGAAAATTACGTGCGTACTCGTTTCTTCCCTACCTGGTTCACAGATGCACGATGGGTTCTCTTTACACTTAAACCGGGTTAAGTATTCCGAGAACCCACCGTGCCCCGTGAATATTTGGGTCGTCACTCCGGTTGGTTCCAGCTTTCTTACAATTTTATGGGCCTTTATAGCGTCTGGGAAAAACAACTTGGTGACCGCGCCTTTTTCCTCCGATTTGTACCTCCGGTTCCATTCGCCAAGCGAATCCTCGCGGATTTGTCGCTTTACGTATGAAACCGGACATGCATCGTATTCTGGCTTGGTTTTCCCCTTGAGTGCTGCCTCTTTTGCCAGTTTATCGGCTCTCTCGTTTCCACTCATCCCTGCATGTGCTTTGATCCAAAACAAAGAAATTTCTTTGTTTTGGAGTGCGATAGTGGCCAGATTTTTCCGGGTTTCTATCGCCAGTGGATGGGTGGAGCCGTTGTTTGTCAACGTTTCGAGAGCCGATCGTGAGTCACTGTAGATGCCGTAGCTTATTTCAGGACGCTTGACTACCTCCCGCGTGGCTCTACATATGGCGTACAGTTCCGCCTGGTAGACCGTGCAGTACGATGGCAGCTTAAGTTTAAGGTTCTTTGTCTCCGCTTCGCTATTCCAGAAGGACAGCGCTGCGCCGACCTTCCCCTCAATCTTGCTGCCATCTGTGAATATCCGGACTGCCTGGACGTTGTGTTGTGCAACGTCTTGCTGGTCTATCAGGCTTACGAACTCCACGCACATATGCTTTGCCGGATGCGGAGTCAGCTTATACGCTACTCTACGCTCTACCTCCCTGTCTCCCAACATCGGCTGCGGGACTCCGCGCTTGGCCTCATAAAGGGCTGCTGCCTCCTGGATCCTAAGATCCAGTGGCAGTATTCCGGCCAGTAATAGTGCCGAGTTAAGGGAGACAGTTCGATATGACTTGGTGAGCTTTTGGGCAAACACTCTTTGGACAGCATTTAGTTTTTTACGCACATTTTGTTTCTCAGTTGCTTTTACCCAGGCGCTGGCCGCATACATTATAACTGGTTCAACTGTAGCTGTGTATATTACACGAATCACCTCCGGGTGCAGTCCCCAACCAACCCTAGCGGCTCTCGATAGCTGCTTATATATATTTAAAGCTTTCCTACACACTTCTGCTGTATGGTTGTTAAATGTGAGCTTATTGTCTATCGTGATGCCTAGGATTTTTATGTCTTCAGACATGCCAATATCGACCCCGCCCATGCTCAGCTGTGGTGTATCGAATTTAAGTTTACGTGTTATAACCATCGCGCAGGTTTTGTGCGGTGCGAATTTGAGCTTGTTTTCGATACCCCACTCCCGGACATAGGCGAGAGCGGCATTGGCATGTCTCTGCACCTCCAGGGCCGTGTTTCCATCAAACAGCAGCACTACATCATCAGCGAACGCCTGAACATAATCGCCACGTCGTTCTAAACCTTTTAGGAGAGGATCAAGGAGAAGGTTCCAGAGTATGGGTCCGCCGATGGAGCCTTGGACACAGCCTTTGTTTGTGCTTTTAAGATGTTCGTAGCCGGCGTATCTCACTCTGACCGTTCTGTTTTCGAGGTAGCTGTCGATTGCTCTTCTCAGGTTTATGGGACATCCTGCTTCTGCAAGTCTTACTCTAATGGCTGGCCACCACGCGCTGTCGAAGGCTCCCTCTATGTCTAATGATACCATAACTATTAGCTTTTTCTGATCAAGTTTGGTACGAATGCGCTGCATCAGATCATAGAGGGAGTCTTCGGTACTCTTTTGTGGCATAAACCCATATTGTAGAGTGCTCATCTTTGGGACCAGATGCCATTTTAATCGACCAACTACCATCTTCTCGAAGATCTTGCCCAGGACTGGTAGTAGCCCTATGGGCCTGTATGATTTTGGATTAGTGTAATCCTCCTTCCCAGGTTTCCTCAGGACTACCACCGTTGCTTCCTTCCACATCATGGGGAAGTGGCCGTGGGCTAAGCATCTGTTACACAGCGAGAGAAACAATTCCATGTCATGGTGTATTGCCTTATCGCATATGTCCGCGGTCAGACCGTCAATCCCCGGAGCCTTCTTTGGATTGAAACTTTTAGCAGCGATTTTGAGTTCTTCAATGGTAAACGGTGGGTCATGGTTCTCATCATGAACCCAGTCGTTTACCTTTTCAGACATTTCTCTTATTCGGCTGTGATTTGCGTTGTCATCTTCCTTCAGGTCCTCCGGGTAGAACGTCTCTGCTAAGAGTGCCGCAGACTCCCGGCCACCCAGTACTTTTCCCCCTTTCGTTAGAGGCAGGTCTTCCTGCCTTTTAGCTGTTCTGCCTATAACTCTGTAAATACCGTCCCACATGCTCTCTTTTTCTTGTTTTTCGCAGAATCCCTTCCAACTTTCGATTTGCGCTTTCTTTGCTTCATTCTCATATTCTCTTTTTACTTTCAGATAATCTTCGATCACCTTCTGCCTGCGGACCGGCGCTGCGCAGCGGATTCGACGCTTAAACGTGGTGGCTCTTCTCTTCAGCTTGGCGAGTTCTTCCGACCACCACGGCAAGGTAAGTATACTTTTTGTTTTCTTTTTAGGGATGCTATAGTTGCATGCTCCTACTATTGCTTTAGTGTAACCTTCTACTATTAATTCTAATTTTGCTTTATCTTTAATGTTTTTTATTTCTTCTTTTACAATTTTGTTTAGCTCAAGCAATTGGGCAAGTTTCCCATGAAACTTGCCCCAATCTGCTTTTTTACTGTTGAATATTCTGGTCGTTCTACTTATGTGTGTACCTTTCGCTTTGTTCAATCTAATCTTAAAACTCAATGCGTTGTGGTCGGAGCTCGTCATGCCTACCTCTACTCTCCAGTCTTCCACCAAATTCAGCATCCCTGCCGTGCAGGCCGTTATGTCGACAAAGCTGGTGTATTGTTTGTGACCTCTGATCGTGTCGAAAGTTGGAATGTCCCCCTCATTTAGTACTTGCAGCTCCATTTCTTCTAGAGTTCCGGCCATTTCTTCTCCTCTTTCATTGATTTTAAGGCTACCCCACCAGGAGTGTTTGGCGTTTGAGTCGCCTCCTATTAGGATTTTTGCGGCGTCAAGTTGCTTTTTGATCGTCTTTAGGTTTTCGAGGTATGGTTGTAGCGGTTCTGTTGGCTCGAAATAAAATGAGATCGCCACGATCTCCCAGGCACTCGTCCGGAGTTTTACAACAACGATGTTATTTGTTGTAAACTCCGGACATAGGATGGCGTCTATATCAGTATCAAAGACGACAATTGCTGCCTTAACAACACCATCCCTTTGACTCGTGCCTTGAAAGATCCTGGCGCTCCCATAATTTTTCATCCTGCCTATACCTCCGACGTACGGCTCCTGGAGGAGTGCAAAGGCCATCTTTTTATTTGCTGCCTCAAGCATAATCTCATTTGTTGCCAGAGCCATGCGTTGTAGGTTGGCTTGTGCAATGAGGTATATTTTCGCGTCTGTTTGGGGACCATTTGAGCCCGGGACCACTTTAGCAATAGGCTATTGTGGCCCGGGCTAAAGCCTCCCACTTGCGGCGAATGGGGCATTCACCGCTGAAAGCGTTATGGTCTGTCCTGTCTAGTTTTGCGCGATTACAGTTTGTGCACGAGGGGGGGACGTCTGCGAGCCAATCTGCACACTCAGACTTCATGTGGGCTCCCCCGCAGTGGCAGCACCTCTCCGCTGTCTCTTTGCAGAACCGTCTTCCGTGACCGTACCCCAAGCAGAGGGAGCATTGCACGAGCGGCGATTGATCGGCCACTCTCACTCGCTGGAGGTCTATTCGGACGGATCCTGCATCTACCAAACACTGCCAAATTCCGGGGGAGACCCTCATTACAATATGGTGTGTGTGGGGGTTTCTCGTGTTTTTCTTGTAGGCAATTTCCATCCTTTGGTCAGTTTGTTCTCTTAGGACTCCTTTATTTTGATTTCTTAGGGCGTCAAGGACCTCCACGTCGGTGTTATATTTTAAGACGTCTTTAAGGACCACCAGTGGGTCCTTGTTTTTCATCACCTCAACGTTGAGTTCCCTGGCACCCTCTATCTTTTCCTTCACTTTCTCTCTTTCTTTTTCCGTTTTACACCCAATTATTACTTTTCTATCTCTCGCTTTTCTTATTTTGTCCACTGTTATCCCACTTTCTCTTGCGTTGACTACTTTTCTTATTCTATCGAGGACTTTTTCTCCAGTCTCATTCTCGTCCACAGAAGTAACCACGACGGAGTGTAGCGCGGTCTGTTCCGGCCTCCGAGGGAACGCCGCCGCGACACTCGCGTACGACTGCTTGCGCTGTAGCTCTTCTTGCTTTTCTAAGCTTTCTTTTAGTTGTTCCATTTTCTGGTTATTTTCCTGGAGAAGCCTCGTATGTTCATCCAGTTTTCTGAGGAGTTCGGTATCCTCTTTTCTATTTTCTGGTTGTAGTCTCTCTGCCTCTGGTATTTTCTCTTCATTTATATTTTTCTTCCCGCTTGCCCCTTCCTTAACCAATTGATATAACCGATTTAAGGCGTTAGTGACCTCCTTTTTTATTTCGGTTTTGAGGTTACGAGCGCCGTTTATGCTTTCTGTGGCAAAATCTAGGCACGCCTTTGCCTCTGTCAGCCGATCTGTACATTTTACGCTTTTCTTATCAAAGGTTAAATTCCATGCCAGCGAGGGGCCCAGTGCCTCCGTTGACGCCCTTCGAGTCTCCACCCTTGGCTCGCCCTTCGAAAGAGCTGTCTTCGGCTTTTGTTTTGGGGGTTCCACCTCTGGCTTGGTTTTCTGTGGGGGGGTCGGGGACTTGGACTTCCCGGTCTCCCATTCCCCAATACTCCGCCTCACACTCGTAGTTTTGCTTGAGTGGGCAGTTGGGGTTGGGCTGTTTTTTGTCTGTCCTTTTGGGTCTCGTGGGTTTCGTGGAGCTTCTTCTTCGATTCGCTCACGAACACTGTCTTTTTGTTTCGTGGGCGTTCGGATTCCGAACATTTTGGCTGTAAGAGTTGTGTGCCAAACTAGTATATGGTACTGTTGTCGGAGGGATTTACCGCTTACCCCAAATTTATTGTATTACTAATATTCCTTTTTTTTTTTGTTTCAGATTCGTCGGGGTAAGGCTGCGTACACGGGTAGGTTGTCACAGATTAAAATGTTTGTAAAAGTTATATATAATAGTTATTAGTAAATTTGTAAAAAATTTTTGTCAATTTATATTGTATATATGAAGTCCGGTTTTAGAATTATGTAAATTTTGGCGCAATAAAAAACGCAAAAACAATTTTGGAGACCAAAATGTGTCCGATTTCACGTGTCGCCTTCGGAGACACGAAGCTTCAACCTAGTAGTAATGCTTATAACTTATAATATACAAAAACTTAAAGAAGAATATACAAATTAAAATTATACCTGAATTTATACAATATGAAATGGTCCAAAAAAAAAAAAAAAAAAAAAAAAAAACTACTAAAAAACTAACATAAAAATACTATTTACAATTTAGTAGTTCTGTTCCCACTCCTTATGTTGACCTAATTTAGACCATTCGGGCCTCCTGAATGTAGGTCAAAATTTCAAGTAAGAAAAACTCAAAAACTATTGGTCTGAAAATTATGAAACTTTAGGGAAAGTTCAGTGTCAGTAGGTCTAATATATATCTTTATTACAAAACAAAGGTCACCTCTTACTTTCCTAGAAATAATTAATTTTGAATATAATTTTTATATAATTTTTTAAAAGTGTCAAAATTTTGTCAAAAATTAATTTATTTAGGTAACCAAAAATGCAGAATCTTTTTAAATAGTAAATACCACAATTTGGCTTTTAAAATTTTGACCCACTTTTAATTTTCAGGGTGCCCGAATGTAGGTCAAAAGGTCAACACAGTATATCTCCGAAACTACTTATCGGAAAAATCTAAAACTAAGAACGAGTAAAGAAGACCTAATAACTAGTTATATACTGCAATAAAATTTACGCCTTACCGATTTACTTTTAAAGTTATAGGCCTTTCAAATTACTCGTTTTTTAAAATTGTCTTTAAAATGTTCAAATTTCAACCTTTTTCAAATTTTCAAACGGCTCCGCACTCGTCACGCTGGTGTCCTGGCGTATCCGCTGTCGAAATTTGTCCAGTGGCCCCGGGTCACTGACCTCGTGGCCACGTGGTTTTTGTTGTTTTTGTGTTTTTTCCGCGCGCCTGCGCGGAAAAAATCGGGAATGCCGACCAACGTGTAGAGCCCTTGGAGACCCTCCAAACTGCAGTTAAAAAACTGCAGGTCGTCGCTGTAGATTTTGAGAAAATCCACTTTTAAAGTTTTATTTTTCACAAAAAATCACTGTTTTCAAATTAACTCCTGATACACTTCACTTAGCGCGACGCAAACAACACTGTCGTGTGCGCTGTCACTTTCCGCTTGTTTTGATGTATCACAAGATACCAAAAAGCAAAATTTTCTAATTTTTACGAATTTTCTCGTGCGTATCACTATGAATTCGTGGCGCTCTCGAGTGCGGACGGAGCGGGACTGGTTAGGTTAGGTTAGGTTAGGTTAGGTTAGGTTAGGTTAGGTTAGGTTATTTCTATTTTGCTCTCTAGCTTATCTATTTCTATTTTATTTAGGTTATTTTCTTCTAGTAATCTGTCCAGTTTCTCACGAAACTGGCTCCAATTCGCTTTTTTACTGTTATATATACGTGTTGTTCTTCTAATTATTATTCCTTTTCCTTTATTCATTCTCAGTTTAAGTATAATAGCATTATGGTCCGAGCTTGTCATGCCGACTTCAACCCTCCATTCCTCCACCAGGTCAAGCACCCCCGATGTGCAGGCTGTAAGGTCTATAAAGCTGGTGAGTGTCCTATTCCCTCTTACTGTGTCGAATGTTGGGGTGTCTCCCTCATTGAGCACCTGCAAGCCCATCTCCTCCAATACCCCAGCCATTTCTTCGCCCCTACTGTCAACTTCCATGCTCCCCCACCATGTGCTCTTCGCGTTAGCGTCTCCTCCGAAGATCATTTTGTCGGCCCCTAAACTCTGCTCAATTTCCTTCAGCTGTTCCAGGTAGGGTTCTATTCGTTGATCCTGGAAGTAGTGTTCGCAGGTGTGTCGCCCGGGACCACCTTAGGTGGTTAGGTTAGGTTAGGTTAGGTTAGGTTAGGTTAGGTTAGGTTAGGTTAGGTTAGGTTAGGTTAGGTTAGGTTAGGTTAGGTTAGGTTAGGTTAGGTTAGGTTAGGTTAGGTTAGGTTAGGTTAGGTTAGGTTAGGTTAGGTTAGGTTAGGTTAGGTTAGGTTAGGGTAGGTTAGGTTAGGTTAGGTTAGGTTAGGTTAGGTTAGGTTAGGTTAGGTTAGGTTAGGTTAGGTTAGGTTAGGTTAGGTTAGGTTAGGTTAGGTTAGGTTAGGTTGAGGTCTGACCCGATGTATTAACTGCCTTAGCGATCAGCCTATGAGAGCTACAGCGAAGTTCAATACATCGTAAGTTGCGGATTCACGAGGCGCACACATCTGTGAAAACGGTGTGTCGCTGAGTGTTTTGCGGACCAAGATATAGCATAAAGAAGCGGAAAGTTACAAGTCGGGATTTTTTGATTGAAAAACGGTTTGTTTACCTTTTTCAATCGAAAAAAAGTCGGCTTTGCGGCTATCGTTCTACGCACTTTCTTGTGTTAGGACATAGCGGCAATAATCAATTTTCGCGTAGGCTAGGTCCGGTTGCTTTTCCTATCAGGGTTTGGAAGTAATCGGATTTTTAGTGATTTTAGTTAAAATTATAGAAAAAAATTTGCACAAAAAAGTCGGCAAAGTTCGTGAGCAAATATCTAGGTTGTGGTTTACCCCTACGGTCTTAGTAGGGGTGCCAGGGGATAGAAGACTTCATCCCCTATTAGTTGTTATTTTCGGCACCCCGCTACGTTAACGGGAAGTCAGAAAAAAAAAATTTTCAAAAAGTGTCCTGAGGGACCGGATTGCTATTCGGTTTTTTAGGCGCTTTTTGAAATTTGTATGGGATTTCTCCAAGCCGACTCTCCCTTGACCGTTTTCTAACCAAACTCTGTTTGGGGTGATAACTTCGGCTGGGGTGGTCGGATTTGGTCCAAATTTGGCAGGGACGTTGGCGGGGCCAGAATGGCCACGTCTGAAGAGGGGGGAGGTTTCCTCCGCAAGCGGGATAAAAGATTTTTAAGCTCTTCCTCCGAATCCGAGGAAGAAGGCCTCACAGAGGCTATCGAGATGACTTCCCAGCCCCAGAAAAGGGGGCATGTGGACCAGGTGGATGACCCAAAGCCCGATAATGGGCCTAAGGTTGGATCAGCCCGGAGGGGCAAGCCCAAGGGGGCCTACGCGGGGATGGCGTTGGCAAGAGCTAAGCTCCGAGGTTCGGAGACTTACCTCAGCTCCGACACTGACGTCGCCGCCGGCCCCTCCTCGTATAGGAAGGACTTCCCGGAGCTCCGCTCCAAGGGAACAATGGGGAGAGGGAGTGGGGGAACTACCTCCCCACCACGAAAGATGTTGACGCCCCCGTCGGAGGTTCTCCTCTCTGACCCGGTGGAGGCTGCCAAACAAGCGGCAGTTGAAATAATGGAGGGGGCCCGCAAGTCGGGCAACCTGAAGGGTGAGGTGTGGGGCACCATGAACCGGGCCTGCCGCACCATACTAAGTGCCATGGAGGAACTTGACGCCTCCAGGTCAGAGAGCGAGGAGATCCGCATCCTGAAGGCGGACAACAAGAGAATGCGGGAACAACTCGCTCTCTGCACAGCGGAACTCAAGGCCCTGAGAGTTGCCTTCTCAGAGCGCCAGGCCCCGGCCCCGCAGCCGGTGCGTGAGACCCCGGCCCCTAGGGCCCCCCCGCCGACACAATCCGCCGCTGCGGAGTTAGCAGAACTGCTGGACAGCATGAAGCGCGACTTGACGGTCTCCCTCGGTAACATGCTTAATGCTAGAATCGAGGAGATTGCCAGTCGCCTTCCTCCAGCACCAATAATCCGCCCCCCGCTAGCGGCGGATAAAAAGAAGAAGGCCCCACCGGCCTCAACGAGAGAAGTTGCCTCCGAGCCCGAGAGCAGGGCCAGGCTCGGGGATGGCAGGCCGAAAAGGGCCGCAAAAAAAGCGGCCCCGGCGGCCCAGGAAACCACTGCCCCGGCAGCCAAGACTGTCCCGGCAGCCAAGCCTGCCCCAGCAGCCAGGCCTGCCCCGGCAAGCAAGCCTGCCCCAGCAGTGGAGACTGCACCTGTGCCCCCGGGCGAGACATGGGCCCAAGTAGCAGGAAAAAAGAAGAGGAAGGGAAAGGGAAAGGCTACGGCCACTCCCCCACCCCCCCCCGCCGCCCAAGAAGAAAGCGGCACCAAAGAAGAAGGGTAAGGGTCTGGAAGTCCCCAAGACGGCAGCGGTGGTAATCACCATGCGGAAAGATATTACCAACGACACCACGCTGCAGGCAGTCATGTCCAAGGCCATTAATGGCATAAGCTTGGAGGAGATAGGCCTGCAGCATGTCAGGGTCAGGAACTCGGTGACGGGGGGCCGAGTCATCGAGGTCCCTGGTACAGATAGCGGAAGGGCGGCGGACAGCCTCGCAGCAAAGCTGCAGGTCCTCGTGGGCGACGTTGCCCATGTAAGCCGCCCTGAAAAGATGGCCGCTATCGAGGTCGCCGGCCTAGACGAGTCGGCGACAAGGGAGACCCTGGCGGCTGCCATCGCCAAGGCGGGGGGATGCGTTGAGGCGCACATTAAGGTGGGGGGTATTCGCCCTACATACTATAATGGTAGTGGGGTGGCCCTCGTGCCCGGTGGGAATTGCAAAAGCCCTCCTCAAGCGTGGTCAGATCCTGGTAGGCTGGTCGTCGGCCAGGATTAACTCCGTCGGACCAGCACCCATGCGGTGCTACAAATGCATGGGTGTCGGCCACGCGCGCGAGTTGTGCCCCTCAAAAGTGGACCGGGGCCAGATGTGTTACCGGTGCGGCGCAGAGGGGCACAAAGCAGCCGAATGCTGGGAGGAAAAAGTATGGTGCGCAGTATGCCACCATGCAGGCCTCCCAGCCGACCACGTAATGAGGGGACCGAAATGCTCCCCACCGGAGACAAAGGGAAGAGAGGCGAGGCCGAGACCCACTCGCCCCACCCGACCCCCTCCAGCCGAAACAGCCGCCAGCCGGCACCAAGAGGACAACCGTATGGACGTCTAAATGCCAGCACACCAGCATCTAGACTTCCTGCAGATAAACGCCAACCACTCCGCCAGAGCTCAGGATCTGCTCATGCAGGCCATGGCGGAGTGGGCAATTGGCGTTACGGTTGTAGTGGAGCCCTACTTCATCCCCCCCCAACCTAATTGGGTAGGGGATACCGACGGAGTAGTGGCGATCGTGGTGCCGGCGATGGGGGACCTCCCCCCCTTATCAAGGATCGAGGGTGGCCCAGGATTCGTGGCGGCCAGATGGGGGAACGACACGGTGCTGGTGGCCGTGTACTTCTCCCCCAATAGGCCGCTTCGGGAGTTCGAGACGTTCCTGGGGATCTTAGGGGGGGTGGTCCGGAGGGCTGCCCCGAGGCAGGTTATGGTCCTGGGGGACCTCAACGCCAAAAGTTCGGCATGGGGTTCCCCCATTACGGACCATAGGGGTATGGCTCTTGGGGATTGGGTGACGGCAACGGGACTCGTGGTCCTAAACCGGGGCACCGCGAATACCTGCGTGCGGCGGCAAGGGGGGTCAATCGTGGACGTCACGTTCGCGACCCCTGCCATAGCTGCACGCGTCACGGATTGGCGCGTCCTGGAGGATGTGGAGACCCTCTCAGATCACCTGTACATCAGGATGAGGGTCTTCACAGCGGGGGTTCCACCGTCGCCCATCACGGGCAGAGCCAGGAGGGGGCGAAAGTTCCCAAAGTGGTCCCTGGTCCATTTGGACAGGGACAAGGCGAACGAGGCGGCCATGGTGGAGGCGTGGTGTGCTGCCCCACCCGTCACCCTCGGAGCTGAGGAAAGGGCGGCACAGTTCCGAGTCGCACTACAGACGGTGTGCGACGCGGCCATGCCTCGGGTCGGTCGCCTGTTCGCCCGCAAGAGAGTATACTGGTGGTCCGCTGAAATTGCGGCCCTGCGGTCCACCAGTAACAGTGCCCGCCGCGCCTACCAACACTGTAGGCGCAGGCGGCACAGTGCGGAAGAGGAGGAAGGGCTCCACAGGGCCCTCAAAGAGGCTAAGGGGGCCCTCCAGGTTGCGATCGCCAAGGCCAAGGACGAAGCTCGCGAGTCGTTCTTGGCTACCCTGGACAGGGACCCATGGGGGCGGCCGTACAAGGTGGTGCGCAACAAAATGCGCAGCGCTCCCCCCATGGACTCCCTGGAGCCCGAACTCCTCCAGAGGGTAGTCGAGGGGCTATTTCCGCCAGCCCCCTTGATCTCTCCCCCGTCGATGGTCGACCCCAGAACGGAGTCGGAGGCCGAGCTCGTCGTTGCACCAATAAGTGACGACGAGTTCGAGCGTGTGATAGACCGACTGCGGGGCTGCAAAAAAGCCCCCGGCCCGGACGGCGTTCCCGGTCGCGTCCTCGCAGTCGCCCTGGAACACCTTGGGGACCGACTCAGGCACGTCATGGATGACTGCCTGAGAGAGGGAAGGTTCCCGAGGGTGTGGAAGGAGGGGCGACTATGCCTCCTCCGTAAAGAGGGTCGGCCACAGGATTGCCCGTCCGCCTATCGCCCCATAGTGCTGCTGGATGAGGCCGGAAAAGCGTTTGAACGCATCCTGGCCTCCCGGATCCTGCAGCACCTGGAGACCGCCGGCCCGAACGTCTCTGATAGACAATTCGGGTTCCGGGAAGGGCGGTCCACGCTCGACGCGCTGAAGTCACTGAAGGACTTTTGTGACTACGCGTCGAGCAGGGGTGAAGGTGTCATTGCGGTGTCACTAGACATCGCAAACGCATTTGGCACCCTCCCCTATGGGGTGATCAGTGAGGCACTTCGATACCATGAGGTGCCTCACTACCTAAGGCGAATTGTTGAGCACTACCTAACCGAGAGGGTAGTGCTCTGGGAAAACAAGGACGGGCAACAGGGGGAGAGACAGATGGCCTGCGGCGTGCCCCAGGGTTCCGTGCTCGGTCCACTTTTATGGAACCTGGGGTACGACTGGGCAATCCGGGGGGAGCTGCTTCCGCGCACACTCGTCGTCTGCTACGCGGACGACACAATGGTGGCTGTGCGCGGGAGCGACAAGCGGGAAACCTCCCGGAGGGCGGAAGTGGCGGCCGAGCTGGCGATTGAACGGATCACCAGGCTCGGCCTAAAGGTGAGCCTCCCGAAGACTGAGGCTATAGTCTTCGGGGGGCGCGGGTGGAATCTGCCCGCGAATGCGGCGCTCACCCTGGAGGGTGGAGCGGTCCAAATAAAGCCCCACATTAAATATCTGGGGCTCATATTGGACCGCAAGTGGGATTTCGGGGAGCATTTCTCGAGGTTAGCTCCCCGAATCGTGGGCGCCGCATCGGCGCTGGGCAGACTTCTGCCCAATATAGGAGGGCCGGATTCCTTGTGCCGCCGGCTATATGCCGGCGTGACAAGGAGCATGGCCCTCTATGGGGCCCCAATATGGGCGGACAAGCTGTCCGCCCGAAATAGGGCCCTGCTGCGGAGGCCACAACGGGTCGTGGCCCTCAGGATGGTGAGGGCCTATATGACGGTGGCCCATGCAGCGGCCTGCCTCCTCGCGTGCACCCCCCCATGGGAGCTAGACGCAGAGGTGCACGCAGAGACCTACCAACGTAGGTCCAGGGTCCGGACAACAGGTGAACGCCCGGACCCCGAGGAGGTGGCAGCCTCCCGTCGCGCGACGGAGCGCCGACTGCGGGACCGATGGAAGGCCCAACTGGAGGTCGCCCCTTATGGTCTCCGTACCATAGAGGCGATCCTCCCAACGGCCGACCTTTGGCTGAAGAGGGCAGTCGGCGCGACGTCGTACCGGCTCGTGCAGGTACTGACCGGGCATGGGTGCTTCGGTCACTACCTGCACAGAATCGGAAGAGAGCCGGCCCCGCTGTGCCATGAGTGCGGAAGTCCCGACGACACCGCGCAGCACACCCTTGAGGTGTGCAGTCGTTGGGACGCGGAGCGTGGCCTCATGGCACGCACCATTCAGCGGGTGGACCTCTCGCTCCAAAGCATTGTTGAAGCAATGCTGAGCAACGAGAGGTCCTGGGAGGCGGTGGTCTCCTTCTGCGAAACAGTCATTTCGCAAAAGGAGACCGCGGAGCGGGAGCGCGAGGAAGATCCTCTCGCGCATCCCCTCCGGCGCAGACGGCTTGGGTTGAGAAGGCGGCGTTTCGCCGCCAGACTCAACCCATAGTGGCTGCAGGTGGAGGATGGGAGTCCTCTGCCCGCGATGATCAGCCACTGAGCGGTCTGGGAGAGGGCCAAGCGTGCTCGCCCTTCTCCCCTTCGGCGCGGGAAGCCCCGGCAACGGCTGGGGTGCCACCGGTGGACATCGTGGACTATGCCTTCGCGGGTTCCACGGTGTCCAACAAAACCGGCCAGAGGGCACGTCCGGGTGGTTTTTAGTGGGTAGCACTCCCTACCTCTCCTCACTCTGAGGAGGGAGAGGCGATGTGTAGTCCCACATAACCCTCCGACACTCCCATGTTCGGAGGGTATGCGTAACGCATTTTCCACCTGGTCAACAAAAAAAAAAAAAAAAAAAAAAAAAAAAAAGGTTAGGTTAGGTTAGGTTAGGTTTTTTTTTTTTTTTTTTTTCCTGTCCGGACGCAGAGGTCCGGCCCGCGAGCTATCCTACTCTGCCCTCCGATTTCATTTTCGGAGTCCTTATTTACTTTCATGCTTGTCTTATCTTTTATAATATCTTTCATTCCTCATACTGATTCTTTCTATTGTTCTTCTTTCTTTCATGCTGTTCATTGGTGGGATGCCAATATTGACCTATTCTCTTATATCTATTTGTTTGTTTATTCTTATTTTTAATGTATCAAGGATGGAATGGGTGGGGTTCAAATCTTTCTTTAACATTTAATTTTATAACAACAATTTCTGACTATCTATACACAGTTCTTATTTCTTAATTATTTACTTATTTACAATATTTCTTATTTATAACTTATTTTTATACGATCACAGCAGTACAGATAGAGACTTAATTTTTATATTTCAGGGTTACAACACGAGACTTAACTTAATTACTTCCTATTATTACATTTAATTGGTACAATTTACACAGGTTAGGGTTTCTAATTTGCGAAAAATACAAGGAGGTTTACACAGAACTTAAATCTTTACTTCTTACTTACTTTTTATATATTTTGTACTGTTTACATTTTTTAATCTTATCCTAGTTTGCTACTGCACTGTGCTACTTATATTTACTTATACTTATCTCATTATATGCTGTTTTAATATATATATATCAATATATATATTCAACATATCTTCTTTAACTATTTATTTCTAACAATTACCTGTTTTGCTACCTGAATGCAGTAGTTGATAAAAACATCTCTCATGACGTTATCTGTCATAAATAATTTTACATTTCCTGCCTTTATTTCGCCATCCAACAACAACTCAGCCTCATATCTCTTTAATCCAAAAACAGGGCACTCAAAGAGGACATGTTGAACTGTCTCATTGACATCGGGCTCACAGATGCACGATGGGTTCTCCTTACACTTGAACCGGTTCAGGTATTCTGAGAACCCACCGTGCCCCGTCATCACCTGCGTAACAATGTTAGCCGGCTGCAGTTTTCGCACTATTTTGTATGCTTTTGCCGCATCAGGGAGGAACATTTTCGTGACAGATGCCGTCTGTCCCGACTTATACCTCCGGTTCCATTTATCAATCGACTCCAAACGGATGTGTCTCTTGATAAATGAAACCGGGCATTCCTCGTAATCCGGTTTCTTTTTTGACTTTAAAGCCGCTTCCTTTGCCAGGCAGTCTGCACGTTCGTTTCCTTCAAGACCAGCATGGGCTTTGATCCAGAATAAGGATATCTCCTTTCTCTGGAGTCTGCCGGTCATGAGGTTGTTGCGTGCCTCCATGGCCAAGGGATGGGCGGCGTATTGGCTTGTGACGGTTTCTAACGCCGACCTAGAGTCGCTATATATACCAAAGGTATCCTCTGAGCGTTTTAAGATCTCTGCCGTGGCTCTGCATATGGCCAGCAGTTCCGCCTGATACACCGTGCAATACGGGGCCAGCTTCAACTTGAGGGTTTTGGTTTCGGCTACATTGTTCCAGAGGGACAATGCAGCTCCAACTTTGCCCTCAATTTTGCTTCCATCCGTATATATTCTTACCGCTTGGTTATTGTGGATTTCCACATCATGTTGGTGCATCAAGCTCACGAACTTCAGGCACATATGTTTTGCCGGATGGGGAGATCTCTCGTATGGAGCCATTTTTTCTATCTCCCTATCTCCGATCACCGACTGAGGTACCCCCCTCTTGGCCCGATACAGGGCGGCTGCCTCTTGTATCCTGAGGTCAAGTGGTAGCATCCCAGCCAGTACCAGTGCTGAGTTTAGGGAGACAGTGCGGTACGCTTTGCACAACTTCTGGGCGAAACCTCTCTGGACTGCGTTTAGGTGTTTTTGCAGACCCAGTTTTTCGGTTGCCGGCGCCCAGACGCTGGATGCATACATTATTATTGGCTCCACGACGGCTCTATAAATTGTCCGGATTACCTCCGGGTGCAAACCCCAACTGATCCTCGCAGCTCTCGACAACTGTTTATATATATTCAATGCCTTCCTACAAACATATGTTGCGTGGCTGTTGAAGGTCAGTTTGTGGTCGAGGATGAGTCCAAGAATCTTGATCTCTTTTGACATGCCAATGTCGATCCCACCCATGCTCAGCAGTGGTGCGTCGTATTTCAGTTTTCGGGTTATGACCATTGCATTGGTCTTATGAGCCGCGAATTTCAACTTATTTTTGACGCCCCACTCCCGAACATAGGCAAGAGCGGCATTGGCCTGTCTTTGTACATCTAATGCTGTGTCACCGTCAAAAACCAATACTACGTCATCAGCAAATGCTTGGTTGTAGTTGCCACGACCTTGCAAACCCCTCAACAGTGGATCCAATAGGAGATTCCATAAGATTGGACCGCCTATCGATCCCTGTACACAACCTTTGTTTGTGCCTTTTGCATATTCTTGACCAGCATATCTCACTCTTACCCTTCTGTCCCGAAGGTAGCTATCCAGTATCCTTCTGATATTTATAGGACATTTTTCTTCTGCCAGTCTTGCTCGTATTGCGGGCCACCATGCGTTGTCGAAGGCTCCCTCTATGTCCAGCGATACTACAATAATAAGTTTTTTCAGTTGTAGTTTTCCTTGTATGTATTGCATGAGATCATAGAGGGAGTCCTCAGTGCTTTTCCGGGGCATAAATCCGTACTGGCGAGTACTTATTCTAGGTACCATGTGCCATTTTACACGTCCTATGATCATTTTTTCCAGGATCTTCCCCATAACTGGCAAGAGCCCTATCGGTCTATACGACTTTGGGCTAGTGTAGTTGTCCTTTCCCGGCTTTTTTAAGACTACTACTGTGGCCTCTTTCCAGACAGTGGGGAAGTGCTGGAATGCCAAGCATTTGTTTGCCATGGCAAGGTATAACTCTGGATCCTGTGAGATAGCGTGGTCGCAAATATCTGCTGTCAGGCCATCGATACCCGGGGCCTTTTTAGGATTAAATGTTTTCACCACGGATTTCAGCTCTTCCTTTGTAAACGCTGGATCATGCTGCTCATCATAGTCACAGTCGTTTGCGTGATCTGCTGTTGCTCTAATCCGTCGGTGCTCTTCATTGTCCTGACTTTCCGAGTCCTCGGGGTAAAATGTCTCTGCCAACAATTCTGCCGACTCCTTCGGGGTCAGGGTTTCGCCATCTTTTTTAAGAGGTAGATCCTCGTGTCTCGTTGTTGTCCTTCTTATGACTCTCATTATTCCCTCCCACAGGCTTTCTTTGTCCTGTTTTCCGCAAAACTCCTTCCAACTTTCAATCTGGGCTTTCTTGGCTTCGTTTTCGTATGCTTCTTTTGCTTGCAGGTACTCATCGACGACCTTCATTTTCCGGATCGGCGCTGCGCATCGGATTCGGCGTCTCCTGGTGGTAGCTTCCTTCTTCAGTTTGGCGAGTTTTTCCGACCACCATGGTAAGGTAGGTTGGTTTCTTGTTTTCTTTCTAGGTATACTGTTATTACTAGCTTCTATTATTATTTTCGTGTATGTTTCTATTATTTGCTCTAGTTGTATTTTGTTCTCTAATTTTTCTATTTCGCTTTTACTCATTTTATTTTCTTCTAACAAACCGGCCAGTTTCTTATGAAACTGGTTCCAGTTTGCTTTTTTGCTGTTAAAAATTCTAGTTGTTCGCATTGTCTCCATACCTTTAGCTTTTAATAGTCTAATTTTAAAAGTGATCGCATTGTGGTCGGAGCTCGTCAATCCTTCTTCCACTCTCCAGTCTTCCACCAGGTTCAACATTTCCGTCGAGCAGGCCGTGATGTCTACGCAGCTGGAGTAGACTTTTTCCCCTCTTATAGTGTAGAATGTTGGGGTATTCCCTTCGTTGAGTACCTGCAAGCCCATCTCTTCTATGGTTCCGCTCACATCTTCCCCTCTCTGGTTTACAGTCGAGCTTCCCCACCAGATGTTTTTTGCGTTTGCATCGCCGCCCATTATGAGGTATCCCGTGCTCATGTGCTCTTTAATGCTTTTTAACTGCTCCAGGTAAGGCTCTATGGTTTGCGGATCTGGTTCAAAGTAGAAGGAAATCAGTGTGATCTCCCAGGCAGTGGTCTTTACTTTTACTACTACGATGTTATTAGTAGTAAAGTCCGGGTATTGTATGACTTCAATGTCATTGTCAAATACTGCTATTGCCGCTTTGACAACTCCACCATCTTGGTTTGTGCTCTGGAAGATCCTGACTCCTCCATAGTCCTTCATTTTTCCTATCGCTCCAATATAGGGTTCCTGGAGCAGCGCGAAGGCCATCTTCTTTTTGTTGGCCTCAAGCATAATCTCTTGGGTTGCCAGTTCCTTTCTCTGCAAGTTTGCTTGGGCTACGCAGTATGGCCTTGCTCTAGCTGGAGGGGATTCTGCACCTGGGGCGCCCTTAGCAATAGGCTACGGTTGCCCGCGCCAGTGACTCCCATTTCCTCCGAATTGGACATTCTTGGCTGAAAGCATTGTGGTCGGTCCGGTCAAGCTTTGCGTGCATGCAGTTGCAACACGATGGGGCCGCACCCGCAAGCCAGTCTGCACACTGTGCCCTCATGTGCGGTCCGCTGCAGTGGCTGCACTTTTCTGTGGTTCCTTTACAAAAGCGCCTGCCGTGTCCATATCCTAGGCACACTGAGCACTGGACAAGTGGTGACTGGTCCGCCACTCTCACTCTTTGGAGATCGATTTGCACAGATCCCAGGTCGACCAGCCTTTGCCATATCTTGGGCGACACCCTCAGTACCACGTGACTCATGTGTGGGTTCCTTGTACGCTTCCTGTATAGGATCTCCAGTTTATGCTGATGCTCGTCTAGGTCTTTCATGACGTTTTTGTTTTGGTTCCGTAGTGCACCAAGGATGTCCTCGTCCTTGTTGTAGGAGAAAACATCCCTAAGGATCACCAGAGGGTCCTTGTTTTTAACCTCCTGGACGTTTAGATGGTCCTCTGCATCTTTCAACCTTTCTTTGATCAGCTCTCTTTCTCTCTCTGTTCTACAGCCCACTATCACTTTCCTGTCTTTGGCCTTCCGGATCTTTTCTACTGCAATACCCCCTTCTTTTGCGTTTATTGTCTTCCTTATTCTGTCCAAAACGTCCTCTCCTGTTTCTGTCTCGACTTTGGACGAGACTATTACGGAGTGTAGAGCGGTCTGTTCCTGGGGCAGCCTCCTGGATGCCGCTGCGACACTCGCGTATGTCTGTTTTTCTTGGAATTCAGTGTGCTTTTCAATAGTTTCCTTTAGCTTATCCATTTTTTGGTTACTTTCTTGTATAAGTCTGGTATGGTCCTCCATAATTCGAACCCAGTTACTTTCATACCCTGGCTTATCCTTTTCTGGTGCTATATCATCCTCCGGTTCTTTATTTTGTTTGTTCGCTTGTCCCTTTATATTGTCCACCTCTTTTACCAGCTGGTAGAGCCTGTCTATTGCCAGAGTAACCTCTATTTTTATTTCGGTTTTTAAATTCCTGGCATTCCCTATGCTAGTTTTAGCTCTAACAACGCAGGCTTTTGCCTCCGTCAGCCGGTCAGCGTGTTTCAGTCTCTCTTTCGGTGGGCTTTTTGTTCTTTCCGCGGATACGCGTTGGGACCCTGTTTTTGTCTCTTGTGAGAGCGTAGGCTTTGGTTTCGGTTTTGTGGTCTCCGGGGCCTTAGGTGGTTTTTCCACTTTCCCGGTTTCCCACTCCCCTATACTACGCCTCACCTTTGATGTTTGGGATGGCTCTGATGCCAACACCTCTACTTGAGATGGTCCTGCCATCTCGGTCCCAATTGGAGAACTTGGACTTTGTGGTTTCATGTCGCCGGTCTTTTTTACGGGGGTGCGGAAGCCAAACATTCCGGATGTCAATTCAAACTCTGACACACAGAGGGTGCGTCAATTAAATAATTAATATAAGAATCTAGATAATAGTGAAAGGTTTGTAAAAGTTATATATATATTGTATTATCTATGTGCTAAAACTTATACTAATTCTGTCTTTTTCTGTTTCAGGTAGTCGTCGTGGCAACTTCAACGAGAAAACGCTGTCTTACAGGTACGTAAATTGTCAATTACAGATATGCTCTATGTAGAGTATCAAACTCTACATAGGTATGTCAATGTCAGTGTGCGCGCTATGCGTTGATTTATTGAAGAAACAAGAACAAATTAATAATTAAAATAAAATAAAATAAACGAAAGTTTTCTAGGACTCTACCTAGAGTCTTCCTTTATGTCCACGTTGATAGTCCTGTATATATTAAACCTAACAAAGAGAATTTCGTCGAAATCGGGCAACGGGTTCCAGAGATATGAAACTTTGAAGTTTTCCAAGATGGCGGAACAAGATGGCGCCTATCATGAAAAATACCCGTATCTTAGTCAATTTTGAAGCTAGAGCTTCGGGATTTCGACGGTCGTGCTTGACTCGTCCCCGTCTAGCCTCTAACACGATAGGTAGAGCAAAAAATTTTTTGCTCTACCTAGAGCCCCAACTAATATCAAGTCAGGGAGGGGGTAGTAACGGTACCAACAGTGGAAACCCCGTCCCAATCGGACCACTCTAGCGAGGGCTATGCCCGTTCAAAACAATCCAAGATGGCGTCGCAAATGGCCGCTCCAGAACTAACTCCGGCAATAATTATCCGAAGTGGGCCGTGTTTGGGCTTGTTTTGAAGGGCACAACTCACACAAGGGCTTGGTTAGGGCCACGTGTTGATAAGTCCCCCCCCTGATTTTATAATTACAAAAAACACAATAATTTAACCTAAAAATAGCCTAACTAATTGAATATCAGCCTAAAATTTTCGAAATTTTGCACAAGCCTCTAAATAATTATTAAAAAATTTACCCTATTTTAATTTTAATTTTAACTTTAAAATTAGGGGTACCTCGTGTACCCCTGGAATATTCAAAAAATTTTTACTCTAAAACTAGCTGATCGACCTACGTCAAAATTTTTATATAATGTTGGGGGCCCTAAGATCTATCTAAAATAAATTTAAAATATATACGTCACAGATCTTTTCGACGAGATAAAAATTTCTAAAATTTACAAAAATTTAAAACAGTTATAACTTTGTCAAAAATTGACCTAGACAAAAATAAAAAGTGCCTCCCTGATCTCCACAGCGGCGTCCTAGTGCTTCCGTTGTCAGCTTTTTCCTGGCTGCCCTGGATCGCTGACCTCGTGGCCACGTGGTTTTGGCTTTTCTGCTTTTATCTCCGCGCTCCTGCGCAGGAAAAATCGGGAAAAGCAGAAAAACCGTAGTGCTCCTGGAGGCCTTCTAGAAGGCACTTTAAAAAGTATGTGTCACCGCTGCAGATCTTGAGAAAAATGCACTTTTAACTTTAAAATTTTTTAAAATTTCACTTTTTTTGTGATAACGTCGCGGAAAAAACACTTAGCGACACCGCGTTTTCACAGCCGTGTGCGCCTTGCGATTTCTCAATTTTTGACGTATCACACGACAGTAAAAACCACTGTTTTCAATTTTTGGTGAATTTTTTCGCTAGAGGTTTGCCTGTAAGTGGGCGCTCCGGAGTGCGGTTGGAGCCAGACTCGTTAGGTTAGGTTAGGTTAGGTTAGGTTAGGTTAGGTTAGGTTAGGTTAGGTTAGGTTAGGTTAGGTTAGGTTAGGTTAGGTTAGGTTAGGTTAGGTTAGGTTAGGTTAGGTTAGGTTAGGTTAGGTTAGGTTAGGTTAGGTTAGGTTAGGTTAGGTTAGGTTAGGTTAGGTTAGGTTAGGTTAGGTTAGGTTAGGTTAGGTTAGGTTAGGTTAGGTTAGGTTAGGTTAGGTTAGGTTAGGTTAGGTTAGGTTAGGTTAGGTTAGGTTAGGTTAGGTTAGGTTAGGTTAGGTTAGGTTAGGTTAGGTTAGGTTAGGTTAGGTTAGGTTAGGTTAGGTTAGGTTAGGTTAGGCTAGGTTAGGTTAGGTTAGGTTAGGTTAGGTTAGGTTAGGTTAGGTTAGGTTAGGTTAGGTTAGGTTAGGTTAGGTTAGGTTAGGTTAGGTTAGGTTAGGTTAGGTTAGGTTAGGTTAGGTTAGGTTAGGTTAGGTTAGGTTAGGTTAGGTTAGGTTAGGTTAGGTTAGGTTAGGTTAGGTTAGGTTAGGTTAGGTTAGGTTAGGTTAGGTTAGGTTAGGTTAGGTTAGGTTAGGTTAGGTTAGGTTAGGTTAGGTTAGGTTAGGTTAGGTTAGGTTAGGTTAGGTTAGGTTAGGTTAGGTTAGGTTAGGTTAGGTTAGGTTAGGTTAGGTTAGGTTAGGTTAGGTTAGGTTAGGTTAGGTTAGGTTAGGTTAGGTTAGGTTAGGTTAGGTTAGGTTAGGTTAGGTTAGGTTAGGTTAGGTTAGGTTAGGTTAGGTTAGGTTAGGTTAGGTTAGGTTAGGTTAGGTTAGGTTAGGTTAGGTTAGGTTAGGTTAGGTTAGGTTAGGTTAGGTTAGGTTAGGTTAGGTTAGGTTAGGTTAGGTTAGGTTAGGTTAGGTTAGGTTAGGTTAGGTTAGGTTAGGTTAGGTTAGGTTAGGTTAGGTTAGGTTAGGTTAGGTTAGGTTAGGTTAGGTTAGGTTAGGTTAGGTTAGGTTAGGTTAGGTTAGGTTAGGTTAGGTTAGGTTAGGTTAGGTTAGGTTAGGTTAGGTTAGGTTGTTTTTTTTTTTTTTTTTTTTTTTCCTACCCGTACCACCATCTCGAAATGGCACTAAGTAGTAGACTACATCCCCCTGACATGGGTGGTCAGAGTTTTTAATGAAACTCAAAATACGTTTATTCACTGCCCACATGCCATTGAGCTCTTACATACTGTCTTACAGCTATTTAATTCTAACAATGTTTTTACATTTTACTTATATCTATATATACTGGCTTACTGATATTCTATACTAAACAATGTTTTTACACTCTACTTATTACTATACAAATGAAAAATACGTAAAACTATTACAATTAATTTTTTACTTTTTAAGAATAACAAACTTTATGTTTCCTATTTCTTAAATTATTTCAAATTAATACATCTGAACGTTACCGAATTTCCTGGTTTATTGTACATACTTAATCTATTTATTTTGTATACCAGCTTATTTATATGCAATTTATATATATTTTTAAATATATATAATTCATAATTTATCTACCTATTTATTTCTTAAATTTACCTGTTTTACTATTTTCGTACAAAATTCCAGAAATTTTGGTCTAGTGTAATTGTTTTCCATGAGTTTACTAGCATTATCGACAGCTACCTCACATTCGAGTAAGCATTCGGCTTCATATCTCGCTTTACCGTATACGGGACATTCAAAAATAACGTGCGTGCTTGATTCCGCCTTCTCTGGTTCACAGATGCACGATGGGTTTTCTTTACACTTAAATCGGGTTAAGTATTCCGAGAACCCACCGTGCCCCGTCAATAACTGAGTCGTCACACCTGTTGGCTCAAATTTTTTAATTATTCTATGGGCTTTTATTGCGTCTGGGAGGAATATCTTTGTGACTGCTGCTGTGTCGCCTGACTTGTATCTCCGATTCCATTCCTCAAGCGAGACCATACGGGCCTGTCGCTTGATGAATGAAACCGGACACTGGTCATAGTCAGGTCTTTTGCGTGAATTTAGGGCCGCTTGTTTTGCCAACTCGTCGGCTCGTTCATTTCCCTCCAACCCTGCGTGTGCCTTAATCCAGAATAAAGAAACTTCTTTATTCTGTATTCGGCTGGTCCTCAGGTTATTTCGGACTTCTATCGCTAAGGGGTGGAGGGAGCCTTGGTTCGTTATAGTCTCCAATGCTGATCTGGAGTCACTATATATTCCAAAGCTTGGCTCCGAGCGTTTGACTATTTCACTCGTGGCTCTGCATATGGCCAGGAGTTCGGCCTGATAGACAGTGCAAAATGACGACAGTTTTAGCTTGAGGGCCCTGGTCTCGGCTTTACCGTCCCAGAAGCGCTGCTCCGACCCTGCCCTCAATCCTACTGCCGTCAGTGTATATTTTTACTGCTTGTTTATCGTGTTTATCCACTTGTTGTTTGTCCATCAAGGTCTCGAACTCCAGGCGCACCTGCTCCGCCGGATGCCAAGTGTCACAGTATGGCGCCAGCCGCTCCACCTCCATGTCCCCTAGTGCTGTCTGGGGCACTCCCCTTCTTGCCTTGTAGAGGGTTGCCGCTTCTTGTACCCTAAGATCGAGAGGCAGTATCCCAGACAACACCAGTGCTGAGTTCAGGGAGACGGTGCGATAGGTTAGGTTAGGTTAGGTTAGGTTAGGTTAGGTTAGGTTAGGTTAGGTTAGGTTAGGTTAGGTTAGGTTAGGTTAGGTTAGGTTAGGTTAGGTTAGGTTAGGTTAGGTTAGGTTAGGTTAGGTTAGGTTAGGTTAGGTTAGGTTAGGTTAGGTTTTTTTTTTTTTTTTTTTTTTTTTTTTTTTTTTTTTTTTTCCTGTCCGGACGCAGAGGTCCGGCCCGCGAGCTAGCTTACTTCTAACCCTCCGACTTGAGGTCAGAGTCCTTGTTAACTGACAACTCTTTCATTCTTTCTTATCTTTTATTCAATCTTTCATCCTTCATACTGTATCTTTCTTTCATTCATCCTTCTTTTACTCTTTCATTGGTGGGTTGCCAATGATTAACTATGTGGTATTATATCTATTTCTTTATTTCATATGTTTAAGGATGGGATGGATAGGGTTCATTTTTTATTTTATATAGCCTCCCAAATTGGGTTACAATTTATTCTAATTCTATTTCTAAAAGGTTTATACAAGAATATTACTTAATTAAGTTATTACTATTTTAATCCTACATATTTTATTACATTTTAATTACAGTTTCCCATATAGTTGTACATATCTATATTTTTTTTTTTTTTTTTTTTTTTAATCTAACTTATTTGTATGCAACTTATATATATATTATAATATATATAATTCATAACTTATCTAACTATTTATTTCTTAATATTACTTTTTTAACAATTTTTGTACAGAAATCAAGGAAAATTGTTCGTGCTTTTTTATTTTCGATGATATTACTTGCATTTTGGGCTGTTATATCGCATTCTAGTAGGTTCTCAGCTTCGTGTCTGGCGTAACCGTATACAGGGCATTCGAAAATTACGTGCGTACTCGTTTCTTCCCTACCTGGTTCACAGATGCACGATGGGTTCTCTTTACACTTAAACCGGGTTAAGTATTCCGAGAACCCACCGTGCCCCGTGAATATTTGGGTCGTCACTCCGGTTGGTTCCAGCTTTCTTACAATTTTATGGGCCTTTATAGCGTCTGGGAAAAACAACTTGGTGACCGCGCCTTTTTCCTCCGATTTGTACCTCCGGTTCCATTCGCCAAGCGAATCCTCGCGGATTTGTCGCTTTACGTATGAAACCGGACATGCATCGTATTCTGGCTTGGTTTTCCCCTTGAGTGCTGCCTCTTTTGCCAGTTTATCGGCTCTCTCGTTTCCACTCATCCCTGCATGTGCTTTGATCCAAAACAAAGAAATTTCTTTGTTTTGGAGTGCGATAGTGGCCAGATTTTTCCGGGTTTCTATCGCCAGTGGATGGGTGGAGCCGTTGTTTGTCAACGTTTCGAGAGCCGATCGTGAGTCACTGTAGATGCCGTAGCTTATTTCAGGACGCTTGACTACCTCCCGCGTGGCTCTACATATGGCGTACAGTTCCGCCTGGTAGACCGTGCAGTACGATGGCAGCTTAAGTTTAAGGTTCTTTGTCTCCGCTTCGCTATTCCAGAAAGACAGCGCTGCGCCGACCTTCCCCTCAATCTTGCTGCCATCTGTGAATATCCGGACTGCCTGGACGTTGTGTTGTGCAACGTCTTGCTGGTCTATCAGGCTTACGAACTCCACGCACATATGCTTTGCCGGATGCGGAGTCAGCTTATACGCTACTCTACGCTCTACCTCCCTGTCTCCCAACATCGGCTGCGGGACTCCGCGCTTGGCCTCATAAAGGGCTGCTGCCTCCTGGATCCTAAGATCCAGTGGCAGTATTCCGGCCAGTAATAGTGCCGAGTTAAGGGAGACAGTTCGATATGACTTGGTGAGCTTTTGGGCAAACACTCTTTGGACAGCATTTAGTTTTTTACGCACATTTTGTTTCTCAGTTGCTTTTACCCAGGCGCTGGCCGCATACATTATAACTGGTTCAACTGTAGCTGTGTATATTACACGAATCACCTCCGGGTGCAGTCCCCAACCAACCCTAGCGGCTCTCGATAGCTGCTTATATATATTTAAAGCTTTCCTACACACTTCTGCTGTATGGTTGTTAAATGTGAGCTTATTGTCTATCGTGATGCCTAGGATTTTTATGTCTTCAGACATGCCAATATCGACCCCGCCCATGCTCAGCTGTGGTGTATCGAATTTAAGTTTACGTGTTATAACCATCGCGCAGGTTTTGTGCGGTGCGAATTTGAGCTTGTTTTCGATACCCCACTCCCGGACATAGGCGAGAGCGGCATTGGCATGTCTCTGCACCTCCAGGGCCGTGTTTCCATCAAACAGCAGCACTACATCATCAGCGAACGCCTGAACATAATCGCCACGTCGTTCTAAACCTTTTAGGAGAGGATCAAGGAGAAGGTTCCAGAGTATGGGTCCGCCGATGGAGCCTTGGACACAGCCTTTGTTTGTGCTTTTAAGATGTTCGTAGCCGGCGTATCTCACTCTGACCGTTCTGTTTTCGAGGTAGCTGTCGATTGCTCTTCTCAGGTTTATGGGACATCCTGCTTCTGCAAGTCTTACTCTAATGGCTGGCCACCACGCGCTGTCGAAGGCTCCCTCTATGTCTAATGATACCATAACTATTAGCTTTTTCTGATCAAGTTTGGTACGAATGCGCTGCATCAGATCATAGAGGGAGTCTTCGGTACTCTTTTGTGGCATAAACCCATATTGTAGAGTGCTCATCTTTGGGACCAGGTGCCATTTTAATCGACCAACTACCATCTTCTCGAAGATCTTGCCCAGGACTGGTAGTAGCCCTATGGGCCTGTATGATTTTGGATTAGTGTAATCCTCCTTCCCAGGTTTCCTCAGGACTACCACCGTTGCTTCCTTCCACATCATGGGGAAGTGGCCGTGGGCTAAGCATCTGTTACACAGCGAGAGAAACAATTCCATGTCATGGTGTATTGCCTTATCGCATATGTCCGCGGTCAGACCGTCAATCCCCGGAGCCTTCTTTGGATTGAAACTTTTAGCAGCGATTTTGAGTTCTTCAATGGTAAACGGTGGGTCATGGTTCTCATCATAAACCCAGTCGTTTACCTTTTCAGACATTTCTCTTATTCGGCTGTGATTTGCGTTGTCATCTTCCTTCAGGTCCTCCGGGTAGAACGTCTCTGCTAAGAGTGCCGCAGACTCCCGGCCACCCAGTACTTTTCCCCCTTTCGTTAGAGGCAGGTCTTCCTGCCTTTTAGCTGTTCTGCCTATAACTCTGTAAATACCGTCCCACATGCTCTCTTTTTCTTGTTTTTCGCAGAATCCCTTCCAACTTTCGATTTGCGCTTTCTTTGCTTCATTCTCATATTCTCTTTTTACTTTCAGATAATCTTCGATCACCTTCTGCCTTCGGACCGGCGCTGCGCAGCGGATTCGACGCTTAAACGTGGTGGCTCTTCTCTTCAGCTTGGCGAGTTCTTCCGACCACCACGGCAAGGTAAGTATACTTTTTGTTTTCTTTTTAGGGATGCTATAGTTGCATGCTCCTACTATTGCTTTAGTGTAACCTTCTACTATTAATTCTAATTTTGCTTTATCTTTAATGTTTTTTATTTCTTCTTTTACAATTTTGTTTAGCTCAAGCAATTGGGCAAGTTTCCCATGAAACTTGCCCCAATCTGCTTTTTTACTGTTGAATATTCTGGTCGTTCTACTTATGTGTGTACCTTTCGCTTTGTTCAATCTAATCTTAAAACTCAATGCGTTGTGGTCGGAGCTCGTCATGCCTACCTCTACTCTCCAGTCTTCCACCAAATTCAGCATCCCTGCCGTGCAGGCCGTTATGTCGACAAAGCTGGTGTATTGTTTGTGACCTCTGATCGTGTCGAAAGTTGGAATGTCCCCCTCATTTAGTACTTGCAGCTCCATTTCTTCTAGAGTTCCGGCCATTTCTTCTCCTCTTTCATTGATTTTAAGGCTACCCCACCAGGAGTGTTTGGCGTTTGAGTCGCCTCCTATTAGGATTTTGGCGGCGTCAAGTTGCTTTTTGATCGTCTTTAGGCGTTCGAGGTATGGTTGTAGCGGTTCTGTTGGCTCGAAATAAAATGAGATCGCCACGATCTCCCAGGCACTCGTCCGGAGTTTTACAACAACGATGTTATTTGTTGTAAACTCCGGACATAGGATGGCGTCTATATCAGTATCAAAGACGACAATTGCTGCCTTAACAACACCATCCCTTTGACTCGTGCCTTGAAAGATCCTGGCGCTCCCATAATTTTTCATCCTGCCTATACCTCCGACGTACGGCTCCTGGAGGAGTGCAAAGGCCATCTTTTTATTTGCTGCCTCAAGCATAATCTCATTTGTTGCCAGAGCCATGCGTTGTAGGTTGGCTTGTGCAATGAGGTATATTTTCGCGTCTGTTTGGGGACCATTTGAGCCCGGGACCACTTTAGCAATAGGCTATTGTGGCCCGGGCTAAAGCCTCCCACTTGCGGCGAATGGGGCATTCACCGCTGAAAGCGTTATGGTCTGTCCTGTCTAGTTTTGCGCGATTACAGTTTGTGCACGAGGGGGGGACGTCTGCGAGCCAATCTGCACACTCAGACTTCATGTGGGCTCCCCCGCAGTGGCAGCACCTCTCCGCTGTCTCTTTGCAGAACCGTCTTCCGTGACCGTACCCCAAGCAGAGGGAGCATTGCACGAGCGGCGATTGATCGGCCACTCTCACTCGCTGGAGGTCTATTCGGACGGATCCTGCATCTACCAAACACTGCCAAATTCCGGGGGAGACCCTCATTACAATATGGTGTGTGTGGGGGTTTCTCGTGTTTTTCTTGTAGGCTATTTCCATCCTTTGGTCAGTTTGTTCTCTTAGGACTCCTTTATTTTGATTTCTTAGGGCGTCAAGGACCTCCACGTCGGTGTTATATTTTAAGACGTCTTTAAGGACCACCAGTGGGTCCTTGTTTTTCATCACCTCAACGTTGAGTTCCCTGGCACCCTCTATCTTTTCCTTCACTTTCTCTCTTTCTTTTTCCGTTTTACACCCAATTATTACTTTTCTATCTCTCGCTTTTCTTATTTTGTCCACTGTTATCCCACTTTCTCTTGCGTTGACTACTTTTCTTATTCTATCGAGGACTTTTTCTCCAGTATCATTCTCGTCCACAGAAGTAACCACGACGGAGTGTAGCGCGGTCTGTTCCGGCCTCCGAGGGAACGCCGCCGCGACACTCGCGTACGACTGCTTGCGCTGTAGCTCTTCTTGCTTTTCTAAGCTTTCTTTTAGTTGTTCCATTCTCTGGTTATTTTCCTGGAGAAGCCTCGTATGTTCATCCAGTTTTCTGAGGAGTTCGGTATCCTCTTTTCTATTTTCTGGTTGTAGTCTCTCTGCCTCTGGTATTTTCTCTTCATTTATATTTTTCTTCCCGCTTGCCCCTTCCTTAACCAATTGATATAACCGATTTAAGGCGTTAGTGACCTCCTTTTTTATTTCGGTTTTGAGGTTACGAGCGCCGTTTATGCTTTCTGTGGCAAAATCTAGGCACGCCTTTGCCTCTGTCAGCCGATCTGTACATTTTACGCTTTTCTTATCAAAGGTTAAATTCCATGCCAGCGAGGGGCCCAGTGCCTCCGTTGACGCCCTTCGAGTCTCCACCCTTGGCTCGCCCTTCGAAAGAGCTGTCTTCGGCTTTTGTTTTGGGGGTTCCACCTCTGGCTTGGTTTTCTGTGGGGGGGTCGGGGACTTGGACTTCCCGGTCTCCCATTCCCCAATACTCCGCCTCACACTCGTGGTTTTGCTTGAGTGGGCAGTTGGGGTTGGGCTGTTTTTTGTCTGTCCTTTTGGGTCTCGTGGGTTTCGTGGAGCTTCTTCTTCGATTCGCTCATGAACACTGTCTTTTTGTTTCGTGGGCGTTCGGATTCCGAACATTTTGGCTGTAAGAGTTGTGTGCCAAACTAGTATATGGTACTGTTGTCGGAGGGATTTACCGCTTACCCCAAATTTATTGTATTACTAATATTCCTTTTTTGTTTCAGATTCGTCGGGGTAAGGCTGCGTACACGGGTAGGTTGTCACAGATTAAAATGTTTGTAAAAGTTATATATAATAGTTATTAGTAAATTTGTAAAAAATTTTTGTCAATTTATATTGTATATATGAAGTCCGGTTTTAAAATTATGTAAATTTTGGCGCAATAAAAAACGCAAAAACAATTTTGGAGACCAAAATGTGTCCGATTTCACGTGTCGCCTTCGGAGACACGAAGCTTCAACCTAGTAGTAATGCTTATAACTTATAATATACAAAAACTTAAAGAAGAATATACAAATTAAAATTATACCTGAATTTATACAATATGTAATGGTCCAAAAAAAAAAAAAAAAAAACTACTAAAAAACTAACATAAAAATACTATTTACAATTTAGTAGTTCTGTTCCCACTCCTTATGTTGACCTAATTTAGACCATTCGGGCCTCCTGAATGTAGGTCAAAATTTCAATTAAGAAAAACTCAAAAACTATTGGTCTGAAAATTATGAAACTTTAGGGAAAGTTTAGTGTCAGTAGGTCTAATATATATCTTTATTACAAAACAAAGGTCACCTCTTACTTTCCTAGAAATAATTAATTTTGAATATAATTTTTATATAATTTTTTAAAAGTGTCAAAATTTTGTCAAAACTTAATTTATTTAGGTAACCAAAAATGCAGAATCTTTTTAAATAGTAAATACCACAATTTGGCTTTTAAAATTTTGACCCACTTTTAATTTTCAGGGTGCCCGAATGTAGGTCAAAAGGTCAACACAGGATATCTCCGAAACTACTTATCGGAAAAATCTAAAACTAAGAACGAGTAAAGAAGACCTAATAACTAGTTATATACTGCAATAAAATTTACGCCTTACCGATTTACTTTTAAAGTTATAGGCCTTTCAAATTACTGGTTTTTTAAAATTGTCTTTAAAATGTTCAAATTTCAACCTTTTTCAAATTTTCAAACGGCTCCGCACTCGTCACGCTGGTGTCCTGGCGTATCCGCTGTCGAAATTTGTCCAGTGGCCCCGGGTCACTGACCTCGTGGCCACGTGGTTTTTGTTGTTTTTGTGTTTTTTCCGCGCGCCTGCGCGGAAAAAATCGGGAATGCCGACCAACGTGTAGAGCCCTTGGAGACCCTCCAAACTGCAGTTAAAAAACTGCAGGTCGTCGCTGTAGATTTTGAGAAAATCCACTTTTAAAGTTTTATTTTTCACAAAAAATCACTGTTTTCAAAATAACTCCTGATACACTTCACTTAGCGCGACGCAAACAACACTGTCGTGTGCGCTGTCACTTTCCGCTTGTTTTGATGTATCACAAGATACCAAAAAGCAAAATTTTCTAATTTTTACGAATTTTCTCGTGCGTATCACTATGAATTCGTGGCGCTCTCGAGTGCGGACGGAGCGGGACTGGTTAGGTTAGGTTAGGTTAGGTTAGGTTAGGTTAGGTTAGGTTAGGTTAGGTTAGGTTAGGTTAGGTTAGGTTAGGTTAGGTTAGGTTAGGTTAGGTTAGGTTAGGTTAGGTTAGGTTAGGTTAGGTTAGGTTAGGTTAGGTTAGGTTAGGTTAGGTTAGGTTAGGTTAGGTTAGGTTAGGTTAGGTTAGGTTAGGTTAGGTTAGGTTAGGTTAGGTTAGGTTAGGTTAGGTTAGGTTAGGTTAGGTTAGGTTAGGTTAGGTTAGGTTAGGTTAGGTTAGGTTAGGTTAGGTTAGGTTAGGTTAGGTTAGGTTAGGTTAGGTTAGGTTAGGTTAGGTTAGGTTAGGTTAGGTTAGGTTAGGTTAGGTTAGGTTAGGTTAGGTTAGGTTAGGTTAGGTTAGGTTAGGTTAGGTTAGGTTAGGTTAGGTTAGGTTAGGTTAGGTTAGGTTAGGTTAGGTTAGGTTAGGTTAGGTTAGGTTAGGTTAGGTTAGGTTAGGTTAGGTTAGGTTAGGTTAGGTTAGGTTAGGTTAGGTTAGGTTAGGTTAGGTTAGGTTAGGTTAGGTTAGGTTAGGTTAGGTTAGGTTAGTTTAGGTTAGGTTAGGTTAGGTTAGGTTAGGTTAGGTTAGGTTAGGTTAGGTTAGGTTAGGTTAGGTTAGGTTAGGTTAGGTTAGGTTAGGTTAGGTTAGGTTAGGTTTTTTTTTTTTTTTTTTTTTTTTTTTTTTTTTTTGTCCTACCCGTACCACCATCTATAAATGGCACTAAGTACGACGACTAAACAACTCTGACTGCTAAGCCAGAGACTTTATTAAAACTCAAAATTTCTTTATTCGCTTCCCTCATGCCATTGGGATGTACATTCTAAATTATTTCTAAGTTATTTCTAATTTCCATTTTAATGCTGACCTCCCATTTGGGGTTACACGTTTATTCTTAATTTAATCTTAAGTCTAATTCTTTACATGTTTTATTTTTCTCTCATGTGGGTTACAATATGGTGCTGCTTAATACTATTTCAACTTACTTTATGACAGTTATTTATACACCTAATACTATTTAGTTTTACAAGTGTTTATTATACAGTTGTTTCAATTTCCTATTTTAATGTACTTATCTATTTAACGTATGTGCTTATTTATGTTTATGCAATTTATATATTTATCATAATACGTATATATATTTCATAGATTATCTAGCTAACTATTTATTTCTTTGTATGACCTTTTTTACAATTTTGGTACAGAAATCTAGAAAAATTGGTCTCGCGATTTTATTTTGCATGATTTTGCTTGCATTTTTGACAGTTATATTGCAATCCAATAAGTTCTCAGCTTCATATCTCGCGTAACCGTACACAGGACATTCAAAAACTACGTGTGCGCAAGTTTCCTCCTTACTCGGCTCGCAGATGCACGATGGGTTCTCTTTACACTTGAATCGAGTTAAGTATTCCGAGAACCCACCGTGCCCCGTCAAAATTTGGGTGGTTACGCCAGTCATCTCGAACTTTCTGACTATCTTATGGGCCTTTACCGCGTCTGGGAAAAACATTTTTGTGACCGCACCTTTTTCTTCCGATTTGTATCTCCGGTTCCATACGTCAAGCGAATCCTCACGGATTTGTCGCTTGACGTATGAAATCGGACATGCATCGTATTCAGGTTTTGTTTTCCCGCGAAGCGCTGCCTCTTTAGCCAATTTGTCGGCTCTCTCATTTCCACTCATCCCTGCGTGTGCTTTGATCCAAAACAGAGAGATTTCTTTGTTTTGGAGTGCGATAGTAGCCAGATTTTTGCGGGTTTCAATCGCTAGGGGATGGGTGGAGCAAGTGTTCTCAAGTGTTTCAAGAGCCGAACGTGAGTCGCTATAGATTCCGAAGCTTGTTTCGCGGCGTTTAATAATCTCTCGTGTGGCTCTACATATGGCGTACAGTTCTGCTTGGTAGACCGTGCAGTACGATGGCAGCTTAAGTTTGAGGTTCTTTGTCTCGGCCTCACCATTCCAAAAAGATAGTGCTGCACCGACCTTCCCCTCAATCTTGCTGCCATCTGTAAATATCCGGACTGCCTGGACGTTGTGTTGTGTAACGTCTTGCTGGTCCATCAGACTTACGAACTCCACGCGCATATGCTTTGCCGGATGCGGGGTTAAATTATAAGCCACCCTAAGCTCAACCTCCATGTCTCCCAATTTCGGCTGTGGAACTCCACGCTTGGCTTCGTAAAGGGCTGCAGCTTCTTGAATCCTGAGATCCAGCGGCAGTATTCCGGCCAGTAGTAGAGCCGAGTTTAGGGAGACAGTTCGGTACGACTTGGTAAGTTTTTGGGCAAACACTCTTTGGACGGCGTTTAGTTTTTTGCGCACATTTTGTTTTTCCGCAGCTTTTGCCCATACACTGGCCGCGTACATTAAGACAGGTTCGACTGTGGCGGTGTATATCACGCGAATCACCTCCGGATGCAGGCCCCAACTAACCCTGGCGGCTCTCGACAGATGCTTATAAAAGTTAAGCGCTTTTCTACACGTTTCTGCTGTGTGTTTATTGAACGTGAGCTTGTTATCTATCGTGACCCCCAGGATTTTTATTTCTTCCGACATGCCAATGTCGACCCCCCCCATGCTCAACAGTGGTGCATCGAATTTAAGCTTGCGGGTGATGATCATCGCGCAAGTTTTATGTGGTGCGAATTTAAGCTTATTATCGATACCCCACTGCCGAACATACGCGAGGGCGGCATTTGCTTGTCTCTGCACCTCCAGCGCCGTGTCGCCGTCAAACATCAGTACTACGTCGTCCGCAAATGCCTGGACGTAATCACCCCGCCGTTCTAACCCTTTCAGGAGGGGATCTAAGAGGAGGTTCCACAATATGGGACCGCCAATGGAGCCCTGGACACAGCCTTTATTGGTACTTTTCAAGTGTTCGTGGCCGGCGTATCTAATTCTGACAGTTCTGTTTTCAAGGTAACTGTCAATTGTTCTTCTCAAGTTTACGGGGCATCCTGCCTCTGCTAGCCTCACTCTAATGGCTGGCCACCACGCGCTATCGAAGGCTCCCTCTATGTCTAATGATACCATGACTATTAGCTTCTTTTGGTCAAGTTTTGTACGGATGTGCTGCATCAGGTCATAGAGGGAGTCCTCGGTACTCTTTTGGGGCATGAAACCATATTGGCGAGTGCTCATTTTTGGGACCAGGTGCCATTTTAGCCGACCAACTACCATCTTTTCGAAGATCTTGCCCAAGACTGGTAACAGCCCTATGGGCCTGTATGACTTTGGGTTACTGTAGTCATCCTTTCCAG